>OZ038482.1:122582366-122629866 GCA_964036315.1 Acanthosepion esculentum | reverse complement strand
TCAAATGGCCAAAGGATACAGTACTAAATACTGTGACGATTTCAACAAGTGCCAGCGTGTTGCAAAAAAATTATATTTTCTTTAAAACTACGAAGAATCATAATTTAAGGAAAGATGCAATTATTTTTATTAGTTGAATTACACTGAAATGTTTTCCTGGATTATTATAACCAATTCAAGATCAGGGCGAAATAAATAATAAGGTAGCGAAAAACTCTCTTTCGAAACATAGTGTGATAAACTGTCATATAATATCAATCCTCAGTTATAGCAGTCAATGCGGGACATTTTCCTCACAGCTATCAGACAAACAATATGGCGTATGCTTCTCTTGTTCTAGAAATATGTTTCTATAGAAACATGCTACGAATATCCTGGAGAGCAATGAAGAATTTTCTAGGGAAACGGAAACAATAAATATACTCAGAATCAGAAAAGAATCAGAAAGAGACATATGGAATTTCTTGGTCAAATAATGAGGAAGGCGGGTTTAGAGAATTTGATATTCACAGGACATATCAAAGTTGCAATAGATAGGGGAACGCAGTGTGGCGCCTAATTTACGAGCTTATGTGAATGGATGACAGAACGAGAATAAGGTGACGTCATGTGTAAACCTTAATTGTAGTGAGGCATCAACAACTATTTCAAAATGAAATTTATATGTCACTCTATATATATATAAAAAGAAGCTCTACAAAATTATGGAATAACCGATGTGTTCTAAGATCTGTTCAAAGTACTAAAATACAGGAAGATTTTGTTAGAAAGAAAGTGCTGAACTGCTGTGTAATATCAATCAATATATATATATATATATATATATATATATATATATATTGAGTTTTTAGGGGACAGTAGAGGAAAACCTTCTTCATCTAGTGGGGGAGGATTCCATTGTTAGTTTCTTGTCTGCAAATATTTAAATAATCAGTTGAGTTGATGATTTTTTAAAAATATGTATCGCAATAAATTCTGCTTTTTTCTTTTTTTTTTTTCGTTATATACATTATTTGGACTATTGTCCTCATCTTTGTCGCCATATTTGTTACAACGTTTCGGCCGTTGTACACTCCGGCCTTCTTCAGGTGTTTGGAATGTCGAAATTAACCCTTTATTTCGCTCACTGGGGTGGACTGTTCTAGTTCCACGTGCCATGTTTAATGGATGTCAGTTATCAGTTATATCCTGTTAATTTCCCTCTGAAAGTTCTCCACTGCCTTAACCGGGTATTGAACTCACACTCTTTGGGTCCTGCCACTGGATCTAACCAACGCTTTTATCCACTGTGCCAGGTGTCCTTGACGTTGTAACAAATATGGCTACAAAGATGAGGACAATAGTCCGAATAATGTAAATAATGTACATAATACCTCATCTCAGAAATATAGACAGATATTTCTTTTTTTGTTAATAATTATTACACTGGGACAGGAATTTAGGAAATAATTTTGAGAGAGGCGCTAATTTTATGTAAAACTTGAAGAAGTAGCTGATTTTGAATTCTAACTGTTATTTTTAATTGCATTCATCTCATTTTACATTGTTAGCTGTGATGATTTTGTTTATAATTTGTAAAAGAAAAGTGCTATTGACTTATCAAGATATAGCTTGAAGATTTCATTCATACAATGATAGCATTGTCAATATTCACATTTATAACTAATCATTTCACTGAAGCGAACGTCTTTTACAACACAGTTTTTAGGTTTTAGTTTTTTGGGATTGTGTCTATTTTACCACGTTTCGTTGGATGTGCGGCTGGTTTGATGTATAGTTGCTTGGGGCGAGCACTCGGAGAGCCGAGTTCGCATTCCAGTCGTATTTTGCTACATTCACTTTCACGCAAATACCTTTGGGAAAAGTATGAATTTAGGTATATATAGCTGTGGGTTAAATTGTGAGGCAAATTAGTCTCTTCAGCTTTGGGCGGCAAAGTGTCGAAGAAGGACAATTCTGAATTCAAAACCGTATATAGTCCTGGCGAAGCACGTTATTTACAATGAGATGATTGTGGAGTTTATAATGAGTCTATGATCCCGAATGCGGTCTGCTTGGATAGATAGAATCGGTTTTTGCAGGTACCGTAAATTATGCTCTACATTTGCTTTTGTTATGGAAATGTTCAATTTCATTTGTGTAGTTGCCTCGTTCCTGAAGGTATGAAAAACTCACAACCGGAAATGCGAAAATGCATTTTCTATCCAATTAGAATACAACATTTATAAATCCTTTTAAGCACATTATCAAGCGCTATTTTTCAGTAATTTAATAAAGATTGACATAAGAATAAAGTCGTAAATATTCGATATATATATATATATATATATATATATATATATATATATATATATATATATATATATATATATATATATATATATATATACGAGGGTCATTCAATAAATAAGGTGAATTTTTCGGTATAAGGACTTCTAATACAGATAGAAGCTTACTTTTTTTAAACTTTTCAACGTAGTCTCCCATCACTGTCACACACATTTCCCATCTGTGCACAAGCTTTCGTATTCCCTCAGCGTAAAAATCTTTGTACTGATGTCTCAGCCAGTCGCTCACAACACTTTTGACTTCATCGTCACTTTTAAACTTCGTGCCTCTCGTGAACGCTTTCAAGGGACCAAACAGGTGAAAGTCTGAAGGGGCAAGGTCTGGGCTGTAAGGGGGATGGGGGAGAAGTTCCCAGCCCAGCCCAGCTCGTTCATGGCCTGCACCGTTTGGGCTGCTGTGTGAGGCCATGCGTTGTCATGATGCAAGATGACTCCTTCTGACACATGACCCATGTGTTTGTCCCAACAGATAAGCTCAAAGTCCTTGCAATGTCATCCACTGCCACCCTTCTGTCAGACTGAATGAGGTCATTGACTGATTCGATCACCTCAGGAGACCTCACTTCTGTAGGCCTCCCAGGCATGTCTTCATCCTCAACACTGCTCCGTCCTTCTTTAAACAATTTAGCCCACTTGTAGACATTTGTTTGGCTGAAACATGTGGCACCATACACAGTTGACATTCTCCTATGAATTTCAATTGGTTTGCACCCTTCAGCAACCAAAATCTTGATAACTGACCGCTGTTCAATCCTGGAGCATGCTTCTTGGTCGGCCATCTTTGTTAATCGCCAAAACTCACAAAGTTTTTTTTTTAATCTGCAAAAGAAATTAACTTCCTGGTAAAAATGAAGTAAAACAAAAAAAAATAAAAAAGAGTAAGCTTCTATCTGTATTAGAAGTCCTTATACCGAAAAATTCACCTTATTTATTGAATAACCCTCGTTTATATATATATATATATATATATATATATATATATATATATATATATATATATATATATATATAAGAAAAACAGACCACTTTAAGGCTCCATGTAATAATTTATTTCACCATAGATTTTTTAAAGGGCGCTGGATCATCAGACTACACTTCCAAAAGGTGAAACGAAAAATGAAATGAACATTTAAACTTTTCACGAGTAGTATTAAGTTTATGTAATTTAACAGAGAGGGTAGTGAGTAGTGGTTTAAGAGACATGATGGAGTTGAGAGAGTGTTTATTTTAATATTTCTATCTACCATACTTAGTATTAGGGGAGGAGAGACCAGACATTGGACGGAAGTGATATATTGAAAGGGAAGGGGGAGAAGAGAAAAAAAGAAAAAGAAAAAAGTATAAAGAAAAAAGAAAGAAAGAAGGGGGAAGTAAAGAGACAGAAGCTGTCATTAAGCTTTATCAAAGGAGAGGAGGAGTGGTACTTCATAGCAATTTATGTAAAGAAACAGATTTTAATGTTTGATCGTAATTTAATTTTTTAAAATAACCGAAGAAATTAATTTGATGTTTGCTAGCAATTTAAATATTTAAGACTTTTACAAATAACTTAGGGATTTAATATGAGTTAAATAGTATATTTAAAAACACATTCATAGAAAATACATTAAAAAAATTATTTAAAATATAACATAATATTACACACGCTCTATCTCTGATATTGAGCACTTTACCCCATAAATATAGCACACTTTAAGACTATATTTCTGTATATATATATATATATATATATATATATATATATATATATATATATATATATATATGTTCATCTGATGTTGTTTTTTATTTGGTTATACACTTCGCTTCTGATTGTGTAGCACCATTTAGTCAAAAGCAGTAAGAGAAAGCGGAAAAGAAATAGTGCAGGTTAAAAATTTTTTTTTTTAATGTATTTTCTATGAATGTGTTTTTAAATATACTATTTAACTTGAGGAGATCGAAAGTACTTGGGTAGAAAAAAATTACGGCGCCCTACTTGATGAATTGCATTTTGACATCAAGAAACTGACTAGAGAAGTGGAAAGGATCAGTATAAAATTAAAGCCATAGGTTAATATTCTTCAATTACTTACACACACACACACACACACATACACACACACACACACACACACACACATATATATATATATGTTCTGTTTATACGTTATTTTTATAGATATAATTTATTTAAGTAAATGCTCTGATTTTCTAATTAAACAGTACTAATTAAATTTAACGGCTTAAATGTTCAAGAAATTTCGTACAAAATATGCGTTGTCCGACAGGATTCGAACCTGCATTTCAATACTGACTAACCAGACGCTTCTCTGTAGCTGAATGGTACACGTCAGGTCAAATTGTGTTTTCCGTATAGGAATATAGGTTCGTTTCCTGTCAGAGAACGCATATTTTCTCCGATATTTTCTCGAACATTCAGGCTGGTAAATGAAATTAATATTGTTCAATAAAAAAATCTAGCCATTTACTTAAATAATATTGTATCTATTATAAATAACATATAAACAAAAAATATATTAAATAATTGTCGGAATATATATATAATATGGCGCACAGATGACCTACCACGACTGCCAGTTTGTGTGCGTCATTGTGCACAATTGCAGGCGGTCTTTTGATGATCGCGTGCAATAGGGCGAATGAAACTGGAAGTCGTTTTCGGTTATCTGTATGCCGGATTATTGTATTAAAATACATAACTTTTTTTTTCTATTTTGTTACACGCAAAGCAACTTTCAAAATAGCCTTTTGTTCCTCTCGCGGCAGAATGCGAAGAATGATATGCCAAACAATTGTAATCAATCAAATACCAATGTTATAGAAATAACACTACGTTACCAAGCTAAAAAATAACACTACGTTACCAAGCTAAAAAATATTTTGTTGAATGGTATAAGATAAAAAAAGATGAAGAGAAGCAATGGAAGAAATTGCAATGCATTTATCGAAGAGAAACAAAAATATGATTGACGGGGCAGATTTTATCCGCAGAAGACTGTCATTTCTTTCTGCAGTAGACCAGTTTCCATCTTGCTATTTAGCCATAGCTGGGGGGAGGAGAAACGTATTCATACCTTTCCCAAGGATATTAGCAAATAAGTGAATGTAATGTATTCGACTGGAATTCGAACTAGGCTCTCCGATTCTTAAATTTTAGCCGCTATCCACTGCTCCACCGTGCCTCCCTCTTCTTCAAAAACCTTTTTCGTTTTTTAAAAAAACTCCTACAATCCTTTCCAAACGTTTTCTATTTTTTTTTTTTTTGAATTGCGAAGATGCTGCAGTTCTTTCAAGCTCTTCAAAGTTTTACAAGGAATGATGGAATTTTATTGATAGTTATTTTAAAGTCATTGTTCAATAAGTATGCTATGGTTTTTCGGCCATTTTCGATGGAGGTTATTCTTCTATTTTTTTTTAAGCTTATCACCCCAAGCAGGGCTGGAAGCCACTAGTACGCAAGGGGTTACAGAAGGTTTGGAGGAAGAGCAGATAGGAGTGGTAAAGGAGAGGATGTGGAGAAAGATAGTGGATCGATCAAGGCAAGTGGGTTACTGAAGATTTGGAGCGAGAGCCGATAGGAATGAAAGGTGAAAGGATGTGGAGTAGGGAAGTGGATAGATCAAGGCAACTGGAGATGTCGATTGACGTTACACTTAAATAGTTGGAGATTGTATTTGTCAGGGAAACAGGTGATGACAAAATCATTTCCATAATATTTACTCTCTGTTTCAGAAGCCATTAACTTGTGTTGTCTAAACACGATATTAAAGTCCATGTTTTAATTTAGTTACTTGGAAACAACATACATCAATGTGATTCCTATCAACGTCACAGCTAGTTTCATTTTTTCATAAATTCTCTAAAATTAAATGTCCCGATAGTATAAATTTTATATGCAAATAGAGACATTTGCGAAGCTTTAAACAAGATGAAAGTTTAAATGTGTTTCAACCAGATGAAAGGGTACGCTATTTCTGGAAGAATATTTGAAGTGTTTCAGTCGTTCTTATCAAATCCCGAAATGAAAGTTGTCTTGAACGGCCACTCTTCTAGATCTATTTTCATTAATGCAGGTGTTTCTCGGGGTTCTATCCTTGGACCCACATTGTTCCTGATTTTCATCAACGACCTTCTTGCAAATCGGTATCTATGCTGATGATACAGTTATTTACTCTTGTCTTATTTGTAAGTCTGGTCGGTTTCATAAGTTCAGATTGGCAGCTGATCTCAAGAATGTCCTACAATCTATTGTTACCTTGGGTCAATAATGGCTTGTTAATTTTAACGCTTCCAAAACGAAACTGCTCTGTTCTAGTCATCTGAGACAGCACCTTTTGTGGCTGATGCTGGCCTTCAGGAGAGTGACCTGTTACATCTTCTCGGACGAACGTTTTCCGCTGACATGAAGTTTGAAGATTGAATCAATTGCTTGGTCTGCTGCTAGGAAGATCGGTTCATTCTGTTCAGCTAAATAATTTTTCTCGACAGAAACTACAGGGTGTCCATAAAGTTCGTGTGCACTTTAAAAAAATTATAACTTTATTTGTATTTGCGATAGAAATAATTTGTAAAAAGGATTAGAAAGAAGTAAATCTATATTTTTTAAGGTTTTATTGAAATTTTTTTAAAAGTTTTCACATGTCCTCCATCATTAGCAATACAAAGGGTAATACGATTTTGCAGTTCACGGAAAACATTTGCCAACTGATTTACAGTAATGCCTGAAATCACATTAATTATTTTAGCTATACTTAAAACTAGGTACATTAAACTTTATAACATATTTTACAGATTATTTCTATCGCAAATACAAATAAGGCTATAATTTTTTTAAAGTGCACACGATCTTTATGGACACCCTGTATATATATATATATATATATATATATATATATATATATATATATATATATATATATATATATATATATATATATATATATATATATATATATATATATATATATATATATATATATATATATATATATATATATATATATATATATATATATATTGCATTACTATATTGCTATAGATTCTTAATAACAGAAAAATCTGCAGGATATTAGCACGAAGTACTAATATCTTCTTACCACAGAAATTCAACAGAGGTATGGAATATTCAAATGTTGTATACATTTTTGTTGCTCTAAGTGATCAAGTGATGATTTTTATTTGGTTATGCCCTTCGTTTCTGATTGTCTAGCGCCATCTAATCTATCACAGTGAAAAAAGCGGAAAAGACATAGTGCAGATGAGAAAGAGTGAGAAATGGTTACAGAAAATCAACACAGTGATTAAAGAGAAAACAAGATGAATGGCAAACGCCGCTAGAGAGAATCAGGCCGAGACATTGAAAAAACAGGAAATACCGTAATTAGCACCAAGAAACGACTTAAAAGAAGATGAAAGTAATAAAATGCGATGAGTTAACTAGAGAATAAGCAATGAATTTGCCTGTTGAGTGGCAGCTCTGGTTGATTATTTGATAGGTAAGTTGACAAAACGTTGCCCATTACTTTTCTTAGCATAACTGTTAAAATTCATCACGTGTATAAATCATTTTGATAATATCCCTGACATTTGCGCAGGCATCTCCGCGCGCATGTCCGATTGACAGTGTACCAGTCAGCGGCCATTCTAACCATCTGTTCTTAATTTTACAGCACGGAAACTTTCAGGAAAATACCTACAACATGTTCATTCTTCCCTAAATGACTTTCTTCATGAACGATCAGCGACATTATTACTTATGACTTAACAACTTGATCATTTGCAGGACGACAATTCCAGTAGAGTTATTTATATCTAAAGCCCGTTCAGGAAGTAATCAGACAAAGCATTTATTTTATGTCCATTTTGGGCGTTGGCATTCATGGCTCTCCACAGTATCCTTTTCTTTAATAAGTACTTAGCATGAATTCTTTAGAACTATATTAGAATGGTTTGCCGTTGCCTTCTCTAGGGTTTGGATTTCAGAGTTTTTCTTCGTTTAGACTGGTAGGCAACCAAGGAAAGAGAGCTGGTCTACCTTGATATTTTATTTGTAACTACGAAAATGAACGCAAAAGATTAACCCGGCATTCGAACTCGGATCACCGTTTTCATTTTCAGCGTCGATATTTGTTAAACTACCCGCATATCGTTTCATGAATTGGAAGTCCCTTATTTAAAGAACATCTCTCTGGATATTCCAACACCGGGGTAGCAACACTCATTGCACGAATAGGGAATCGCCTTGACACATTTAATTTTTGGAAGGTTTTGCTCCTAACTTACACACGGTGTATGTGCTGCGTTTTCAAATCGATACACAAATTTCTTGGCATTTCAGAAGGTATTTCCAGTCAAGTATATTCAGGCAAGATACATAAAGTGGACCTGGATAGCTGAGTTCAAATTCCTGTCTAGCCTTTTGCATTCACTATCGCACTAAAACCCTAGGAAAGGTGTAAATCCGATTCTGCTTCCAATAATAAGATATTATTCAGCGAACCTCGATTGGTAACCAGTGTAAAAGAAGGAACATGTCTGCATTAAAAAAAAAACTTAAAGTAGCCAGAGGAAAAATTTTCCACCAACTTTCCAAAGAACACATGGTTAATCACGAAAAATAAGTAAAGCAATTTGGAATGAAACGTTTCTATATTAAGGCTCGTTTGTTACTCTTTGTAGTTTAATCATTTCTTGAAGATGCCCAGTTTGATAAACATTGTCCATCAAACTGTGCATCTTCAAGAAATGATAATGTCATGGATTTCTATGTAAGGGTTCTATGCTATAGTAATTATATCACTCAGACGATAAAAAGTTTTCAGGACATAATGGTAATGAAATGGCGATAATAGTCGTTTTCTTATAAAGAAACATTTGGCATTCATTGACTGATCAGTTAGTTTTAATGCCAGCTGAAATTTATAAAATCTTTCTCTAAAAATAGTTCTACAGGAAAATAGGTTTCTCAATTCAACAGTTATTGATATTTCTTGTACTGATGGGGTAGGGTCTGCCCTTTTAATACTTTTTTGAAAGTAGTCTAGATAGTAAATATCATGATTATGTCATTATTTTCTTTCCGAGTTACATATGATAACCAATTGTTTTTTTTTACTGCTGCTGAAAGTCTTCCAGTGATGTGGTTGCTGTTATTTGGTGAAGTTCATTGCTTGTAATTCAGGTTTATTTTGGTTTGGTTTTGTTTGGTTTGGTTTGGTTTGTTTTACGGCACATCAACCACAATGCGTTATTTAATGCCGACAAGATTTTTATTGCTGGTAATTTTTTCCCAAAAAATGTATTGCTGGTAATATTTTTCTTTTTCAAAAATGCACCTTTCGTAATAATTTTTCCAAAAAAGTATTACTCGTATTAAAAGTTACTTTTATAATTTCATAGTGATTTAACCCCTTTTGGAGGGAGTCAACTATTTGCCCACAGCTAGGACCCCGACAGGTGCCACCACCTCAGGCCAGGGTAGACCTGGGAACACCAGCAATTAAAAGATGATTCCACGCTCCTCAAAAACTCCTAAACAGAGGCCTTGCTGTCAGATGTAGCTTATCGTCTTACCCAGGTCGCCGATGTAGTTTATCGCCTTACCCAGGTCGCAGATATAGTTTATCGTCATACCCAGGAAGTTTGTATTTCGGTATGATCAGCCTTAATATAAAAACTTGCACGCCCGTTCAAGATTTAAGCGATTATGGCTCTCGCTATATTTTTCCATGTGTTTTTTGGAAAGATAGCTCAGGAAATTACCGCCTTATTCTCTACGGTTTGTAATTAAGAGATTTTGCTTCTCTTAAACTGGTTGGCAACCGAGGCTAGATAGCCCATTCTGCCCTGCATTCACTCCTCTTCTTTATCGATGATCTTAACTGGCCGCTATTTTTTTTTAAAGCTTTTCACCCCAAGCAAGGCTGGAAGCCACTAGCACGCAAGGGGTTACAGAAGGTTTGGAGGAAGAGCAGATAGGAGTGGTAGAGGAAAGGATGTAGAGAAAGATATTGGATCGATCAAGTCAAGAGGGTTAGAGAAGATTTGGAGCGAGAGCCGATAGGAATGAAAGGTGAAAGGATGTGGAGTAGGGAAGTGGATAACTGGAGATGTCGAGTGACGTTACACTTAAATAGTTGGAGATTATATTGGTCAGGGAAACAGGAATAAGGAAGGGAGTTACACAGGCGAGAGGTGCGAGACATTAAGCTATTGGAGTAGAAGAGACGTCTACATCTAACAGTTTCAACAGTGAAGGGGTGGGAACGGGATGCCAGCCTCGTAGGACGCTTAAATTCATGAGGCCTGGGAACCAGCGAAAGCAGCTCATCGGAGCAATTACCGTGAAAATATTTGTAAAAAAGACAGAGCGAGGCAACGGCGCGTCTGTGAGAGAGCGACTGCAGACGAGATGACAGATCAGGGCCAATTACGTTGCATATCCGTCTCTGGATCTTATCAAGAACCCTGAGGCAAACAGCAGGGGCTCCAGACCATATATGGCAGCAATACTCCATGCAAGGGCGAATGGTTTTTGATGCCTGCCGTCACCCCATTTGGTCTAAGTGATTTATTTCGTTTTGTTCTTCAAGGTAGACATACGTTTGATTTGCAGGAGAGTTAAAATAGCAGATACCGTATGTGCTCGTGTATCATGGAACTTTTGAAGACCTAATTTTGAAGCTAAATTTTAAGGTGGTCGCATTATACACGAGATATAAAATTAGTGTATGTGCTGTTGGTTATGACTACACCGTCGATCAAACTATATATTCACTTACTTTAGTCACATTAACTTCAAAATTAAGTCTTTATATACGATTATATATATGATATATTTGGTTTGCTCGAGAGTAAAAAAGGCAGACAGTTTGCTTGAAAATCAAAGAATTACATACAGATTTGCCATTTTTTTTGGTAATTTCTTGCTCCCTGTTCTGACATCTGAGATGTTCTCAGACCAAGCAAGAATCTCAAAAGACAAAAAATAAGAAAGAGAGAAAAGAAAAGTATGAACAAATCTTATTATCATTTGGTAAAATTTCGGAAAATAGGTTGTGACGAAAGCTTTCCAGAACGGCCTCATAAGTGTGAGTACTTCAGGTGATTGATAATATTATCAATTATAAACTTATGCCTTCTGTTGGGATTTTGACAGTGAAAATTACGGATCGCATTTTTGTTAAATTCTATTTTTAGGCTATTGGTTCGCATAAAACGCTCAAGATGTTACTGATTCTAATATAATATATATTGAAAATAAATAGAGTACCAAGTAAAAAAATTAGAGGCCCAAATAGAAAGCCGATTTTCGTATTTTTACCAAGACAAATGAGTAATAAAATTCGTTTATTAATACAAGATATTAATACAGGTGCACATATGAACATTATACAAATGAAAAAATGATTTTTCAATCAGACGTAGACTTAAAGCAAAAGGTATTGTTTCCAAATAAATAAAAAAGAAACCTTTCATATTTAAAAAAAAAAATCAACGGGTATGGTTGGCTTGGTGAAAAGCTCATTTACACTGGACTAAATCTGATTGGGAAGATTCTATGTGGAGTGCCGAAAACCCCACTACTCTTAGATACGAAGGACGAATACGTGTTTGGTGTACGCTCAGTGAAACGAATACTCCAGTGACTATCAAGAGCACTCCTGAACACGATAAAAACATCAAAGTTGGTGGTGCATTCTCAGCAGCTAGAATTGGTAAAAAATCAAGAGAATCATGGACCAGCATCAATACCACAAAATTCTTGTTAATAAAATGTAACTTTCTGCAAAAAGCGTTTTGTCCAAGATCAACAATTCACGTCCCAACACGATAATGATCATAAGTATACTGCCTTAAAGAATAATCGTTATCTAGAGAGGAATCGCGACAAGGGAAAATTGCAACTCTTCCAGTGGCCTAGTCATAGTCCTGACCTTACCCACTGGAGATAACAACTAGTGCACCGCTAAAAATCTGGAGAAATTGAACTGGGGCTCCATCATACATGAACTACAAGCCTCTACATATTAGCAGGTGTACATCAATTATCAGGTCTAGAAGTTTGTTCGAATTAAAGCCTATGTAGGCAGCTCCTGTAAGACGAGCTGGGGGAATATATGGACCTACCAGACAGTCATTTACACTTTCAGCCAACACATTAATCGTAATCAGCTGCTGGTGTCTAGCATGTATTGTAGCCTGGGGATTCTGCTCTGCGCACAAATGTTGGTTGTGTAAATTTGTTATTCCTCTCTTCCAAATGGTGCCTCAGCCGTAAAAAAGACTGAAGATATCGGCAGTTTGTTTTGGGCAATAAACTATCGGTTAAATTTCATCCGTGGTTAGTGATAAGAGGGCGATGGATCCTGCACACGTTGAAAATAATACAGATAAAGACGTGATCTTGAAGTACCCTCCATGCGATGCTATGAGATGTACGACTTGCTAGGGCAACTTGAGGTGCGCTGATTCCTGGATTGTCACCGGGCCTAGGTCTTCCTCGATCTATAGCTCGTGGTGCCACGAATCCCGCCTCAACAATGCGATGGTAAACAGCAGATAAGGTTGGATGACTCGGCAGCCTTCGTTCTGGAAACGCAAACTAATACATCTGTGCTACCTCGCGACCATTACCATTCGCACGGCCATAAGTAAAAATCATATCTGCCTGGTCTTTATATGAATATCCTGTCATTGTTAAACGGAACACTTCCCACTACTACACACGTCAACCATTAAAGACAAACTAGCGACAAATGTACACGAATGTCAAATGTACCCTAGTCTACATGCAACACAGCGCTAGCGACCGTAAAATTAACGCATAAACGAAGGATTTGTGGATATATGTTTACATAGACTTTTGTCCTTGTTTTGGTGTAAGAAACCCGCACTCAATGTTTGTAAAATTATTTTTGATACACCATATATATATATATATATATATATATATATATATATATATATATATATATATATATGTATATATATGTACATGTCTGTGGATGACTATATATATATATATATATATATATATATATATGTATGTATGAATATATATATATATATATATATATATATATATGTATATATATGTACATGTCTGTGGATGACTATATATATATATATATATATATATATATATATGTATATATGTATATGTCTGTGGATGACTATATATATATATATATATATATATATATATATATATATATATACATCCGATTGCCTAAAGCCTGAATCGAAACTCGACTGATTTAGAATCAGTCAAAGATTCTACTTAAGCCATTGGCGCACGGCAGTGATGAATGTGAATTTAGACGTATTTATTTTTTAGACAAATGAGCCAGTGACAGAACTCGATTCGTTTCTAACGGAGAGTCTTACATCAGTGGCAGTAATAGTACCTGTTTATAAATTCAATTTTCTCAACCGAAATAATTTTTCAGCATATATATATATATATATATGTATGTATATATATATATATATATATATATATATATATATATATATATATATATATATATATATATATATATATATATATGTATATGATTACATATGTACATACATAGTGTTGAAATATATGTAAACATTGGTGATAATGTTCACGTAACTAACGATCTTCAAAATATGTGAAATATTATCTGAAAATCACTTTAACAGAACTATAAGCATATAATGTTGATTTTTATGTCCACACTATTTGTATAAACTCACTTTCTCCGACGTTTAGCAGTCTTTCTCTATAAATATAGCAAATTTTAAGCAATAGAGACTCACCCATACGTAAGGAAAACCATATTCGCACACACAGACACACATTGATATACGTGTATTTATAGATTTCGTATTAATTTTATGAGTTGCCAATAGCAGTTAAAATTTGTAAAAAAATATTAAGCATCAATAGTTTTCCCATTATAAAAGACCCCTTTGTTTTTTTTTAAATATAATAGCATTTCAACCCTTAATGTCGTGTAACATTTAAATGAGATTTGTGCGTCAGCTGGTGGAAATTTAGTACGATTAAAACAATTATCCAGTATTTATAAGCAATCCGAGCTACGTGCACTGATGTAAACGTAACTATCAACCATGTAAATGATATTGTTACTTCATGACATAGAGTCATTTCAAGTCGCGACCGGAATGTTCTTTCACGGACGGACTGTTCCCTCACTGCCGGACTGTTCATTCTTGGTTGGACTGTTCCCTTAGAGCCGGAGTCTTCCCTCACGGCCCCACTGTGTCCTCACATAATTCGCTGCACCTTTCTAATCACTAACAGAACTTTATGCACAACGCTTTAAACATACAAATCATCCAGAAAACTGATGAGCGCTTTTTCACCAAGAAAAAAAAAAAAAGATTTGTACGCCCAAGGACAAAGTTTCGAAGCACTGTTCGGGAATTAATTACAACTAGAAAACTTACACTTTTAGGGCATATTTATACTTTTAATGAAAATGAAAAATGACAGTGAATGATATTAATTAATTTTATCAAAGTACAAACACAAATATATATATATATATATATATATATATATATATATATATATATATATATATATATATCAATTATGTGGTGCAGGTTAAATTTATATTATGCGAATCATTCATACGAAAAGCAGATAATGAAGTTAATGATATAAATGGCAAGAATCACTCTCGCAAACAACTTTTAATAATAAAATACATTAACCTCGAATCCGTTAATGAATGGTATGATCCTTGTTTATAAATTCCGATCTTATCAGGTCTTTTTTTACTACTAGCTTTCAATCGTTTCATACAATCATCATCAGGTAGGGAAATAGGTAAGTTTTTTACATCCAGGTAATAACAGGGCATCGAAAGATAAAGTGTAATCCGAAAGAAGTGTTTTTAGAAATGTGATATTGTTCTGTAAGAATACTTTTGGAGCGTGCAATCACGACGCTGAGGTTGAATTTTATTTTTTAATTTTAAAATTGAGCGTTCTTGTACTAATATAGTAATATGAGAATTCTTTTGTAGAAGTAGGTTTTTTTAGTAAAGGTGGCATAAACTAAATTGTTCAATAAATAGAGTAATGTCACAGTTATTATCACGAATTCGCACGTCGGATCGGTTATTTTAATATCAGTTATGTGGTGCATGTTCAATTTATATTACGCAAATCATTCATACGAAAAGCAAATAATGAAGTCCTGTTATTAACTGGATGTAAAAAAACTTACCTATTGATGTTGCATTTAAGTATTTAAGGATTGTATTTTTCAGGGAAGCAAGTAACAGAAGGGAGTTCCACAGGTGAGATGAGCGAGAAAAGAAACTGTTGGCGTAGAAGTAGCGGTTACATATTTCATTGGGGGAGCATAATCCGTAAGTATGACTTAGGGGTATCAAAAAATCTAGTTTAAATGATATTTCTCTAAAGCCGTTTATACATCCTTCTATCAACACCTTAACTGGGATGATCAATAAGTATTTAGACATTAATGCGCAGAGGAAATCTTTTAGGGAATCAATATTAAATTGTAGACTGTGGATTGCACCCCCCCCCCAAATGTAATCAATCAAAAAATGACAACTCATCAAAATGACGAAGGCCGGGGTGCACAACGACTGAAACGTTGTGATGACAGCAAGTTGAGGAAAATAATCCGAATTTAAGTAATGTAAATACCTCCTCATTCTAGAAATAGAATAGATGCATTTTCGGTGACATCTTAGATCTAGCTTTACGGCCATATCACGTTGAAACACTGCTCCGCGCAATATTACTCAAGTTAAGCAACATCGAGCCTGGTCTGTACATAAATGGGTGTCCACAAGAGAATACCAGGTGATCTAAGAATACATCGAATAATGTAAATATTGTACATTATACCTCATCTCAGAAATATAGACAGATACTGAAGGGCCGAAACGTTGTAATAAATATGCCGACAAAGATGAGGACAATAGTCCGAATAATGTAAATAGTGTACATAATACCTCATCTTAGAAATATAGACAGATACTGAAAGGCCGAAACTTTGGACAATAGTCCGAATAATGTAAATAATGTTCTAAAACTTCAAGACCCGTGAATATTAATTGGAGTATTATTTAGGAAATCTGGTCATTCAAAAAAGAACGATGTTTTTAACTTGCATAATTGGATTTCCTCTGATTCTTTGGATTTAGTAATTCAGTTCGTTCTTTCTAGGCTATTTACAGTGCAACATTAATGATTAATATATGTCTTCAGTTGCCTCTTTAGATTATATCGATTAAAATGATTATCACAAGTCAATTATTTTACTTTCTCGGGCTTTTTTTTATATTGTTGTCTTTTAAAATGATTATTTCATTAAGTGGTGTCTGGCCAAAAAAAAAAAAAATGAAAAAGCAAAAAGGTAATTCCATTTTACATAATCAAAAAAGACGTTCGTTTCATTTGTCTTTAGCTTTTGGCGTTTTGTTTTTCATTTGTTGTACTTTGAAAGTAAGAAATATGTTTCTTGCACGATTTATCTTCACGTGTCAGGCAGACTGAGAGGCGAGATAAAAACAATTGATTATGCAGAGACAGAATTCGTGACAGACGCGAAAATTGGTGAAATATTACAGAACAGATAAAGCAAATGGGAAAAGAGAGGAAAAAAGTAGGAGTTGAGACAAGGAGTGATATAAACAATGGAAAAGAATAGAAGGAAGACAAAAAAGTACGTTACTAAATAAATACACTCACTCATATTCATAAACACTGATATAAGTGTGTGCGTGTGCGTGTGTGTGTGTGTGTGTGTTTGTGTGTGTGTGTGTGTGTGTGTGTGTGTGTGTGTGTGTGTGTGTGTGTGTGTGTGTGTGTGTGTGTGTGTGTGTGTGTGTACAAAGAATCAGAAAGAGTGAGAGAGAGAGAGGGGGAGAAAGAGACTGTAAAAATTTCAAAAAAGAAAAATGGACTATATTGTTTTATTTTTTAAAAGATAACGAAAAAGTCAGAACAGATTTCTGATAGGAAAATAGAATCAAAATCCACCTAAACAAATGAATAAATGCACTACAGAAAAATTTATATATATATATATATATATATATATATATATATATATATATATATATATATATATATATATATATATATATATATATATATGTATATATATATATGTATATATATATATGTATATATATATATATATACACGTATATATATATATACACGTATATATATATATATATATATATACGTATATATATATATATGTACGTATATATATATATATATATATATATATATATATATATATATATATATGCATATCTGAAAAATTTCTCAGAGTTAACCTGTAGAAAAAGTTAATAATAGTTACTTTGTTTTAATAAATTCATTTCGTTTTTGCCTTTAAAGAAGTTCACATTGGACGAAACGGGTCGGCTAATATTACAGTTTTCCTGTTGTCTTTTACATTTATATATACAGAGAGGGTGTTGTTCGATAAAATGACTCACCTGATTTTTTTTACTTGAAATTTTTTTCGCCTATTGTTTTTGGGGTCAAACTAATTTTTAATCTTACTAATATAAAGACCCCTTCCCGACCACTTAGTAAAAAAGTTTACTCACCCTAAGGTATTCTATTGATAATTATAATTTTGGATATAAATGAGATTTAGGGAAAAAAATGTGATTCACTTATTTCCTGCAACTAGTAATCAATAGAAACATAACCGAACAGTTTTAAATAAAGTATAACAGAGGTATAATTTATTTATAATAGGTAATATAGTTCGAAATATTTAATAATCTATGGGTCCTCCTTTATTTTGAATAACCTTTTCAACCCTTTTTCGCATTGACTTGATTAGGTTCTGGCAAATCTCATCTCCAAGCATTGAATTCCATTCGGATATGAAATTCACAATCAAATCCTCTTTGTTGCTCAACTGCTTTCTCGAGAGCCTGTACTTTATAATGCTCCATAAGTTTTATATGGGGTTGATGTCAGGAGATTGGGGCGGCCATGTTATAACACTCACCTGCTTCTCATCAAAGTATTTCTTCATCAATTTTGATTTGTGACAGGGAGCATTATCCTGCATAAAAATGAGCTTGGTGGGGGCGATTTGCAGCCTTTCAGCAGAAGGGAGCAGACAAGACTCTAAAATTCTCTTGTACTGCTCGCTCCTGAGGGTCTTTTCAATAGGTTTAAAGAAACCAGTTCCATGAAAAGAAAAGCATCCCCAGAACATTATACTGAACGGATGCTTGACAATACTTACTGCTGAATTCAAATTTTAGATGGCTTATCCTTTGAATTTAGCTCAACGTTCGTTTCATCGGAGAAGAAAACATTTAGTTAAAAATCAGGTGAGTCAATTTTATCGAACAACACTGTATATATATATATATATATATATATATATATATATATATATATATATATATATATATATATATGGTGTATCAGAAATAATTTTACGTTGGGTGATTGTTCCTCACACCAAAACAACGATAAAATTCTACAGAAACATATTTCCTCAATTCCTTCATTTTTGAATTATTAAGTTTAATGAAGCTTACAGTAGATGGCGCTGTGTTACAACGTAGACTAGGTTACATTTTTCATTCGTGTATTTTTGTGGCTAGTTTGTCTTCAACGTTCAACGCGTGAAGTAGTGTGTAAATTGAGAAGTGATTCGTTTAACAATGTTAGGCTATTCATATCGTGAGCCGGCAGATAGGATCCGTGGCACCAAAAACTATATATCGAGGTCCGCCCATCCGCCTGATCACGAAGAACCCATTCTACAGGTTCTCGGTGAAGATCCAGGTTTCACATCGTGGCCCTAGCATGTTGTACTCATAATAACACATAGAGGGTACTCCAAGACCAGCTCTTATATCCCTATCATTTGCAACATGTACAGTGTCTTTCTCCCTCTGATCACTCACCACGGGAGAACTTTGCACAAACTGCCGATCCATTGTTTGTCTCTTCGGTCTTGTTTACGGATGAGGCAACATTGGGATGAAATGGAATAACTAAATAACTAAAGTTATACAACCAACACTTGTGTGCGAATCGGAATCCCCATGGTATAATACAGGCTACACACCAGAATCAGTTTGGGATTAATGTATGGGCTGGAATTGTTGGTGACTGCTTGGCATACATGGTCTCTTAGCATGTCTTACAGGAGCTATCGTCAGGGACTTTATTTCGAACACATTGTCAGACCTGCTAGAGGATACGATAGACGGATGTGGTACACGCATGGTACGGCTCGAGCACATTTTAGTCATATTGTTCGCGATTCACTGGCTGTCATCTACCATGGAAGATGGATCGGTAGAGGAGGACTGGTCCCATAACTTGCACGTTCCCTGGACTTAATACTGTGGGGTCATGTAAAACAATTGCTTTGTGCAGCAGATATTAATAATGCAGAGACCTTTCATCAACGTGTCATGGGGCCCTGCGAATACGTTCGAATCCCTGTGGGAGTATTTGAAAAGGTCCGCAAGTCAATGCTCCAACGGGTACATGCATATGTCGAATCAAGTGGACAACATTTTGATCATTTGTTATGTGTTTATATACATATGTTTGTATGCACTGTTGTCCTTGTTTTAGTGTAAAGGACACGCCTCCAAATTTTGTAAAAATATTTTTGGTACATATATATATATATATATATATATATATATATATCAGTTACGTGCTGTCACTAATTACTCAGCTATGCAGCTCGTGATCTTAATGTTGTAAATCTACAAAAAAAGTCAAATATTTTGCATTTTATGCATAATAATCAGGGTAACCCACATAAGTTTGTTGGATTTGAGTACATATTCTGCCACAGAAAGAAAATGTAGTTGCTGATTTATTTTAATCGGGATAGCCACAGCCAAATTTGCCTCCTCAGTGGGCATGTCACTGATATATAGATATATATATATATATATATATATATATATATATATATATATATATATATATATATATATATATATATATATATATATATATATATATATATATATATATTATTCGGACTATTGACCTCATCTTTGTCGCTATATTTATTACAACGTTTCGGCCGTTGTACGCTCCGGCCTTCTTCAGGTGGTTGGAATGTCGAACTGAACCCTTTATTTTCGCTCACTGGGGTAGACTGTTCTAGTTCCACGTGCCAAGTTTAATGGATATCAGTTATCAGTTACCCAAAGAGTGTGAGTTCAATACCCGGTTAAGTCAGTGGAGAACTTTCAGAGGGAAATTAACATGAGATAACAATGATATGTGCGTATTTTAGAGGCTGTTTATATCAAATATCGACCTTTTGTGTGTCGAGAGAACGAGAAATCTGTCCGTTCTCTTTTCTTTACTATCAGGCCTGTGTATCCTAATCTTTCCTTTTTATACTCTCTGGAAGTATTTATTCTGGTTTTTTAGCTATTTCTCTCCTCACCACATTTGTTCTCCCATTTTTTTAATAAATCGTATTTTAGTCGGAGTTCCTCGATTCTTGCTATGATGTTTGTCACATTGTGAATTACCTTAATAATTTGGTGACCAATGACTCTTATGTTGAGGTGGTTGCACAAAATGTTACTTTAAATGAAAAAAAATCGATTTTGTTTATTGTTCAAAACCATTTACAAGTTCTGTATATCAGACTTTTATTTGGATAGATTCGAATCTCATGTGGAGATATGTGCGCGTAGAATAGCAACGCGGCAGATTGGACCGATGTTTGTGCTGTGTTCCAGCCAACGTCATGACATTCATTTTCGCACTAATAGACATAACTTCCCCCCCGCCACCTGGTCACACTGCCTTTATTTAGGGATCAGTTGAGTATAACCACTACTTTGAATTTAAAACTGGTTAGGCTTGGAAGGTTTCATCCAGTAAAAATCCACATCCTAACGTGGTGATTCTGTGAACCTATACACCAATGGATTCACACCCACAAACGAAACAGAAACAGACACACACACACACAAAATACATATTTTTAAGGCGAGCTATATTTACGGGATGAAGCGCTCACTATCAGAGATAGAGCGCATGTAGTTATTTTCCAAGCGAAGCTTAGATGTGGCACAAGGCCGAAAGTATGGTGCACCCAGTAAGGATCAAACTCACTACCCAGTCGTAATTGTTCTAGCGAGATAAGCTTGCTGACCATTACTCCACCTCGAGGTGCCCAGAGTGCATCTAAATATAAAAGTGAACATTGAATTCAACATTCAGACTGTCTCATGTGAGATACATAGTGCCCTGATGATATATTTGCTTATATATATTAGCAAATATGTGGATATAGGAATTTACACACGTTAGGAATTTTCCATATTTTCCCTTATATATATATATATATATATATATATATATATATATATATATATATATATATATATATATATATATATATATATAAAGACGTTTCGGTCACTAACAAAAAAAAAGAGAATGTATCATATCGAGAATATTTAACATCGAAAAACAAAGAAAATAATTAATTATTTTTAATAATATGTGGAAATCTCCATCCTTTGCTTGATGATAATATTTTTTTTTAAATCCACATTACAACCAAAAACATTTGCGGTTTCTCTCTTCTTTTTAATATACACACTTTTCTCTCGTTGAAACTACTATAACCTCTTCCTTATATATATATATATATATATATATATATATATATATATATATATATATATATATATATATGGAACTCCCTTCCCTATTACTGTTTACCTGACAAATACAATCTCCAGCGGTTTAAGTGTAGCGTCAATCGACACATCCAGTTGCCTTGACATATCCACTTCCCTTTTCCACATCCTTTCATTTTTCATTCCTATCTGCTCTCGCTCCAAATCTTCTGTAACCCTTTTGCCTTGATCGACCCACTGTCTTTCTCTTTCTCCACATCCTCTCCTTTACCACTCCTATCTGCTCTTCCTTCAACCCTTCTTTAACCCCTTGCGTGATAGTGGCCTCCAGCCTTGCTTGGGGTGATACGCTTAAAAATATACATATATATATATATATATATATATATATATATATATATATATATGTACACGTGTGTAAGTCAAAAATTATCTGCGTTTTCAACATATCTTTAGTTTTGTCACACTGCCTCCTGCTCATGCGTGCTTATAGTTGGTATTATTGTAATCAGGTTAATGAAGTTGGGTCTTGATCGCACCAGTTTTCTTGCT
Source organism: Acanthosepion esculentum (assembly GCA_964036315.1). NCBI lineage: Eukaryota > Metazoa > Mollusca > Cephalopoda > Sepiida > Sepiidae > Acanthosepion > Acanthosepion esculentum. The sequence goes on along the minus strand of OZ038482.1, from coordinate 122,607,296 downwards.
GCTGTTACAGTGTAAACATGGACTCTTCGCTAGCGGTGTGTACGAAGGAGGAACAAGTTGCAGTGATCCAACTTCTCTGGCCGAGACATGAGTCAGGGGCTGAAATCAATTTAAGTCTTTTAACAAAATACGGTGACAGTCTACGGCGTAGAGATATATATGAACGGATCAAGAAGTTTTAAAACAGCCGGACAAGCGGGACGCACGAATAACGAGTAGGACGCCCATCAACCTCCACCAATGACGTGAAGATTCAGCAAGCCACATTGGCCCAAGAAAATTATTATACATTGTTAAAAAAAACGTGAGATGATTTTTTATTAGAAATTTTATGACGAAAAGAAAAAAATAGTATATGATTAAATTTTCCTCTTGTCAAAATATCCTCCTTCAGCCGTGATTACTGCAGCACACATTTTTGCATTCGTTGCAAAAGTTACTCAGTGTATATGTTTCATAGTTAATTCCATTCTTTTTTCAATAACTATAAGAGCTTTTTTCTTTTTTTCCCACCCTTCTGTCAAATTAATTCCATTCTAATTCCGTGAGTGGCTTCAAACTTTTGATCTGAAGTGTATCTATACCTGGGGATCTATGACTTTACTCCGTATCGTAGTCACTGGGCATATTTTCTGTTGTACAATGTTCCTTCTACATCGTCAATACTCAGAACTGATTTAAGTGATTCGATAAAGACATCATATTCAAAAGTGAAGTCTTTCTTAAGTAAAATAAATGCTTTTTCATCATTAAGATAGCATTTATTGATTTACGTCTGCTTATATATATATATATATATATATATATATATATATATATATTAAAACAATATTTCTGTATATATATATATATATATATATATATATATATATATATATATATATATATATATATATATATATGTATATGCGTTTCTGATTTTGTATTCATTTCAGAATCGACTTACTAAAGGCAGTTTTGGGGAGTTACTTCCTGACAATTATTACGAGAAAATTTACAAGAATTGACGAAAGAGGCCCGGTTGTTTTCAAAATCAACCGCTTGAAGCAATTGGTTTTATAGACCAAATTCACTGACCCGCTGATTTTAATTTTTTTTTGCTTGTCTATAAATCAATTTACCACAGCAGGAAAAATGCTTCCTGCTATTCTCCAGATTCTGAATTTAACTAAGTCGCATATTATAGCAGATGATCTCAGGCGTATATATTTCTCAATGAGAGGACGGAAGAGCATCATTATCTATCGTGCAAATTGAAGCTATTAGGAATGAGACATTTTTGAGATAATGAACATTTGAATAAAAAATCTCATAAGTGCATTTAAGAATATTAAGGCATCGTACTTGTCTCTCTCCGCCTGCCATTCACTTTCTTTAAAAGAGTCAGATTATCATAAAAATGAAGAATTGCTGTAATATCTGGGCTGAAGCTGTCCAATCTTCACAGATTTCAAAAGCATTTACGCGGCCTTTTGAGCGATGAATTACTTTCAAACATATAACCTCTTGATAATAGGCGAAACATCAAAGGATTTTGCCTGCTTTATCTCTGTTTCGTTTTCCATCTTTTTTTTTTTTAAAAAAAATCACCCCTAGCAAGGCGAGAAAGCTTCTAAGACGCAAAGGTTTACAGAGAGTGAAAAAAAATGATATAAAGAAAATCATTATTAAATAGAGAAGAAATAAAAGAAGATAACATATGAAGACAAAAGATAACGATTGATATTAAATAAAAATTTTTGGAGATCAAAGTTGACTGAAAAGCAAGAAGCTGGAGGAGAGTTCCACAAGTGCGAAGTGCGAGAAACTGTTAGCATAGAACTTACGGTTACATCTAATTTAACCGTAAATTTAACCGTAAACTGATTAAACCTAACTCTTAGTCTATTACCACGCTTAATTCCGTTTAGTCGTAAAACCAACGAACAATTACCATGAAATTGTTTACTTATATTGTTTACATTATTCGGATTGTTATCCTCATCTTCATTGCTATATTCACAGCGTTTCGGCTGCTATACGCTGTGGCCCTCTACAGGTGATTGGAATTTTCGAACCGATCGCTTTATTTCGTCCACCGGGGTAAATTGTCTAGTCACACGTGCCATCCTCTTCCGGATATGTAGGCTATTTCCCTTCAACTCCACTCTCCAAATTTTTAGTTAACCACTGCTATGACCTGGTATTGAACTCACAACTCTTTGGATCTAGTCACTGGATCTGACCGACGTCTTTATCCACTGTGCCATTTGTCCTTGAGGACGCATGGTTCAGTGGATAAATGTGAAAATACGTATAGAAAACGTACAGGGAAGCTATGTTATAGCGTTAGAAAAGTGACTGAAGCCGAGATGCCAGGTTAGGACAGATAACATTACAGATTCTGTATCTGTCTATCTTTCTGAGATGAGGTATTATGTACACTATTTACATTATTCGGACTATTGTCCGAAATCTTTGTCGCCATATTTATTACAACATTTTGTACGCTCCGGCCTTCTTCAGGTGGTTGGAATGTTTAACTGAACCCTTTATTTCGCTCGCTGGGATAGACTGTTCTAGTTCCACGTGCCATCTAATGGATGTCAGTTATCAGTTATCTCCTGTTAATTACCCTCTCCATGTTCTCCGCCGCCTTAACCAGGTATTGAACTCACACACTTTGGGATCTAACTAACCTCACTGTGTCATGTGTCCATGAGGACATCTGTGTATGAATTTCTGGGTATTATAAACCTAATGTCTTCAGGATCATTTTTTACCAGAGATCATATGGTAATTTTTGTTGGTATCATTTCATGTTTTTTACCAGAGAGCATATTGCAACTTTTGATCTTATTATCGCTTTTCTCTGGCACTCCTTATTACTCTTTCCCATAATGTATTAATTTCTATGCTTGGTCGGCTCAGGAGATTTTTGTGGCCTAGTATATCTGCTGATTCCTTAAGTATACGAAATTTTCAATGATGTTCTTTGTTTATTATCTCAACCTGATCCCACAGAGGGCGGTGATCTCTCTTTTTTCTCCATATGTGGGCAGCCATGCCGGATCTTTCCACTTCCCCTCGTGTTACAGCTTTCTTGAAGACTTACCTTAAGATTACAGATTCTTTTTGGGATCTTAACAAGAATATCCAAATACACAGCAGAAGAGCCAGACTAGGAGTGCAGCTTTATTCAATGCACGGACGAATGTTAGACTTATAAATGTATAAGATTCTATCAAAAAATGTCTTGCATGACACAGTGAATCATCTTTTCTAACAACAGACCTACCATTTGATTTCCATGGAAAATGTTCTGATTAGTTCCATTTCTTAGTTTCAACAGTTCAGACCTTCACTACGTGGACACACCATTCCACATACACAGTTTCGTACCATCCTCATTCCTCCCGTAATCCACTGGTAAGAAAAAAGTTACACTTCTTCACGAGAACCGGTACATTATGGGACTTATTCTCGATCACAATGATGAACTTACTCAAGTCTTGGGCCAACATTTTATAAATTCTGCATAACCAAATAATCTGTTCTTTCGTCCATACAACCTCTTTCAGTAATCCTCTATCTTGAGTGGCTCTTGGGACTTGTGTCCGTTGGCGATTTACTATTAAAAACATTATAAATAAGACAGGTAAAACTAATGACTTCGGAAATATTTCCTTTCTTTTCAAGGACTTTACAAAGATAAATATAGTTAACATATTTATATCAGAATAATCTATAAATGTTACTGTTAACATGCGACCCAGTACTTCCTGCTGGGTCATGGATGACTAAAACCGCATTTCAAGCTTTTCATATGAGGAGGCTGGCTAGACATACAACAGGATTGAAAATACGACCTACCGAAATCGGTCGACCCTTCTTATAGAGTCAACAACCATCTAGCACAATAGGGTAGAGTGAGCTCTATAACTGTGCATGCAAATAATGCGCTGATAAGACAGCATCGCTGGGCGAATAGTTTCCAATAGAAAAAGCCAAAATGAAAGGAGGAAAATTCCCTCCGATGTAATCACCGGACACATATCTGTAACCAAAGCGAACATTCAAGATGAAGGACATCGGCTGGGGTTTGTAGAGGATTGGAGTCCTCCAGGTCTTCTGAGCGTTACACAAAAATAAATACTTCTCAAGCTTTCAGTACATAGGTTTTGGGGAACTGGTTGAGTGCATTGACCCCACAATTAAACACGTGATTACCTGGATCGGTGTAATGGTTAGCAAACTTGTCTCGCTAGAACAATTACGACTGAGCTGTGAGTTCGATCCTCACTGGGTGCCCTATACTTTTGGCTTTGTGCCACATCTAAGATACGCTTCAAAATTACCATACAATCGAACTCGTTCATTGGACTAATGACGCTGATGATGGCATTGCAATGGTAACAGTAATATTAGCCATTTCCTTATTAGGAGATTTTCGACAATCATTGATCGAACAGCCATTGCTATTGTCGGCTGAAATTCAAATGATCTTTGTATTAAAATAATATTTCAGGAACTATGTTTCCCAACTAGAAAGTATTATTGCTCTTTCTTTCCCAACTTTTTGTCCGAAGTCGTGTGAAACGTCAATAACTTGACTATGTTATTATTTTCTCTTCGAGTTAAATGTGATAACCATTTTAGTTGCTGCTGCTCTTGAAAGTCCTCAAATATTACTTGCTACAGTTCTTTGCTTGTGATTCTGTAGCGCCAGGGTCATCATTAGGCAATAAGGGCTTATTGAGTGTGAGAGAATACGAGATAAAGAATCTGTATGAGAGAAAGAAAAATATTACAGAGAAAAAAGAACAAAGGAACAGGAATTAAGAAGACAGAAGCATGACTGGAAAGAAAGAAGACGGAGAGAAGAAACTGTCACCATAGAACTTACGGTTACATCTAGCCATTTCAACTGTAAGATGATGAGACCTTGTCGCCAATCTAGAACTGCGCTTAAATTCAGAAAGTCACCATATCAATGGTGGAAGCTGATTAGAACAATTGCCCTGATAATATTAGTAGAAAAGGTACAGGAAAGCTAACTGACGGCGGCTGGAACGAGACTGAATGACGGAGATGTCAGGTCAGGATCAATAACATTGCAGATTCCTCTTTCTATTTTATCAAGAATCTCTAAATACATACCAGAGGCAGTAGAATAGAGGCGGCAGTAAAATTTACTCCATGAAAGAATGATAAACTTATGTGAGTAAAATTTGATTATGGCGAGAAAAACTGTCTAGCAAGACATATAGACCAACCTGCCTAGCAGTAGACCTAGCAATATAATCATTCCATGTTATGTCAGCGGAAAACGTTAGACAGGAAGGTGCATTGACCCCCTCTCCTGTATGTTCGTGTCCGTCATGGTGATGGACAGCAAAAAAAGGTTCTCTCAGACAATTAAAAGGAAGTAGAGAAACGACGGGTCGATTTAGAATTCTGGTCGTGGGAAATATATGAATCCATCTCTACTCTCTCCAGCAATAGGTTTAATAGTAGGGCGGGCTGGGTTCTCTAGCTGTGGTCGACTACCAGTAGAGAAAATGGATAACCCTGAATTAAAATATCAGTTTGAAGAGTAATGACACCTGTCACTCTACATTTCTATAGGTATAGAAATACTACTATAGACGCAATACATATGGTGCTCCTATGACAGTTTAAGGGACGCGAGCATAGTGCACATATCCACTATAATATAAAGTAGATTAACGAGAATTATGGTTGATTTATTTTTATACAGTTTATCAACCCTTTGTTGGTTATTTAAAGCCAGCAAATATTTTGAGATTGGAATAATAGCAAGTCCTTCTATTTAACTAAGCGTTGAGGAGGAGAGGTTGATTCATTCGTTTCCCTAGGGTATCTGCGCGTGAATGAATATAACGTACCTGGCTGGAAAGGAAAACTAGCTTACAGTACCCGTTATTCTGAAGCGGTCGCCCATCTAGGAACAGACCAGACTCAGCTTTGCTCAGGTGATCAGTCGAGAACCAGTGTTTCAGTGGGATATGGCTTCAAGCCAGGAGATCATGTGCTATAAATTAGACACTTGCTGTATGCATATGTATCAACAATTGGGCAAATATTGGCATATTTATTGAAATTATTTAATAAATAAAAAATAACATGGTAATATTTTGTTGTAAACTAGGAAGGGTTACTGAATGAGGAATAATCAAAACGAAGGTTAGAAATGAAATGGTAATCTTTATAACATCAACAAAATACAATACTCGCCAGCGGCGTGAAGTAGGTAAACCACTTCTAGTAGTGGACTACTTATCATATTTATATTGATTGTACAAACATACAATTATGACATAAGGCCGAAAAGGGGGAATGAGTTGAGGCCGGTCTTCACTGACTGTCTTATACCTAGCTAATCCGATTCAGGGCTCATTTACTCATTACAATTCGCTCATTCACCACAAAAACCCATCCGTCACCAGTCAATCCTCCATACACCTCAACGACGCATACACTTAGACAGTATATTACCGCCACTTACAATAGTGATCAACGTATTTATGAGGATTGGGACATAGCGTTTAGAAAAGTGACTGAAGTGAGATGCCAGGTTAGGACAGATAGCATTACAGATTCTTTTTGGGATTTTAACAAGAATATCCAAATACACAGCAGAAGAGCCAGACCAGGAGTGAAGCTTTATTCAATGCACGGACGAATGTTAGACTTATAAATGTATAAGACAGATTCTATCGAAAAAAATCTTGCATGACACAGTGAACCATCTTTTCTAACAACAGACCTACCATTTGATTTCCACGGAAAATGTTCTGATGAGTTCCATTCCTTAGTTTCAACAGTTCAGACCATCACTATGTGGACACATCATTCCACATACACAGGTTCGTACCATCCTCATCGACCCTGTAATCCACTGGTAAGAATAAAGTTACACTTCTTCACGAAAACCGCTACATTATGGAACTTACTCTCGATCACAATGATGAACTTACTCAAGTCTTGGGCCAACATTTTATCTATTCTGCATAACCAAATAATCTGTTCTTTCGTCCATACAAACTTCTTTCGTCAGTAACACTCTATCTTGAGTGGCTTTTGGGACTTCTGTCTATTGTCGATTTACTATTAAAAACATTATAAATAATACAGGTAAAACTAACTACTTCGTAAATATTTTCTTTCTTTTTAAAGACTACAAAGTTATAGTTAAAATATTTATATCAGATCAATCTACAAGTGTTACTGCCATCATAAAACCCAGTACTTCCTGCTAGATCATGGATGACTAAAACCACTGTCTTTGGTACGGTATATAACATATTTAGAACTAAAACAGCGGGTGCTGAAAAGTTATCGGCACGATCAAAAAGGGACTAAAACCAATTGATATTTTTTTGTTTTTTATTTGGTAAAATTTTGAAAAGTTTGTCGGGCTAAGAAATTTTCAACTTCTCATCGGATTATATCTTTATCGCAATTAAACACAGATTGGTCATCACATATACTTTGCACAAAGTAAAACTGAACCCAGGCCTCCTTAGATTCAACTGATGTCCGCTTGCACAGCGGGCAGCTATGTTACGTACTCAACCATAAGACCATCCTTGTTGAAAATATCGCACAGCATCTGAAATGCCATTAAAATTATCTATCGGCCCCCAAAAGTATATAAAAACTTGTAAATAACGTGGAAGTGTAAAAAGAAAAGAAGAAAAAGAAGTGTGGTAAAAACGATTCGAATGCTATTTAGTGGCTTTGGCCAAATGCCAGTTGATGTTCGAAGTTAACAAGGTGGAAAGAGTTTTCTTTCTTTCTCTTTTTAGTAGACGTACAATTTTTTGTTCGTTCTTCATCGCCGCTATTTTGCTTCTACTGTGTTCCAAGTAAGGTGTGGTCAATAAGAGACAATTTCAAAAAGTTGTTGCACCTAATTCACTTCTCAGATAGACGTTGCTTTTCCGACAAACCGCAAATAAATATGGCTGCACAACTAAACGGCAAAAATTCTCCAGAATGCTTTTGACAATATATTTGATTCGTATAAATTCATACCGTCTTTATTCAGATGCATTGAGAATTTTTGCTCTGGAATTTAAACAATTTTCAGAAAGAGGTTGGGCAACTTGAACGTGCAGTTACAAAAAGTTGGTACGTAGATACCTTATATTGGTGTAAAATATTTTTAAAAAGTGGGGTGTGTTATTGATTTGTTAGGAGTGCTTTTGTTCGTTATCAGGATTGAGACATTTGAGCAAGAATTAAAGAACGGAATCAGGACAGCGAAAGAGCAACATCAAATACTATATGGAAACCATGTTGATTCGTTCTTCTTTTTAAAACCATTTCACCCTAAGAGAGGGAAGTCGCAAAGCCACAAGGGCTTATTTAGTGTGAAAGTTTACGAGCAAAAGAAAATGTATTAAATAGAGAGAACAACAAAAGAACAGGAATTAAGAAGACAGAAGCCGGAAGATGGAACAAGAACTGCGAAACAGTTAGCATAGAACTTACACTTATATCTGACCATTAATATAGCAAAATAATGAGAGTTTACTAATAATCTAGTACTGCGCTTAAATTCAGAAAGTCGACGTATAAAAGAGGAAATCTCATCAGAACAACTAGCATGAAAAGATTAATAGAAAAGGTATAGTAGAGCTACGTTACGGCGGTTGGAACGGGACTGAAGCCGAGATTCCAGGTCAGGACCAATAAAATTCCAGATTCATCTTTGTATTTTATCACGAGTCTTTAAATACATAGAAGAGGCACCAGACTAGATATTTGGTTTGTTTTGTTTTACGGCATATCAACACCTCAATGTGTTATTTAATGCCGACAAGATTTTTATTGCTGGTAATATTTTTTTTTCCAAAAAGTATTTCTGATAATGTTTTTTCAAAAATGTATTTCCAGTAATATATTTTTTTTCAAAAATGTATTGCTGGTAATAATGTCTTTCTGGCAATAATTTTTATTAAAAAAAATTATTGCTGGTAATATTTTTTTTTTTTACAAAAATGTATTGCTGGTATTAAAATCTATTTTTACACTTTCATACTGTTTTGACACAAATTTGGGGGTAACTATTTACCCATAGCTAGGACCCTAAGAGGTGCTACCACGCCAAGTTATGATGGTCCTGGGGACACCAGCAATTAAGAGGTAGCTCCACGCTCCTCAAAAAAATCCTGATCAGAGGCTTTGCTTTCGGATGTAGTTTATCGTCGTACCCAGGACGGAAACCAGATGTGACAGCAATATTAAATGCTTGGATGAATGATAAAATTATAAGTATGTAAGATTCCACGGTATGTCAGTGGAAAACGTTCGACCGAGAAGGCGCAGTGAGTCACTCTCATGTATGTTAGCATCAGTCATTGTGATGGACGGCAAAAAAGTTTATGTTTGACGATTAGAAGAAAGTAGAGAATGTATAGTCATGACTGAACACTTCGTTATGGCACCAAGGCAACAACTAAATCTGCTGCATGGTCCAGACACCATTCATAAAGTAGCAATAATATAAGCCCATAAAGGATAGCCTCTTTAAGTGTCGCTCTATGGTTCAGGTCTTTCTATCCCCAGACGGATAACATCAGCCCAGTAAAAAAAAAATAAAATAAAAAACAATTTATCTACAGAGCCTTTAAAACCTTTAACATACTGGAAGTGATTTTGTTTGCAAAGCAAAAAAAAATGTATCCTGCATCTGCAAGTGACTCAGATGAATGAATAATAACGAAAGGACACCCGGAAGAGGCATGGCACGTGGAACTACAGCAATCTACTCCGGTGGACGAAATAAAGTGTTCGGTTCGACATTCCAATCAGCTGAATAATGCCGGAGCGTATCACGGCCGAAACGTTGAGAATACGGCAATGGAGATGAGGATAACAGGAACAATAGCGTGTATGAATTCTACAGATAACTTGTCAGACCTTGCTTATGACACCAGAAAACAACCATGTCTGAAAGTAGTGCAATAGAGAAAACAATGCAGTGGAAAAATAAGCAATGAACACTGCCGTGTGATAAAGGTTAATGGAGAAACAACTAATGCAATAAAGGAAAAAAATGCAGGTATAATACGTGAAGTGTACACAAATCGCCATCTATCCAACTGATTCCTCTCTGAGAGCTCTACGTGAATCTTTGGTCTGGAATAAACTAACTTAGCATAAACTCTTTCGCAAGTATATAAAAGATATATTGGATAATTATAATTCGTACATTTATTTACTTAGCTGACCAACTCCAGTTATATAAATAGTAATTATACTTATAACGATCCAACAATAACGTTTCAATAATATAAATAGAATAGAAATCATTAACACATATCTAGAGAAGTAAAATAGATCTAATATTGAATTGGTCACAAATACTTAGAATCATTCACTAGATGAAAGATTTACTTAAAAAAAACATTAACAAGCATTTCTATCCAAAACTAAAATACTTGTTTATTTATCATTAAATTCATATCAAAAGTCGCATTAATATGCATAGCGAAACAGTATGTCTGTGGATGACAATATATATGCTCCTGAAGAATATATTTTGGTTGAGCTCTCTGGGGAAGAAGTGTGAGTTTGTAAACAGTGAACATTACGACTAATAAGACTCTTCAGAAAAGCGAATCGAGTTCTCTCAGTCACTGCGTGTTTAGCTAAAGACAAATACACTTAAATTCACTTTCATCCCTGCTGTGCACCGACAGCATAAGGGTAAAATCTCCAACGATTCAGCCAGGTTTTGATCCTAGCTAGAGGCAAGAGGATGACTAGCCACACTGATGAGCTGTGATACAACGAAACAGTTGTTCTGTGGATGACATATATATATATATATATATATATATATATATATATATATATATATATATATATATATACGTTTATCTGATGATCGCAAAAGCGTGAAACCCAGGGTCACAAACTCATATCCATACGACTGAATATATATATATATATATATATATATATATATATATATATATATATATATATATATATATATATATGTAAGATCTTGTATTTTGTAGGTAACATAAATTGAATTGAACATCGTCAAGACGTACTGCGTAGAACCAATTGAGACCCATTTTGAAGGTTTCTAATATGTTTAAATAAAACTACGTGTGTTCACAATTTTTTCCAATAAACCCTATGGAGTAATCTTGATATTTTTCATTTTTTAAGAATGTTAAAATTCTACAGATAATTTATAAACACCCTATCTCTCTCTCTCTCTCTCTCTCTCTCTCTCTCTCTATATATATATATATATATATATATATATATATATATATATATATATATATATATATATATATATATAGATAGATAGATAGATAGATAGATGGCAACAGGTCTAGGAGAAGGATAACTCTGAATTCAAAACCTTCGGAGGGTCGTTTGGGGAGTTTGTGTCACGTAATAAAATGAAATGAAAATAAGATTTCTAAAAATGAATTTAGTTTTAAAATCAAATCGTCTGATGAGTGGATGTATTTTTCTTGAAATTTATTGAAGCAAGATAATAAGCCAACATTTAATATTATAACTCTCTCTTTATACATCTCCCACCTTCTCTCTTCTTATATATATATATATATATATATATATATATATATATATATATATATATATATATATATATATGACGAAATATAGTCTTAAGGTATGCTATGTTTATGGGCTCAATATCAGACATAGGGCGTATAAAAGTGAACATTGAAGTCAACACTCTGAGGTGACAGGCTGTTTAATGCTAGACGCAATTGTCAGGCTTCAATGTTCACCTTCATATATATATATATATATATATATATATATATATATAGATAGATAGATAGATAGATATACATATATAGATATATAGATTAGATATAGATATGTATAATGGGCGAGCGCACCCGCTTTGTTAAATAATCCAGACAACGTACTTTTGTTAATTTTTCCTTTGTATTCTAACAAGATTTGTCTTTCCTAGACTTAATGAGGGTAGAAAATATATTTGATTAGTTTTCGACTAAACTATTAACCAATTTTAACGACTTAAATTATGCTACTATATTAAATGATGTGTACATGCTGTTGTACACATTATTTTTTTTTTTCGATTTTGCTGATGAAATGTTGTAAATATTTTTTTTACCTGCTACTCTTTGTTGTAAAATATTTTTTCGCTTGATTATTGCGGAGCCGTGCGTTTTAATGTTGGCAGTGGAATTTAATAGTTGTTTATTTGGGAAGCAATCCCAAGTAATCCATGTTTTGCTTAACACAACGCCCAAGGCATTTTTGTTTAGGTTTTTATATTTTCCTTGAATGCGAAAAAGTGATAGATATATCGCTGCTTAGCCGAAGGGGCTTGGAATCAAAAACATTTGAATAATTGCCATATTCATTAAGTCTATAAAAGAATATACTTGTTCGCATGCAAGACAAATATAATAAATAAGCGTAACAAAATTACTTTATCACTCTTATTATCATATAGGAAGAAAATGAGTAAATACCGACACCGAGGTTCGAGCGTGACACTCTGGACTTATGAATATATGTTTTCAGCCAGGTGTATAAATAGGGGTGTCAGGCTACTGACTACAGTGATTATTGAGGGACTATTGAGTGGAACTATCCAGTCGGATTAGTCTGAATTATTGTGCGTCGATGATTTGGGATTTGATTTAGGATTTACCGGTTGTTAAGCCAAACCGCTCTACTAACAAGGTACAGTCTAACCTAGATATAAGAGATCCGGATATAAGAGATCCGGATATAAGAGAAACCCGGATATAAGAGAGATTTTCTCAGGTCCCAAATTAGAGCCTGTGTTAATAAAACAAAATAGACCAAACACGGATATAAGAGAAACCCGGATATAAGAGACTTCGTCTCCGGTCCCGACAACTCTCTTATATCCGGGTTACACTGTATTTACTGAAATGGTTAATAATCTTTGGTTGACTTTTACTTCTTTGTTCTTATTAAGGATTTAACTGCGGTTGTAATTAAATACTGTTTTAGCTTAACATTGAAGTCTTGAGGTATACTTAATCATTACTGTCCACCGTACGTCACAAAACTTATACAATGCCACACCGTTCTTCCACTATTTCCAGTTTAATTCTTCTAAGAACTGTAATCATGAGAATCCAAATGATATGCTTACTTATGTCGTTGATTAAACTATTTTTTCGATGGAGCTTGCATTCATTTACATCTGACATCTTAGATATTTCTATGTAAATGTATGCAGGGACTGGAAACGATGATAATGTGTTACAGATTTCTTAGAGCTACCCAGGAAAGGATGCTGTGAAGAGCCGTTATCGCTCATGTCCGGAAAAAAGCCAGATATTTCGGTTGCTTGGTGGTGTTGAGTTTGATAGGGATGCTGTAATCTTTGTCCATTATAGCAATTGTGTAGCTGATTCTAATGATAATGGGGGCAGCAATAACTGTGATCGCGGTGGTGGCTGCCATATTGGGGTTTCTGGTGGGAGTGGCGCAGAAGTTCTAATAACAAAGGATTTTTGGCCTCGGGGAAACTGTAATTGCAGTGTTTGTGTAGATTAGTGTGATAATTGTGATAATATTGGAAGCAGTCTGTGGTGATCAAGCCTAAAGTGACAGTTACACAGGAAATTGTGATAAAGTTAATATTAATGAAAGAGACGAAAATGACTTTGATGAGATTTTATATGATTGATATTTCCAATAACAAAATCATAATGACGCTGATAATGGCGGTTTTCGTGTTGCTGATTTTACAGTAGTAGTATTAGAAACGAATTATCTCTATAAACACCCATAATTGGAGTGACAGCGCTAATGGCATAAGAAGCAGTCGAGCACATACAGGTGATGAGGAGTAAGTTCAGAGCAAGGACTCATTAATTGTAGTCAGTCGTCATGGTACAAATTTCAAATTTTCGTTGAAACACATCACGACAGGAAGTGCACAAATTAATCGAAATATTTCTTTTGGTGTTGGCAAGTATTCATTAAACGACGTACGTACATATACGCATATATTATCTCCATTAAACATCTGAGATCCCTCTCTGCCTTCCATCAGGATGGCTTATGCTAACCTCCAGGAAAGTTATTCCATGCGCCTTCTCGGGCTAACGGTCTCAGTTGACATGATTTATATCGAACCCATTTCTAGGTCTGCTGCTAGGAGAATTGGTTCTCTGTGTCGTGCTGGACAATTGTTCTTACCAGAATCTATCTTGCATATCTATAAGTCTACCATTTGTCCATGATTAGGATATTGATGCCACATATGGCCCGGTGCTCCTGCCATTTACCTTGAGCTCCAAAGAAGAATTAGCAATATTATTGGTCCTGATCTGGCAGCTCGGCTTTAATCACTTTCCCACCGCCGTAAGGTTGCCTCTCCTTGTCTTTTCTATAAATACTTTCATGGAAATTGTTGGGATGGTACCTAGAATGTATGCGCAGTACTAGGCTGGTGTCCAGATCTCATCAATTTAAGGTTGAGCTGGTTAGATATAACAGTAAATTCTATGCTACCAATTTCTTTTTTCGCACTTCTCGCATGTGAAACCTCCTTCCAACCATTTTTAATCTGCAAAATTTAAATGCAATGTCAATCCCTATCTCCTGCCCTCCCGATTACTCTTTTCTCTTCCCTCTCATTATTAATGTTTCTGTTCCAAATTCTTCAAGTTCTTAATTGCTGTTGTTCCCAGGTTCACCCTGGCCCGGGGTGGCAGCACCCGTTAGGGTCCCAGCTAATGGTATGTTGAACCCAGCAAACAAAAACAAAATACGATGAAAATGATGAAAAATACATTTTTATAGTAAAAATACCAGCAATACATTTCCATCGCAAAAAAATGAACAGCAATAATTTTTTATAAAAACAGAAAAAAAATTACCAGCAATACTTTAATGAAATAAATTACCAGCAATACATTAAAATAAATACCAGCAATGCATTAAAATAAATACTAGCAATGCATTAAAATAAATACCAGCAATACATTAAAATAAATACCAGCAATGCATTAAAATAAATACTAGCAATACATTAAAATAAATACCAACAATACATTAGAATAAATACCAGCAATATATTAAAATAAATACTAGCAATGTATTAAAATAAATGCTAGCAATACATTAAAATAAATACCAGCAGTGCATTAAAATAAATACCAGCAATGCATTAAAATAAATACTAGCAATACATTAAAATAAATACTAGCAATGCATTAAAATAAATACTAGCAATACATTAAAATAAATACTAGCAATACATTAAAATAAATATTAGCAATACATTAAAATAAATATTAGCAATACATTAAAATAAATACTAGCAATACATTATTGTAAAAACAGAAAATATTACCTGCTCTCCACATTTTTTCTTAAAAAAAGAAAACTACCAACAATACATTTAAAAAGTTGCCAGACATACATTTTTGTAAAAGAAATTACTAATGCGCCCTAGAAAATAATTTTGGCATTAAATGACCCATAAAGGAGTTGGTATGCCGCTATGCAAACAAATAAAAACAAACAAGAATTGAAGCCAGAAACAACACGAGACGCAGCCAAAGTATTTCATTTCTTCCCCGCTATAAATTAACGGTAAATTGCTGATTGGTTGTTATTTGATGAAAACGGCTGCATGTCAGAAAACATAGGCATGCCCATATTGTAAATGTTTTATTTGACGTGAATTGTCTACATTTCTACATGAGTGAAGACGAATGTATCACTAGCAGCACTGGTCTATTCTTTAAAAGTAGGGAAAATGTTTAGGAGAAAAATTTTCAAAGATTAGCATTCGTTTGATCTTCCTCAACTTACAGCATTTGTCAGCATCAATAAATGTTGATATTTGCCTATTTCGAAGTGTCCCATTCATTATATAAATCCATTCACAAATCGATCCCTATCTTTTACTGAGTTATTGAACAAGCTGTTATTAACAAATATCAATTTTGAAATTGCAACTCTGTTTAATTCATTGATTTATGCCTTATTATTTTTTAATTTTCTGAAATTTTAAACATTTTGTTTACTTATTAAAATTTTTAAAAAACTTCTGGATTGATGGAGACATTGGGGGATAATAATTATTTATCTTAAATGAAGAATAAACTTTTCATTTATGTAAATTATTGCTACTTAATAAAAATACTAAGAAGGTTGGATTACTCTGACATGATATTTCCCGTCAGAATTCATCTTGCACATTTATAAATCTACCCTGCGTCCATACATTGAATATGCCTACCATATCTTCTATGTTACTCCTGCTATATATCTCGAGATTCCAAACTAAAGAAACGTCTGTAACTTTATCAGTACTGACATGGCATCTTGACTACAATCTCAACAACTTAACATGGCTTCCCTCTGTCTTTTCTATAAACATTTTCATGACAGTTGTTCTAATCAGCCCTCCTCACTTTGTTACTTCGACCGCATGAGTTTAAGCGGACTATTAGATTGGCAACTAGGTTTCATTTTACTATTGAAATGGAAGCGTAAGTACTATTGTAATAGATTTTTTCTCGCACTTCTCATCTGAGGAAGTCTTTTCCGTGTTCTTGCTTTCCTGTCACCTACAATCTTCAAAATTTTAAATTCACACAAATCGGATTCTTCTGTGTTTCTGAATCCTGTTCTTTGACTATCCTTTTATTTCACTGAAGTCCTCTCGTTCTATTCCACACTCTTCAACGCTTAACTCTCTCTCTCTCTCTCTCTCTCTCTCTCTATATATATATATATATATATATATATATATATATATATATGTATATATATATATATGTACATATATATATATATATATATATATATATATATATATATATATATATATATATATATGTTTATCCGAATCTTAAAATAAACACGCTAAAATTCACCTTCATTCCGTGACGGCTTAGCGGGAGAAGTTCGGACTGATGCAAATTCAGTCGGGTTCCGATTCTAGCTAGGGGCAACCGGACGTCTAGCCACACTGATGAGCTGTGAAACACCGAATCCGTCTGTCTGTGAATGACAAAAATATCTATCTATCTATCTATCTATCTATCTATATATATATATATATATATATATATATATATCGATGTAATAATTGTATTTCTCTATCTATCTATCTATATATATATCTTTCGATGTAATAATTGTATTTCTCTATCTATCTATCTATCTATCTATCTATATATATATATATATATATATATATATATATATATATATATATATATATCTTTCGATGTAATAATTGTATTTCTCTATCTATGTATCTATATATCTTTCGATGTAATAATTGTATTTCTCTATCTATCTATCTATCTATCTATCTTTCGATGGTATAATTGTATTTCTCTATCTATCTATCTGTCTATATATCTATTTATCTGTCTAAATATATATATATATATATATATATATATATATATATATCTTTCGATGTAATAATTGTATTTCTCTATCTATCTATCTATCTATCCCTTCGATTTATACATTTTATTTATTTATATTTAACGAAGCAATAGATAGATAAATAGATATAAATACAATGTTTAAATCGAGATAGATAGATAGATAGATAGCACGAATACCGGGATTTTTCGAATACTCTATTTAAAATGTTTCACTTATACATTTCTTTCTTAATATTCATCTTATATATCGTTCTGCCATAGAAAAGCCATGTGTTATTTTTCCGTTATAAGAAATGCAACCCCCCTCATTCAGATTTTTTTCAAATGACCATATCTCTCAATTTCGTATCCGAAATGTAAACCAAGCAATTTCTAAAGAATTAATGGATTTATTTAAAATTATTACATTTGTCGTTAATTTTAGTGGATAAACCTGTTTAAGATAGGCGCCTTTTATTTATTTTAAATACTTTATATTGCGTCTATCTGCCTGCGTACGAAATTGAGCAGAAATGTGCTTTCGATAAAAAAAAATCTTAACGAGGGCGCATGCATTCCTTAAGATGCCCTCTGTGGGCGAGCGGGCAGGCTAAGGCACACCGGATCAAATAGTGGCTCCTCACCGAACGAGAAAATTAGAATGAAGCCTAGTATGTTAATGCTTCAGAAGTTTGCATTGATTTTGTGAAACGTATTCCCTATCCGCGTTCGTACAATCTGATGAAGAATACCCCAAATTCAAGATCTCCGTGTGAAAGTAGATGCAACTACTACTAATCATCATTATCAACATCATCAGCAGCAGCAAAATCATCATCATCATCAGCAGCAGCAGCAGCAAAATCATCATCATCATCAGCAGCAGCAGCAAAATCATCATCATCATCAACATCATCATCACCACCACCACTACCACCACCACCATCATCATCATCATCATCATCATCATGAACATCATCATCATCATCATCAACACCACCAACACCACCACCACCACCATCATCATCATCACCATCACCACCGCCACCGCCACCACCACCACCACCACCATCATCATCATCATCATCATCATCAACACCACCAACACCACCACCACCACCATCATCATCATCACCATCACCACCGCCGCCACCACCACCACCACCACCACCACCACCATCATCATCATCATCATCATCATCATCATCATCATCACCACCACCACCACCACCACCGCCACCAACATCATCATCATCATCATCATCATCATCATCATCATCATCATCATCATCATCATTATCATCTTTCGACCTCACTGTGGTTGGTCAGAACTCCATTGACAATCCCTTTCCACACTGCACGGTCCTGCATTGCCATTCCCAGACCCCCAATGTCCAACCCTGAGCCATGGTGTCTGGGAAAGTCAACTTTCGCGAGAAGACACCTCCAGAAGGATGCCAGAGAAGTAAGGATGAGACGATTACTACTACTACTACTACTACTACTACTACTACTACTACTACTACTACTAACAACAATAATAATAATAATAATATATTTTCTATGAAAATAGATCAAACAATACAAGTAAATCGACCAGACATTAATATCAAAGACAGAAAAGAAAAATGTTTGCAAACGGATTGGCATAAAGTTATTAAGAGACAACACATCTATGCGAAGGGTTGTGAAAAATTAAGCCACTACAAAAACATAGAGATGGAAATAGAAATGTGGCACTTAAAAACTAAAACTGATCCTGTTGTGGTAGGAGCTTTGGGTCTGATAATAAAAGAAACTCAAAAAGAAATCAGCAAAAAACCCTGGTGCGCCATCTCTCCAGAAAACCCCGGAAATATTTCCAAGGGGAGCGCATATCCCAAGAATAGCTTTGTCCATTTAAGTTGTTTTTTTTTTAAATAGAAGTTTCCTTTTTAATTAAGAGGAAGCAATGAAAAAAAATCGCATCATTCTCTTAACTTATGTCATTGGTTATTTCCCGGTATGTGATTATAAAACAAATTCAGATCAAAAAATACTAATAGTTATTATTATTATTATATTATTATCACTATATTTCGATTTCTGCTATGGCCACTGTACCTACCAAGTCTACGGAAAGACCTAAGGTAGATAGTGGTATGTTGTTATGGCTACGTTTCATGATTTGTTGTTTTGTTTTTAACTTCTATAACATTACTAGCGTAATATGGTCAAAGTACTTATTGCGTTGGCTGTACTTATCAAGACAAATTTTTGTATTTCTCTTAAGCTGGGATTTCCAGGGACTTTTTAAAGTTCTTGTTGTGTTCCTTTTTTATCATTCCAAGCGCACATCCTGTGACTGGTACTATTCTTGCTTCCACATTTTTTCTATTTCATGTTCTTTATACTTCAATATTTTTTCAAATTCCTTGATTGCTATGTTATAGTCTGCTGGGCAAGCGATATCAATTAGCATGTAAGTGTTTTCTTTTCGATTTTGGACAATTATATCCGGCCTATTTGCTTCAATTGCCGTTTACGAGAATTATGTTTATTTTTTCGACAATTATATAGTTGTTATTATTATTATTATTATTATTATTATTATTATTATTATTATTATTATTATTATTATTTATCAGTAATTGTCACCATAACGCATACATTTGGCTGATATCAATGTGAATGGTATGCCCTTAACAATATGTTATGATATTTATATTATGGTTAATATATTTATCGCCAGCGTCGCTTTGATGGCTTGTGCCCTCTTTCTCTTTCTCTCTCTCTCTCTCTCTCTCTCTCTCTCTCTCTCTCTCTCTCTCTCTCTCTCTCTCTCTCTCAGTAATAATAACAAAAAACAATGGTAGATGAGGGCATAAATAATTCCAATTGTAGTTGGAACCTTTGGTTTGATTGGAAAATGTTCCGATAGACTCATTGAAGGAATTCCTGGTAGCACGTGCCTTAAAGAAACGCAAAAAATTGTACACACAAGCACAGCTCATATCTTACGAAGAGCTTTATCTATGTAAAATGTATGTTTTTTTGTTGTTTTTTTTTACAACTATGCTTAGTGGAAAATCCATGTTGCCATTTCTGATCTTAGGTATCTGGTTGGTACCTGGAAGAAAATGAGTATAAAACAGAAATCAAAGAAAATAATAATAATAATAATAATAATAATAATAATAATAATAATAATAATCCAACCTAAAAACAGAACAGTTAAAGCTAATCGCCAAGACATCTTTATTGGAGACTGCAAACAAAATAATTGCCTCCTTATTTTTATGGCAGTCTCTGCAGACTGCAATGTATCTTTGAAGATATTCAAAAAGCTGTCAAAATACAACGACCTTGAAATCGAAATCTCAAAAACTGTGGCACATGAGAACATCAACAATACCCGTTGTAGTTGGAGCCGTCGGACTGTTTGGAAAAGATTGCAATAGGCTCATTGAAGAGATTCCTTGTAATCCATTCTTTAAAAAAATGCAAAAAATTGTTCTCGTGAGTACAGCCCACACCTTACGAAGGTCTTTATCTATGTAAAATGTTTTTTTCTCTCAATGGAAAATGTCATGATGCCATTTCTGAACTTAGGTCCCTGGGAAGGACCCGGAAAGAAATGTGTACACACCAGAAATCAAAGGAAATAATAATAATAATAATAATAATAATAATAATAACAACAACAACAACAACAACAACAACAACAGATACAGAAACAATGGCAAGATAAACCGCTTCATGGCCAATACTCTGCCCGTACCAAACAAGCTGACGTAGACAAAAACCGAACCCATCAGTGGCTACGTAGTGCAGGGTTGAAAGCTGAAACAGAAGGTTTTGTCATTGCTGCACAGGACCAATGCTTGTTAACTTGGAATTATCAAGCACATATACTAAAATACTGTGTTAGCCCAAAATGCAGATTCTGTGATAAATATCCAAAAACCATTGATCATCTTGTATCAGGTTGCACGATATTGGCACCCACTGAATATAAAACCCGGCATGACAGAGTGGGCCAATATCTGCACTGGAAAATTTGCAACTTCTACGGGAAGGAAACTGAAAGAAACTGGTATGAACACCACCCAGACCCGGTTACGGAGATCGGACCTGTTACAATTCTATGGGACTACACAATACACACTGACAGAACAATCAAAGCCAACCACCCAGACATTGTTATTAAAGACTACAAACAAAACAAAGTGCCTCCTTATTGATATGGCAGTCCCTGCAGACTGCAATGTATCCTTGAAGATATTCGAAAAGCTGTCAAAATACAAGGACCTTGAAATAGAAATCTCAAAAATGTGGCACAGGGGAACATCAACATTCCCTGATGTAGTTGGAGCCCTAGGATTGGTTGGAAAAGATTCTAGTAGACTAATTGAAGGGATCCCTGGAAGTCCATGCCTCAAATAGATACAAAAAATTATTCTGACAAGTACAGCCCACACTTTACGAAGGGCTTTATCTATGCAATTATTTTTATTTTCTCTTTTTTTTTGCAATGGGGAAGTTTCATGATACCATTTCTAACCTTAGGTCTCTGGGCGGAACCAGGAAAGAAATGGGTAAACGCCAGATATCAAAGGAAATAAATAATAATAACAATCATATCTTTTATAGTCAACAGCATTGCGCCTATTAAAATCTGCGCTCGTGTCAACACTGTTTAATCTGATATGCCTACAAAGTTCAGTTTGCTCTACGATTTAACCCATAGCAGGGGAGAAAAGAAGGATAATATATGTTGTTTCTTTCAATATTCTCATTATCCATACATATTTTCTAGCTATTCTTTCGTCGTAATTCTCTTGCTTCTAGACATGGTTTGTGATAACCAGTTGTTTTCTACTTACAGGTTGAAATACTTCGAGTCTAACATTTACGTAAAGACTGGTTTCTTACAAAGGATTCTGGCTATAGTTTTGTTTACTCCAGAACGGATCGGTGGAAAATAATGAGCCAAAGAATGCGAGCTCCTCTTAAATATAACAGGGCAAATGTAGCGATTTTCCAAGCATAGCTTAGATGTGGCACAAGGCCGACTGTATGGGGCATTCGGTGAGAATCGAACTCACATTTCAGTAGTCATTGATCTATCAAGACAAGTCTGCTAACCATTACACCACGCGGAGGTGTCCAAAGTGATGTTCCAAGCATAGCTTGGATGTGGCACAAGGCCCAAAGTAAGGGGCACCCAGTGAGGATTGAACTCACTACTCAGTCGTAATTGTTCTAGCGAGACAAGCTTGCTAACCATTACACTACCTCGAGATGCCCTAACAGAGCAAATGTGTGTATTGTGTTCGTAGTAAGACAAAGGCGATTCCATACAAACCAGCATTAAATCTGAGTTGACATTCCGTACGACAGATTGTACAGCCATGAGAGTTCTAAGCAAGTCTCCATAATATGTTCAACCTCCAGTTCATTTGTCTACTCCAGTTCTAAAGAATTATATTTGACCGAAAATTGATTTCATATACTTGGCTTGACAATCACAAAAAATAGAAATCACATCATCCAGATGTATTCAAATGCTGTCCACATCTTGTATAGTGACGGACTTGAATCTAAGATTATCTTGCCTCTATGACCAGCTTTTGTGTTTCTTCGAACTGAATTTATGCACGAAGTATGAATGTGAAATAATGTATTCATAAATCTATCTCGGATTAATTCTCTCTTAAATCTTGCAAAGATATATATATATATATATATATATATATATATATATATATATATGTATATGGTGCGATAGTGTTATCTTCTCGTTTGTGCAATTTAGACGACAATTTATGCATCGCACAATATTTGCACATATATATATTTAATAGCGTGATATATATATATAAATATATATATATATATATAAATATATATATAGATAGATATATATGCATATATATATATATATATATATATATGGTGCGATAGTGTTATTTTCTCGTTTGTGTAATTTAGACGACAATTTATACATCGCACAATATTTGCACATATATATATATAATAGCATATATTTGCATATATATATATATATATATATATATATATATATATATATATGGGGTGCGATGGATAAATTGTCGTCTAAATTACGTAAAAATTAAAATAACACTGATACCTGGTTTTAACACATATTTACCAAAATTACACAAAAATATATTGAAATACTGAAGATTAAATTTATTCAATAAAATAACGATTGCCTCCAACCGCAACTACCAGACAACTACGGAATCTCCCGCAACAATTCGGAACGGTCTCCGTGATTAGGTTGGTAAATTCTACCATAATAATTGCTTTCAGTTCTTCTTTGGTGTTACAAGGAGTTTTGTTGGTCTGTGGCTCAACTGCGCCCTACATATAATAGTCAAGGGGACTGTAGTCTGGAGAATTAGTGGGTCAGAAGTAAGGTCGGATGTGGTCGCAGAAATTGTCTGACTGGGTTCTCCTTCGTGTGTGACGTGGTGCAGAGTCCTTTTGCCAGATATAGGGTTTCCAGCAGTCACCCTCTTGAACATGGTAACAGTGCTTCCTCAAAGGACTTGTTGTAGCCACCGTGATGAGTCTGAGGCGCTATGAGAAGTTGGATAGAGGCATAACGCCGCCATCACTAGCGATCACTTCAAACACCTTCGTACTTACCATTAAACTCATACAATTCTTTCCGAATCTTTTGCACTGGACTCAGATTGATACCCAAACACATTCCGGTGCAAATGACAAGCAGAAGAGGACGTCGTGTCCATATTTATGGTGGGGTGAATTGTTAATTTTCTCACAGACGTTGCACAACTGAACCTACTATACTCTGCAGTCGACAAAATAAAACACAAACAACGTCTATGCGCGAAATTAAAAATAAAAAATGGTGACAATTAACGCATCGTACCCCATATATATATATATATAAAATATTGTATCTTGTAGGAAACATAAATTGACCATCGTCTCGATGTACTGGGTACAATCAATTGAGACAATTTTGAAAGTTTCTAATATGGTTAAATAAAACTACGTCTGTTCACAATTTTTTTCCAATACACCCTATAGAGTTATCTTGATTTTTTTCATTTTCTAAGAATGTTAAAATTCTCCAGATAATTTATGGACACCATCTCTCTCTCTCTCTCTCTCTCTCTCTCTCCCTCTCTCTGTCTCTCTGTCTGTCTGTCTCTCTCTCTCTCTCTCTCTCTCTCTCTCTCTCTCTCTCTATATATATATATATATATATATATATATATATATATATATATATATAGATATATATAGATATAGATATATATATATGTGTGTGTGTGTGTGTATTTATGTATGTATTGGATGGCAATCGGTCTAGGAGAAGGATAACTCTGAATAGAAAACCGTAAGAGGTTCGTTTTGGGGACCTTGTGTCACGTAATATATATATATATATATATTTAATTAATAAAAAACTAACAAACTTAAGGATCCATTGATTATATTAGTATAACGCTGTCTGTTTTTTAAT
>OZ038482.1:122547366-122579866 GCA_964036315.1 Acanthosepion esculentum | reverse complement strand
AGACTGTCGCCTCTAAGTGTTGACTTCAATCTTCACTTTATATATATATATATATATATATATATATATATATATATATATATATATATATATGATAAAAATATACTTTTAAATGATGCTTCATTTTTAGTAAAGGTGTTCAGTTTCATTGATTGATCGTATGTAAATATAAAATTTGACATGTGACACTGAAGACGAGCGTTTGGAATCTGTTTACTGTTTAAAGTCAAACCTAATGGCATGGAAATTGCGTTCATCCATGAAACCGACTGTCGCCACTCGATGTTTGCCTCAGATGTTCACCTGTCTAATAGATTTCCTGTCGTTAAACTGAGTGGGAAGCCGTTTCATTTATCCACATTAGCTGCATATGCAGCGACAACACAATGTACAGAAGAAGAAATTGAAATACTTAACTGTACGCTAGACAACGCCAAAGTCTCAGTGCAAACAGCAGAAACAATTGGCTGTAAAGATATTGATTTTAATGCACAAATATTTAAAAATTTCGAAAACGTAGAATCAGAGGTCACACAAAAATCAAGAATCTTGACAACATTGGAAAGATAAGAACAAAATGTCTGGCTTTGAAAATGTTAGAAAAATATATTAGAGAAAAATTAAATGTGTAATGAGCCCGAAACATTACGCGTTAAGCATAAAATAAATTCAGCTTTATATTAACTGGAATCTCCGTGTCGTTGATTCTGAGAATAAATATAAGAAAAAATTCGACCGCGATAGCAAATAAAATAAAAGTCAAACCTACATATATATATATATACATAAAAATAAAATGAAATGAAATAAAAAAAATTACTTATGAGGCATCGATTATATCTAGTCTCCATTTTAGTCATAATGGGTCTACTGGAAATTCGCCCAGCAAAAGTGTTAATTGATTTCATTCAGGAAATTTTTTTCGTTGTTTTAACGTTGGTTTGGTATTAAACATACTGTCTGATGTGCTGCCCATTGGTTCCCCTGCGTTCTACTCTGTCCAACGATCTATCAACACAGAAGATAAGCTAAGTTGGACACACGTCACATTATTTTCAAACACGCCTGTCTCTTTATCTCTTACTGTATACCCCCATCAATCTGTCTGTATTTTCCTCTTATCTGTCTGTCATTTTATTTAGCTGTGTCAAGACTTTAATCGATTTATCTCATTGCTTTAGACTTATCTGTTTACTGGCTGTCACTCTATGTATTTATCTAAAAAAATTTCGGCAGAAACAAAGGAAATAGCGCTGAATTATAATGTAATATCAGTTATCATGTTTGGCAGTGAAGGCTGAAGAATTTCCTCAGATGAAGAGGAGACTTGAGGTAACCGAAAACGGATCCTAGAGTAGGATGCTGAAGTGAACATGTGACTAATGGGGAAGATTTGAATGTGTTATTCGTCGCTTCTATCAGTTATATGTCACGCTTAGGCTACTCGACGCGATGTCATTAGAAATTCCCCTCGCCTGACTCCAGCGGACTTCTCTTGATTCACTTTCTGTTCTTTATTTGAGGCGTCTTGCCTACTTTATTTGTGTTAGCGAGGCTGTTTTATTGTTGTGAGACCAATACTTCCCTACATCATGGACTCTCCCAGTACTATATTATTATGTGAATCAGAGGAGTAGCACCAGAAATGCGCTGCCGCGTGTTCTGCTGTCGAACTCTCTGTTTGGCAGAGAGGAACTCGGACGAGGCTTTGTCGCAGGGCAAAGTTTCGTCCGGAGAGGTAGACAGTCCCTAAACTCGAGTATACGGGTTGTAAATGGGCATATTTTTGGCCGAGCCTACGGCCTTGGTAAGCCCACGTTAAACCGGCCTTGTGCCACATTCGACCCGTGTGGGGTGGTTGTTAAATATACCAGTATTGCGCTGCCGCTTGTTCTGCTGTCGAACTCTCTGTTTGGCAGAGAGGAACTCGGACGAGGCTTTGTCGCAGGCCAAAGTTTCGTCCGGGGAGGTAGACAGTCCCTAAACTCGTGTATACGGGTTGTAAATGGGCATATTTTTGGCCGAACATACGGGCTCGGTAAGCCCACGTTAAACCGGCCTTGTGCAACATTCGACCCGTGTGTGGGGGTTGTTAACTATACCAGTAATGCGCAGCCACGTGTTGACGAGTTAACGGTCGAACTCTCTGCCTCTGAGAGGAGAGGAACGCGAACGAGGCTCCGCCGAGGGTCAGAGTCTCGTTCGGGGTTCGTTTACCAACCCGATTTTGTTTCTACAGTTTCTACGGTTATTTTTTTTTTTGGCCGAGCCTACGGGCTCGGGAATACCCCACTTTAAACCCGGCCTTATGCCACATCTATCCTTCGTGGGGGGTGGGGGGTAAATACAGTAATGCGCAGCCGCGTGTTGACGAGTTAACGGTCGAACTCTCTGCCTCTGAGCAGAGGGGAACCCAGACGAGGCTCCGCCGAAGGGCAGAGTCTCGTTCGGGTGGTTGACCAACCTGATTCTGTTTTTACAGTTTCTACGGTTATTTTTTTGGCCGAGCCTACGGGCTCGGGAATACCCCATTTTAAACCCAGCCTTGTGCCACATCTATCCTTCGTGGGGGGACAGTATATACAGTAATGCGCAGCCGCGCACGATACCAATATCAGACAGCACTGGATAGTAAGCTCTGCTTACACTATTCTTTGTAACTTTTCTGTTTAATATATCTTTCTTACCTCTAACCCGTGTTCCGTGTTTTCCTTCTGTGGCCCCTACTTCGGGTCCACATCACTTATCTCCCCCACAACAAAAAGATATTGAAATAAAAAGAACATATATAAGTACAATCATAACAAAGTGAGTTGAAATTTCTGGCATATATGGTCGAAAAAAGACTTTTGTGTGGTTTTGGAGTTTATACAAACTTGGATGAATCTTCAGGCTAGCTGTTGGCCCGCATACTTTGTCATAAAAATGACACAAATAAATGTATACAGAGCAAGATAGAGAGATAGACAGACAGTGTACTCTTAATGTGACTCTTTACCTGCAACATTTATTGGGACTTAATCTCTCCAGACCGCAAACCATGTATAAACGGTCCATTGCTAAAGATAATGGTAAATTGTTCGTTTTCTTCTACTGCTTTAGAAAGTACCTGACGCCTTCTGTCATGCCGTATCTATCTCAGGTCCATATCAGACCAAAGATGTATTACACTGGTCAACACCAAACTTACTGCCTAAATATTTATAACTGATTTAAGAAAGTTTTGATTTGATGAAACCAAAAATCATATGGTTTTGCTCATTCAGGTCAGCTTTTTTGAGCTATGGCTACATATTTTTTTATAATTTTGTTTCTGTTGTCATGTCCGTTAAAATATCTAAATATGTAACATATTTCACACAATAAAACTAATTATTATGTTAACTTATTAATTTTAACCCGTCAGGAGTATGTCCAACGAAATATAGCTTCACAAATATTAAAACACGCCTCAAAAATATTTATAAATCAAAAACACGCATGAAAGTGTTTACATTTAAAAACAAATCAATTATACTGTACAATACAAATCCATAGAAAATAAATCAGAAAGGTTGTTAGTCATTATAATTTAGGTATCCCCTTAAAGTATCGCGCGAACGTAGTAGTAAGCATACCACGACATCTTTTAGGGTCAATTAGGAATAATTATTTATATCATTCAGGAGCCAATTTCTCAGGAATAACAATATAAAAATCACGATGTTTGACCTAAACAACAGAGTCTCTCATATGGGCCATGTCACTCTAACTGCTAATATTCAAGACCTCATTCACTTCCACACACACTATCAGGAAACGTTTGGGTGCCACACATGGTATGTAAAACGTACCGACTATCTGCATTGGTGGTCCAAGGGCAAGAAGAGTTTCTGAAATTTGGACTTCCCATGGTTTGTGGGGAGCCAACAAACTATAGCCCTGACTGCTACTTCTGTGCTATTGGTGAGATTGGGATCAATAGAAAGAAGCGGATTTTCAATCAGTCCCTCGTCCTGTAGCTCATTGTGATGACATTCCAATAACTGTCTGTGGAGAACTTCCTAACATTAGTCTTCAAGAAGAAGAAGAAGAAGAAGAAGAAGAAGAAGAAGAAGAAAAAAAATAAGGGTTTTTTGACAATGAAGCACCATACCCTCTTTCCCAAAAGGAACTAAATGATTTCGTTCATAATCTCAGCTTCTCAAAGTCCCCTGTCAAACTGTTAGCATCTAGATTGAAGGAAAACAACCTCCGCTCTGACAGTGCTCACATCACCTTCTACCGCAACAGGCATCAAGAGTACCTCCATTTTTTTCTCTGAAGAGGAGAACTTGGTGTACTGTACAGATACTGCGAAAACCTCTGCACAAAATTGGAGTGCCACAGTACGAACCCAAACATTGGAGACTGTTCATTGACAGTGACAAACGATCATTGGAATGTGTTTAGTTGCACAAGGGCAACCAGTTTTCCTCTGTGCACCACGATCACTCGACTACACTGAAGGAGAAATATGAAGCAATGAAGTATGTGCTGGGAAAATTCTTTATGATCAGCATAAGTAGTTTATTCACATTGACCTGAAAATCTTGAACTTTTGTTGGGACAACAGTACAGGTTCATCAAGTATCCATGCTTTCTGTACATGTAGGATAGTAGGGACACTGTTCAACATTGCACGAAAAAGGACTGGCCTTTTGGGGAGGAATTGATGCTTTGCAAAGCAACAAACGTCACCAATAAGCCTCTGGCGGACAGAGACAGGATACTTTTCCCACCGCTGCACATCAAGATCAGCTTGATCAAGCAGTTCACCAAAGCTCAGGAGAAAGATGGTGACTGCTTCACTTACTTGTGCCAGGATTGACGATGGAGAAGTTGAAAGCTGACCTCACTGATGGTCCTCAAATCCGACATCAGAGATCCAGAGTTTGAAAACTCAATATACGCAGTGGAACTGGAAGCATGGAAGGTTTTTGTTCTGGTCGTGAAGAACTTTCTTGGCAACAAAAAGGCCAGGCACTCCACAGAACTTGTCATCGATCTGAGGACTGCTTTCAGAAACCTTGGATGCAACATGAGGATCCAAATGCATTATTTATTCTCACATATCAGTTTCCTAAGAATTTGGGATCAATGAGGACGGACAGGGGGAGAGATTCTATCCGGACACGAAAGAGATGGAGAGCCGGTATCAGGGATGCTGAGATGCACTCATGATGGCTGATTGCTGCTGGACTTTGAAGAGAGACACCCCTGCCGCTGATCCTTCTAAGGATTTGAATACATGGAATTCCAAGCCCAGAATTTTGAACAATGATGACATAACTTTCAATTTACATGTACTTTCATCTATCATTGTATGCTATTCAATTTATTGTAATCAATGGTTGTAACATTTAATAGATAAATTGTGTTAGAAAATATTTTTGTATGAGAAATATTAACAAAATTCAATCGATAATGTCACAAAAATTTAATCGATTTTGTCATAAGATTGGATTTTTAAAAACTCAACATAGCACAAAAACATGACGTGATTGAGAGAAAGGGATTTAATTTTGGATTCAGCTGTGAAAAATTGTCCTAAATCATTTGGAAAAATATAGACAACTTAAAAACAATGTTTTTTTCTTGCCGAGTGTTATTGCTGCCATATCCGGTCTGGAACTGCCCAATACCGACGTCACAAGATCTACAGGCTTCAATCTCTTGAGTGCTGAACTAATTTACACTCTCTAACCCCTTTTTTCGCACAAAAAACGCTGCTAGCCACTTGCTACACTAGAGCTTTTTTTCACGGCTGATTTTCGAGCGAATGATATTCGTTAGTTCCACCCATCTAGACCTTCAAATCTAGAGCCCGTATGGCTACGTCGAATCATAAGCCTCCTCTTCATATTCCATTGGTTAGGAAGAGGTTCCATTAAAAACGCTTCTTTCCCAGAACTGTGGAAAGGATTCACGCGAGCACGAAAATCTTAACAACTTCAGATCCAGTTTCAACCGTTATTTATTCTACATATATTCCTAATCTGCGCCGCATATATTATCTTGCTGTGCGTCCTTACAATAACACCATTCTGTAACCGTCTAACTTAAGTGGCATTGAGGCCTTGTATTTGGCAAACAATAGTAAAAAATATATAGAAATCAATAATCCATAATGACTGTCAGTTTCAGGTCTTCTTCAATTATCAAATCCTAGGTAAATCTAAAATCACTCTCTTCATGATTTGGAGAATTCTCTCTGCCCACCAATATATATAAACGACGGAGGGATTTGGGGGACCTTGTTGCACATGGTGCATCAGGTCTTTGTATACGGCTCTTCAAAAAGTGTGGTTGGTTGTGCACAAAGATTTCAGCAATATAATCAAATCATATGTGCAGGTCTCCTAGAAAAAGAGATGCTTGACTCGCATGTGTGTTTATCTAAATCTAAAAATAAACACGCTAAAAATTCACCTTCATCCCTGCCGTGAGCCGACGGCTTAGTGGTAGAAGTTCCGACTGGCGCCAGGTTTCGATCCTAGCTAGAGGCAACCGGACGTCTAGCCACAATGATGAGCTGTGAAACAGCGAAACAGTCTGTCTGGGGATGACAAATATATATATATATATATATATATATATATATATATATATATATATATATATACTTTAAAAATCAGGAAATCAGTTGAATCCGCCACATTAATTTCAACCTTACGTTATTGTCAGGAGATTTTTATCAATTGACTTCCCAACGGTTTTTAAAAAGAAATAATAAACAATTATTTTTAAATGTGATAAAGCCACAAAGATGAACAGGATTACTGAGATTGTAAGAGATGGAGAAAAACTTTCGTCAGGAGAAAGTTAAATAAATAAAAGAGAGGATTTAAGAAGAAGGAAGAGATGATTGACGTTGTATTTAATTTTTTTTAGAGAATGTAGCGGCAAAAGTAACAAAAATCTGGAAGATAGTTATACACGCAAGACAATAAATTATTAAAATAGGATTTGCATTTGCTTACTTTAGAATTCTGAAAATAAATATGTACTGTTCTATCGTCAATGTCATTCGTCAATATCCATCCAGGGCTTTTGCATTGATATATATATATATATATATATATATATATATATATATATATATATATATATATATATATGAGATAGTGCAGTATATATATATATATATATATATATATATATATATATGAGATAGTGCAGTATATATATTATATGATGAAGAAGTGATTATACAAATAATTAATAAGTAATGATAATGTAATTAGTGGCGAAATCACTTAGCTAACGAGACTTATGATATTAACTTACTATTAATTCCTTGAATAACGCGATCCTTATAGTTGAATTTATAAGTAATGTTAATGTAATTAATGGCGAAATCACTTCGCTAACAAGACTTAAGTTATTAACTTACTATTCATTCATTGAATAACGGGATCTTTATATTTGAATCAATAAGTAATGTTAATGTAATCAATGGCAAAATCACTTCGCTAAC
The DNA here is from genome assembly GCA_964036315.1 of Acanthosepion esculentum. Classification (NCBI taxonomy): domain Eukaryota; kingdom Metazoa; phylum Mollusca; class Cephalopoda; order Sepiida; family Sepiidae; genus Acanthosepion; species Acanthosepion esculentum. The sequence goes on along the minus strand of OZ038482.1, from coordinate 122,572,368 downwards.
AAGAATTAAGATATTACCTTACTATTAATTCCTTGAATAAAGCGATCCTTATAGTTGAATTCATAAGTACTTTTAATGTAATTAATGGCGAAATCACTTCGCTAACAAGACTTAAGTTATTAAGTTACTATTACTTCCTTGAATAACGAGATCCTTATAGTTGAATTAATAATATGTCTTTAATATGCGGATTTTCGCAAAACTGATTTCTACTCAGTTTCGTATCCAAAATTTAAAAATATATCAATTCAGAAAGAATTAATGTATTTTATTATTTAATCCAACATATTTTTTTTTACTTCAAACATTATTTTTAGTGGATACCCGTATCTGAGTAGACGTTCAGTTTATTTGATTTTCCTCTACCTGCCTGCGTACTCGAGGGAACGTAATAAAGAGAACATACCCAACCACAGGCTTCGAACCAGCGCTCCATTTAACAGGAGGAACCACGGTCTTATCCGGAGTTCTTTGATCACTCAGCTACGAAGAACTTTAGAATTATATTCCGGGTGTAACAGCAAAATTTTCCAAATCGTGTAAAAGCAAAATTGTCCATTTGTTAGATAAAAGTTTCAACTGTTTTTTCTTAGAAATGATTAAAGGTATCTTACTGGAATTTATCATTATTTTTTACATATAACTCATATTTTAGGGTCGCTTGTGAAATGTATACTTGTTAATTAATTGCTTTTACGGTGAAAATTGTCGTATTTTAATGCACTATAAATGTATTCTTATCTGCCATATATATAAAATATATTATAATAAAAATTCAACATTACAATTGTTTAAATATATTGAAAATAATTTTTCCCTCAAAGTAATAGAATTGTCCGCTTACAATGAAAGGACAATGAAATTATTCTCATACGTGACAAGCAGTGTTTAGTAAGGTATATTCAAGTGCTGTTCCAGGTAACTCCTTCAATCAGAAATAACAAACGTCATCAAGTCAGCTTATTAGATTTATAGTAAAGATATACTAAAAGGACAATAATCTTGGACAGTTATAATTGCTTCTCCTAAAAAAATTCTTGAAATTTCTTAAGCCAACCTTGTACATATAATGTCAATATAGTTTCTTGATATATACTTGCCGTGTATAAAAGTGCATTTTGCAACGGGTGATTAACACATGAAAAAAGATCAGATATTCTGAAGCTATTTTAGGTTCGCACCTACAATACCGTGCCAACCTTCTCTCTGCTCGATCTTCGACACGTTTCTTGACGCTCATTACATTCAACCATTAGCCACTCAAATAAGATCGATAGCGATCGATATTTGAAAAGATCGATCAGATGCTTTTCCCCATACATTACTTGAACCAATAAGGATCCATATATTAAAAACAATGTAGACGCCTGATATATATATATATATATATATATATATATATATATATATATATATATATATATATATATATATATATATATATATATATATATATATATATATATATAAAGTTAAGAGATAAAAGCACATATATAAATAGACATAGAACCATACCTATCGAGCGATCTCGCTCGCGGTCGTTTGTGTGTTTGCATTGATGTGCAGCTATAAATAGCCAAATTACAGGAATGTGCTTCTATAAATAGTCAAAGAAAAGGACATGGATTCCACAATGTTCTACGACTTAAATATAAGTCCCAATTACTCTTAAATATTGATTTACTTCCACTATCTGTTCGAGCTTATTTTTGTTCTGTTACGACTACATTTTGTTCGAGTAAATTTTTGTACAATTTTTAATTCTTCTTAAATGTTAAGAGTAAAAATTAAATTATTTTGACGTCTAATTCTTGTACCACTAACTTAGTCTAGTGATAAACTATGCAAAAATACGTGAAAAAAACGTAAAAATAAATGTGTATAAAACTATCACGCTGTCTACTATAACTTCTGGAGCCAAATCCTGGACTATCTATTGGCCTTCTTGAGTGCCTCTCACAGTGTTGCCGATGCATTATTCGCAATGCATACAGGTGTTATTTCATCACAAAGACTTCTATCTAGCCTCGACCACAAGCATTCAAGCTGGAAAATATACACTCAAGATGACCATACAAGAATAAAAGTCTGTTGTTTTTCAGATGTTTTCCTGTTCGACGAGAGCATCTACGGCCAAAAAAGTAGTGAAACCCCACAAAAAGTCACATACATTACTTAAATAGATTCGTCCACACGTAAATAAATATATCATTAGTGACGCCCTCGTTTCCTTGTTTCAATGCATTTTCAAACTCTTCTCTTTTCTGAAATATTCTATTCTTACAATGTTCAGCTGCCATTTTATTTTCATTCTTTTGTTGATTAATCACTTTAAATTAACCGTTTTCCGCTTTCGGTCTACGTTTCTAAGATAAGCTATTGTAACTATTTACTTGGTTCAGACGGTTGTCCTCGTCTTTATTGGCATATTCAAGACAGTGATGCCGTTGTACACTCCTACCTTTTTACGGGTGATATACGTTACAATTTCCATTTGATCTTTTTGGGTTTTAAGCCCATAGTGAGAAGCACTTAAATTGTGAATTGTACAATGAATGTATGATGCCATCAATGGCGTATGTGCGCGTGCCATGAAAACGTTTGTCATGTGCGTGTGTCATGGAAATCAAGAAACTGACTTGATAATAAACTTAGAAGCACGCAAAGATCATTGGAAATGTTAATATTAGAGAGAATTTCAAGAAATAGAAACAGGTCAGAGATCCAACCAACGGAAGCGTGTAACGTTTCAGAATATAAACGATTACGGCTCTCTACGACTTCCTATATTCTGTGGCTCTTAGCAGTTTTTATCTCATTTACACAGCCCGGTCTACACTCCTCCCCCCTCTATTGGACACGTTTAGAGGCCCAAACCTTGTTTCGTGTCTAGGAAGGGGTCCCCGAATTTCTCTCTCTCTGTCTCTTTCCCTTATCCACATCCTTTCATTTCTCATTCCTATCTGCTCTCGCTCCGGATCTTTTTTGGCCCCCTTGCCTTGATCGACCCACTGTCTTTCTCTTTCTCCACATCCTCTCCCTTGCCACTCCTATCTGCTCTCCCTCCAACCCCCTCTTTAACCCCTTGCGTGATAGTGGCCTCCGGCCTTGCTTGGGGTGATATGATTAAAAAAAAAAAAAAAAAGTCCCCAAGCCCTAATCCACCATCCATTCATACAAGCACGTGATATAATATGAGGGATAAATTTAAGGAACAGAAACAGGTCAGCGAACCGATCAACGTAAGCGTTTAAAGTTTCAGAACGTAGACGGTTACGGCTCTCTACGCCTTCCTATATTGTGTGACTCTTAGCAGTTTTTATCTCATTTACGAAGTCCCCAACCCCTATTCCGCCATCATTTCAAACAAGCACGCGAGATAAGTGAATCTATCTTTGTTCTCAATATGCGCGGTTATGGTTAAATTTTCCATTATGTATCCAAGGAATTCCAGCAATCCTTTCCTCATTCTGCTTAGGAGTGTTCTTTCTGTTGCCATTTTCTTAGACCTCCTTTTTTTCTTACTCGTTCTGTCCATGGAATATGCAGTATTCTTCACTACAACAATATTTCTGCAAGCTCTATTTCATCTGATCTATGAGGAGATAGTCTAGTATTCGCTGCCATATAAGAAGACGGACATAACATCGCAACCAACATTGTTTTCTTTGTTTCTAACGAAAGTTTTCTGTTTCTCAGCCTCTTGCTTAGCTTCTTAAATGCTTCTTTGGTTAGTCCAATGCGTACTTCAGATCTCGGTGTCACCTTTTTCCAAACTCTGTTAAAACTCTTCCCAAATATATAAACCTGACCTGGTTGATGTTTATATCTCCAAAATGTGGAGCATCCATGTTTACACTGTAACAGCAGCAAGAAAACTAGCGCGATCAAGCTCAAACTTTGGTCACGTGTTCACAATAGTACCAATTATAGGCACGCATGAACAGAAGGCAGTGTGCCAAAACTAAGCATATGTTGTAGCATAACGATAATGAGTATGTTCCCCTTCACATAAATACAGTAGTAAACACTGTATGTTGGTCTGCAGTTAGAGATTGGTCTCCAGCTGTGCTGGTCAAATTCTCTGTCTCCGGGTAGAGAGGATACCCAGACGAGGGTATGTCGAAGGGCAGAATCTTGTCTCGGTAAACAGCTACATGACCCAGTTTTATACGGGGTCTACTGGGAATTTTTGTCCGAGCCTACGGGTTCGTATACCCCACATTAAACTCGGCTTTGTGCCACATCTGACCGCGTGTGGCGGTTGGTAGGTATCCTGCAGTTGGAGATTCATTGTAGAATTCACTTGACTCACTTCTTGCAGTTGACTACTTCTTCTATGTGGTGCTGGAGAATCTTATTTGTGTTGTTCTTTTCCTAAGTATTACCGTTTATTAACAACCTTCGTTTGATTATTCTATTCAGTAACCTACACTTGGTTACAACAGTATTTTATGGCGAAAGTGAGGATTTTTGAGTACGAGGGTATCATTGTAGAAAAACAGACTTATGGATTAATTAGCATAGAAGGATTTGCATCTGAATCATGGATGCGAATTCCATAGTAACAGTAATTGTGGCAATAGATGATAATGGTATTTGTCCAGCAATGTAATCGTTATGCTACTGCTTCTTAATGTAGTCCATTCGTCGCATAAATCGTCCAGCAAATACGTTTTTCATACATCAATGCATTTATCCTAAATTACCATTATCATTTAAACTGCTACGTTATAATGGGGTAAAGAGGTGTTAATTCACACGCTTTAATATGCAACAAAAATACGCACACCATCACAAGTATAGGCATAGACGCCATCCTCTTTGCCACTATGTCTCCTTTCCCTCTCCTTATTTATCACTTTTTTTTCTATTGCACTTCCGCCTACACTCATGCACACGTATATCGATATAATTTTTCAGTGAAACAGTACCAACCTGAGTTAATCAGATATGACGTGAGGAATATTGGGATCGGTCGGAAGGATCAACAAGGTAGCCTCTGGCTTGGAGGCCATTTCTATAAGGAAGGCAACCGATATATGAGATGGCAGTTGACATTGATTTCCTGTCATGCGCATTTCAGTTCTTATCGGTGCGCTAGGTTGAAATGCCTCGTTTTGATGCAATGCACTCTAACAGAACCAAGAAAAATAGAATTAAAAAAATAAAAATAAAACAACCGTATTGTCATAATTATATAATATTAAATATATTCCAGATATCGGTAAAATTGACCAAAATCCCGGGGAAACTGAATATCATGATGGCCTCCTTCAAAAATCGTCTAATAATTTTCAAGTTAATTTTCAGAAGATGGAATATAACACGAACAACAATATGTCTGCGTAGCGATCAATCTAATGCGACTACAATGCTCTTGATACTAAAATGCAACATCTTCGCTCTTCTATCTTAATAATCATGGTTTTGTTATTTTTAATACCAGATCTCTTCAGAATGTCGGCGATTATAGCTCTCAAAAGATTTGTTTCTTTTGATAAGTATTGCTACGACTTCTTGGGAAAAATAGTGAAATATTCCCATTATCTGGAGCTGTTGTCTATACTGGCTAACAGTTAAGACCACTTAAGATTAGATATCTGAGTTCATTTCATTATTTAACCTATAGATGAAGATGGAAAGAAAATAGATTCTTGCTTTTCCCAAGGGCATTAGTGCCAATTAGGGTGAACACACTAGGACGGGACTTGACCTTGATTCATTATCCGCATGTTTCTTTTATTTGAACAGACACCGTATGGCATTCAGGGATAATATAAAGCCAAACCTTCGATATTTTTAGAGTATATTTTCGCATTAATTCTGGAGACAAATGAAAACTGTAAAATCGAAAAAAAGTAAAAAGATAAACAGAATTTATATTTTTAGTCTTAAAGCAATAGTTTTTTGTAGTGATCTCGAACGTTCCTTTCATAACGACAATATATATATATATGCATACATACATACATACATACATATACATATATATACATATATATATATATATATATATATGGATCTATGTGTATACACACACACAAACACACATACACACGTACACACACACACACACACACACACACACACACATATATATATATATATATATATATATATATATATATATATATATATATATATATAAATAGGGTTTAATAAATGAACGGTGCATCTACTGAAGCATCCACTAAAAATAAAGTTTGAAGTGATAAAACCTGTCGGACTAATAAATAAAAAGCCACTGCTTCTTTATAGAATTGGTTAGTTTACGTCTGGATATGAAACTGAGCAGATATGGCCAGAAGGATTTCGCTTAAAGCATTATTTAACATTGTCTGATTAGCAAGAGTTCTCTGCAGAGGTCTTGGATAAAGCACGTTAAATCTAACCAAGATTATCTCTGCCCGGGGGAGGGGGCGCAGTTTTTAATGCTTTTATAAGATTTCTTGAGGCCGGTATATAAAAAATTAAAAAAAGCCTCTACTCAAATATGAGTATACATTATATATCTATATATATCTATTTCTCTCTCTCTCCCTCTCTCTCTCTCTCTCTCTCTCTCTCTATATATATATATATATATATATATATATATATATATATATATATATATATTTCGCATAATGAGAAGCCACGTATACTTTCTTAATATGTATATAATATAGAAAAAACAACTGAAAAGTTGCAAATTAAAAAAAATTGAATGTTTTTTGTGAGAGAGAGAGAGAGTTAAAGGGAGATAACCGCAGATTCGATGTTAGAACATTATCATTGAAAACTCTCTCCAATTTGCGGACCGTAATTACTATATTCTTAATACTTGATGTAATGCAGAAATATCACACCAATAAAATCGCTCAATAATTATTCATTTATACTGGAACTCATGCATGCAATTGCAAGTAATCCATAATAATATTTTAGATTTTGAAAACATATTTATTTTTGGCATATTAAATTTTTAAAACTGTTTCTAAATTTTTGATTCTCTTTCAATCATTCCGCCTCAACTACTATCCTCTTCCGTCGCACCGATGAAATACGCCGTGCCGTTTAGGAACCACTGTTTTAAACGTTTAGGCATGTCATCTAGGGAACGACATACGCTGTATACAATATAGTCGGAAATCTAGGGTGCTTTTTAAAACTTAAAAGATGAGGCAAGCATGCGACTCGATATTCGCGTCGAATAACTTGCGAACAAGTGACATTGTGAAACGACTGAATTACCCGTTCTATCGGAATTTCGAACAGGTTCCCACCTACAAATCTTATGTGCTGCTTTTATCAAATCCTCTCAAAATATTAAATACTAGCAGCATGGCCCGGCGTTGCCCGGTGCTTGATTCAAAAATCGTACGCCTCATACAGCAATCGCTATCACTTGACTTAAAATATTTTTGCCCTTCCTTGCCTTTAAAGGAGAGTCCTTTGCCGTGCTGATGTTGCTACATGCCTTACTTCTTAAAAAAGGACTCGTAACTGGAAAAAAACGAATGAAAAAAAGAATGTTAACAACAAATACTTTTTCACACCCAACCCAGTTCTGCGGAATCAGAATCAACGTTGAGTTTAAGAAAGTAAATGAGCCAATTGGAATAAAGTGCCATGCAGATTTAAATTTTTCCCACTTGTGACGAATGCAGCTATCGATTTTTTTTTGCATGCTAGCATCCGTGTCAGTCAGCTGTTAGTTCTCACGCTGGCCAATAGAATCTTCCTGCCTATTCGTGGTCGCCAGCTATAGGCTCTCACTCTGCCCAGTAGAAAATGGCCGCAAACTATATGAAAACTGCCGTAGAAGCATGAAAAAATCGATTATTTCCACTATCGATGGGAGTTGGGAAATGCAAAGTCGGTCTTGGCGTTTTCACTAACTTGGAGCATGTGCATGTAAATTTTGGTGCAAATCCGTCGAAAATTGCGGCCGTGTATTCGTTACAGACACACACACACACATCCTGCCTTTTATAGATAGAGATATTTCACTGTGAACAATGAGCCTGGTATAATCGTGTCTGACTGGATGTAATGGTGTTCGTATATTTGTCCCTAACACTTTGGTGTTCTGCTCTCTCCCATATTAATAATAATGCAGGGCACGTAAGGTAATTTATGGACTTGGGATTTGCGCCTGCACGTAAGTGATAATCATTTAATGCGCTTGTATCTTTTCAAGGCATCAATGGTAAACTATTAGCTAATCCATGAGATGAAACGGCATGCTGTAATTGTTACGGTCCGCGCAAATCTAGCAATGTGAAGATTTCACTTTTTGGGAAATCCCCACCTCGTGTGTGCACAATGTTCGGAAAGGATTGGAAGACTTCAGCGGAAATTAGTTGCCGGTAGGAAAGCGCAAAAAGCATTCCTAATGTTCGGCTAGTGTCAAGACACCACAATTCGTAGACCCTAGATTTGAACAGGTTAAGATTGTAGTCATCGGAGATGCATTCTTTTTGTATTCGGTTTGACAAAGCAGCGGTTCGTGGGAAGTCACTGCTCGATTGGAACTTACATCTCACTAGTGGAATACAAAGGAAACGAGTGTAGTTTGCTACAATGTGCGTGGAAAGGCGAGTCATAGCCGAGAAGGTTAAAACTTATGGGACTAAGGAAATACCAATAGAACAGCGAGATGTTTGCGATATTTAATCTGTTGAAAAGGAGTAGTATGGTGGTAAAAAATTCATCGCCCACAAGGAAGCGGAGATGCTTTTAAATTCTATCGAGACTTGAAAATGAAAACTGAGAAACTCATTTCCATATAAAGTAGCTGTACACCATTCTAAACCTGATCTGGTTCTTATGAAGATAGAGGATATCTGGAGGGGTTGGGGTGGAATATTATTGAGCAGAACAAGAAACCGAACATTGGATAGCTACATTGAACCGGCCATTTTCCCGGTATCTTTGTAGCACCAAAGTAATTGGCACAGTTTCTAACGGATATAGATATTACTGGATTAATAAAAGATCTGAAAATAACTAATGTAAAATGCACTGGAAATTATTTAAATTATTTAAATGATAACAACTTTACTCATCTTTGTTGTCGTCATCAAGACGTTTCGGCAGTCTCATCAGGTTTCTTCATGATCCGGGTAAGGTTTGATGAATTTCGAACTGAATCCTTTATTTATTCGAAATCCCCTGATCGTCACACAGACCGACACTCACCGGGTGACGGGCGGCAGGGGTGCGGCGCTCGAATTGATTTGATAGCAACAACAAAAATGAAGCCACTCGTCCTTAAGTAAATAATGACAACAACTCATTCGAGAAATTCAAACAGGAATTATCTCTTATCTAATTAACGACCCAAAGATTTATTAGGGCCAATTTGATTTCAAAATTTCGGATTGTTAAATTAATTAAAGTAATCAGGATTTGTCGGTTTATATTTGGATGAATATATTTCTTTCTAACTTTCTTGCGTATCTCTTTGCCGCAACTGGCAAAAAATTAAATTTCAGTACGTTAATTTGATTTCGAGAAATTAATTACAGTCATGCGCAAATTAATAAAAATCAGGGACTGCTGCGAAATATGTCTCAGGTAATATGTCGGGTCACTCTACGTGTTATACCGGTACTGTGTAACCCAGTGCTACCTGCTGCCTTATTGGGTCATCTGCGGCTAAAAATGATTCCTCACCAGATAATACAAGCCTTGTGCGGGATCTAAACACCAAGAAGTATTAAAAACAAGACCTATGGCATATTAATACTCTTGCATGGTACTGGGTTTGACGTGTTTGAAGCCAATGGCGATTTTATTGAATAAATTTACTCTTTTGTATTTCAAGATATTTTTGTGTAATTTCGATAAATATACCTTTTAAAATAAAATGTCGGTATTATTTTCATTTTTGCGCAGATTAGACGACAATTTATCCATCGCACCCTGTATATGCACAAAATACATCTATGTAATCAATTGTGAGAACAGAATAACATATATCACATTTTTTATTACTTCCAAGCTAGCAAGAAAATTAAATTTCGCCATTAATAGACCGATATGGCGTTAATATGCCGTTCAACAGACAAACATCAGCCAACAGACATCTTGTAAGATCAACAGACAAATCAATCAGTCTTCTTGTAAGATCAACAGACAAATCAATCAGTCTTCTTGTAAGATCAACAGACAAATCAATCAGTCTTCTTGTAAGATCAACAGACAAATCAGTCTTCTTGTAAGATCAACAGACAAATCAATCAGTCTTCTTGTAAGATCAACAGATACCTAGTACAAGAATGTAGACTGTTGTCTGTAGCTATGTATAAAACCAGTTTAGTAACAACATAGCCTCGCAGTGAGTTACTAGACGGCCAGGGCGGAGAGTGCCCATCGATTAAGTCAACTACTACGTGTATCTAACCGAAGCGATTTAGAAAGGGATGGCTTCCGCAAGGTCAGATTGCCAATGTTATGCTACGCACGAATAGATATCTGTGGTGGCAATTGGTTATGTGTTCCGTTACGCAGCCACCCTACAACCAGAGCTATTCCTGGCACTGATGATGAATATTTCTCAGAAGACAAGTAACTTGAAAGGCTTGATTCAAACTAACCACTTCAGCATCCTATGAAATCAGATATTGTTATAGTGAAAGACACCTTGTCTGGATAATAGACTCTCCCATCTATTATAAGTAGGAGTCAGTAGTAGTCGAGAAAGGAAGTAGTCAGCGACCAAAACTCGAATACTCTACGTAACACTTTATTACAAGTTCCTAACGTTTCTGTACGTTTAACCTATTTAGGACGCATATAGTCCGAATACAGTTTCCCCTAAGGAAATAAGTCCACAACAGTTATATAAGCATGACGGAAAAATACTGACAAAATCAGTTCCATTCACTTCCCAGTGTCCTGGCACCTCAGTGACTCTTTATATTTATTCTGAGTAGTGAGTTCGATCTCAAGTTGATGAACCATTACAAAATTTGACATTAGATAACGAAAAATGCCTATAAACGGTGTTTCATTAATACCGATTATATGAGGGTGTTTCATTAAGACGGATCTAATTAGCAATTTCAACTCAAACAGATTCTTCCCCAGATCTATTATTTTTTAGGACAAAATCCTGATAGTATGCTTGGCTGGCAACAACAATATTGTTGTCAGTCAATCGCTATTTTTCTAGTCCGCCTCGCCATATTACCTTACTTTACATTTCACCCACTCTTACAACAATCTCACTCAGTAACCCTCTACTTTGAATGACTCCTGGACATTATATTGGTGAAATAATAGGTAAAAAATACAAATTTTCTATCCCTAGAGAAAGCGTAAAAAGAATCTTATAATATATATATATATACACACACACACACACACACACACACACATATATATATATGTATATATATATATATATATATATATATATATATATATATATACACACACACATATATATATATAATGTATATAAATAATTGACAATAGGAAAACAGTAATTGCTGACGCGTTTCGTCCAATGTGGACTTTTTCAAAGCAAGAAACAAAATGAATTTAATTAAACACAGAAAATTAATAAAAACAAAAAACAGAGTGTGCTTAGCAACTAAAATGTAGGGGACGCTATTTTCATATTGTTAACTGAAAATAACGTCAGTTAATATCAGACGTGGAGAATATTATCATTAATCTGTGTTGACGGATTCAACTATTTTCTTTTGATTTTAATATGTTTTTGTGTACATTTGTTTGTGAGAGCAGTAATTTTGTTAGAAAAGGTGAAATAGGGAAAAACTTTGAGAAAATTTCTCATATATATATATATATATGCGTGTGCATATATATATATGTATATATACATATATTTATATATATAAATATTGATGACCTCAGCTATTTTCTGTCTATTCTCTCTCTCTCTCTCTCTCTCTCACACACACACACACACACACACACACACACATATATAGATATATTTATGTGAGGGTGTTTCTGTGGGGGGTGAAAGGACAGAAAATAGATGAGGTCATAAATAATTCTAGAGGTAAGTATAGGTAGGGTGTTTCATTAAGACGGATCAAAGTCAGCAGTAAATAAATCAGTGTTATTGGTGAAAATTTATTTATTTCTCTATTGGATCATATTATTTAAGTCATGCAATTGTGAGTGAAAAATAATATCGCCGGCCGAAATCTCCGCCAAATCTGAAAGTAAAAGAAAAAATCATTATACGCTTAAACTTAATTCACATTAAAATCGGTCCAAGTTATTGGAACACACTTTAAAAATATGTAATCATATATTAGATGCATGCGTAAGTTTCAAATATCTACTTAAGTAATCACTAATAATATTTGTGGCGCAAAAAATAAAATATTGAAAATTAAAACAACTGTCATTCCAATATTTAGATGAGTATTCTGCTAAACGTAAAATAAACCATCCAGAAAATATCCTGTAAAATATCTGAATCGAGTGCATTTAAATTTGTTCCGAAAGACGCGAGTTGTGTCGTGAACAACACCAACAAGAGTAACGTGAATATTTGGAAGTTATTTAAATAAAAGCAAGTTTGAAATTCCATGCATGCATTGTGTTTAATTCACCCAAAATGTTTTCTATAATGCGTAAGACGAACTTCGGTCCAACCCCCACAGTCTTAGGAAATCTGACTGGGAGGGAACTAACTTTCAATGGCCTGCGTGAAAAACACGTAAACTAACTCATTGTGCCCAGTGCTCTGTAATTTGTCACAAATAAGCCTGAATTATTCGTTGCATGTACGTGGCATAGATCCCCTCATTATAGCAAAGACGTACTGAACCAGCCTTGCCTTGGTCAATTAAGCTAGGGCCCTGTATTTAGGTGTTCATATATGCCTATTCGCATATGAATATACATACGTAGACACACACACACACGATATATATATATATATATATATATATATATATATATATATATATATATATATATATTATATATATATATATATGCCAGACTCAGCTCACAGGACAGAAATTTTGAAGGTTAGAGAAGGTAAAGATCTTCTTGAATAAGTTGCAAAATGATCCTGGAATAATATATATACTAGCAGCATGGCCCGGCGTTGCCCGTGCTTGATTCAAAAATCGTACGACTCGTAGAGCAATCGCTATCACTTGACTTAAAATATTTTTGCCCATCCTTGCCTTTAAAGGAGTGCCCTTTGCCGTGCTGATGTTGCTACATGCCTTACTTCTTTCCTATCTTACACTGCGAATTTTTTCTAATCTCTATACTAAACATTAAATCTGTTACGAAAAAAGAACTAAACAAAATGAACGCAAAACGATCAGCTATAAAAAAAGGACTCGTAACTGGAGAAAACGAATGAAAAAAGAATGTTAACAACAAATACTTTTTCACACCCAACCCAGTTCTGCGGAATCAGAATCAACATTGAGTTTAAGCAAGCGAATGAGTCAATTAGAGTAAAGTGCCATGCAGATTTAAATTTTTCCCACTTGTGACGAATGCACCTTTCGATTTTTTTTGCATGCTAGCATGCTAGTTAAGATTCGTGTCAGCCAGCTAAAGGCTCTCACTCTGGCCAGTAGAAAATGGCTGCAAACTACAAGAAAACTGCCGTAGAAGCATGAAAAATCGATTATTTCCGCTATGGATGGGAGTTGGGAAATGCAAAGTGGGTTTTGGCATTTTTCCCTAACTTGGAGCATATGCATGTAAATTTTGGTGCAAATCCGTCGAAAATTGCGACCGTGCATTCGTTACACACACACACACACACACACACACACACACACACACACACACACACACACACACACGCACATCCTGCCTTATATATATATATATATATATATATATATATATATATATATATATATGCAGCCAGGGATAATATTATGAAGTCAGTGTATAAAAGTTAGAAATATAATTGATAGTCATTTATTTTATCATTTAAAGAAAAAGAACAAAATATTTGAAGCATTTAACCTATATACTTGGTGTGGGCTCCTTTTGCTTTTATAACTGCCTTTATGCGCTTTTGCATGTTAGAGACCAGCTTATCACAAGTAGTTGGCTCGATTTTCTGCCATTCTCCATGAATTTGGCTTCTAATTCGCGTTTTCAAGAATATTTGAACCTCACTCTTGAACATGGCCACAGATGGTCACTCATGAGCTTGACCTCACTGTTGAGCATGGCCACAGATGGTCAATGGGATTCTTTTCCAACCAACACTTCGGAACTCTGGATGTGTGGTATGGTGCGTTGTCTTGTTGGACGATTACTCCATCTGGTATGTTATTTTTGAAAATTTTCTCTAATGAATGTTGGTAACATTGGTCTAACATGCTTGTGTACGTGTTGGAATCCATTCTACCCTGACATGTAAATAACATTTATGTCCCGGAAGAAGACAAGCAGCCGCAAATCATTACGCTCCCATTTCCAAATTTTATAGTTGGGGCAACACATTGAGCATCATGTGCTTCCCCAACTCTTCCTTGAACATAAACAATACGAGGGGTTTCAAAAATCTAATAAAAATAAAAGAAAATTAGGGATAATTTTCTATTCAATAAAAGTTCAGTATTAATCAATATCAATTATGCTCAATAAATTATTTTCAACTAAAAAAGTAACTTACTTCAAAATTGCTTTCATCAAACCAGACATCATTGTCCCAATCCTCAGCAGTCCAATTTTCTTGTTTTTCTTACTAACCTCAGAGAGCAATTTCTTTTTCTAGATTTACACCCTTTGAGGCCAGCTTCTACTGTTCTTCTTCTCACTGTGCGAGTCGACATCATTTTGTTTGTTGCCTCTCGAAATTCAGCAGTCACGTTAGAAGTTTTTTTTTTTACTAACAACTAGAAATACCCTCCTTAGCAGTCTGTCTTCCTTTGAGTTTGTACACTTTTTGCAGGTCTTGTTCATCACGATTTTTGAAAGAATTGGTTTCGTTATGTTTTTTTAACGTTTGTTTGTGGATCATTTCTTGAGCATTTCGCTTTTCTTCCAATTTGAATTTGTGAAAAACCGTTCTTTGAACAATGCAATGATTTCAGCCCTTTTAGTCCAGGCATGATTTTTCTTCGTTGACATTTTCAGCAAAGAAGAAGCACATATTAATTGATACTAAATTTGTTAGTAAAATGTTAGAAACTATTTAGCACTACAGATTAATTTTCAAGTAAATGATTTTAAATGCTAAATAAATAAAAATGAACACAAATCATCATTGGTACCCATAAATGCCAGTGAAACATCAATTCAAAAATGCTTAAATGTTTGTTGAAATAGCTCATCGGATGAGGTAAATTTGGATTTCTGTTCTATTACATTTCCAAGCAAAGATAATCTCATGCATATAAGACGCTGGAATCGAAAATAACACCGCAGCTCATGACGTCACACATGACCACGCGAGAGTGAATTCGAGAAGTATTAAGTATGGGAAGCCTTTGGTATAAACCAATAGCTTCTGTTACCAATTATAGGCATTTAAGAATATTTGTGGAAATTTCGTAGTTTATTTTGTTCAGGTTAGGTTTCATGTATGTATGTATGTATGTATGTATATACAGGGTCTCCATAAATGCTCTTTACAATTTAAACAAATTATGAGAAAAGCAAATGAACGAATGAATGTCGTCATTGTCAAAAACTGAGACTTAGATACTAAAGTTTTTTTTAACTAATTTAAAAGACTTCGACATTGGCAACATTAGTTTTATGAAGCACATTAATACCATACTCGATTACTTGCCATGTTCGCTGTAGCATAGCCTCATCAATGGTGGCAATGGTGATCTTTTGCTTTAAATCAATGATGTCCCGTATCTTTGTTCGATACACAATATCTTTAACATAACCCCATAGAAAGAAGTTCTGTAGTTTCGCTGAGTTTGTGTATACTGATTTTGATTCAATAAACCATGTCACACACACACACACATATATATATACATATATATATATATATATATATATATATATATATATATATTGTATATTTCACGTATCCCGTTGATGAAAGAGTTATTGTTAAATGAAACCCCTAAAAATAGTTACTCCTCAAGGAATGACATAATATGGAAATTTTCACAAATTACGTAATGATAATTTTACTGTAAAGACAATGTTATGACAATTGAATCTATAAATCAACTCATAAAAATTTTTCATTGACTAAATTTCCCATTATAAGGTTGGCGTTTCAAGTCAGATTTTGTAATTGACATCTGACAGTCATCATGTTAAGCAACGTTGTGCCTGGCCAGAACTAAAACTTCGAGTAAATTAATTTTATTTTGATAGTGATGAGGGTGGCATGAAGAAATAGATGTATAGTTCTAAAGATAGCCCTGGGTATGACGATAAATGACATCTGGTAGGAAGGCCTTTGGTCGGGAAATTCGTGGTTTTGAGTTGCGTGGAACCACCTCTTTTGTCTGCTGTTGTTTCCTGACCCGAGGTGGTAGCTATGAGCAAATAGTGAACCCCCAAACAAAAGCAAAACACTATGAAAGTAAAAAAAAATACATTTTTATAATAAAAATATCCCGAGTACATTTTTATATATAAATAATTACCAACCATACATATTGTAGTGACTTCAACCAAATCCTGTAAAATACTACAAACCTCATTCATGACATTAATCACCATAATATCCGAAAATGTATCAATTGAATCAAACTGTATTCCAAAATATAACTTTAGCGAAACTATAACATGAAACACTTCTCAGTGTTTCTAGTAATATATAACGTAGGAAATACAAGTGTGAGTATAAATCTTTCCACCACAGCCCTCTCCTGTTACAGATCGAATGAAGGGGAAAAGTCAACGTCTTCTCGGTGATAATGAAACGATAATGATCTTGTTTTGGAGGCATTGAATGTTACAAGTGCTTACACCCTCCCCCTATTAGAGCTTTATCAGCGGAGAGATCAGTTGCTCGTAATTCCTTGAATTAATAATTAATCCAAGCCCAATTTAATATTTCGATACGCTTACAATTACGCCAGCTATTATGAACATGATCTTCGCCTTTTTTCGCATTATTCTTAGCTTTCAGATTAGATGATGTTATTTGCAACATGTTCTCTGATGTTCGTCTTTGATGCGTTAGTGCATAAATATGGGCTGATCTGGTCTTTTTGGGTTGGCAGTCGATATGGATGACAAAATCAGAGATAATGTTTTCGTTTTTTTTATATATTTTCATTTGGAAGACTGTCTTGTGTTTTTGCTGGTATTATTTGTCTATATAACAGAAAGAATTTCGTATCGATTATCCCAAAGTATCACCATCATTTCCATTTTGTGGCAGATTTTTATGTCTGTTTAATGTAGATTTTATTCTTATTGCTTTCAAATGTCCATTTTAAATATTTTTTCCGTACAGTATAATGTTTTTTAGCACAAAGTATCAATTGAAAAAAGGCAAATTGTATCTGAGGCCCTGTCAGAAGATGAATGGACGTCTAACATCACCAACAATAATGATTAATCTCATTTAATTTATTATTATATATAAATATTCATCCAGAAACACCGTAGCCCTTAAGTATGTGGAGAAGGCGAGCATGCCAACCCCTGTCAAACATCTTTGAAATATCTAGTACCACAGCACGAGCTTTTCCGTTCTTATCTGAAGCTTCATAGACAAATTCCGGGATGACCGTTAACATTTTATTCATTTACTTATTTTATCTTTAATACTAATATAATATATGCACACATTTATTAGCTCTTTAACATGCGTATATATTAGTACATGCTAGGCTATGATGGCCTCCTTAATAGGCCTGACATAGACATGAATACAATATGGGAGGCGTTAATGAAGAAAGAATGACAAATTTTACAACAGCAGCAGTCAAGCATGAAAGGCAGCAGTAGCAACGGTACGAATCAGCAGGTAGGTTAGGTGCATGCCTCTAGAGGCTCACTTCAGTGAATTGTCCTGTGGAAAAATAGTCTAGTGTATTGAAGCGGTGGTTCGTGCATTTTCTGATGGTGTAATTGTGAGTTCAATCCCTGGTCCGGGCAGTGTGCACTTAAACTAAGTTTAGCGATTTTCCAAGCGTTGCTTAGATGTGGCGCGAGGCCGAAAGTATGAGGCACTTAGTGAGGATCGAACTCACTACTCATTCGTAATTGTGCTAGCGAGACAAGCTTGCTAACCATTACACCGCCTCGAGGTGGGGGGGGCATACTTGAACTAAGTGTATATGGGCAATCATAACTGAACAGTACTAAGAATAAGACGGAAAGCAAATTTTTATCGAAGAAAGTCATGCATCATAGATCATAGATTTCCATTAATAAAATCTACAAAATTAAAATATATATATATATATAATAATATATATATATTTCTATTACGAAATAAATCCCGAGATTCACACGAAAAGTTGAATGAAAGAATATTGCTGCCACATATGTTTCGGTGTCCCTGCTATTAACCTTAAGCTACTTTATAAAATCCAGAGAAAAATCAGTAATATTATTGGTCCTGATCTGGCGTCTCGGATTCAATCACTTTGCCACCACTGTAAGGTTTTCTCTCTGGGTATTTTCTATAAATTCTGCCATCGTAATTATTCGAATTAGGTCTTCGCTATGGTACCACCTACATTTTTTGAATTTAAGCGCAACACTAGACTAGACTGTTGTGAGATCTCATCAATTTACAGTTGAATTAGCTAGATGTAACCGTAAGTTCTATGCTAACAGTATCTTTTCTCACACTTCAAGCTTGTGGAACTCCCTTCCGGCTCCATGCTTTCCAGCCAAATTTAATCAGCAAAAATTTAAATGCAATTTCAATCGCTATCTACTGTCCTCCTGATTACGGTTTCCTCTTCCTGTTTATTATTAATGTTTGTGTTCCTAATTATCGCATACTCTGTAACCATCTGTGGCTTTACTTCTTCGCATGGGGTGATACTGAGTAAAAAAAAAAGAAGAAAATCGAAAGCTGGCCACTTGTATTCGAGGATAACCGCCTACCAGGGCGGATATCCAATCCCCATTGCAGTTTTTTTCGTGTTTGTTCAACATCCACCGAGAACGCATGTGGTTTATACTGCAATTATTAGCTACATTTTATGTAATTAACAATTTGAACAAGGCCAGCACGCTCAGGCCCTCGTCCACGATGACTTGTGACAGCTATTGTCCAATTTCACTCACAAGGGTTTACAGGCACTTTCCAAAGGTGCCGCACGCTGGGATCGATCCCTCCAGTCCGATAAAATCAGGAAGTCACCTTCCTAACATGGTGAGATTTGAACCCGTTTCTCATGGTCAGAATGCGAACATTCTAACCACTAGGCCACGTGCCCATAAAATCGAATAGCCTTCATAAAAAAAGCTTGTTTAAACGGATGCCAGAACAAGGAATGGATAGGATAGGAATAAAACAAACATTATTAACATGTACAAAGGATAGGCAATTGTGGAGAGTCATGATCATTCTTGTGTTGAAGAGTAACGTGACGTAAAAGATAAATATGTGAGGGTCTACATTAAATGGCACAAGCCTGTGTAAATCACTCGTGCACAATAAAGACGTACACATTAAGCAAATACATGCAAAATTACGCGCAATCAATGTGTGACGGACAGAGAAGCAAATATTCTTTTATAATAGAGATTGTTGTTATGATATTATATCTGCGATTTTAGGTTGGTGTGAGAGGCTTGTAAGTTTTATTGCGTATATCTTTTAGAGAAATAAATCATTTTCATTCCTAAAGAAGCGTGCGGTTAGGCGCGTGCAAGGGACCCAAACGATGCGAAGAAGCAGCGTTTAATTTTTTTAATTTTTTTTAATTGTTATTTATTTACTTTTGAGCCGTTGGCTACATTCAAATGATAGCCAAGCCACAAAGATTTTTTTTCTAGCACTGGCGCCATGTTGGTGTCAGGAACAATATCTAGCAATTCCTAGGCTGTGATAAACAGAGTTGCGTGGAGCGATTCCTTGTTTTATTTATTGATTATTTTTTTGTACATGAACACACCTATAAGGACGCGCGTGGGCACATTTTTTTTATTACTATTTTTAAAAAAAACTGTAGCAAGATATTTATAAAATTCTCACAAAAACAGACACGCACACATGCACGCAAACACAAACACAAACATACGCACGCACGCACGCACACACACACACACATACATATATATATATATATATATATATATATATATATATATATATATATATATATATATATATATCGGTTGAGCTCTCTGGGGAGGAAGTGTGGGTTTGTAAACAGTGACTATTACGGCTAATAATGCAAGACTCTTCGGTAAATCGAATCGAATTCTCTCTGTGACTGAGTTTTTATCTAAAAATAAATACACTTAAATTCACCTTTATCCCATCCGTGCGCCAGCGTATTAGTGGTAGAATCTCCAACTGACGCCAATTCAGTCGGGTTTCCAACCTAACTAAAGGCAACCGGACGTTT
Source organism: Acanthosepion esculentum (assembly GCA_964036315.1). NCBI lineage: Eukaryota > Metazoa > Mollusca > Cephalopoda > Sepiida > Sepiidae > Acanthosepion > Acanthosepion esculentum. The sequence goes on along the minus strand of OZ038482.1, from coordinate 122,551,882 downwards.
AGTCACACTGATGAGCTGTAATACAGCGAAACACTCTATCTGTGGATGACTATATATATATATATATATATATATATATATATGCAGCATATCTTCATTCAAACATGTTTTATTGAATAATATATATATATATATATATATATATATATATATATATATATATAATTAATTTTATAATGATCCCTTCCATTTCTCTAATCAGTTTCTTGTTGTTAAGATGGAATTCTTCAAGGAAGAAGAGTAGTTTTTTCCTACCCAAGTACTTTCGATCTCTTCCGTGATCATCCTCAGGTATAATTCCAAAGACAAAAATTATTGTAACTGTAATCGTTGTAATGGCGATTTAAAAAAATCTTTACATAAATATATATATATATATATATATATATATATATATATATATATATGTGTGTGTGTGTGTGTGTGTGTGTGTGTGTGTGTAAGCATTTAAGCCGGAGCAAGGCCGGAAGCCACTAGCACGCAAGGGGTTACAGAGAGTTGGAGCGAGAGCAAATAGGAGTGATAGAGGAAAGGATGAAGAGAAGATTAGGGGATAGATCAGGGCATCTGGAGACGTCGATTGACGTTACATTTGAATAGTTGGAGATTATAGCCATCAGGAAAACAAGAAATAAAGTCGAAATTCCACACGCGAGAAGTGCGAGACACGAAGCTATTGGAGTAGAAGAGACGGCTACATTGAACAGTTTCGACAGTGAAAGCGTGAGAGCCAGATGCCAGCCTAGTACAACGCTTAAATTCATGAAGTCTGGGAACCAGCGAAAGCAGCTGATCAGAGCAGTTACCGTGAAAGCATTTGTAAAAAAAAACAGAGGGAAGCAACTGTGAGAGAGCGACTGCAGACGAGATGCCAGATCAGGGCCAATTACATTGCATATCTGTCTTTGGATATTACCAAGTACCTTGAGACAAATAGAAGGGGCTCCAGACCATATATGGTAGCAATACTCCATGCAAGGGCGAATGACTGATTTGTAGATTTGAAGGATTGAGTCCGGCGAGAAAGATTTCCTGACGTGGCACAGGGAGCCGACTTTCCTAGCGGTTGCCGAAGCTATTGACTCAATGTATTCGTTCCATCTCAGGTCAGCGGAAAATGTGAGGCTGAGCAGTCGCAAAGAGGTGTTCCCGTGGAGTTGAGCCTCAGACATTCTAATGGGGGTAGGCAGGGATGGTTCTCTCTGGTGAGTAATAAAGAGCAGTTTTATTTTTGAGGCATTAAAGTTAACCAGCCAATTCCTGCCGCAGTCCACAACTGATTGGAGGTCCTTTTCTAGACAAACGGCCAGGTCAGCTTTTCGGCGACACTAGATTTGTTTTCGAGGCAGGAGCAAATAGTAGTGTCGTCCGCATAGATGCCTACTTGGGAACCTATGACATCAGGATATATATATATATATATATATATATATATATATATATATATATATATATGTGTGTGTGTGTGTGTGTGTGTGTGTGTGTGTGTGTGTGTGTGTGTGTGTTGTTTCTTTTCTTTCATTTAATAAATCTTTATTTTTTAGAAACTTAATAATATATAACTTTTCATATAGCCACAAAGGACATGTGTCATTTAAATAACTACAAGTTCTCGATTTTTTTTGCCATGTATTGCAGTGTATCTTATGTATGCCCCTGAAAGAAATCAAACAGTATGACACGTCCTCATACAAGGAAGCCAGTATCGACAGCATAATTTACAAACCCACATCTAACCCTTAACTCATATTTACAATCCTGATTCGTCAAAATAGAGAACACACTTTTAAAATTCTGCAATCCCTTTTCCCCTCCAACTTAAATTCTTAAATATAATACTATTTAGTTTAAAAAGAAAATCATCTTTTCGTAAGTTATTCAACATCGTTTGAGAAGGGAACAAAAATTTTAATTTTAAGTTTAATTTACAGTTTAATTTTTAGTTCCGAAACATTTCAATTTGTGTATTGCGATGAATACATATTTGTAAGTAATAATAATAATAATGATAATAATAATAATAATATATATATATATATATATATATATATATATATATATATATATATATATATACATATATATATATATATATATACATATATATATATATATATATATACATATATATATATATATATATATATATATACATATACATATATATATATATATACATATATATATATATATATATATATATATATATATATATATATATATATTATATATATATATATATATTTACAAACTGGAAAGTCTTTCCTTTCATTCGTTAGGATTTCATGGGACTGGGCTTTGTTGATGTGGCTTCGTCTACACATACGCAAGATAGGAGAGACGCAGGTATTTTCAAAATATTAGAAACAATATTTTTTGAAAGAATTTCTTCTTTTTTTCTCTCAATCTAGCTGAAATCATCTGTATTCTTTTTTTCTTTTTCGTTATCTCACTACCAACTGATTATCCTGATTATCCCGCAACGCGACAATATAAAATCTAGCAAGAATGGTGGTATATTGTAAAAGCCAGGACGCAAATTTATTGTGGCTGAACTAGCGAGCGAAGCACTTTCCAGACCTTTTCGTCTCAGTAGATTATGTTCCCTTTTAATCAAAGTAGCATTCCCTGTGTCAAATCTGTGGTCCGTTTTGTTACGGTGAACAACCAATGTGTTTTGTGTGTTGCTATTTATGTCGTCTCGTGCGCATGTGCAGACCTGGCAACGTCATCAAACCCTGTTTGATGAAATTCTAACGGATGAAACGAGTCACAAAAAAACATTTACAGTGTGTCATAATTTTCTAATTATTGTTTGTTGTTATATAAATTTATACAAAATTATATATCGTTATAACACACACACACACACACACACACACACACACAACACACACACACACACACACACACACACATATATATATATTATATATATATATATAGCATAATTATTTAATTAATTTCTGACGAAAGATCGGAGGGATCTGAAATATCAAATATATATATATATATAAAAATATAAATAAATACTTTCACAAAAAAAACATTCAATTTTTTTTCTTTTAATTTGCAACTTTTCAGTTGTTTTCTCCATATTATATATATATATATATATATATATATATATATATATATATATATATGTATATATATACGACTCTCCCGTCGAATTCGACGTATGAGGGCCAAGCAGATCAGTTTCCTAGGAAACTGACGGCCCGACACCAGCACAGGAGAATTGATTATAGTGGTGAATGTATTGTGCAGAATTATCCACACTTTGTGAAGGTCCGAATACAAAGACTCGGTGCACTACGTGCCACAGGGTCCCCAAACAACCCTCCGCTGGTTTTGAATTCCGAGTTGTCCTTCTCCTAGACCAGTTGCTATCCAAGGCTATAGAACCCAGTCTGTCCTGCTATTTACCCATAGCTGGAAGGGGAAGAAGAGTATTCACACCTTTCCTAAGTGAATGTAATGGATTCGACTGGAATTCGAACTCGGCTTTCCGAGTACACACACACACACACACACACACACACACACACACACACACATATATATATATATATATATATATATATATATATAAATATATATATATATATTATTTACATTATTCGAACTATTGTCCTCATCTTTGTCGCCATATTTATTACAACGTTTCGGCCGTTGTACGCTCCGGCCTACATAATCTACAGGTGGTTGGAATATATATATGTAATTAAAGGACAAAATAGAAACAAATCTGTTATACATTTAGTCCTTCGAAGTACTTCAGACTAAACTATTTTTTATTCATGTATATGTACATAAGTGTAACAAATTAGTAGCGAAAGTCACAGTTTAAGAAAGAGAAACGCCGAAGATAATCTGATGCTTAATTTCGATTTATTTCTTAATCCTTTTGACCGAAACCAGAAAATACATCCACGGACAGGCAAGGGTTACTGTGTATGAACATATGAGTAGAAACGTCCGAAATATTCTGTAATTCCGAGAGCTTTCGGCTATACTTTTAACCTATAAAGGATAATATTATTTTTACCTTTTAACTGGATGTATGCATTATTTACGAGTTCAAATACACTTTAAGGAACTGTGTTCCTGATCGGACGGAACTCCTAAATAATTAGATCGGTCACACCACTACATGCCTATTCAGAAGACTTAAGCTACACCTATACAACCACAGCACTATCAGAACTCATTTAAACACACACACAAACCTACCAGACTCCATCTGAAATATGCTTGCAGAAACTACAAGCATAATAACGTCATCCATAAGTAAAAAACAAAGGCAAAAAGTAATGGAAGGTTTAATAATAAAAAAGAAAAGCCAAAACTCAATAATATTAACTCTGAATACAACCACTGTGTTCGGGAAAAACATCTCTATAACTCTAGATACATACACAGAGCACATACATAGAGTTAAAAAGTAAAAATAAAATGAACCTTGATAATGGCTAAAAGTATAGCCGAAAGATTACAGAAGGTTTGTATAGTT
>OZ038482.1:122539866-122542366 GCA_964036315.1 Acanthosepion esculentum | reverse complement strand
TAGCGGCAAGAGTCACAGTCACGTAGACTCAGTAAGAAGTCATACAGCGATACGTCGATAACAAAGACTATATATATATTTTCCTACTAACCCGCATTCCTGGAACTACTAAACTGTATTACCACTTTGTATTATTACGTTAATACATTTATTTTCCTATATTCATTCATGGCGTTTGTTATTATTTGCTACCGGATTTCATCCCGGAAGCCACAACAGATAGATAGATAGATAGATAGATTAGACATAAATTGTTTAAAGATGTATATTTTAAAAATAAATGAAAATCGAGAAGCATAAATAAATAAAGTGGTGAAATTGAGATTCATAAAACAAGAAGAAAGAACAGACGAGAATAAAGAAAATGTCAAAGCGAAAGAGAGCAAAAAGAGCGGTGAAATGTCAAAATTTATAATGAAGTGGAAAACAGTTTCGGGGCGGGGGGGGGGTTACTGCCTTTAAATAATTCCCAAAAGAGTAGGACCAGGTGGGATCTTAACAGAAAATCTCTCAGCCTCAGAGATCATAGAAAAAAGAAAGGAATATATACGACAGTGGAGAAGTCCTCAGTAAATCCATCTTGTATTTTATGTCTATGATACTGGGTGTAAATTAATGCGAACTCTCTTGGACTGTAAGCTTAATAAGGCACATAAGCAAGCTAATGATATGAATGCTGATGTATAGATCGGGAAGCAGATTAAAACCGAAATAAAAACAAAAAACAGTAAAGTTTTGTCGAAAACACTGGAACAAGAAAGATGATATTTATTATTAGAACCCAGAGAACAATACAGGGGGAGATGTACTAATGCAGATATATATCCACTTATGTTTTATACATTCCAAACCACGCTAATAGCTTTCGAGGGAAATGTAGGATTTCTCGGTTTTATTTGTATTGATTTTGATAAAATATTTCCCAGCTGGTTAGCACAATATGGCAACACATTGTGAGATTTTCATTATTCATTTTAAGGTCCTTTATTTTATTTTTTTTCAGATTCGACAGCTTTTGAATGAAAATCGCCCATCTAGACATTTTTGGGAGAAAATAAAGGATGATGATAAATATAAGCACACATTGAGTATATATTTAGCAAAAAACTATATTAATTATTTACATTATTCGGACTATTGTCCTCATCTTTGTCGCCATATTTATTACAACGTTTCGGCCGTTGTAAGCTCCGGCCTTCTTCAGGTGGTTGGAATGTCGAATTGAACATCTGTCTATATTTCTGAGATGAGGTAATATGTACACTATTTAAGTTATTCGGACTATTGTCCTCATCTTTGTCACCACATTTATGACAACATTTCGGCCGTTGTACGCTCCGGCCTTCTTCAGGTGGTAGGAATGTCGAATTGAACATCTGTCTATATTTCCAAGATGAAGTATTATGTACACTATTTACATTATTCGGTCTATTGTCCTCATCTTTGTCGCCATATTTATTACAACGTTTCGGCCGCTGTACGCTCTGGCCTTCTTCAGGTGGTTGGAATGTCGAATTGAACATCTGTCTATATTTCTGAGATGAGGTAATATGTACACTATTTAAGTTATTCGGACTATTGTCCTCATCTTTGTCACCACATTTATGACAACATTTCGGCCGTTGTACGCTCCGGCATTCTTCAGGTGGTAGGAATGTCGAATTGAACATCTGTCTATATTTCCAAGATGAAGTATTATGTACACTATTTACATTATTCGGTCTATTGTCCTCATCTTTGTCGCCATATTTATTACAACGTTTCGGCCGCTGTACGCTCTGGCCTTCTTCAGAATGTCGAACTAGCACAGTGGCTAAAGGCGTTAGTTAGATTCAGTAACAGGACCGAAGGAGTGTGAGTTCAATACCCGGTTAAGGGAGTGGAGAACTTTCAGAGGGAAATTAACAGGGGATAACTGATAACTGACATCCATTAAACATGGCACGTGGACCTAGAACAGTCTATCCCAGTGAGCGAAAATAAAGGGTTCAGTTCGACATTATGTATTATGTCAAAAACTCACATCAATCCAACTAAATACATGCACACACACACACATTTATGTATATATATATATATATATATATATATATATATATATATATATATATATATATATATACACATACATATATATATATTAATAATGTGACATCTCATTCAATAGAAATATTTAGTTCTCACTTTCATCTGCTTTTTCTGGTTTCAACTTCCAAACTTCTCTATTATATACACACACACACACACACACACACATATATATATATATATATATATATATATATATATATATATGTGTGTGTGTGTGTGTGTGTGTGTGTATGTGTAAGTGTATGTATGTATGTATGTATATAATATGTGAAGCAATTATTTACATAAAATAGTTTATTTCTCAGTACATACTTATCTATGCAGAAATACAAATATATATTTTCAAATGAGACATCAAATTTATTAAAAAAAAACAGTTGAAGATTATAAATGTAATTTGAAATATTTG
>OZ038482.1:122442366-122534866 GCA_964036315.1 Acanthosepion esculentum | reverse complement strand
TAAAGGTGAAGGTGAGGATTAAAGAGAGGTGTTAAATAACGGTTTAAGTGAGTGAGATATATTTTTGGATTTTAAATTAACCTATTCCAGGTTGGTTTCATTTTATTCAGTAAGACGAACAGGCCAAGTTGCGATGTACTAATTGGAAATGTCGAAATCTAAGAAGTACGAAAATATGAAGATCCTATCCCGTATATTATTCTCCTAGTGTAAATTACTATAAGTAATTTACGCATTATTTATCATCTCTCAGTTCTGTCTCTGTCCTTGGACAGAGTGCGCTCAGGGGCTTCTCTGTCGAAGGGCAGAGGAACAACTGGGAAAATAATACTGAGGGGTGCCCAGCTGGCCGATGCCGCGCCATCCCATTACAGAACAGGGAGGGATCGGTGCTCGCACCGAGGCCAGCGCAACCGACGTTTGCGGGGCTGTGGGCAATTTTTATCCCCACCAGGTGCACGCGCTCGGGGCTCCACTTTAAAAATACCTTGTGCCACATCTCATTCTCGTGGAGGAATGAGTAAACACCGTATGTTATTCTTGTTGACTTCAGTTTGTGAGTTGTTTATATCACTTTTTAAGTCTTTATATTTAAATGTCCTCATATTTCTGTTTATATATATATATATATATATATATATATATATATATATATATATATATATATATATATATATATGAATTTAGAACTGGATATGGAAGGTAATGCAATGACTCACAATACGAATTCTAGTCGAATTTGTTACGCTCATTACTGCTCAAGTGCTATTGAGAAAGGTATGACAAATTCTTTATCCCATTCCAGCTTTGACTCAAATTACTGGGCTGACTGGACTCTCTATCCTTGATTGGAAAGCATTCCTGAGGGAGCAATTCTGAATTCGAAACTAATCTGAAGCCCCGCGTAGATGGTTAAACATAGTGGGCAGAAAAAAAATAGAATCTATAAAACAAAGATGCTTTTCAAAAGCGAAGCAATATATAAGGAAACCTGAACACTTCATTAGAAACAAGGAATGGCACTGAACTGTTAGGTAATACGTATTTTCCTTTTATGGTGGTGAATGTTGGACAGTCTCCTCACAGAAAGCGTAACCCATTTAACGAGCCTTTGTTCACGAGGCCGTCTCCACCTTTGAGGGCTCTCGCAGGGACAACTTGAAAGAGAAACGTCGCGGGATGAAGAACCCAGAAGCCTCAGCAGTTAAACCAGACCAGACCTTTAATTGCAGTCGCTGCAGCCGGACTTGCCTGTCCCGCATCGGCCTAATGGGCCATCAGCGTACCTGCAGTCAACGTGGACCGTCCACTTCATAAATATTCGTTCACGAAGCCAGGCCAAGAAAAAGGGAAGAAGACTAAGAGAAATGATTAAAAGTTGTGAAGAGCTATGGTCACTCACTTACCGTCACCAATTTACCGTTGGGCTGCAACCGTAAATTCTATGCCAACAGCTTCTATTCTCGTTGGTTTCGCCTGTGGAACAACCTTCCGGCTTCATGCATTCCAGTCAACTTTAATCTGCAAAAATTTAAATGCAATGTCAGTCGCTATCTACTGTCATCCTGAATACACGTCCTCTGTGTCTTTACTGCTTTGCTTGGAGTGAACTCGATTTAGAATATCAACGATGAACTTGGAATATTCCTGAAAAGTCGATGAAAATAAGATGATGCCACTAAAAAATAGGGGAAGCGTCAGAGACATTCAGACAACATTACCGAAAATAAGTGCCAGATTATCAAGGAGAGTTGGATCCACTTAATCCCTCGTGTATTCTTTCGGTATCTCTGTTTATATCTCTGAGATTACGATCACTTGCATTATTTGCATTATTCAGATTGTTATCCTCATCTTCAATGCCATATTATATTTACAAGCAAATACCCTTGGGAAAGGGAAGAATCCATATCTTCTCCTCTAGTTATGGGTTAATTAGCATGAATTGTACCAGTAAATTATTATTATCTCCCAAAAAAATCTTACAATCTAAAACTATTATATGGCTTTAAATAACATGCAAAGGGTTGATAAACCGTAAAAAAGAAATCAATCCATCAATATAGGTCTCGGAAATATCAACTGTCTCTATTTGATACTAAATACAGGTCTTTTTCTTTCCATGTTTCTTAAAAGTTAATCCTCATTCCACATGTTTTGTTCATATAATTCCCGGCTTCCTTCTGTAGAATCACATCGCTGTTACCTTAAGATGGTTTTTATGTAATAATTTAGCGCTATTTTCTCTGTTTCTAATGATATCTTCCTATCTCTTAATACTTTGCCTAGTCTCTGAAAGGCAACTTTCGCTATTCCGAAACACCTTCGGATTTCTGTGTCATATTTTCTGATTGTTAGATTTTTGTACTTCATAATTCTGACGCCTTCAAATCTTAGCTCACCACTTGGGCTGTTCGTCTTCCAAACAACCAGATACTCTGTCTTCTTTCTACGTTACCTGAGAGTTGTCTACCTTTTCTTACGGCTTGTGCTATTGACACGAATTATATTGCTACGGTTTCTTCCGTACAATCCTGAAAACTCCACTATTTCTCGTTGAAACATCTCGCTGGAAGGGTTCAAGTGAACAGCCATGAAGTTGTAAAAATATGTTATTAATATTTATTATTATTTTTATTTTCTTTGATATCTGGCGTTTACACATTTCTTTCCGGGTCCTTTCAACTGAAAAAAATAAATAAATTAAAAAATTAAAAAATACTTATATAGATAAAGCCCTTCGTCAAGTGTGGGCTGTACTTGTCAGAACAATTTTTTGTATCTCTTTGAGGCATGGACTTCCAGGGATCCCTTCAATTAGTCCCAGTGGAATCTTTTCCAACCAGTCCAAGGGCTCCAACTACAACAGGGATTGTTGATTGTTATTATTATTATTATTATTATTATTATTATGACGATGATGATGGCGATGATTTCGACGATTCTTGCTTACTATAATCATAGGAAATGGAACGACGATCATCATCATTATGATGAATAAGGAGCATAAAAGCAATAATGGAAATGGACAGAAACGTTAAAGGAGAGTAAGAGACGGATTATGTAAGATAATGAAGAGTAAGGAGGATAAAAAAGGGAAAATAGGAAGGAATTTAGAAATAGATTAAATGTCTAAAGCGGGAAGTAAATAATGTGAAAACGAAGGAAAATAAAAGAAAGTAATATATGAGAGATATATGAAATAAAACATTCAATGAAAAAAGAAGCATTAAAAAACTATGAAAAAAAATAACAAAGATATACTGACAGATCTTGTAAATTCTTAAGCAGCACCAAATAAGCAAAATTAAAAGCGATGATCTTACAAGGCAGACAAAAGAGAAATAAATCTGACTAACATTATTTATGCCATCTCCTTTGCCAATACCAGTTTATTTTTAGAATCAATATTATTTTACTGAATTTTTCTCTCTATTTTTTCTCTTCTCTTACCTATTAAATTATATCGTTGCTTGTATTTTTAGCTTCTTTTCTATGTACCGCTTTCTGTCAGTACGTTAGGGATCATGACCCTACACAGCATTCTACTCTTTGTAGTTATTGGCAAGGTTCGTCTTTTTGCTAAAAAGAAATCCTCATTCTTTTTCTGTCAACCAATTACACAAGTTTGTTCGCTAGGTTATTCGCAGCTTTCATTGTATTTTGTTCTTTCAACATGTCCAGTGAAAGTCTTGTTTTTAAATCCTCTTCTCCTCATTATGTGCCCTAGAAATTTCAATTGTCTTTAATATTGTAAATAGATGCCTTTTTGCTTACATTTCCCATAAAACTACGTCACGGGTAACCAAAGGAATTACCTTCCTTTTACCCAAGTCTTTAAATATGTAGAAGGTATCCGAAGTCGTCATCATTCTCAACAAAGTATGTCGATATGGAAAACAACACTTCTACTTAATCATATAAATGGAGTCGATAAATTTGGTGAAATAAACGTCAACAGAATAATCTTTCAAGGTGACTCTTTGTCTCCATTACAATTTTGTATATCTGTATCAGCATTTGGGCACCTCGGCGTGGTCTAATGCTTAGAAAGATTGTCTGTCTACATCAGTTTTGACTAGGTAGTGTGTTCGATCCTCACTGGGTGCCCCATACTTTAGACCTTGGTTTTATTATTATTATTTTAGAAATCACTTCATCGCAATAGAAAGTTAAAATTATTTTGGCAATTGATTTTCCAGATGTGTCACAAGGCCGAAAGTATGGGGCACCCAGTGTGCATCGAACTCACTATTCAGTTGTAATTGTTCTAGCGAGACAAGCTTGCTAACCATTACACCACCTCGAAGTGCCCGCACATGGTCAGATATATTAGGGACCCAGTGGGTCAATAATGGTCAACTATTCGAACTCGATACCCATCGCCCCACCCCCGAGGAAACCTGTTTTAAAATTGCATTGCAAGAAAGTTATTTACGTTAAATTGTATTCTTGTGTTAGCATGGAAAAATGTTCAACTCATTTCATAAATAAATGTGCCCTAACGTGTGTCGGTTAATGAGGCTATGTATTTTTGTGTATGGTTGTGTATTTGCATATCGCTGTGTGCTTGTGCGAGAAAGAATGATATATTCTATGCCTATATTAATTTCATTGCATATACAAATTATTTCTTTAAAATTACAGCGTCTCACATTGTGTCATTAAAACAGGTTTTAATGCCATTGCCGGATAAAATACATTTAAAAAAAAAGAGAAGCTCGCTGGGGCATTACTTGCTCGGCACACACCTGGTGTGGACAACTTCGGACAGTCTATTACTTCGTTCATCATTCACTCTTTCGTCTGGCGATTTGCAATGTCGTTAATCTATGGAGACACAATGATGTATCACTTACCCAGCGTAGAGACTGGAATATTTAGTTGCCCCACAGGATATATAAATAAAAAGAAAAATTGAAAACTTGTCGTATTTATTTCTTCCACTCACTTTCAAATGATTTCTAAACATTCTAAATAAACGAAAGGTTAGTTTGTTATGCATCAATGTTACTTTTTATGCTCTCTAATTATTCTTCAACTATGCAGCCACAAACGTGGTCACCCCCCCCACACACATATATATATATATATATATATATATATATATATATATATATATATATATATATATATATATATATATATATGTGTGTGTGTGTGTGTGTGTGTGTGTGTGTGTTATTTATAGCACAAGTCCCGATACATTTTGATGGGACCTCGTATATATATATATATATATATATATATATATATATATATATATATATATATATATATATATATATATATATATATATTGACGTCAACACTCAGAGGCGACAGGCTGTTTCATGCTAGACCAATCGTCCGGCCGCGATGTTCAATTTTATATTTATATTTACATACGCCCTATTTCTGATATTGAGCACTTTATCCCATAAATATAGCTCACCTTAAAACTATATTCCTTCACACACATATATATATATATATATATATATATATATATATATATATATATGTGTGTGTGTGTGTGTGTGTGTGTGTGTTTGTGTGTGTATTTAGGTGGATTGATGTTATATATATGTTAAATATGTTAGCTCCATCTCTGATATTGAGAGCTTTCCTATAAGTACCGCCCATATATAATATATAAAAAATATATATAAAAACTGCATATATATATATATATATATATATATGAAGCTCTATCTCCTCCTTCACAAATGCGCACGCATACACACACAGAGTTTTTATCACCTAGACCAGTTGCCATCCTAGGCTATATAACCCAGCCTGCCCTGCTATTTACTCATAACTGGAGGTAGAAGAAGACGATATATATATATATGTTATTTCCAGTTCCGATAACACCAGTTATATATATATATATATATATATATATATATATATATATATATATATATATATATATATATATATATATATATACATATATATATTGATGTACAACACACACACACACACACACACACACATATATATATATATATATATTCAAAAATGTATTGCTGGCAATAATTTTTTCTTCAAAAATTCATTGCTCGTAATATTTTTTTCCAAAAATGTATTGCTGGTACGAAAACATATTTATACATATTCATAATGTTTTTACCCCATTTTGGTGGTTAACTATTTGCCCATAGATGGGAGTCTAACAGGTGCTACCACCCCAGGTCAGGGAGAACCTGTGAACACCAGCAATTGAGAGGTGGTTGCAGCTCCTCAAAACCTCCTGTCAGTTGTAGTTATGTCGTCTTACCCAGGACAGCTAAAACTTGTGTCAAAACCCCATGAAAATATAAAAATAGATTTTTATACTATAAGTACCAGGAATAAATTTTTGTAAAAGCAATTACTAATGCTCCGAAGAAAAATAAATTTTGATATTAAATGACCCATAAGTAGTTGATATGCTGCAAAAAAAAAAAACCAACAAAAAAAAACAAATAACGTTGACTTAAATGCAATGTACAAGCATGTCTTGATAACATTATTCGAAATTATGGTTTTTATATGGGATTGAACACTCGACTCCGTCGCCGTTGGAAAATATTCATACGTAAACCAACAATCTGGCTTTGTGTATATTTTGTATGTTTTGTATATTTGGTGTATATTTTGAATATTTTTGTATATTTTGAATATTTTTGTATGTTTTGTATATTTTGTGTATATTGTGTATATTTTGTCTATATTTTGTATGTTTTGTGTATATTTGTAGATTTTGTGTATATTTTGTATGTTTTGCATATTTTGTGTATATTTTGTATATTTTGTGTATATTTTGTGTATATTTTGTGTATATTTTGGATATTTTGTGGTTACATAGATAGATAGATAGATAGATAGATAGATAGATAGATAGATAGATAGGAACAGACGGAGATAGATAGATAGATAGATAGATAGATAGATAGATAGATAGATAGATAGATAGATAGATAGCCTCTCACTGCTCTATAGCTAGTCTCATGGAAATTGGTCGGACTATCCCCATTTCTTGGTTCTGGTAAGTCTAACTTGCATGACTAGGACTCGTCATGCCATTTACATTGTAGCAAATTAACCACATCAGCGTCATCTAGCGAACTACTGTTCTGTGGAACCGACTCTCAAGCGGATGTTTCCACGATAACTACAATCTTAAACTGTTCAAGACTAACCGCTATCGTCCTGTTTTATCCGAATTAACTGTTCCTTAATATAATCCACGACGTTGAGTCGCCGGCTTTGAAATGGGTGAATTTCAATATAAAAAAAGATAAAAACAACATACATATATAGATACAAAAGTTATAGATAGATAGATAGATAGATAGATAGATAGATAGATAGATAGATAATGACATATTAAGAGAGATACATCTGAACACATTAAGATATATATATATATATATGTATATATCTTAATGTGTTCAGATGTATATATATATATATCTATATATATATAGGGTGGTACTCGTTTATTAAAAACCTTGGATATTTTGAGTTGTAGGACAACAAAGCAGTACCCAAGGAAAAAAGAAAGATCCAAGAACATGAAACTAAGGCGAAAACAATCGTCCAGACTTTAAGTTTCCAAAGAAAAAAAACTCCAAAACGAGTAAAGGCAACTACATAAAGTGCTCAATACAAGAAGTAGAGCAAACCTAAGATAAACCTAATGAGCCAGGCATTGCCCTGACGATCCGTTTAGGTGAAACCTAGGAAGGTTTGCCCGGCTCTTTAGGTTATATATATATATATATATATATATATATATATATATATATATATATATATATATATATATATATATATATATGTGTGTGTGTGTGTGTGTGTGTGTGTGTGTGTGTGTGTGTGTGTGCGCGTGTGTGTGTATGTATATATATATATGTATGTATGAATGTATGTATATATATATATATATATATATATATATATATATATATATATATATATATATATATATATATATGTATATATATATATATGTATGTGTGTGTGGACATATCTATCTAATGATAGATAGATAGATAGACAGATACAAATCAAATAGATAATTGATTGAAACAAATAAGTCATATATATATAGAGTGAGAGTGACAGCGAGAGAGAGTGAGAGAAGGAGATAGCTAGCTAGCAAGATAGAAAACAAATAGATACTTAACTGAAACTGATAATGATAAGCAACAGATAGATAGATAGATAGATAGATAGATAGATAGATAGATAGATAATGAAATATTGAGATAGATAGATGCGAACACATTAGGATATATATATATATATATATATATATATATATATATATATATATATATATATATATATATATATATATATATATCTGTATGTGTGTGTGAGTGAAAAGAGATAGACAGATAGGAATAGGTAGTTAATTGAAACAAATGTCATATATATAGATAGAGTGAAAGAGAGTGAGAGATAGATGGCTAGCTAGCAAGATATATATATATATATATATATATATATATATATATATATATATATATATAGAGATAGATAGATAGATAGATAGATAGATAGATAGATAGATAGATAAGGAAAAACTGTGATGGAATTTGCATTGATTGTTTTTGATCGAAATCAAAGAAAAAGGTATTCTACGAATAAAAAAAAATACTTTTGAATGGCCTATTCATGGTTTCTTCGGTAATTCTCAGCCTCCATCTAAGACGAACATATGTTTGAGTCTTCCTCTTGTGCCTGTTTAGATATGTAAACAATCTTGGTAGAAAGGAGCTTCAGAGACATTCCAAACAGCAGGACTCCACTGAAATAAGCAGATTATATTCCTTTGATCTTCTAACATCGGCTGTCGTCTCGATTGAAATATTATGTCCATAATTATGACCGTTTTCTTTTGTAGACAGCTGATTGGTCATTTATTGATAGATCCTTCGAATAACCATTGTTTTAGCCAATAGAATTCATTCAAATGTTTTCATTACAGAATTTCACAAATGGGTATAATTTTCCGAGAATCTATACATTTGAAAGTCAGGGGAAAAGCATTGTTGAAAGTCGTATAATCCAAGTATTTATTTGGACATAAATATGCATACGGATAAAAAGAAAAGAATTGCGTGTCCTGTGGTATCTATAATTGAAGAGCAGTTCTTTATTTTAATTCTGCAACGCCAGTCCATGAGTTTCAAAGAATTATGATCCTTACCTATCAGTATTAAACAGAAAGTAAAGCCAGTTTTTATCTATCTATCTATCTATCTATCTCTCTATCTCTCTCTCTCTCTCTCTCTCTCTCTCTCTATATATATATATATATATATATATATATATATATATATATATATATATATATATATATATATATATATAGATAGATAGATAGATAGATAGATATAGTTATATACAGATATAGATATAGATATATAGATATATATATATGACTTATTAGTTTGGGTTATTTATCTATGTATCTGTCTCGGTCGCGTTATCTATCTATCTATCTATCTATCTATATATATATATATATATATATATATATATATATATATATATATATATATATATATATATATATATACATATATTTATCTATCTCTGTGTATATGACTTATTATTAGTTCCTGTTAAGTATGTAATTGTATCCTATCTATCTATCTACGTATCTCTCTCTCTCTGTCTCTGTCTCTCTCTCTATATATGATTATAAGTTTCGGTTAAGCATCTTTTTCTTTCTTTCTATCTATCTCTTTATATATATATATATGAATATATATATATATATCACATGACTTATTAGTTTCAGTTAAGTATCTATTTTCCTAATTCTTTTCACACACACACACATATATATATATATATATATATATATATATATATATATATATATATATATATATATATATATATATATATATATATATATATATATATATATATATATATATATATATATATATATATATATATATGCTAATATGTTCAGATCTATCTATCTATCTCAATATTTCAGTATCTGAACACATTAGGATATATATATTTATTACCTTTCGGCCGTTGTCCGCTCCGGCCTTCTTCAGGTGGTTAGAATGTCGAACTGAACCCTTTAATTTGCTCACTGGGGTAGACTGTTCTAGTTCCACGTTTAAAGGCGTTAGTTAGATCCAGTGACAGAATCCAAAGAGTATGAGTTCAATACCCGGTTATGGCAGTGGAGAACTTGGAGAGGGGAATTAACAAGAGAATACTGATAGAAACTCGACTCTCCGATTAACAATTCAGAGCACATGTAAGCTTACAATACCTGGCATTCCAAAGAGATCACTCATCTAGTTACTAACCAGGCTCGACGTTGCTTAACTTTGATGATCGTTCGGAAATCGGTGTTTTATCATGATGTGGACACATAAACCCGCTAGCAATATGTAATCATTGAGTGAAACTACGCAAATTGAAAAAGTTGAATTTGGTGCACCTAAATTGCAATCCGACAGCCTTCTGAACGACTCGAATTTGTAGGGGAAGGAGAGTGCCAACGTTAAAAGCAGATATAATGAATTAAATTTAGTTTTATTTAAGTCGCGTTTGCTAATGCACCAATGGATTCTGTTAAGATTTCCCACATGGAAATTTCATTTTCATTTATTTTGTTTTTAACGTTGTCCGTACAGAAATTGGAAGTGGGGCATATTAAAAGAACCTTTAATAAAGTCAGTAAACGAGATCATCCCAAATATATGTTGACCAGACAAAAAAGCTATCGATGACGGTTGAGAGAATTAGAAGTCCTACCAGCATTGATTATTGGTGAACACAATCTTAACAATATTAGATATGCAGATGAGAGAGTGTTGATAGTAGACACAGAAAGGTAGCTATAGGAACTCCTATAGAATAGAGTAAACATAATATGTTAGAAGACAGAATATATTGTTGTCAGTAAAAGTAAGTGTCAAATAAGCAAATTACAAATTGTAAATGCCAAAATCAAGCAAGTACAAACATTTAAATAAGTGTTTTAGCAGAAAACAGTAAAATGCGACACCGAAATCCGAAAGAGGATGGTGTAATGGTAAAGGACGAGTGAAAAAAAAAAGAAGAGAAGTGCAGGAATTATTGGTTCGGGTCTTTGACATATAAAGGCTGTTCCAATAACTTGAACCAATTTTAAATGTGAATTAAGTTTAAGCATCTAATGATTTTTTTTCTTTTACTTTCAGATTTAACGACTTAAATCTTCGGCAGTTTCAACCATAGAAAGATTAACAATCAAACAACATGTTAAAGTTATCGAAGCCTATTACGAAAATCGACGTTCAAACAGAAATGAAATGAGAAGTTCCCAGGTCGCATCATCTCTCAAAAGAGCGAAGTCAATTGGCCACCACGATCGTGCGACGTGACGACTTAAGATTTCTTCCTTTGGGGACACCTCAAAAGTAAGGTCTATGCCAACAACAATTCAACAGCCGAAGGATGAGATAATAAGGCATATTGCTGAGATCGAGGAGCAACTATGCAGAGACGTCATCAAAAACCATTGAGTGGAGGTATGCCCCTGAAGCCTTGGTTGACATTTGGGCAATATTATTTTTCACACATAATTGTCATGACGTAAATAACATGATCCAATAGAGAAATAAATACATTTTCACCAATAACACTGATTTATTTACTGATGACTTTGATCCGTCTTAATGAAACACCCTTTACAACATTGTTGTCTCCAAGAAACCAAAATCAAAGTCGGACTTGATATTATTTAATATCGGAGTTTGGCAGCAGAAGTTGTTTATTTTATTTTCCATCAATGCGATATGGAAGAATAATATCCGTTGGGGACTAGCTATAGCATACATATTGAACAACGACTTTACAGATCGTGACAGCTATAATGAAATGTGATAAAATATACTTTAATGTTTAAAAAATATTCTGTATTATTATTGCTTAGATAATAAGCATTATGACAGCACGTATAGCTATATTGTGGAAAAGAAATATACGCGTTTTTACGTATTCATGGTTATTTTTTTAAACTTTTATCAAAAAAGACATTCTTGTACATGTTATGGATACTATTAGGTTGGTGCAAAAATAATGTCGTTTTCTCACATGAAGTTGAACATCAAAAAACGACATTATTTTTGCACGAACCTAATATTTTCCAGGCTAAAGCTCCTTGCCCATAGAGGAAACTTTGCAAGCCTATTCTATCGCTATTTCCATGTAAAATATACTGATGAGCTCCATTCCTTAGTTCCGCCATTTCTGACCCTTTCCCTGTCATATGCACCGGTGTCAATCCATCCTTGCCCCCTTCATATTCAAGTGGTGAGACGGAAGTTCCATTCGAACAGACTCTTCCCAAGGACGGCTGCTTTGTGGAACAGACGTCCAAGTGGATGTTTCCACGATACTTAAATCTTAATCTTGTACAATATTCAATTCCCCAGTCTGAAGACATTGCAATCCGACACTGCAAACATATTACCGCCCATACACTGCCTATCCACGATCTCCAAAATGCTAACATCAGTTTTAACTTGACAGAAATACCATACTGCCAAAAGAGTAAAATGATGCAAGAAAGGTTCTTATGGTTGCAAAAATCAACTGCAAAGCTGTCACACTAAAAACAAAAATAGAACCCTAATCAACGTGGATAAATAATAAAATGACATTTGATAATGTATCACATAATTGGAGCATAAAGACATTAACATTAATGAACATCTCTACGCTTCTTGTAAATTTTAAATCACGTTATCAGATCGCGACAGCTAAAATGGAGATGTAATTAAATATACTTTAAAGTTAAAAAAAAAGATTTATTGTTTAAGTAATAAGCATTATAACATAACACAAATAATGTGGGAAAAGGTACTTCCTACAATATACGCATTTTTTACGTATTTACAGTTATTTTTTTAACTTTTATCAAAAACGGTGTTCTTGTACATGTACTTATGGATAATATTATACATTAATTATTCTTGTTTTAAATTATAACTATTTGTGCTCAGTTGTTGACATTAATGGCTATCGGCTGATGTGTTAAATTTTTGGAATAATGCAATAATAAAAATTTCAATTTCAGCTCTGTCATAGACGTTGCGATCTGTTAAAATAACTGTCGATAAAATTCCATCATTCCCTGCGTAAACTTTGAAGAGATCGGAAGACCTGCAGCACAAGGCAAGAGTTAACACAAAGCATGTAACTTTGGAGAGTAAATATGCATATGGTTTCTCTATCAAAAGCAAGTGTTAGAATAACATTCACAGACATTGGAATGTGTGAGACAGAATATCCGTTTGACAGCTCAGAGCAAATATGAATAATTTTAAAAAATCATTTCACCCTACGGAATGCAGTAAAGCCGCTAAGACGCAAAAGGTTACTGAGTGTGAAAGAATAAGAGAAAAGGAAAAACATAATTAAGGATAGAAAACAATAACAGAATATGAATTAAGAAGACAAAAGATAAGGATTGACATTGAATTTACACTTTTAAGAATCAAAGTTGATCGGAAAGCAAAAGACGGGAAGGGAGTTCGACAAGCGAGAATTCTAAGAGAAGAGCATTTTAGCATAGAACATCTGGTTACATCTAGAAATTTCAACTATAAAATGACGAGACCTAGCTGCCAATCTAGTACTGTGGTTAAATACTTAGTCTAGGTATCAATCAGGAAAGCTCATGAGAATAATTACTATTTTACAGAAAAGGCAGAAGTTAGCTACGTTACGGCCGTGGGAAAATAACTAAAACACAAATGTCAGGTCAAGACCGATAACATTGCAGATTATTCTTTGGATTCTATCAAAAATCTCTAAATACATAGCAGAATCACCAGAACAGATACAACTGTAATATTCAATACATTAACGAATGGCAGGCTTACAAACGTGTAAAATAGATTCTGATGTGAAGAAACTCTCGGGTACACGAAAGTGAACCGACTTTCCTAGCAGCATGTCTAGCAATTGATTTATTATAATGTTAGCCGGAAAAGCCATAGAGAGTCACTCTCCTGGCGGTTAGTATCGACTACGAGAGCTGTTTGACGAGATTTATTTTGCAAGGCCGAAAAGTTGGGAGTGGTGATCTGAGGCTGGTTATCACTGCTATCCTATACCTAGCTCATCCGATTCGCGGCCTATTCACCTGTTACAATTTACCACATTCACCAAAAGAACCTGTCCGTCATCAACCAATCCTTCATTCACCATAATACCACATACACTTAGGGGCCCTACAAAAACGCACCCCATGATATGAAATTTGTAAATTCCATGATTTTTTTCCCCCACAAAAATTAAAGAATGATAAGGAGGGATCTGATCCTAAAAACAAACAAACGAAAATATAAAACAAACAAAGGAAATAAAACTGATATCAGTTTGACCCGTCCACTGAAGAAAATGAATCTCTATATATTCGGAAATGACGTACTGTAAGGATTTTAACTATTACTTTGTATTGTAACTATGTAAACTATTACGTTGTATTGTAACGATTTCAACTATTACGTTGTATTGTAATGATTTAAACTTGTACGTTGTATTGCAACGATTTAAACTATTACTTTGTATTGTAACGATTTAAACTATTACGTTGTATTGTAATGACTTAAACTTTTACGTTGTAGTGTATCTATTTAAACTATTAGGTTGTATTGTAACGATTTAAACTAGTAGGTTGTATTGTAACGATTTAAACTAGTAGGTTGTATTGTAACGATCTAAACTATTACGTTGTATTGTAACGATTTAAACTATTACGTTGTATTGTAATGATTTAAACTAATAGGTTGTATTGTAACTATTTACACGTCGTGATTATGACAATAAAAATAACAACAGACCGAATATTGATAGAAATTTTATACAATTGTACATACCGAAATTTTAAGTCATGGAGTGTTTTTCAACAGAGAGCCTGTGTGTTTGAGGTATTTTGGTGTATGTAATAGCGAATGGTAATGGATATATCCTTATGCTGAATGAGTAAATTGTAACGAATGAATGGGTCGTGAATCCGATTAACTTGGTATAAGATAGTGTCGACAAGCCTTGACCCATCTCCCCATTTTTGGGGCGTTGTACCATAATTATTGTATTCAGTCAGTATTAAATTGTAGACATCAGTGATCTTCATCATTTTCGTCAGCACAAGACAGGGATGTTTTGAGAAAACTGATAAGAGATATTTACAACGTTGCTGAAGATGAAAAATCTCTCTGATTTACTGTCTTCCAATTAATACAGCACTGATAATGTTGATAAATAATACCAATTTATTTGAATATTGAAACTATGTTTAACTGCTCTTTACTATTACAGAAATACTTATGATTGTCTAAGCACAAAAAGGTATAGCAAACGGCTTCTACATACGCTGTAAAAACATTAAATGAATAATATCTCTTTTTCAATATAATACGACATGTTATTTCTTATTTCTATTTATCATTGAAGAATAAGCGGAAAGCTTGTTGCTTGATGTCACATATGTAAAAACATATCATCTTCAAAGAACTAATTCACCCACGGATCATGTTATCTTTCGTTCGGGCCAACAAAGTGAGAAAAGGTATTTCAACCAGCGTCTGTTTCTTTTCTCCGACAATGGAGATTATACAGCGCATTTTACTGATGTCAGGTGGCGACCGACCGAAGCACAGCTGGTGAAGTCATTCGCATTGGCAAATAGTGCTGGATGGATGTTTAAGTAGTCTCTTACGGTGAAGCCCCATTATTGGTCATACTTAATGCCAGTCGAAGCGTCGAACTGCCTGTAATCGCCATTACCGCTTTGCCCCAAGCAAAAACGATATGACGGTGGAAGAAACCGCTTGAGAAAGATGATACGAATGGCGCCTTTTATGTTTTTGTCGTTAAGCTCGAATAAGAGGAGAGAAAAAAACGAAAAGTAACGGGACAAAATGAATATACTATTTGTATTGTAATTGTATTTTGTTGCACAGTTTGTTTGTTTTTTGATATATTTTTTTTTGTTTATGACAATATTTACCAGTGGAATTGGAGACATGAGCTAATTATTATTTGTTTGTTTCGGCTTTGACAAGTGAAGTCTGGTTTATAAGTCTTCATCAATATCAAGCGGGTGAACACAAAAATAAGAAAGAAGAACGGAGTTGAAAAATATAAATTGTGTTCAAAGCAAAACGAAAATGACAACGGCAGATATATAATAAAAATGCTGGGCGTTTGAAATTTGTAAGCTGTCGCGAGTTTGTTGAAGAATGGGTCGGTGGTAATACTTAAAGTTGTATGATCTTTTTACAGGATAGAGTCCGACAGTTGGAGGGGACAACGTGTCTTGTAAAGACACACGTCTAAATATACTTGTATAAAATTGACATCACAGCAATGCGTATGGACTTATATGTGTACGGAAATCTGAATAAACAGAATTAATTATGTATATAGGCTTACAAAACGTTGCAAGCCTTTCTGTTTTATTTTATTCAGTAACGTTCATCTTTTACAAGCCCCGGTAGCCATTCGAGATAGAAGGTTACGTTAAGGGGTAGTTTATATAGATTAAGAGTGGAAAAATAACTGTAAACTGTAGACTTGAACAGATTAAGATTGTAGTGATCGGGGGAAACATCCTCTTGTGAGGACAGTGGTTAATGGGAAGAAGCTGTTTGAATGGAACTTCATTCACGCCGATAAAATACGGAGGAAATCTGGGTTACTGGTTATTATGTAAGGGCATGGCGGGTTCTAGACCTGGCAGAAACAAGGAAGGTAGTTCGTTCGAGCACTGTCCATGGCAGTAGCGATCGAGCAGTTAGAGGCTCGCCACATCTTGCCCGTGAGAAAGAGGTGGGAAATAATTCTTCTCCAACGAGGACTCGGAGACGCTTTTGAACTCTACCAGGACGGGAAAGTGAGGACTGTGCAACTCCCGCCTAAATATGACATCAGGACTCCATTTTCGGCTTGATCTGGCTGTTATAAAGGTAGGCGATAGCATGAGTCAAGTCCTGTGTATATGTCTTTAGGACGAGTGCGAACATAGCTCTCCACAACATCCATCCCTTGCAGTTCTTAATCTTTGACATCTTTCCCATCACTGTTCTGCCATCCGTTTACAAAATTTCCTCAGATATGTAATTCCGCTGCATTCTTCTGTCCTTTTTGCTTTCTATATACCCTGTGATAAGAAATTTCTTCTGTCTCTTTCTGATTCTGGGTATAAGTGTCATGTTTTTACATTTTCCTCCGTGATATTCTCAGTATCCTTCTGTAGAACCGCATTTCTGTTGCCTCCAGTTGTCCCTTCATATTACAAAAGCGTTCAGTGTTTTGTTTCTTAAGATTATTTCTGTTTCTTAGAATTTTGCATTGCTTGTGGGATCGGGCTAGTCTAACACACGTTCGAATTCTGGTGTGGCATTTTCCAACCTACAGGGGTTGGACAAAATAATTGGAACAGATGCAAATTCCACACCTACATTTCAAAGACCTATTATATTAAGAACTTTAACTAAAACTTCGTAATTTCAGGTTATATCTATTGTAATTATGTTTATTTATCTAATTTACTCACTTTGTCTTTTTTATTTTAAGAATTTAGTAAAATTTAAGCTAAATGCGTGACCTCTCCGAGTTCGAAAAAAAGCAATTTGTTGGAGCTCGCATAGCAGGAGCCTCGATCACTAAGGTTGCTGAACTGTTTGGTTTTTCAAGAGCTACCATATGAAGAACTATGACGCAAGAGAAACAGGGCAAAACCTCTAGCAATTGTAGCAATTCGGACCGGATTGCAAACTTACTGACAGGGACCGACGTGCATTGAAACGCAATGTGGCAAAAATCATTGGACTACTACAACTAAATGACTGCTGAGTTGAATAATCATCTGAATACTCAAGTTTCTACTAAAACTGTTCGTCGTGAACTCCATAAGGCTGCATATCATGGAAGAGCCGCCGCGAGGAAACCTCTTCTCTCCACTCGCAACATTCAGAAGTGGTTGAAGTGGTGCAGAGATCACAATGCCTGGTCTGCAGACCAATGGAAGCAAATCATATTCTCAGACGAGTTCAGTGTTTCTCAATTTCCTACTTCAGGGCGTGTTTCTGTGTAGAGGTAGCCCAAAGAAGCTTACAACCCTGACTGCCTTCTTCCAACAGTGAAGCATGGTGGTGGATCAGTGATAGTTTGGGCTTCCATATCATGGAAATGTCTCAGTCCAGTAGTTGCTCTCCATGGTAGAATCAACAGCAAAGATAACCTGAACATTTTGGGAGATCATGTTCATCCAATGGCCCAGACTTTATTCTCTGATGGTGACTGCATCTTCCAAGACGATAATGCTCCAATACATACCACTTGAGTGGTTAATAATTGGTATGAAGAGCATGAAAGTGAGCTAGAACACATGGAGTGGCCTCCCCAATCTCCAGATATCAGTATTATTGAACATTTGTGGTGCATTTTGGAGTGACAAGTTAGGAATCCCTATCCTCCACCATTGTGTCTTAAAGAGCTGGAGCAGGTGTTAATGGAAGAATGGCTGAAAATTCCTCTGGATGAAGTCAAGAGGCTGTATGATTCCATTCCTAGATGTATTAAAGCTGTGTGTGGGGCTAAAGGAGGACCAACTTCATATTAAATAAATTTTCTTTGAATTTAACAAGTGTTTCAATTATTTTGTCCAACCCCTGTATGTTAAAATTCTTCCAAAATATAAAAATGTCGGTACTTGCTTTATGCAGATATCGACAATTACTAATTCGCATCTTGGGCTTTTTTCTTTTTCTGACAAGCATGCATTCTGTTTTCTTACAGTTGATGATTAGTCCTTTCTTCTCCTTTTCCTTTGCAACCTTGTCTAGAAGGTTCTGTAGTTTTTATTCTGTGTCTGGGATCAACAGTATAATCTGCGTGTTGTATATTGTTACGGTTGTGCCAACTGATAATAAAACTTGGTAGGTTCTACGGCTCCCTTAGGATAGTCTCCCTGTAAAGGTTGAATAAATCCGGTGAGAAGACACATCCTTGTCTCACGCCTCTCTCTATTTTGCGCAGATACTCAAATCATTTTCTATCTATTTGCCCCCACTATACGGTCTGTGTTAATCTAACATCTATCGCAAATAGCTCGAGTTTTTCTAGCAGTTGAAATAGATCTTCGTGTCTACCTTATCGAATTCTTTACATAATCTATAAAATGTAAGTGTGCAAAGGTTGTCATCATTCTATTGCTATTTCCATGGCAAATATTCAGAAGAGCTACATTCCTTAGTCCCACAAGTTCAGAACTTTAGACCTTGAACCCGCCCTGACATATGGAGACGGATCATCCTCATTTCATTTGTATTCCATTTGGTAGGAACTTCTACTCAGACCGCTTTTTTGCGACAACCTCTACTTTACAGAACAAACTCTTGAGAGTGTGTTTTCCCGATCGCACACAATCTTAACCACTCCAAGTCTCGGGTCACCAGTTATCTATGCTATATGTCCTCAGAATGTGGATTCTTTTATAATTTCCCTACCCCAAACACGGCAATAAAAGTCACTATGACTCGAGAGGTTACTGAGACTGAAGAAACAGAGAGGGCAATAAAAGAATATAATGTAAGGCGACAGAAAATGGCGATTATCTTTACATTTAAACTTTTAAAGGTCATAGTTGACGGAGGCGCGGTGGGATCATGGATTCGTACTGAAGAACGTGAGTTCAAATTCCAGTTTCTTTCTCTATGTCTCTTGATTCTTTGGGGAACATAGGCTCACAATAACACCTCTCCAACACTGAATTCCAGTCAAAAACCTGCCTGGAGACACGAGAAGTAGGCATGCGGATTGTGTGGCCGATCCATCCCCATTTCCGTTTCTTGATGTCAATCTCGATTGGGGTTTGTCTGGTCATGTCCCACAGTTGGTCCTTGGAGACGACTTCCCTTGTGAATTCCAGTCAAAAACCTGACTGGAGACACGAGAAGTAGGCATGCGGACTGTGTGGCCGATCCATCCCCATTTCCGTTTCTTGATGTCAATCTCGATTGGGGTTTGTCTGGTCATGTCCCACAGTTGGTCCTTGGAGACGACTTCCCTTGTGAATTCCAGTCAAAAACCTGCCTGGAGACACGAGAAGTAGGCATGCGGATTGTGTGGCCGATCCATCCCCATTTCCGTTTCTTGATGTCAATCTCGATTGGGGTTTGTCTGGTCATGTCCCACAGTTGGTCCTTGGAGACGACTTCCCTTGTGAATTCCAGTCAAAAACCTGCCTGGAGACACGAGAAGTAGGCATGCGGATTGTGTGGCCGATCCATCCCCATTTCCGTTTCTTGATGTCAATCTCGATTGGGGTTTGTCTGGTCATGTCCCACAGTTGGTCCTTGGAGACGACTTCCCTTGTGAATTCCAGTCAAAAACCTGCCTGGAGACACGAGAAGTAGGCATGCGGATTGTGTGGCCGATCCATCCCCATTTCCGTTTCTTGATGTCAATCTCGATTGAGGTTTGTCTGGTCATGTCCCACAGTTGGTCCTTGGAGACGACTTCCCTTGTGAATTCCAGTCAAAAACCTGCCTGGAGACACGAGAAGTAGGCATGCGGATTGTGTGGCCGATCCATCCCCATTTCCGTTTCTTGATGTCAATCTCGATTGGGGTTTGTCTGGTCATGTCCCACAGTTGGTCCTTGGAGACGACTTCCCTTGTGAATTCCAGTCAAAAACCTGCCTGGAGACACGAGAAGTAGGCATGCGGATTGTGTGGCCGATCCATCCCCATTTCCGTTTCTTGATGTCAATCTCGATTGGGGTTTGTCTGGTCATGTCCCACAGTTGGTCCTTGGAGACGACTTCCCTTGTGAATTCCAGTCAAAAACCTGCCTGGAGACACGAGAAGTAGGCATGCGGATTGTGTGGCCGATCCATCCCCATTTCCGTTTCTTGATGTCAATCTCGATTGGGGTTTGTCTGGTCATGTCCCACAGTTGGTCCTTGGAGACGACTTCCCTTGTGAATTCCAGTCAAAAACCTGCCTGGAGACACGAGAAGTAGGCATGCGGATTGTGTGGCCGATCCATCCCCATTTCCGTTTCTTGATGTGAATCTCGATTGGGGTTTGTCTGGTCATGTCCCACAGTTGGTCCTTGGAGACGACTTCCCTTGTGAATTCCAGTCAAAAACCTGCCTGGAGACACGAGAAGTAGGCATGCGGATTGTGTGGCCGATCCATCCCCATTTCCGTTTCTTGATGTCAATCTCGATTGGGGTTTGTCTGGTCATGTCCCACAGTTGGTCCTTGGAGACGACTTCCCTTGTGAATTCCAGTCAAAAACCTGCCTGGAGACACGAGAAGTAGGCATGCGGATTGTGTGGCCGATCCATCCCCATTTCCGTTTCTTGATGTCAATCTCGATTGAGGTTTGTCTGGTCATGTCCCACAGTTGGTCCTTGGAGACGACTTCCCTTGTGAATTCCAGTCAAAAACCTGCCTGGAGACACGAGAAGTAGGCATGCGGATTGTGTGGCCGATCCATCCCCATTTCCGTTTCTTGATGTCAATCTCGATTGGGGTTTGTCTGGTCATGTCCCACAGTTGGTCCTTGGAGACGACTTACCTTGTGAATTCCAGTCAAAAACCTGCCTGGAGACACGAGAAGTAGGCATGCGGATTGTGTGGCCGATCCATCCCCATTTCCGTTTCTTGATGTCAATCTCGATTGGGGTTTGTCTGGTCATGTCCCACAGTTGGTCCTTGGAGACGACTTTCCTTGTGAATTCCAGTCAAAAACCTGCCTGGAGACACGAGAAGTAGGCATGCGGATTGTGTGGCCGATCCATCCCCATTTCCGTTTCTTGATGTCAATCTCGATTGGGGTTTGTCTGGTCATGTCCCACAGTTGGTCCTTGGAGACGACTTCCCTTGTGAATTCCAGTCAAAAACCTGCCTGGAGACACGAGAAGTAGGCATGCGGATTGTGTGGCCGATCCATCCCCATTTCCGTTTCTTGATGTGAATCTCGATTGGGGTTTGTCTGGTCATGTCCCACAGTTGGTCCTTGGAGACGACTTCCCTTGTGAATTCCAGTCAAAAACCTGCCTGGAGACACGAGAAGTAGGCATGCGGATGGTGTGGCCGATCCATCCCCATTTCCGTTTCTTGATGTCAATCTCGATTGGGGTTTGTCTGGTCATGTCCCACAGTTGGTCCTTGGAGACGACTTCCCTTGTGAATTCCAGTCAAAAATCTGCCTGGAGACACGAGAAGTAGGCATGCGGAGTGTGTGGCCAATCCATCCCAATTTCCGTTTCTTGATGTCAGTCTAGATTGGGGTTTGTCTGGTCCTGTCCCACAGTTGGTCCTTGGAGACGACTTCCCTTGTGAATTCCAGTCAAAAACCTGCCTGAAGACACGAGAAGTAGGCATGCGGATTGTGTGGCCGATCCATCCCCATTTCCGTTTCTTGATGTCAGTCTCGATTGGGGTTTGTCTGGTCATGTCCCACAGTTGGTCCTTGGAGACGACTTCCCTTGTGAATTCCAGTCAAAAACCTGCCTGGAGACACGAGAAGTAGGCATGCGGATTGTGTGGCCGATCCATCCCCATTTCCGTTTCTTGATGTCAATCTCGATTGGGGTTTGTCTGGTCATGTCCCACAGTTGGTCCTTGGAGACGACTTCCCTTGTGAATTCCAGTCAAAAACCTGCCTGGAGACACGAGAAGTAGGCATGCGGATTGTGTGGCCGATCCATCCCCATTTCCGTTTCTTGATGTCAATCTCGATTGGGGTTTGTCTGGTCATGTCCCACAGTTGGTCCTTGGAGACGACTTCCCTTGTGAATTCCAGTCAAAAACCTGCCTGGAGACACGAGAAGTAGGCATGCGGACTGTGTGGCCGATCCATCCCCATTTCCGTTTCTTGATGTCAATCTCGATTGGGGTTTGTCTGGTCATGTCCCACAGTTGGTCCTTGGAGACGACTTCCCTTGTGAATTCCAGTCAAAAACCTGCCTGGAGACACGAGAAGTAGGCATGCGGACTGTGTGGCCGATCCATCCCCATTTCCGTTTCTTGATGTCAATCTCGATTGGGGTTTGTCTGGTCATGTCCCACAGTTGGTCCTTGGAGACGACTTCCCTTGTGAATTCCAGTCAAAAACCTGCCTGGAGACACGAGAAGTAGGCATGCGGATTGTGTGGCCGATCCATCCCCATTTCCGTTTCTTGATGTCAATCTCGATTGGGGTTTGTCTGGTCATGTCCCACAGTTGGTCCTTGGAGACGACTTCCCTTGTGAATTCCAGTCAAAAACCTGCCTGGAGACACGAGAAGTAGGCATGCGGATTGTGTGGCCGATCCATCCCCATTTCCGTTTCTTGATGTCAATCTCGATTGGGGTTTGTCTGGTCATGTCCCACAGTTGGTCCTTGGAGACGACTTCCCTTGTGAATTCCAGTCAAAAACCTGCCTGGAGACACGAGAAGTAGGCATGCGGATTGTGTGGCCGATCCATCCCCATTTCCGTTTCTTGATGTCAATCTCGATTGGGGTTTGTCTGGTCATGTCCCACAGTTGGTCCTTGGAGACGACTTCCCTTGTGAATTCCAGTCAAAAACCTGCCTGGAGACACGAGAAGTAGGCATGCGGATGGTGTGGCCGATCCATCTCCATTTCCGTTTCTTGATGTCAATCTCGATTGGGGTTTGTCTGGTCATGTCCCACAGTTGGTCCTTGGAGACGACTTCCCTTGTGAATTCCAGTCAAAAACCTGCCTGGAGACACGAGAAGTAGGCATGCGGAGTGTGTGGCCGATCCATCCCCATTTCCGTTTCTTGATGTCAGTCTAGATTGGGGTTTGTCTGGTCCTGTCCCACAGTTGGTCCTTGGAGACGACTTCCCTTGTGAATTCCAGTCAAAAACCTGCCTGAAGACACGAGAAGTAGGCATGCGGATGGTGTGGCCGATCCATCCCCATTTCCGTTTCTTGATGTGAATCTCGATTGGGGTTTGTCTGGTCATGTCCCACAGTTGGTCCTTGGAGACGACTTCCCTTGTGAATTCCAGTCAAAAACCTGCCTGAAGACACGAGAAGTAGGCATGAGGATTGTGTGGCCGATCCATCCCCATTTCCGTTTCTTGATGTCAGTCTCGATTGGGGTTTGTCTGGTCATGTCCCACAGTTGGTCCTTGGAGACGACTTCCCTTGTGAATTCCAGTCAAAAACCTGCCTGGAGACACGAGAAGTAGGCATGCGGATTGTGTGGCCGATCCATCCCCATTTCCGTTTCTTGATGTCAATCTCGATTGGGGTTTGTCTGGTCATGTCCCACAGTTGGTCCATGGAGACGACTTCCCTTGTGAATTCCAGTCAAAAACCTGCCTGGAGACACGAGAAGTAGGCATGCGGATTGTGTGGCCGATCCATCCCCATTTCCGTTTCTTGATGTCAATCTCGATTGGGGTTTGTCTGGTCATGTCCCACAGTTGGTCCTTGGAGACGACTTCCCTTGTGAATTCCAGTCAAAAACCTGCCTGGAGACACGAGAAGTAGGCATGCGGATTGTGTGGCCGATCCATCCCCATTTCCGTTTCTTGATGTCAATCTCGATTGGGGTTTGTCTGGTCATGTCCCACAGTTGGTCCTTGGAGACGACTTACCTTGTGAATTCCAGTCAAAAACCTGCCTGGAGACACGAGAAGTAGGCATGCGGATTGTGTGGCCGATCCATCCCCATTTCCGTTTCTTGATGTCAATCTCGATTGGGGTTTGTCTGGTCATGTCCCACAGTTGGTCCTTGGAGACGACTTCCCTTGTGAATTCCAGTCAAAAACCTGCCTGGAGACACGAGAAGTAGGCATGCGGATTGTGTGGCCGATCCATCCCCATTTCCGTTTCTTGATGTCAATCTCGATTGGGGTTTGTCTGGTCATGTCCCACAGTTGGTCCTTGGAGACGACTTCCCTTGTGAATTCCAGTCAAAAACCTGCCTGGAGACACGAGAAGTAGGCATGCGGATTGTGTGGCCGATCCATCCCCATTTCCGTTTCTTGATGTGAATCTCGATTGGGGTTTGTCTGGTCATGTCCCACAGTTGGTCCTTGGAGACGACTTCCCTTGTGAATTCCAGTCAAAAACCTGCCTGGAGACACGAGAAGTAGGCATGCGGATGGTGTGGCCGATCCATCCCCATTTCCGTTTCTTGATGTCAATCTCGATTGGGGTTTGTCTGGTCATGTCCCACAGTTGGTCCTTGGAGACGACTTCCCTTGTGAATTCCAGTCAAAAACCTGCCTGGAGACACGAGAAGTAGGCATGCGGAGTGTGTGGCCAATCCATCCCAATTTCCGTTTCTTGATGTCAGTCTAGATTGGGGTTTGTCTGGTCCTGTCCCACAGTTGGTCCTTGGAGACGACTTCCCTTGTGAATTCCAGTCAAAAACCTGCCTGAAGACACGAGAAGTAGGCATGCGGATTGTGTGGCCGATCCATCCCCATTTCCGTTTCTTGATGTCAGTCTCGATTGGGGTTTGTCTGGTCATGTCCCACAGTTGGTCCTTGGAGACGACTTCCCTTGTGAATTCCAGTCAAAAACCTGCCTGGAGACACGAGAAGTAGGCATGCGGATTGTGTGGCCGATCCATCCCCATTTCCGTTTCTTGATGTCAATCTCGATTGGGGTTTGTCTGGTCATGTCCCACAGTTGGTCCTTGGAGACGACTTCCCTTGTGAATTCCAGTCAAAAACCTGCCTGGAGACACGAGAAGTAGGCATGCGGATTGTGTGGCCGATCCATCCCCATTTCCGTTTCTTGATGTCAATCTCGATTGGGGTTTGTCTGGTCATGTCCCACAGTTGGTCCTTGGAGACGACTTCCCTTGTGAATTCCAGTCAAAAACCTGCCTGGAGACACGAGTAGTAGGCATGCGGACTGTGTGGCCGATCCATCCCCATTTCCGTTTCTTGATGTCAATCTCGATTGGGGTTTGTCTGGTCATGTCCCACAGTTGGTCCTTGGAGACGACTTCCCTTGTGAATTCCAGTCAAAAACCTGCCTGGAGACACGAGAAGTAGCCATGCGGACTGTGTGGCCGATCCATCCCCATTTCCGTTTCTTGATGTCAATCTCGATTGGGGTTTGTCTGGTCATGTCCCACAGTTGGTCCTTGGAGACGACTTCCCTTGTGAATTCCAGTCAAAAACCTGCCTGGAGACACGAGAAGTAGGCATGCGGATTGTGTGGCCGATCCATCCCCATTTCCGTTTCTTGATGTCAATCTCGATTGGGGTTTGTCTGGTCATGTCCCACAGTTGGTCCTTGGAGACGACTTCCCTTGTGAATTCCAGTCAAAAACCTGCCTGGAGACACGAGAAGTAGGCATGCGGATTGTGTGGCCGATCCATCCCCATTTCCGTTTCTTGATGTCAATCTCGATTGGGGTTTGTCTGGTCATGTCCCACAGTTGGTCCTTGGAGACGACTTCCCTTGTGAATTCCAGTCAAAAACCTGCCTGGAGACACGAGAAGTAGGCATGCGGATTGTGTGGCCGATCCATCCCCATTTCCGTTTCTTGATGTCAATCTCGATTGGGGTTTGTCTGGTCATGTCCCACAGTTGGTCCTTGGAGACGACTTCCCTTGTGAATTCCAGTCAAAAACCTGCCTGGAGACACGAGAAGTAGGCATGCGGATGGTGTGGCCGATCCATCTCCATTTCCGTTTCTTGATGTCAATCTCGATTGGGGTTTGTCTGGTCATGTCCCACAGTTGGTCCTTGGAGACGACTTCCCTTGTGAATTCCAGTCAAAAACCTGCCTGGAGACACGAGAAGTAGGCATGCGGAGTGTGTGGCCGATCCATCCCCATTTCCGTTTCTTGATGTCAGTCTAGATTGGGGTTTGTCTGGTCCTGTCCCACAGTTGGTCCTTGGAGACGACTTCCCTTGTGAATTCCAGTCAAAAACCTGCCTGAAGACACGAGAAGTAGGCATGCGGATGGTGTGGCCGATCCATCCCCATTTCCGTTTCTTGATGTGAATCTCGATTGGGGTTTGTCTGGTCATGTCCCACAGTTGGTCCTTGGAGACGACTTCCCTTGTGAATTCCAGTCAAAAACCTGCCTGAAGACACGAGAAGTAGGCATGAGGATTGTGTGGCCGATCCATCCCCATTTCCGTTTCTTGATGTCAGTCTCGATTGGGGTTTGTCTGGTCATGTCCCACAGTTGGTCCTTGGAGACGACTTCCCTTGTGAATTCCAGTCAAAAACCTGCCTGGAGACACGAGAAGTAGGCATGCGGATTGTGTGGCCGATCCATCCCCATTTCCGTTTCTTGATGTCAATCTCGATTGGGGTTTGTCTGGTCATGTCCCACAGTTGGTCCATGGAGACGACTTCCCTTGTGAATTCCAGTCAAAAACCTGCCTGGAGACACGAGAAGTAGGCATGCGGATTGTGTGGCCGATCCATCCCCATTTCCGTTTCTTGATGTCAATCTCGATTGGGGTTTGTCTGGTCATGTCCCACAGTTGGTCTTTGGAGACGACTTCCCTTGTGAATTCCAGTCAAAAACCTGCCTGGAGACACGAGAAGTAGGCATGAGGATTGTGTGGCCGATCCATCCCCATTTCCGTTTCTTGATGTCAATCTCGATTGGGGTTTGTCTGGTCATGTCCCACAGTTGGTCCTTGGAGACGACTTCCCTTGTGAATTCCAGTCAAAAACCTGCCTGGAGACACGAGAAGTAGGCATGCGGATTGTGTGGCCGATCCATCCCCATTTCCGTTTCTTGATGTCAATCTCGATTGGGGTTTGTCTGGTCATGTCCCACAGTTGGTCCATGGAGACGACTTCCCTTGTGAATTCCAGTCAAAAACCTGCCTGGAGACACGAGAAGTAGGCATGCGGATTGTGTGGCCGATCCATCCCCATTTCCGTTTCTTGATGTCAATCTCGATTGGGGTTTGTCTGGTCATGTCCCACAGTTGGTCCTTGGAGACGACTTCCCTTGTGAATTCCAGTCAAAAACCTGCCTGGAGACACGAGAAGTAGGCATGCGGATTGTGTGGCCGATCCATCCCCATTTCCGTTTCTTGATGTCAATCTCGATTGGGGTTTGTCTGGTCATGTCCCACAGTTGGTCCTTGGAGACGACTTCCCTTGTGAATTCCAGTCAAAAACCTGCCTGGAGACACGAGAAGTAGGCATGCGGATTGTGTGGCCGATCCATCCCCATTTCCGTTTCTTGATGTCAATCTCGATTGGGGTTTGTCTGGTCATGTCCCACAGTTGGTCCTTGGAGACGACTTCCCTTGTGAATTCCAGTCAAAAACCTGCCTGGAGACACGAGAAGTAGGCATGCGGATTGTGTGGCCGATCCATCCCCATTTCCGTTTCTTGATGTCAATCTCGATTGGGGTTTGTCTGGTCATGTCCCACAGTTGGTCCTTGGAGACGACTTCCCTTGTGAATTCCAGTCAAAAACCTGCCTGGAGACACGAGAAGTAGGCATGCGGATTGTGTGGCCGATCCATCCCCATTTCCGTTTCTTGATGTCAATCTCGATTGGGGTTTGTCTGGTCATGTCCCACAGTTGGTCATAGGAGACGACTTCCCTTGTGAATTCCAGTCAAAAACCTGCCTGGAGACACGAGAAGTAGGCATGCGGATTGTGTGGCCGATCCATCCCCATTTCCGTTTCTTGATGTCAATCACGATTGGGGTTTGTCTGGTCATGTCCCACAGTTGGTCCATGGAGACGACTTCCCTTGTGAATTCCAGTCAAAAACCTGCCTGGAGACACGAGAAGTAGGCATGCGGATTGTGTGGCCGATCCATCCCCATTTCCGTTTCTTGATGTCAATCTCGATTGGGGTTTGTCTGGTCATGTCCCACAGTTGGTCCTTGCAGACGACTTCCCTTGTGAATTCCAGTCAAAAACCTGCCTGGAGACACGAGAAGTAGGCATGCGGATTGTGTGGCCGATCCATCCCCATTTCCGTTTCTTAATGTCAATCTCGATTGGGGTTTGTCTGGTCATGTCCCACAGTTGGTCCTTGGAGACGACTTCCCTTGTGAATTCCAGTCAAAAACCTGCCTGGAGACACGAGAAGTAGGCATGCGGATTGTGTGGCCGATCCATCCCCATTTCCGTTTCTTGATGTCAATCTCGATTGGGGTTTGTCTGGTCATGTCCCACAGTTGGTCCTTGGAGACGACTTCCCTTGTGAATTCCAGTCAAAAACCTGCCTGGAGACACGAGAAGTAGGCATGCGGATTGTGTGGCCGATCCATCCCCATTTCCGTTTCTTGATGTCAATCTCGATTGGGGTTTGTCTGGTCATGTCCCACAGTTGGTCCTTGGAGACGACTTCCCTTGTGAATTCCAGTCAAAAACCTGCCTGGAGACACGAGAAGTAGGCATGCGGATTGTGTGGCCGATCCATCCCCATTTCCGTTTCTTGATGTCAATCTCGATTGGGGTTTGTCTGGTCATGTCCCACAGTTGGTCCTTGGAGACGACTTCCCTTGTGAATTCCAATCAAAAACCTGCCTGGAGACACGAGAAGTAGGCATGCGGATTGTGTGGCCGATCCATCCCCATTTCCGTTTCTTGATGTCAATCTCGATTGGGGTTTGTCTGGTCATGTCCCACAGTTGGTCCTTGGAGACGACTTCCCTTGTGAATTCCAGTCAAAAACCTGCCTGGAGACACGAGAAGTAGGCATGCGGATTGTGTGGCCGATCCATCCCCATTTCCGTTTCTTGATGTCAATCTCGATTGGGGTTTGTCTGGTCATGTCCCACAGTTGGTCCTTGGAGACGACTTCCCTTGTGAATTCCAGTCAAAAACCTGCCTGGAGACACGAGAAGTAGGCATGCGGATTGTGTGGCCGATCCATCCCCATTTCCGTTTCTTGATGTCAATCTCGATTGGGGTTTGTCTGGTCATGTCCCACAGTTGGTCCATGGAGACGACTTCCCTTGTGAATTCCAGTCAAAAACCTGCCTGGAGACACGAGAAGTAGGCATGCGGATTGTGTGGCCGATCCATCCCCATTTCCGTTTCTTGATGTCAATCTCGATTGGGGTTTGTCTGGTCATGTCCCACAGTTGGTCTTTGGAGACGACTTCCCTTGTGAATTCCAGTCAAAAACCTGCCTGGAGACACGAGAAGTAGGCATGCGGATTGTGTGGCCGATCCATCCCCATTTCCGTTTCTTGATGTCAATCTCGATTGGGGTTTGTCTGGTCATGTCCCACAGTTGGTCCATGGAGACGACTTCCCTTGTGAATTCCAGTCAAAAACCTGCCTGGAGACACGAGAAGTAGGCATGCGGATTGTGTGGCCGATCCATCCCCATTTCCGTTTCTTGATGTCAATCTCGATTGGGGTTTGTCTGGTCATGTCCCACAGTTGGTCTTTGGAGACGACTTCCCTTGTGAATTCCAGTCAAAAACCTGCCTGGAGACACGAGAAGTAGGCATGAGGATTGTGTGGCCGATCCATCCCCATTTCCGTTTCTTGATGTCAATCTCGATTGGGGTTTGTCTGGTCATGTCCCACAGTTGGTCCTTGGAGACGACTTCCCTTGTGAATTCCAGTCAAAAACCTGCCTGGAGACACGAGAAGTAGGCATGCGGATTGTGTGGCCGATCCATCCCCATTTCGGTTTCTTGATGTCAATCTCGATTGGGGTTTGTCTGGTCATGTCCCACAGTTGGTCCTTGGAGACGACTTCCCTTGTGAAATCCAGTCAAAAACCTGCCTGGAGACACGAGAAGTAGGCATGCGGATTGTGTGGCCGATCCATCCCCATTTCGGTTTCTTGATGTCAATCTCGATTGGGGTTTGTCTGGTCATGTCCCACAGTTGGTCCTTGGAGACGACTTCCCTTGTGAATTCCAGTCAAAGACCTGCCTGGAGACACGAGAAGTAGGCATGCGGATTGTGTGGCCGATCCATCCCCATTTCCGTTTCTTGATGTCAATCTCGATTGGGGCGTGTCTGGTCATGTCCCACAGTTGGTCCTTGGAGACGACTTCCCTTGTGAATTCCAGTCAAAAACCTGCCTGGAGACACGAGAAGTAGGCATGCGGATTGTGTGGCCGATCCATCCCCATTTCCGTTTCTTGATGTCAATCTCGATTGGGGTTTGTCTGGTCATGTCCCACAGTTGGTCCTTGGAGACGACTTCCCTTGTGAATTCCAGTCAAAAACCTGACTGGAGACACGAGAAGTAGGCATGTGGATTGTGTGGCCGATCCATCCCCATTTCC
This sequence comes from Acanthosepion esculentum, assembly GCA_964036315.1. NCBI lineage: Eukaryota > Metazoa > Mollusca > Cephalopoda > Sepiida > Sepiidae > Acanthosepion > Acanthosepion esculentum. The sequence continues at coordinate 122,503,609 of OZ038482.1, read as the reverse complement.
GTTTCTTGATGTCAATCTCGAATGGGGTTTGTCTGGTCATGTCCCACAGTTGGTCCTTGGAGACGACTTCCCTTGTGAATTCCAGTCAAAAACCTGCCTGGAGACACGAGAAGTAGGCATGCGGATTGTGTGGCCGATCCATCCCCATTTCCGTTTCTTGATGTCAATCTCGATTGGGGTTTGTCTGGTCATGTCCCACAGTTGGTCCTTGGAGACGACTTCCCTTGTGAATTCCAGTCAAAAACCTGCCTGGAGACACGAGAAGTAGGCATGAAGATTGTGTGGCCGATCCATCCCCATTTCTGTTTCTTGATGTCAGTCTCGATTGGGGTTTGTCTGGTCATGTCCCACAGTTGGTCCTTGGAGACGACTTCCCTTGTGAATTCCAGTCAAAAACCTGCCTGGAGACACGAGAAGTAGGCATGCGGATTGTGTGGCCGATCCATCCCCATTTCCGTTTCTTGATGTCAATCTCGATTGGGGTTTGTCTGGTCATGTCCCACAGTTGGTCCTTGGAGACGACTTCCCTTGTGAATTCCAGTCAAAAACCTGCCTGGAGACACGAGAAGTAGGCATGCGGATTGTGTGGCCGATCCATCCCCATTTCCGTTTCTTGATGTCAATCTCGATTGGGGCGTGTCTGGTCATGTCCCACAGTTGGTCCTTGGAGACGACTTCCCTTGTGAATTCCAGTCAAAAACCTGCCTGGAGACACGAGAAGTAGGCATGCGGATTGTGTGGCCGATCCATCCCCATTTCCGTTTCTTGATGTCAATCTCGATTGGGGTTTGTCTGGTCATGTCCCACAGTTGGTCCTTGGAGACGACTTCCCTTGTGAATTCCAGTCAAAAACCTGACTGGAGACACGAGAAGTAGGCATGCGGATTGTGTGGCCGATCCATCCCCATTTCCGTTTCTTGATGTCAATCTCGATTGGGGTTTGTCTGGTCATGTCCCACAGTTGGTCCTTGGAGACGACTTCCCTTGTGAATTCCAGTCAAAAACCTGCCTGGAGACACGAGAAGTAGGCATGCGGATTGTGTGGCCGATCCATCCCCATTTCCGTTTCTTGATGTCAATCTCGATTGGGGTTTGTCTGGTCATGTCCCACAGTTGGTCCTTGGAGACGACTTCCCTTGTGAATTCCAGTCAAAAACCTGCCTGGAGACACGAGAAGTAGGCATGAAGATTGTGTGGCCGATCCATCCCCATTTCTGTTTCTTGATGTCAGTCTCGATTGGGGTTTGTCTGGTCATGTCCCACAGTTGGTCCTTGGAGACGACTTCCCTTGTGAATTCCAGTCAAAAACCTGCCTGGAGACACGAGAAGTAGGCATGCGGATTGTGTGGCCGATCCATCCCCATTTCCGTTTCTTGATGTCAATCTCGATTGGGGTTTGTCTGGTCATGTCCCACAGTTGGTCCTTGGAGACGACTTCCCTTGTGAATTCCAGTCAAAAACCTGCCTGGAGACACGAGAAGTAGGCATGCGGATTGTGTGGCCGATCCATCCCCATTTCCGTTTCTTGATGTCAATCTCGATTGGGGTTTGTCTGGTCATGTCCCACAGTTGGTCCTTGGAGACGACTTCCCTTGTGAATTCCAGTCAAAAACCTGCCTGGAGACACGAGTAGTAGGCATGCGGATTGTGTGGCCGATCCATCCCCATTTCCGTTTCTTGATGTCAATCTCGATTGGGGTTTGTCTGGTCATGTCCCACAGTTGGTCCTTGGAGACGACTTCCCTTGTGAATTCCAGTCAAAAACCTGCCTGGAGACACGAGAAGTAGGCATGCGGATTGTGTGGCCGATCCATCCCCGTTTCCGTTTCTTGATGTCAGTCTAGATTGGGGTTTGTCTGGTCAAGTCCCACAGTTGGTCCTTGGAGACGACTTCCCTTGTGAATTCCAGTCAAAAACCTGCCTGGAGACACGAGAAGTAGGCATGCGGATTGTGTGGCCGATCCATCCCCATTTCCGTTTCTTGATGTCAATCTCGATTGGGGTTTGTCTGGTCATGTCCCACAGTTGGTCCTTGGAGACGACTTCCCTTGTGAATTCCAGTCAAAAACCTGCCTGGAGACACGAGAAGTAGGCATGCGGATTGTGTGGCCGATCCATCCCCGTTTCCGTTTCTTGATGTCAGTCTAGATTGGGGTTTGTCTGGTCCTGTCCCACAGTTGGTCCTTGGAGACGACTTCCCTGGTGAATTCCAGTCAAAAACCTGCCTGGAGACACGAGAAGTAGGCATGCGGATTGTGTGGCCGATCCATCCCCGTTTCCGTTTATTGATGTCAGTCTAGATTGGGGTTTGTCTGGTCAAGTCCCACAGTTGGTCCTTGGAGACGACTTCCCTTGTGAATTCCAGTCAAAAACCTGCCTGGAGACACGAGAAGTAGGCATGCGGATTGTGTGGCCGATCCATCCCCGTTTCCGTTTCTTGATGTCAGTCTAGATTGGGGTTTGTCTGGTCAAGTCCCACAGTTGGTCCTTGGAGACGACTTCCCTTGTGAATTCCAGTCAAAAACCTGCCTGGAGACACGAGAAGTAGGCATGCGGATTGTGTGGCCGATCCATCCCCATTTCCGTTTCTTGATGTCAATCTCGATTGGGGTTTGTCTGGTCATGTCCCACAGTTGGTCCTTGGAGACGACTTCCCTTGTGAATTCCAGTCAAAAACCTGCCTGGAGACACGAGAAGTAGGCATGCGGATTGTGTGGCCGATCCATCCCCGTTTCCGTTTCTTGATGTCAGTCTAGATTGGGGTTTGTCTGGTCAAGTCCCACAGTTGGTCCTTGGAGACGACTTCCCTTGTGAATTCCAGTCAAAAACCTGCCTGGAGACACGAGAAGTAGGCATGCGGATTGTGTGGCCGATCCATCCCCATTTCCGTTTCTTGATGTCAATCTCGATTGGGGTTTGTCTGGTCATGTCCCACAGTTGGTCCTTGGAGACGACTTCCCTTGTGAATTCCAGTCAAAAACCTGCCTGGAGACACGAGAAGTAGGCATGCGGATTGTGTGGCCGATCCATCCCCATTTCCGTTTCTTGATGTCAATCTCGATTGGGGTTTGTCTGGTCATGTCCCACAGTTGGTCCTTGGAGACGACTTCCCTTGTGAATTCCAGTCAAAAACCTGCCTGGAGACACGAGAAGTAGGCATGCGGATTGTGTGGCCGATCCATCCCCGTTTCCGTTTCTTGATGTCAGTCTAGATTGGGGTTTGTCTGGTCAAGTCCCACAGTTGGTCCTTGGAGACGACTTCCCTTGTGAATTCCAGTCAAAAACCTGCCTGGAGACACGAGAAGTAGGCATGCGGATTGTGTGGCCGATCCATCCCCATTTCCGTTTCTTGATGTCAATCTCGATTGGGGTTTGTCTGGTCATGTCCCACAGTTGGTCCTTGGAGACGACTTCCCTTGTGAATTCCAGTCAAAAACCTGCCTGGAGACACGAGAAGTAGGCATGCGGATTGTGTGGCCGATCCATCCCCATTTCCGTTTCTTGATGTCAATCTCGATTGGGGTTTGTCTGGTCATGTCCCACAGTTGGTCCTTGGAGACGACTTCCCTTGTGAATTCCAGTCAAAAACCTGCCTGGAGACACGAGAAGTAGGCATGCGGATTGTGTGGCCGATCCATCCCCGTTTCCGTTTCTTGATGTCAATCTCGATTGGGGTTTGTCTGGTCAAGTCCCACAGTTGGTCCTTGGAGACGACTTCCCTTGTGAATTCCAGTCAAAAACCTGCCTGGAGACACGAGAAGTAGGCATGCGGATTGTGTGGCCGATCCATCCCCATTTCCGTTTCTTGATGTCAATCTCGATTGGGGTTTGTCTGGTCATGTCCCACAGTTGGTCCTTGGAGACGACTTCCCTTGTGAATTCCAGTCAAAAACCTGCCTGGAGACACGAGAAGTAGGCATGCGGATTGTGTGGCCGATCCATCCCCATTTCGGTTTCTTGATGTCAATCTCGATTGGGGTTTGTCTGGTCATGTCCCACAGTTGGTCCTTGGAGACGACTTCCCTTGTGAATTCCAGTCAAAAACCTGCCTGGAGACACGAGAAGTAGGCATGCGGATTGTGTGGCCGATCCATCCCCATTTCCGTTTCTTGATGTGAATCTCGATTGGGGTTTGTCTGGTCATGTCCCACAGTTGGTCCTTGGAGACGACTTACCTTGTGAATTCCAGTCAAAAACCTGCCTGGAGACACGAGAAGTAGGCATGCGGAGTGTGTGGCCGATCCATCCCCATTTCCGTTTCTTGATGTCAGTCTCGATTGGGGTTTGTCTGGTCCTGTCCCACAGTTGGTCCTTGGAGACGACTTCCCTTTTGAATTCCAGTCAAAAACCTGCCTGAAGACACGAGAAGTAGGCATGCGGATTGTGTGGCCGATCCATCCCCATTTCCGTTTCTTGATGTCAATCTCGATTGGGGTTTGTCTGGTCATGTCCCACAGTTGGTCCTTGGAGACGACTTCCCTTGTGAATTCCAGTCAAAAACCTGCCTGGAGACACGAGAAGTAGGCATGCGGATTGTGTGGCCGATCCATCCCCATTTCCGTTTCTTGATGTCAATCTCGATTGGGGTTTGTCTGGTCATGTCCCACAGTTGGTCCTTGGAGACGACTTCCCTTGTGAATTCCAGTCAAAAACATGCCTGGAGACACGAGAAGTAGGCATGCGGATTGTGTGGCCGATCCATCCCCATTTCCGTTTCTTGATGTCAATCTCGATTGGGGTTTGTCTGGTCATGTCCCACAGTTGGTCCTTGGAGACGACTTCCCTTGTGAATTCCAGTCAAAAACCTGCCTGGAGACACGAGAAGTAGGCATGCGGATTGTGTGGCCGATCCATCCCCATTTCCGTTTCTTGATGTCAATCTCGATTGGGGTTTGTCTGGTCATGTCCCACAGTTGGTCCTTGGAGACGACTTCCCTTGTGAATTCCAGTCAAAAACCTGCCTGGAGACACGAGAAGTAGGCATGCGGATTGTGTGGCCGATCCATCCCCATTTCCGTTTCTTGATGTCAATCTCGATTGGGGTTTGTCTGGTCATGTCCCACAGTTGGTCCTTGGAGACGACTTCCCTTGTGAATTCCAGTCAAAAACCTGCCTGGAGACACGAGAAGTAGGCATGCGGATTGTGTAGCCGATCCATCCCCATTTCCGTTTCTTGATGTCAGTCTCGATTGGGGTTTGTCTGGTCATGTCCCACAGTTGGTCCTTGGAGACGACTTCCCTTGTGAATTCCAGTCAAAAACCTGCCTGGAGACACGAGAAGTAGGTATGCGGATTGTGTGGCCGATCCATCCCCATTTCCGTTTCTTGATGTCAATCTCGATTGGGGTTTGTCTGGTCATGTCCCACAGTTGGTCCTTGGAGACGACTTCCCTTGTGAATTCCAGTCAAAAACCTGCCTGGAGACACGAGAAGTAGGCATGCGGAGTGTGTGGCCGATCCATCCCCATTTCCGTTTCTTGATGTCAGTCTCGATTGGGGTTTGTCTGGTCCTGTCCCACAGTTGGTCCTTGGAGACGACTTCCCTTGTGAATTCCAGTCAAAAACCTGCCTGAAGACACGAGAAGTAGGCATGCGGATGGTGTGGCCGATCCATCCCCATTTCCGTTTCTTGATGTGAATCTCGATTGGGGTTTGTCTGGTCATGTCCCACAGTTGGTCCTTGGAGACGACTTCCCTTGTGAATTCCAGTCAAAAACCTGCCTGAAGACACGAGAAGTAGGCATGCGGATTGTGTGGCCGATCCATCCCCATTTCCGTTTCTTGATGTCAATCTCGATTGGGGTTTGTCTGGTCATGTCCCACAGTTGGTCCTTGGAGACGACTTCCCTTGTGAATTCCAGTCAAAAACCTGCCTGAAGACACGAGAAGTAGGCATGCGGATGGTGTGGCCGATCCATCCCCATTTGCGTTTCTTGATGTGAATCTCGATTGGGGTTTGTCTGGTCATGTCCCACAGTTGGTCCTTGGAGACGACTTCCCTTGTGAATTCCAGTCAAAAACCTGCCTGAAGACACGAGAAGTAGGCATGCGGATTGTGTGGCCGATCCATCCCCATTTCCGTTTCTTGATGTCAATCTCGATTGGGGTTTGTCTGGTCATGTCCCACAGTTGGTCCTTGGAGACGACTTCCCTTGTGAATTCCAGTCAAAAACCTGCCTGGAGACACGAGAAGTAGGCATGCGGATTGTGTGGCCGATCCATCCCCATTTCCGTTTCTTGATGTGAATCTCGATTGGGGTTTGTCTGGTCATGTCCCACAGTTGGTCCTTGGAGACGACTTCCCTTGTGAATTCCAGTCAAAAACCTGCCTGAAGACACGAGAAGTAGGCATGCGGATGGTGTGGCCGATCCATCCCCATTTCCGTTTCTTGATGTGAATCTCGATTGGGGTTTGTCTGGTCATGTCCCACAGTTGGTCCTTGGAGACGACTTCCCTTGTGAATTCCAGTCAAAAACCTGCCTGAAGACACGAGAAGTAGGCATGCGGATTGTGTGGCCGATCCATCCCCATTTCCGTTTCTTGATGTCAATCTCGATTGGGGTTTGTCTGGTCATGTCCCACAGTTGGTCCTTGGAGACGACTTCCCTTGTGAATTCCAGTCAAAAACCTGCCTGGAGACACGAGAAGTAGGCATGCGGATTGTGTGGCCGATCCATCCCCATTTCCGTTTCTTGATGTCAATCTCGATTGGGGTTTGTCTGGTCATGTCCCACAGTTGGTCCTTGGAGACGACTTCCCTTGTGAATTCCAGTCAAAAACCTGCCTGGAGACACGAGAAGTAGGCATGCGGATGGTGTGGCCGATCCATCCCCATTTGCGTTTCTTGATGTCAATCTCGATTGGGGTTTGTCTGGTCATGTCCCACAGTTGGTCCTTGGAGACGACTTCCCTTGTGAATTCCAGTCAAAAACCTGCCTGGAGACACGAGAAGTAGGCATGCGGATGGTGTGGCCGATCCATCCCCATTTGCGTTTCTTGATGTCAATCTCGATTGGGGTTTGTCTGGTCATGTCCCACAGTTGGTCCTTGGAGACGACTTCCCTTGTGAATTCCAGTCAAAAACCTGCCTGAAGACACGAGAAGTAGGCATGCGGATTGTGTGGCCGATCCATCCCCATTTCCGTTTCTTGATGTCAATCTCGATTGGGGTTTGTCTGGTCATGTCCCACAGTTGGTCCTTGGAGACGACTTCCCTTGTGAATTCCAGTCAAAAACCTGCCTGAAGACACGAGAAGTAGGCATGCGGATTGTGTGGCCGATCCATCCCCATTTCCGTTTCTTGATGTGAATCTCGATTGGGGTTTGTCTGGTCATGTCCCACAGTTGGTCCTTGGAGACGACTTCCCTTGTGAATTCCAGTCAAAAACCTGCCTGGAGACACGAGAAGTAGGCATGCGGATTGTGTGGCCGATCCATCCCCATTTCCGTTTCTTGATGTCAATCTCGATTGGGGTTTGTCTGGTCATGTCCCACAGTTGGTCCTTGGAGACGACTTCCCTTGTGAATTCCAGTCAAAAACCTGCCTGAAGACACGAGAAGTAGGCATGCGGATTGTGTGGCCGATCCATCCCCATTTCCGTTTCTTGATGTGAATCTCGATTGGGGTTTGTCTGGTCATGTCCCACAGTTGGTCCTTGGAGACGACTTCCCTTGTGAATTCCAGTCAAAAACCTGCCTGGAGACACGAGAAGTAGGCATGCGGATTGTGTGGCCGATCCATCCCCATTTCCGTTTCTTGATGTCAATCTCGATTGGGGTTTGTCTGGTCATGTCCCACAGTTGGTCCTTGGAGACGACTTCCCTTGTGAATTCCAGTCAAAAACCTGCCTGAAGACACGAGAAGTAGGCATGCGGATTGTGTGGCCGATCCATCCCCATTTCCGTTTCTTGATGTCAATCTCGATTGGGGTTTGTCTGGTCATGTCCCACAGTTGGTCCTTGGAGACGACTTCCCTTGTGAATTCCAGTCAAAAACCTGCCTGAAGACACGAGAAGTAGGCATGCGGATTGTGTGGCCGATCCATCCCCATTTCCGTTTCTTGATGTGAATCTCGATTGGGGTTTGTCTGGTCATGTCCCACAGTTGGTCCTTGGAGACGACTTCCCTTGTGAATTCCAGTCAAAAACCTGCCTGAAGACACGAGAAGTAGGCATGCGGATTGTGTGGCCGATCCATCCCCATTTCCGTTTCTTGATGTCAATCTCGATTGGGGTTTGTCTGGTCATGTCCCACAGTTGGTCCTTGGAGACGACTTCCCTTGTGAATTCCAGTCAAAAACCTGCCTGGAGACACGAGAAGTAGGCATGCGGATTGTGTGGCCGATCCATCCCCATTTGCGTTTCTTGATGTCAATCTCGATTGGGGTTTGTCTGGTCATGTCCCACAGTTGGTCCTTGGAGACGACTTCCCTTGTGAATTCCAGTCAAAAACCTGCCTGAAGACACGAGAAGTAGGCATGCGGATTGTGTGGCCGATCCATCCCCATTTCCGTTTCTTGATGTCAATCTCGATTGGGGTTTGTCTGGTCATGTCCCACAGTTGGTCCTTGGAGACGACTTCCCTTGTGAATTCCAGTCAAAAACCTGCCTGGAGACACGAGAAGTAGGCATGCGGATTGTGTGGCCGATCCATCCCCATTTGCGTTTCTTGATGTCAATCTCGATTGGGGTTTGTCTGGTCATGTCCCACAGTTGGTCCTTGGAGACGACTTCCCTTGTGAATTCCAGTCAAAAACCTGCCTGGAGACACGAGAAGTAGGCATGCGGATGGTGCGGCCGATCCATCCCCATTTGCGTTTCTTGATGTCAATCTCGATTGGGGTTTGTCTGGTCATGTCCCACAGTTGGTCTTGGAGACGACTTCCCTTGTGAATTCCAGTCAAAAACCTGCCTGAAGACACGAGAAGTAGGCATGCGGATTGTGTGGCCGATCCATCCCCATTTCCGTTTCTTGATGTCAATCTCGATTGGGGTTTGTCTGGTCATGTCCCACAGTTGGTCCTTGGAGACGACTTCCCTTGTGAATTCCAGTCAAAAACCTGCCTGAAGACACGAGAAGTAGGCATGCGGATTGTGTGGCCGATCCATCCCCATTTCCGTTTCTTGATGTGAATCTCGATTGGGGTTTGTCTGGTCATGTCCCACAGTTGGTCCTTGGAGACGACTTCCCTTGTGAATTCCAGTCAAAAACCTGCCTGAAGACACGAGAAGTAGGCATGCGGATGGTGTGGCCGATCCATCCCCATTTGCGTTTCTTGATGTCAATCTCGATTGGGGTTTGTCTGGTCATGTCCCACAGTTGGTCCTTGGAGACGACTTCCCTTGTGAATTCCAGTCAAAAACCTGCCTGAAGACACGAGAAGTAGGCATGCGGATTGTGTGGCCGATCCATCCCCATTTCCGTTTCTTGATGTCAATCTCGATTGGGGTTTGTCTGGTCATGTCCCACAGTTGGTCCTTGGAGACGACTTCCCTTGTGAATTCCAGTCAAAAACCTGCCTGGAGACACGAGAAGTAGGCATGCGGATGGTGTGGCCGATCCATCCCCATTTGCGTTTCTTGATGTCAATCTCGATTGGGGTTTGTCTGGTCATGTCCCACAGTTGGTCCTTGGAGACGACTTCCCTTGTGAATTCCAGTCAAAAACCTGCCTGAAGACACGAGAAGTAGGCATGCGGATTGTGTGGCCGATCCATCCCCATTTCCGTTTCTTGATGTCAATCTCGATTGGGGTTTGTCTGGTCATGTCCCACAGTTGGTCCTTGGAGACGACTTCCCTTGTGAATTCCAGTCAAAAACCTGCCTGAAGACACGAGAAGTAGGCATGCGGATTGTGTGGCCGATCCATCCCCATTTCCGTTTCTTGATGTGAATCTCGATTGGGGTTTGTCTGGTCATGTCCCACAGTTGGTCCTTGGAGACGACTTCCCTTGTGAATTCCAGTCAAAAACCTGCCTGGAGACACGAGAAGTAGGCATGCGGATGGTGTGGCCGATCCATCCCCATTTGCGTTTCTTGATGTCAATCTCGATTGGGGTTTGTCTGGTCATGTCCCACAGTTGGTCCTTGGAGACGACTTCCCTTGTGAATTCCAGTCAAAAACCTGCCTGAAGACACGAGAAGTAGGCATGCGGATTGTGTGGCCGATCCATCCCCATTTCCGTTTCTTGATGTCAATCTCGATTGGGGTTTGTCTGGTCATGTCCCACAGTTGGTCCTTGGAGACGACTTCCCTTGTGAATTCCAGTCAAAAACCTGCCTGAAGACACGAGAAGTAGGCATGCGGATTGTGTGGCCGATCCATCCCCATTTCCGTTTCTTGATGTGAATCTCGATTGGGGTTTGTCTGGTCATGTCCCACAGTTGGTCCTTGGAGACGACTTCCCTTGTGAATTCCAGTCAAAAACCTGCCTGGAGACACGAGAAGTAGGCATGCGGATGGTGTGGCCGATCCATCCCCATTTGCGTTTCTTGATGTCAATCTCGATTGGGGTTTGTCTGGTCATGTCCCACAGTTGGTCCTTGGAGACGACTTCCCTTGTGAATTCCAGTCAAAAACCTGCCTGGAGACACGAGAAGTAGGCATGCGGAGTGTGTGGCCGATCCATCCCCATTTCCGTTTCTTGATGTCAGGCTCGATTGGGGTTTGTCTGGTCCTGTCCCACAGTTGGTCCTTGGAGACGACTTCCCTTGTGAATTCCAGTCAAAAACCTGCCTGAAGACACGAGAAGTAGGCATGCGGATGGTGTGGCCGATCCATCCCCATGTCCGTTTCTTGATGTGAATCTCGATTGGGGTTTGTCTGGTCATGTCCCACAGTTGGTCCTTGGAGACGACTTCCCTTGTGAATTCCAGTCAAAAACCTGCCTGAAGACACGAGAAGTAGGCATGCGGATTGTGTGGCCGATCCATCCCCATTTCCGTTTCTTGATGTCAGTCTCGATTGGGGTTTGTCTGGTCATGTCCCACAGTTGGTCCTTGGATACGACTTCCCTTGTGAATTCCAGTCAAAAACCTGCCTGGAGACACGAGAAGTAGGCATGCGGATTGTGTGGCCGATCCATCCCCATTTCCGTTTCTTGATGTCAATCTCGATTGGGGTTTGTCTGGTCATGTCCCACAGTTGGTCCTTGGAGACGACTTCCCTTGTGAATTCCAGTCAAAAACCTGACTGGAGACACGAGAAGTAGGCATGCGGATTGTGTGGCCGATCCATCCCCATTTCCGTTTCTTGATGTCAATCTCGATTGGGGTTTGTCTGGTCCTGTCCCACAGTTGGTCCTTGGAGACGACTTCCCTTGTGAATTCTAGTCAAAAACCTGCCTGGAGACACGAGAAGTAGGCATGCGGATTGTGTGGCCGATCCATCCCCATTTCCGTTTCTTGATGTCAATCTCGATTGGGGTTTGTCTGGTCCTGTCCCACAGTTGGTCCTTGGAGACGACTTCCCTTGTGAATTCCAGTCAAAAACCTGCCTGGAGACACGAGAAGTAGGCATGCGGATTGTGTGGCCGATCCATCCCCATTTCCGTTTCTTGATGTCAATCTCGATTGGGGTTTGTCTGGTCATGTCCCACAGTTGGTCCTTGGAGACGACTTCCCTTGTGAATTCCAGTCAAAAACCTGCCTGAAGACACGAGAAGTAGGCATGCGGATTGTGTGGCCGATCCATCCCCATTTCCGTTTCTTGATGTCAATCTCGATTGGGGTTTGTCTGGTCATGTCCCACAGTTGGTCCTTGGAGACGACTTCCCTTGTGAATTCCAGTCAAAAACCTGCCTGGAGACACGAGAAGTAGGCATGCGGATGGTGTGGCCGATCCATCCCCATTTCCGTTTCTTGATGTCAATCTCGATTGGGGTTTGTCTGGTCATGTCCCACAGTTGGTCCTTGGAGACGACTTCCCTTGTGAATTCCAGTCAAAAACCTGCCTGGAGACACGAGAAGTTGGCATGCGGATTGTGTGGCCGATCCATCCCCATTTCCGTTTCTTGATGTCAATCTCGATTGGGGTTTGTCTGGTCATGTCCCACAGTTGGTCCTTGGAGACGACTTCCCTTGTGAATTCCAGTCAAAAATCTGCCTGGAGACACGAGAAGTAGGCATGCGGATGGTGTGGCCGATCCATCCCCATTTCCGTTTCTTGGTGTGAATCTCGATTGGGGTTTGTCTGGTCATGTCCCACAGTTGGTCCTTGGAGACGACTTCCCTTGTGAATTCCAGTCAAAAACCTGCCTGGAGACACGAGAAGTAGGCATGCGGATGGTGTGGCAGATCCATCCCCATTTCCGTTTCTTGATGTCAATCTCGATTGGGGTTTGTCTGGTCATGTCCCACAGTTGGTCCTTGGAGACGACTTCCCTTGTGAATTCCAGTCAAAAACCTGCCTGGAGACACGAGAAGTAGGCATGCGGATGGTGTGGCCGATCCATCCCCATTTCCGTTTCTTGATGTCAATCTCGATTGGGGTTTGTCTGGTCATGTCCCACAGTTGGTCCTTGGAGACGACTTCCCTTGCGAATTCCAGTCAAAAACCTGCCTGGAGACACGAGAAGTAGGCATGCGGATTGTGTGGCCGATCCATCCCCATTTCCGTTTCTTGATGTCAATCTCGATTGGGGTTTGTCTGGTCATGTCCCACAGTTGGTCCTTGGAGACGACTTCCCTTGTGAATTCCAGTCAAAAACCTGCCTGGAGACACGAGAAGTAGGCATGCGGATGGTGTGGCCGATCCATCCCCATTTCCGTTTCTTGATGTTAATCTCGATTGGGGTTTGTCTGGTCATGTCCCACAGTTGGTCCTTGGAGACGACTTCCCTTGTGAATTCCAGTCAAAAACCTGCCTGGAGACACGAGAAGTAGGCATGCGGATTGTGTGGCCGATCCATCCCCATTTCCGTTTCTTGATGTCAATCTCGATTGGGGTTTGTCTGGTCATGTCCCACAGTTGGTCCTTGGAGACGACTTCCCTTGTGAATTCCAGTCAAAAACCTACCTGGAGACACGAGAAGTAGGTATTCGGATTGTGTGGCCGGTCCATCCCCATTTCCGTTTCTTGATGTTAATCTCGATTGGGGTTTGTCTGGTCATGTCCCACAGTTGGTCCTTGGAGACGACTTCCCTTGTGAATTCCAGTCAAAAACCTGCCTGGAGACACGAGAAGTAGGGATGCGGATTGTGTGGCCGATCCATCCCCATTTCCGTTTCTTGATGTCAATCTCGATTGGGGTTTGTCTGGTCATGTCCCACAGTTGGTCCTTGGAGAGGACTTCCCTTGTGAATTCCAGTCAAAAACCTGCCTGACGACACGAGAAATAGGCATGCGGATTGTGTGGCCGATCCATCCCCATTTCCGTTTCTTGATGTCAATCTCGATTGGGGTTTGTCTGGTCATGTCCCACAGTTGGTCCTTGGAGACGACTTCCCTTGTGAATTCCAGTCAAAAACCTGCCTGGAGACACGAGAAGTAGGCATGCGGATTGTGTGGCCGATCCATCCCCATTTGCGTTTCTTGATGTCAATCTCGATTGGGGTTTGTCTGGTCATGTCCCACAGTTGGTCCTTGGAGACGACTTCCCTTGTGAATTCCAGTCAAAAACCTGCCTGGAGACACGAGAAGTAGGCATGCGGATGGTGTGGCCGATCCATCCCCATTTGCGTTTCTTGATGTCAATCTCGATTGGGGTTTGTCTGGTCATGTCCCACAGTTGGTCCTTGGAGACGACTTCCCTTGTGAATTCCAGTCAAAAACCTGCCTGAAGACACGAGAAGTAGGCATGCGGATTGTGTGGCCGATCCATCCCCATTTCCGTTTCTTGATGTCAATCTCGATTGGGGTTTGTCTGGTCATGTCCCACAGTTGGTCCTTGGAGACGACTTCCCTTGTGAATTCCAGTCAAAAACCTGCCTGAAGACACGAGAAGTAGGCATGCGGATTGTGTGGCCGATCCATCCCCATTTCCGTTTCTTGATGTGAATCTCGATTGGGGTTTGTCTGGTCATGTCCCACAGTTGGTCCTTGGAGACGACTTCCCTTGTGAATTCCAGTCAAAAACCTGCCTGAAGACACGAGAAGTAGGCATGCGGATGGTGTGGCCGATCCATCCCCATTTGCGTTTCTTGATGTCAATCTCGATTGGGGTTTGTCTGGTCATGTCCCACAGTTGGTCCTTGGAGACGACTTCCCTTGTGAATTCCAGTCAAAAACCTGCCTGAAGACACGAGAAGTAGGCATGCGGATTGTGTGGCCGATCCATCCCCATTTCCGTTTCTTGATGTCAATCTCGATTGGGGTTTGTCTGGTCATGTCCCACAGTTGGTCCTTGGAGACGACTTCCCTTGTGAATTCCAGTCAAAAACCTGCCTGAAGACACGAGAAGTAGGCATGCGGATTGTGTGGCCGATCCATCCCCATTTCCGTTTCTTGATGTGAATCTCGATTGGGGTTTGTCTGGTCATGTCCCACAGTTGGTCCTTGGAGACGACTTCCCTTGTGAATTCCAGTCAAAAACCTGCCTGGAGACACGAGAAGTAGGCATGCGGATGGTGTGGCCGATCCATCCCCATTTGCGTTTCTTGATGTCAATCTCGATTGGGGTTTGTCTGGTCATGTCCCACAGTTGGTCCTTGGAGACGACTTCCCTTGTGAATTCCAGTCAAAAACCTGCCTGAAGACACGAGAAGTAGGCATGCGGATTGTGTGGCCGATCCATCCCCATTTCCGTTTCTTGATGTCAATCTCGATTGGGGTTTGTCTGGTCATGTCCCACAGTTGGTCCTTGGAGACGACTTCCCTTGTGAATTCCAGTCAAAAACCTGCCTGAAGACACGAGAAGTAGGCATGCGGATTGTGTGGCCGATCCATCCCCATTTCCGTTTCTTGATGTGAATCTCGATTGGGGTTTGTCTGGTCATGTCCCACAGTTGGTCCTTGGAGACGACTTCCCTTGTGAATTCCAGTCAAAAACCTGCCTGGAGACACGAGAAGTAGGCATGCGGATGGTGTGGCCGATCCATCCCCATTTGCGTTTCTTGATGTCAATCTCGATTGGGGTTTGTCTGGTCATGTCCCACAGTTGGTCCTTGGAGACGACTTCCCTTGTGAATTCCAGTCAAAAACCTGCCTGGAGACACGAGAAGTAGGCATGCGGAGTGTGTGGCCGATCCATCCCCATTTCCGTTTCTTGATGTCAGGCTCGATTGGGGTTTGTCTGGTCCTGTCCCACAGTTGGTCCTTGGAGACGACTTCCCTTGTGAATTCCAGTCAAAAACCTGCCTGAAGACACGAGAAGTAGGCATGCGGATGGTGTGGCCGATCCATCCCCATTTCCGTTTCTTGATGTGAATCTCGATTGGGGTTTGTCTGGTCATGTCCCACAGTTGGTCCTTGGAGACGACTTCCCTTGTGAATTCCAGTCAAAAACCTGCCTGAAGACACGAGAAGTAGGCATGCGGATTGTGTGGCCGATCCATCCCCATTTCCGTTTCTTGATGTCAGTCTCGATTGGGGTTTGTCTGGTCATGTCCCACAGTTGGTCCTTGGATACGACTTCCCTTGTGAATTCCAGTCAAAAACCTGCCTGGAGACACGAGAAGTAGGCATGCGGATTGTGTGGCCGATCCATCCCCATTTCCGTTTCTTGATGTCAATCTCGATTGGGGTTTGTCTGGTCATGTCCCACAGTTGGTCCTTGGAGACGACTTCCCTTGTGAATTCCAGTCAAAAACCTGACTGGAGACACGAGAAGTAGGCATGCGGATTGTGTGGCCGATCCATCCCCATTTCCGTTTCTTGATGTCAATCTCGATTGGGGTTTGTCTGGTCCTGTCCCACAGTTGGTCCTTGGAGACGACTTCCCTTGTGAATTCTAGTCAAAAACCTGCCTGGAGACACGAGAAGTAGGCATGCGGATTGTGTGGCCGATCCATCCCCATTTCCGTTTCTTGATGTCAATCTCGATTGGGGTTTGTCTGGTCCTGTCCCACAGTTGGTCCTTGGAGACGACTTCCCTTGTGAATTCCAGTCAAAAACCTGCCTGGAGACACGAGAAGTAGGCATGCGGATTGTGTGGCCGATCCATCCCCATTTCCGTTTCTTGATGTCAATCTCGATTGGGGTTTGTCTGGTCATGTCCCACAGTTGGTCCTTGGAGACGACTTCCCTTGTGAATTCCAGTCAAAAACCTGCCTGAAGACACGAGAAGTAGGCATGCGGATTGTGTGGCCGATCCATCCCCATTTCCGTTTCTTGATGTCAATCTCGATTGGGGTTTGTCTGGTCATGTCCCACAGTTGGTCCTTGGAGACGACTTCCCTTGTGAATTCCAGTCAAAAACCTGCCTTGAGACACGAGAAGTAGGCATGCGGATGGTGTGGCCGATCCATCCCCATTTCCGTTTCTTGATGTCAATCTCGATTGGGGTTTGTCTGGTCATGTCCCACAGTTGGTCCTTGGAGACGACTTCCCTTGTGAATTCCAGTCAAAAACCTGCCTGGAGACACGAGAAGTTGGCATGCGGATTGTGTGGCCGATCCATCCCCATTTCCGTTTCTTGATGTCAATCTCGATTGGGGTTTGTCTGGTCATGTCCCACAGTTGGTCCTTGGAGACGACTTCCCTTGTGAATTCCAGTCAAAAATCTGCCTGGAGACACGAGAAGTAGGCATGCGGATGGTGTGGCCGATCCATCCCCATTTCCGTTTCTTGGTGTGAATCTCGATTGGGGTTTGTCTGGTCATGTCCCACAGTTGGTCCTTGGAGACGACTTCCCTTGTGAATTCCAGTCAAAAACCTGCCTGGAGACACGAGAAGTAGGCATGCGGATGGTGTGGCAGATCCATCCCCATTTCCGTTTCTTGATGTCAATCTCGATTGGGGTTTGTCTGGTCATGTCCCACAGTTGGTCCTTGGAGACGACTTCCCTTGTGAATTCCAGTCAAAAACCTGCCTGGAGACACGAGAAGTAGGCATGCGGATGGTGTGGCCGATCCATCCCCATTTCCGTTTCTTGATGTCAATCTCGATTGGGGTTTGTCTGGTCATGTCCCACAGTTGGTCCTTGGAGACGACTTCCCTTGCGAATTCCAGTCAAAAACCTGCCTGGAGACACGAGAAGTAGGCATGCGGATTGTGTGGCCGATCCATCCCCATTTCCGTTTCTTGATGTCAATCTCGATTGGGGTTTGTCTGGTCATGTCCCACAGTTGGTCCTTGGAGACGACTTCCCTTGTGAATTCCAGTCAAAAACCTGCCTGGAGACACGAGAAGTAGGCATGCGGATGGTGTGGCCGATCCATCCCCATTTCCGTTTCTTGATGTTAATCTCGATTGGGGTTTGTCTGGTCATGTCCCACAGTTGGTCCTTGGAGACGACTTCCCTTGTGAATTCCAGTCAAAAACCTGCCTGGAGACACGAGAAGTAGGCATGCGGATTGTGTGGCCGATCCATCCCCATTTCCGTTTCTTGATGTCAATCTCGATTGGGGTTTGTCTGGTCATGTCCCACAGTTGGTCCTTGGAGACGACTTCCCTTGTGAATTCCAGTCAAAAACCTACCTGGAGACACGAGAAGTAGGTATTCGGATTGTGTGGCCGGTCCATCCCCATTTCCGTTTCTTGATGTTAATCTCGATTGGGGTTTGTCTGGTCATGTCCCACAGTTGGTCCTTGGAGACGACTTCCCTTGTGAATTCCAGTCAAAAACCTGCCTGGAGACACGAGAAGTAGGGATGCGGATTGTGTGGCCGATCCATCCCCATTTCCGTTTCTTGATGTCAATCTCGATTGGGGTTTGTCTGGTCATGTCCCACAGTTGGTCCTTGGAGAGGACTTCCCTTGTGAATTCCAGTCAAAAACCTGCCTGACGACACGAGAAGTAGGCATGCGGATTGTGTGGCCGATCCATCCCCATTTCCGTTTCTTGATGTCAATCTCGATTGGGGTTTGTCTGGTCATGTCCCACAGTTGGTCCTTGGAGACGACTTCCCTTGTGAATTCCAGTCAAAAACCTGCCTGAAGACACGAGAAGTAGGCATGCGGATTGTGTGGCCGATCCATCCCCATTTCCGTTTCTTGATGTTAATCTCGATTGGGGTTTGTCTGGTCATGTCCCACAGTTGGTCCTTGGAGACGACTTCCCTTGTGAATTCCAGTCAAAAACCTGCCTGGAGACACGAGAAGTAGGGATGCGGATTGTGTGGCCGATCCATCCCCATTTCCGTTTCTTGATGTCAATCTCGATTGGGGTTTGTCTGGTCATGTCCCACAGTTGGTCCTTGGAGAGGACTTCCCTTGTGAATTCCAGTCAAAAACCTGCCTGGAGACACGAGAAGTAGGCATGCGGATGGTGTGGCCGATCCATCCCCATTTCCGTTTCTTCATGTTAATCTCGATTGGGGTTTGTCTGGTCATGTCCCACAGTTGGTCCTTGGAGACGACTTCCCTTGTGAATTCCAGTCAAAAACCTGCCTGGAGACACGAGAAGTAGGCATGCGGATGGTGTGGCCGATCCATCCCCATTTCCGTTTCTTCATGTTAATCTCGATTGGGGTTTGTCTGGTCATGTCCCACAGTTGGTCCTTGGAGACGACTTCCCTTGTGAATTCCAGTCAAAAACCTGCCTGGAGACACGAGAAGTAGGCATGCGGATTGTGTGGCCGATCCATCCCCATTTCCGTTTCTTGATGTCAATCTCGATTGGGGTTTGTCTGGTCATGTCCCACAGTTGGTCCTTGGAGACGACTTCCCTTGTGAATTCCAGTCAAAAACCTACCTGGAGACACGAGAAGTAGGCATGCGGATGGTGTGGCCGATCCATCCCCATTTCCGTTTCTTGATGTTAATCTCGATTGGGGTTTGTCTGGTCATGTCCCACAGTTGGTCCTTGGAGACGACTTCCCTTGTGAATTCCAGTCAAAAACCTGCCTGGAGACACGAGAAGTAGGCATGCGGATTGTGTGGCCGATCCATCCCCATTTCCGTTTCTTGATGTGAATCTCGATTGGGGTTTGTCTGGTCAGGTCCCACAGTTGGTCCTTGGAGACGACTTCCCTTGTGAATTCCAGTCAAAAACCTGCCTGGAGACACGAGAAGTAGGCATGCGGATTGTGTGGCTGATCCATCCCCATTTCCGTTTCTTGATGTCAATCTCGATTGGGGTTTGTCTGGTCATGTCCCACAGTTGGTCCTTGGAGACGACTTCCCTTGTGAATTCCAGTCAAAAACCTGCCTGGAGACACGAGAAGTAGGCATGCGGATGGTGTGGCCGATCCATCCCCATTTCCGTTTCTTGATGTCAATCTCGATTGGGGTTTGTCTGGTCATGTCCCACAGTTGGTCCTTGGAGACGACTTCCCTTGTGAATTCCAGTCAAAAACCTGCCTGGAGACACGAGAAGTAGGGATGCGGATTGTGTGGCCGATCCATCCCCATTTCCGTTTCTTGATGTCAATCTCGATTGGGGTTTGTCTGGTCATGTCCCACAGTTGGTCCTTGGAGACGACTTCCCTTGTGAATTCCAGTCAAAAACCTGCCTGGAGACACGAGAAGTAGGCATGCGGATGGTGTGGCCGATCCATCCCCATTTCCGTTTCTTCATGTTAATCTCGATTGGGGTTTGTCTGGTCATGTCCCACAGTTGGTCCTTGGAGACGACTTCCCTTGTGAATTCCAGTCAAAAACCTGCCTGGAGACACGAGAAGTAGGCATGCGGATTGTGTGGCCGATCCATCCCCATTTCCGTTTCTTGATGTGAATCTCGATTGGGGTTTGTCTGGTCATGTCCCACAGTTGGTCCTTGGAGACGACTTCCCTTGTGAATTCCAGTCAAAAACCTGCCTGGAGACACGAGAAGTAGGCATGCGGATTGTGTGGCCGATCCATCCCCATTTCCGTTTCTTGATGTCAATCTCGAATGGGGTTTGTCTGGTCATGTCCCACAGTTGGTCCTTGGAGACGACTTCCCTTGTGAATTCCAGTCAAAAACCTACCTGGAGACACGAGAAGTAGGCATGCGGATGGTGTGGCCGATCCATCCCCATTTCCGTTTCTTGATGTTAATCTCGATTGGGGTTTGTCTGGTCATGTCCCACAGTTGGTCCTTGGAGACGACTTCCCTTGTGAATTCCAGTCAAAAACCTGCCTGGAGACACGAGAAGTAGGCATGCGGATTGTGTGGCCGATCCATCCCCATTTCCGTTTCTTGATGTGAATCTCGATTGGGGTTTGTCTGGTCAGGTCCCACAGTTGGTCCTTGGAGACGACTTCCCTTGTGAATTCCAGTCAAAAACCTGCCTGGAGACACGAGAAGTAGGCATGCGGATGGTGTGGCCGATCCATCCCCATTTCCGTTTCTTGATGTGAATCTCGATTGGGGTTTGTCTGGTCCTGTCCCACAGTTGGTCCTTGGAGACGACTTCCCTTGTGAATTCCAGTCAAAAACCTGCCTGGAGACACGAGAAGTAGGCATGCGGATTGTGTGGCCGATCCATCCCCATTTCCGTTTCTTGATGTCAATCTCGATTGGGGTTTGTCTGGTCATGTCCCACAGTTGGTCCTTGGAGACGACTTCCCTTGTGAATTCCAGTCAAAAACCTGCCTGGAGACACGAGAAGTAGGCATGCGGATGGTGTGGCCGATCCATCCCCATTTCCGTTTCTTGATGTGAATCTCGATTGGGGTTTGTCTGGCCTGTCCCACAGTTGGTCCTTGGAGACGACTTCCCGTGTGAATTCCAGTCAAAAACCTGCCTGGAGACACGAGAAGTAGGCATGCGGATTGTGTGGCCGATCCATCCCCATTTCCGTTTCTTGATGTCAATCTCGATTGGGGTTTGTCTGGTCATGTCCCACAGTTGGTCCTTGGAGACGACTTCCCTTGTGAATTCCAGTCAAAAACCTGCCTGGAGACACGAGAAGTAGGCATGCGGATGGTGTGGCCGATCCATCCCCATTTCCGTTTCTTGATGTCAATCTCGATTGGGGTTTGTCTGGTCATGTCCCACAGTTGGTCCTTGGAGACGACTTCCCTTGTGAATTCCAGTCAAAAACCTGCCTGGAGACACGAGAAGTAGGCATGCGGATGGTGTGGCCGATCCATCCCCATTTCCGTTTCTTGATGTCAATCTCGATTGGGGTTTGTCTGGTCATGTCCCACAGTTGGTCCTTGGAGACGACTTCCCTTGTGAATTCCAGTCAAAATCCTGCCTGGAGACACGAGAAGTAGGCATGCGGATTGTGTGGCCGATCCATCCCCATTTCCGTTTCTTGATGTCAGTCTCGATTGGGGACTGTCTGGTCATGTCCCACAGTTGGTCCTTGGAGACGACTTCCCTTGTGAATTCCAGTCAAAAACCTGCCTGGAGACACGAGAAGTAGGCATGCGGATGGTGTGGCCGATCCATCCCCATTTCCGTTTCTTGATGTCAGTCTCGATTGGGGTTTGTCTGGTCATGTCCCACAGTTGGTCCTTGGAGACGACTTCCCTTGTGAATTCCAGTCAAAAACCTGCCTGGAGACACGAGAAGTGGGCATGCGGTTGGTGTGGCCGATCCATCCCCATTTCCGTTTCTTGATGTGAATCTCGATTGGGGTTTGTCTGGTCATGTCCCACAGTTGGTCGTTGGACACGACTTCCGGCCACCTGATATTGATGATGTTCCTGTGACATCAGTTGGTCAATGTCTTAATTTTGTGGGAGTTGCACTTGGTTCAGTCTGGTTCATTACATTTTGTTTACGTGCTGACTTCCCTTGGAGAAGGGAAGAATTCATCTCCACCCGTCTTCGACAGCTATGGGTAAATAGCAGGACAGACCGGCTCTTATAGTAGGAAGAACTCTGAATTCAAAATCAGCCTGCACAGGGTTGGATTCCGTCAGGCTGTCTTTTCCCAGGAAACACGACAGCTGCAGTACATGTGATGCCGCTACGACCCTAATGAGTTACGGAATCGTGATGACTCGAGTTGACAGGAAAACAAAGAAGCAGGAGGATAATTCCACAAGCGAGAATTACGAGAGAAGAAAATATATAGACACCCTTCTCCTTACATCCATACAACAATCTCAGTCAGTATCTCTCCAGCCTTACTTGGCCCTTTGGATTTGTACTTCATGAATATTTAGTAACAAAAACTATCTTTCATCGCTGTCTATGTAGATCATAATCCATATTAATAAAGGCAAGTTAATATATGCTTGTTACTTCATGTGCATCTCCTTTCAGAACGTTGCCAATCACGGGTCTCCACATCTTCTCCAAACACACTTACCTCATTATATATCCATTAAATTCCAGATGTTTCTATATTTTTAAGCATTTCACTCTACGCAATGCAGGATTGCCAGTAGGACACAAAGGGTTACAGAGAGTGAGAGCAAGAGTAAAGAGGGGGGTGTTTGAGGAACGGATATAGAGAAGGACGGGGATCAGGATGAAGGCATCAGAAGATGTCGATTGACATTACACTTGAATACTTGAAGGTTATAGCTATCAGGGAAGTTATTAAGAGGAATGGACTTTCACTGTTGGGAAGTGAGAGAGTAGAAGCTGTTGGTGTGGAAAAGACAGCTACACTTAACTGCTTCGACAGTGAAAGGGTGAGACCGAGACGCCAACCTAGTAGCACGATTAAATTCATATAGTTGGGGTACCAGTGAAAGTAGCTCGTCAGAGCAGATGCCATGAAAATACTTGCAGAAAAGACAGAGGGAATCACATCGCGTCTGTGAGAAAGTGACTGTAGACAAGATGCTAGATTAGGACCTATCATATTGCATATCCGGCTCTGGATTTTGTCGAGGACCTCGAGATGATCAACGGGGCACCAGACCATCTATATTCTTCATATACGTTTTTTCAAGCAGGCATCATGTATTTAAAAAATCTTACTGTCGGTTTTGTAGAGCAGTGATTCCCAACCTTTTTTAGCTCATGGCCCACTTGTAACCCAGAAACTCTTCTTTGTCCTATGCAATTATTATAGTGTAAAAAAATTACTTCCATTTTACATAGAATATATCCAATTATAAAATTTCTGTGGCGCACCTGAAATTTGTTATGGTCCATTTTGGCCATGTGGCTATAGGTTGGGAAACACTAGTATATGGTCCCAGTATTAAATGGTAATTGTAATCTTATTAAATGTTTTCGTACATGGAAAATTCGACATGAATTGACCTAACATCATCATGTAGTTTTAATCAACTACAGTTGGTTAAAATCTATAAGATCTTTCTATTAAAACATATATAATGATTGTGGAATCTGCTTGGTTATTGATGTAGAGTGGTTGGATGATGTTTGCATGTAAAGTTTGTCGTTGTGTTTTCTATCTGCTTGATATATGGCTTTTCTTAGTTTGAGTGTGACATTTAAATGATGTACTTCTTTTAAGTATGTTTTTATGTCTCTGTCGAATCCCATGTTTTCGAATACTTATTTTTTTCTGATTTTATTTGTTCTTTCTCTGTTACGGTTTCTTAAGATTATGAAACCGTCGACCCTGTAGAGGCCTATATTATCTTTATCGATTATTTTACTTAGTTCATGCAGTAAATATATAGAAATGTAAAATATACCTATAAGCTCGCCTTAAACACCAGCAAAACCACCCTGTGTAACGTCGAAGGTTTCTTCTTTCTTTAGAAACTCATCTTCATTATCGAATAATATCAATTTTTGACAGTGCTAAATTATTTTATTTCGTTGGTACTTACTTTTATTTGTTCTTGGACTTATCTAGATTGGGTACGCTTATAGAAGGGTAGAAACTTTTATATCTATGTGTATAGATTCACAAGTGTGTTTATATTTTTTTAGATTGCGAACCAGTCTATAGGTGTACTTGTTTTGCTTTTTTACCACAGGTTTACGCTAACTTCGTCCTTACTTCTGAGTTAAATCTTTCCCGTATTACTTAAGTTATTTTACCTAGGTTTCTCTCTTGGTTGGTGTTGTAGCCTAGGGAAGGTTACTGAATAGAATAATCACACAAAGGTTGGTAATGAGCGACAATACTTAGGACACGACAAACACATATAAGATTCGCCAGCGGCGCGTAGAAGTAGTCAACTGCTAGAAGTGAGTCAAGTGAATTCCACAATGAATCTCCACTGCAGGATATCTTCCAGCCGCTCCATGCGGTCAGATATGGTACGAAGTCGAAGTTAATGTGGTGTATCCGAGCTCGTAGACTCGGCCAAAAATTCCCCGTAGACCCCGTATAAAATGGGGCCGGGTTACTGTTTCCCGAGACGAGACTCTGTCCTTCGACATAGCCTCGTCTGGGGATCCTCTCTGCCCAGAGTCAAAGAGTTTGAACAGCACAGCTGTAGACGAATCTATAACTGCAGGGTAACTACCAGCCGCTCCACGCGGTCATATGTGGCACAAGGGTGAATTTAGTGTGGAGTATGCGAGCCCGTAGTCTCTGCCAAAAATTCCCCGTAGACCAGCATATAAAATGGGATTAGGTAGCTGTTTCCCGAGATGAGATTTTGCCCTTCGACATAGCCTCGTCTGGGGATCCTCTGTACCCGGAGACATAGAGTTTGACCAGCACAGCTGGAGACGAATCTTCAACAGAAGACCAACATACAGTATTTACTACTGTATTTATGTGAATAGGGACATACCCATTATCGTCCGTAGTTATGCTACAAAAGTTGGGTTCTTGAGGTATGTTTTGAAGTTTTCTTTGTGGGTTTTTAGTGTGATAAATATTTATTTAACGATGTAGTGTGTTTGGTTGTCTAGTTCTAATGTTTAGCGATATTTTTTTGCTTTCAATTTCTGGCGAATGTTTTTGCTTTGCGTATTTTTTTGTTTTTGATGCTTTTCTACAGGTTTTACTGATGTTGCCCTTGAGTAGTTTGTAGTGTTATGGGAGTCTAGTTGAAATAAATTTCCATTTTTGTCCGCTGCAATAAATACATTAGTTGAATTGTATAGTTTATTTATATTTACATTTAGTCTTTTCTTCTGAGCCGCATTTAATTGCTTATGAAATTTTATGTTTCTTGCTCAGTTTAGTTAAATCTCTTTCGAAGTTCTCTACTTGCAAGCGTTGCTGAGGATAACTTTATTTTTTCTTTTCCCATGTAAATGCTCGTCTAATTCTTATTTAATAAATGTTGTTTAATCAAGATTGCCGCCAAATCTAGAGAGGCGCTAAATTAAAAATACAGTTCTTAGTAATTTTAATCTTTTCTTCCATATATACGAGGGTCATTCAATAAATAAGTTGAATTTTTCGGTATAAGGACTTCTAATACAGATAGAAGCTTACTCTTTTTTATTTTATTATTATTTTTTTTTTTTTTGCTTTACTTCTTTTTCACATGGATTTAATTTCTTTTGCAGATTAAAAAAAAATAAACTTTGAGAGTTTTGGCGATTAACAAAGATGGCCGACCAAGATGAATGCTCCAGGATTGAACAGCGATCAGTTATCAAGTTTTTGGTTGCTGAAGGGTGCAAACCAGTTGAAATTCATAGGAGAATGTCAACTGTGTATGGTGCCACATGTTTCAGCCAAAAAAATGTCTACAAGTGGGCTAAATTGTTTAAAGAAGGACGGAGCAGTGTTGAGGATGAAGACAGGCCTGGGAGGCCTACAGAAGTGAGGTCTCCTGAGGTGATCGAATCAGTCAATGACCTCATTCAGTCTGACAGTGGATGACATTGCAAGGACTTTCAGCTTATCTGTTGGGACAAACGCAGGGGTCATCAGTCAGAAGGAGTCATCTTGCATCATGACAACGCAAGGCCTCACACAGCAGCCCAAACGGTGCAGACAATCAACGAGCTGGGCTGGGTACTGCTCCCTCATCCCCCTTACAGCCCAGACCTTGCCCCTTCAGACTGTTTGGTCCCTTGAAAGCGTTCACGAGAGGTACGAAGTTGAAAAGTGACGATGAAGTCAAGTGTTGTGAGCGATTGGCTGAGACATCAGTCCAAAGATTTTTACGGTGAGGGAATACGGAAGCTTGTGCACAGATGGGAAAAGTGTGTGACAGTGCTGGGAGACTTCGTTGAAAAAAAAAAAGGTAAGCTTCTATCTGTATTAGAAGTCCTTATACCGAAAAATGCACCTTATTTATTGAATGACCCTCGTATATATATATATATATATATATATATATATATATATATATATATATATATATATATATATATATATATATATATATATATATTTTTGAATTGGACAAAGTCCGAAAATATATTTAAAGACATTTATGATATGTTTAACGTTCTTTTTATAGATACAAGTATTTAATCAAATGCTCTGTTTTATAATAAACAGTATTATATAACATTTACCGGCCTGAATATCCGAGAAATTTTCATAGAAAATTTTCGTTCTCCGACATAAATCGAACCTGTATCCTATACGGAACCGTCGTTTCGCGTGACGTGCCTTAACCGTTCGGCCACAGAGAAGCGTCTGGTTAGCAAGGTCGATTTTACTATCTTTAAACTTAAGTGTTCCATGAATCTCTTCTATTCATATCTGCTCTAAATGTCTTTAAATAAATTGTCGGACTTTGTCCAATTCAAAATTATATGACGTCATTTGTTTACATTTGATACGCTAGAGCAGATATGAATTTTTATTAATTTATTTTATTAATTTTTATTAATTTATTTTATTAATTTTTTATTAATTAATTTTAATTAATTAGTTTTTATTAACTTTTATTGTATCAGTTATTAGTTACTTCAATATTCGCTTGAAGATGAAATGGAACTAATGTTTTTAATTTTATTACAAAATTAAATTTGAAGTTTTTAGCTTCCCTTTTTGAAACATTTGTTATTACTGTGTAGCGAAAAAAACATATTTTAAATCAGTTAATTTATAATATTTATGCTCTGTCAATTTACATTGAGCACTGTTTTGTAAAATAATAAATAAAAAATATCAACAAGGATACCAGATTATATATCTTACTGTTCTTTCTTTATATATATATATATATATATATATATATAGAGAGAGAGAGAGAGAGAGAGAGAGAAAGAGAGAGAGAGAAATAGAGAGACAGACAGACAGACAGAGATGAAACGATTTGACGGTGGATATCTTCGTTTCATGTCTTTGTTTCATGTCTTTAATAAAAAAATAACCAAATGTTGTTAAATTTTTATCATTATTTTCAACAGAAATTAAAGCAAACATTTGAACATTAGAACGGCTCATGATCAGACGTAACAGACATTCATTGTCTGTTATATTTAATAATATATGTTTAAATAATGATCTACTGCTCCTATATACTTAATATATATATATATATATATATATATATATATATATATATATATATATATATATATATATATATATATGTATGTGGTGGTGGGGCGCAGGTGTGTGTACACGAGCATATTTGTCACTGCAGGTGGAAAAATAAATATATTAATTTAAAACACATAACCTAATTAATTCAATCATTATATAAAAATAAATTCATTTATGCGATGCCGATTCCTTTCCGTTTTGCATCTTTAATATTTTTATTCCTTGTTTGTACAAATTCATAGGGAAAACAAATAAGAAAATAGATTCATTTGCCAACAAAAATCCAGAACACGACTTTTCTGCTAAACTTATACTTCTCTGTTCATATTTTAATTGATTTCAATGTTCAACTTACGCAATTGTATACACACACACACACTCATATCATTATATATATGTATATATGTATATATATATATATATATATATATATATATATATATATATATATATATATATATATATATATATGTGTAGATAGATAGATATTTATATATGTCTGTACGTGTGTTCATACACACGCATTAATGAGCCCTTACACACACAAGCATATATATATATATATATGTGTGTGCGTGTGTGTGTGTGTGTGCGTGCGTGTGTGTGTGTGTGTATTTAGGCAGCAATCCTTCTTTCATGCACATTTCATTAAAAACGACTGACAAGGTGCTTTTATTTAGTTTTTTATATAATTTCTCGTGCGATCTAATAATGTTTTTCTTTTCAGAAGATTAATTATATAAAAACTGTCCGAATGTTCTTTTTATCCGAGCGCTTTCGGCTATACATTTAGCCATTTTCATGGATTATAAACTTATTGTAACTGTGCTCGTTGTGATGATGATACATATATATATATATATATATATATATATATATGCATGTGTATATATATATATATATATATATATATATATATATATATATATATATATATATATATATATATATATAGAGAGAGAGAGAGAGAGAGAGATATATAGATAGATAGATAGATAGATAGATAGATAGTTATGCACACAAGTATGTTTATTTGTGTCTACGCAGGTGGTGTAATGGTTAGCGGGAGAAATCTGAGAGCCAATTTCGAATTCCAGTCAGTTTCGCTGCTGCATTTACTTATTCGCAAATAGACATAACCACGGGTTAAAGTTTTAGAAAATATATCTTCCAGATATATTTCTGTTTTAGAAAAACAACATATACACCAACAAATATATATATATAATATATGTAAAACTGACTATGTGTGTGTGTATGTGTGTGTGTGTGTGTGTGTTCGCAAACTACTCGAGAACCATAAGGCATATTTCCACCAAATTTCGAACATAGATTGTACTCGAATTGGGTCTGTCTGTGCAGAAAACAAAATCTGTCATTTTTCAAAAATCAATAACCGATAATCGATAAATATGTTTAAATGGGAATTTCCATTAGTTTGGTTGTTTTAAAACTTTCAGACTTCAAGTCTAAACTCTGAGGCCGATTTTAATGAAACTTGATAAATGTATGCAACTTATTGTCACGTTTATTATACGCTATATTGATTTTCGTTTCTCTCGACACTGGGACCCCCAGGATGCACCAAAGGGACCCGAAAAATTAAAATTGCTTCGATTTTGATGAAATTTTGCATGTTTGTTACGCTCTTACAATGAGATAGTAATCGGTTGTCAGATTTTTACAAATGCATGAGGGGACCCCCAGGATGACCCTATAAACACATTGATGCCTCAATTGCTTTTCAAGTGTATTTTGTAGCGGTATTTTTTATATATTTATAGTATCTTCCGTGCTTCTGTAAAAAACTACTTTCTCCTGTTATAAATGTTTTCACACTTCATATCATTATAATTTTTTGCCATATAGATAAGAGGTTCTAAAGAAAAATCTCCTTTATTTTAACTTTACAGATTGGATGAGTTTCGTGATCTTATTTGGAATAAACCAAGGCAACGCCGGGTAATACTGCTATTTTATATATATTTGGGTGCGTATGTGTTTGTGCGTGTGCCTTGTTTATGTCTCTTACAGCCTTGTGCAAATTAATTGAAACAACCGATTTAGTTTCCTTTTTCTCATCATACGATCAGTTTTAGATCCACTGATGTAACAGGGTATAATTGATTTCTATTTTTTGCGATAGGCGTTACTTCAAGGAGGCTTACGAAAATTGTAACTTTTCAAGAACACACTTGCAAGCCTTACCAGTGAGCAAATCAAACTACTATAGATTGGCCCGGGAACTCTCCTGATTTAAATCCAATCGAGAATCTGTGGCCAATCTGCAAGGAACGACTTCGTGGAATGGACATACGAATACTATCATGTGCACTGGGTCATGTTTCATTGGGAAAATACGAAAAAAAGTAAATAATAACGAAATTATTCGTTTTGTTCCAACTGGTTTGCACAGGGATGTAGTTAATTATTGTAGCAGAGCCCTGAGCTGAGCACACTTCTGGTATATACTGTGTTTGTGCTAAACATAATTATATGTAGACATATTAATCTCTTAATTTCAGAAA
Organism: Acanthosepion esculentum; assembly: GCA_964036315.1. NCBI lineage: Eukaryota > Metazoa > Mollusca > Cephalopoda > Sepiida > Sepiidae > Acanthosepion > Acanthosepion esculentum. Next base: position 122,473,756 of record OZ038482.1, on the reverse strand, counting down.
GTCAACAAATTGATGCACAGTTTATATTCTTATATTTATATTTTATTTATATATTTATATTAATATTATATGTTGTCTATTAGTTTGTTCGTTTTAATTTCTGACATTCAAATTTACACAAACACACAAGGGGAAATATTTTAGGTCTCATTATTTTTAAAGAGACGAAAAGAAAAGTCATTGATCCCGGGAACGTCCGGGTTAACCAAACACCTATTTTCAAAGATTGCTATGCATGGAACATAATTTATTTAGAAACACACACACACACACACACACACACACACACACACATATATATATATATATATATATATATATATATAGAGAGAGAGAGAGAGAGAGAGAGTTCTGATGAAATGGATCATGATTACGATTCCAATGTAAAAATTGTAACCATGGAATATTAGTGTTTGAGCCTTTTATATTATATTCTTGCTCTGTCTTGTACATAGAGCTCTACTTGGATTATATCCTCTTGGAAATATATACATATATATATATATATATATATATATATATATATATATAGATAGATAGATAGACAGATAGATATATGTTGACCACTAATATTATCAATATATATATATATGTATATATATATATATATATATATATATATATATATATATATATATAGAGAGAGAGAGAGAGAGAGAGAGAGAGAGAGAGAGAGGAAGAGACAGACAGACAGACAGAGACAGAGACAGAGAGAGGGTGATTATAATCAATTCAGACAGGAAACTCAATACTAAACACAACACAAGGGATAAACCACTGAAAAAGCCGGAATGGAGTTTGAACAAGGTGATAGTCGAACCTCTCCGATCTCTCTCTCTCTTTCTCCCTATATATATATATATATATATATATATATATATTAACTGATTTAAAATATGTTTTTTCGCTACACAGTAAGAACCAAGTTTCAAAAATGGAAGCTAAAAACTGTATATATATATATATATATATATATATATATATATATATATATATATATATATATATATATATATATATTTGTGTGCCGAAATGTCTTTGCCAGAAGAATTTGACATAATATTCTGATTTGTGATTTTTGTAAAATTTGCATGAGTGGGTTGCGTTAGATAATTTTCTTCCACAACCCACGTGTATATATGTGAGTGATTTAGTTTTACACGCGATATATATATATATATATATATATATATATATATATATATATATATATATATATATATATATATATATAGTTATTATTACTTCGCATGTTATACCCGTATTTGACATTGACGGCATATTCTTTGTAATAAGTATGTATTACGTCTATCCACATGAGCATTAGAAAAATCTTAATAAAAAGCGGATTAAAATAAATCCTTTAAGTCTATAGCAATCTAGATATATTACACACACACGCATCGACAATCATATATATATATATATATATATATATATATATATATATATATATATATATTGCATAATTATATGTTGCCATTTGAGTACTTGCTTGTGTAAATGAGAACTATTCATCTTTATTACGAAATTATTTATTTTGTCTGCTGTGAAAAGAGAATATTTCCGGAATCATGCAGATATCTGTAATGTTTGGAAGACAATAAACCGGAAGTTGATCAACCTTATCCATCCTCATTCTCAACAACCCCTGTGCCAAAATCGAAATAAGTATTAAGCATTGTAAAGAAGAAAAGAGAAGGCAGTTTTAGTTTCAATGCGAACAAAATTAGACAAACAAAAGGTAAATCATTCAAAACAAATGGAGAAATGAAAACTAGTAGAATAAATATGACTGAGTAAACGGAAAAGGTGATAATGATGATAATAATGATGATGAGAATGCCACGAAAGCATGTCTGATCTAACGACGGATCCCTCTGCCTAGGGTGTCACAGTTTTGAATCCTACTGGAGAGCGCTTATTTTTCTCAACTAAGATTTATCGAATAATCAGAAAATAAATAAATATACTATTTAATAAATAAACGGAGCTTCTACTCAAATTTGTGTATCTACTAAATCCTTTAAATTATATATATATATATATATATATATATATATATATATATATATATATATATATATATATATATATATATATATGAAGAATCTAATTGAAATAATTAAACGAAAACATATTACTATACAACCCAGTGTGTCTAAAAAAATTTATTTTTTAATATTTTTTTAATTGTGTAAAACATATATATATATATATGTGTGTGTGTGTGTGTGTGTGTGTGTGTGTGTGTCTGTCTGTCTGTCTGTCTGTCAAAATATATGTGCGTGTGTGTGTGTGTGTGCGCGCGTGTGCGTGTTGTTTTTCTTAACCATCTAAACTCACAGTGGATTATTACACCACAGCCACATCACAAAGGTTTTGCTACTGTGGTTTCAGTAGCAAGAAGGTTCTTAAAGTCTGTAGTTGCTAGGAAAGGCATGAACAGTTTTCCTTCTTCTATCCTGGTTTCCCAATTAAATCCAGAGCAACAGTCATCAATGATAATATCCACTAGCCATTAGAAGAAGTGATAGATTATCACTATTCTAAATGTATTTGTGTGCAAAATTCAGCCGGAACTGAAACTCCTCATACAAATTCCACATTTCAGACCTTTTTCTTTTTATAATATCACCTGACTTATTCAACATTTTTCGTGAGACGGTTCTATGAGAATACGAAGTCCTACCAGGACTGTTAGCATTAGGTCTTAGCCGTGCGCTAAGCTCTTAGTGATTGTCGAACTCGCTGGCTTCGAGCGGAGAGGAAGCCAGATGAAGCTCTACCGAAGGGCAGTCTCGTCTGTGAAGGTAGACAAACCTAACACCGTAATTACGGGGTCTACACGGAATTTTTGACCGGCCTACGGACTCGGAAAAAAACACTTTAAACCGTCCTTCTGCCCCACCCCGTTCTGCGAGGAGCTCCGGTAAATACTAAGTCCTACCAGGATTCATTTTTAGCGGTCACAATTTAACAATAAAAGATATGCAGATGGCACTGTGAGGTAAACTACAAGCACGCCTATAGAAGTTAGTAACGGAAACCAAGACAAAAGGAGTAACCATCAATGGGAAGAATGGTTGCCAGTAAAAGACACCAACCAAGAAGCGAACTAAGAACTCCAGACAACAAAATCAAACGAGTACAACAGTTCGAATATCTAGGAATTGTTTTAACAGAGGATGGAAAAGTGACAGCAAAATCCGAAGAGGTATTTGGATATAGAAAGATGCCTTCCACATGTTAAGCAAAGTATTAAGAAACAGGAAATAATTTCTAGAAACAAAGATAAGATTATTGAACTGTTATGTAACATCGGTCCTCTTTATGCCAGTGAATGCTGCACAATCTCAGCACGGATGAAGATGAGACATGCGGCAAAAATAATATGGTTTTACAATCTCGAATAATTTTTGAATTTTATTTTAAAAAATATATTTACATTTTAAATATTTTCTCTTTTATTCATATAATTAATTGGAAAATGCATTGGAATTGATGTCTCATACTTTCTTATAGAAAGTCAATCCAGAACTTACAGTATTTCAATACAGAATGTATATTAAGCAAATCCAATTTATGGATTTAAATATTTTATTAAATAAAGCACGAGTAGTTAAATAAACTAGGAAATATTAACCAATGTCATTTACATGGATGTTTTAAAAATCACCAGCTGTTAATTTAGTTTTCTATAAACACTCACATGATAAATGACATTTTTTGTTTGTTTTTTTTTTTTGCAATAGCTTAGAAAACGTATCTTTTAGCAATTCTTCATCTACGTCCTGCAGAAAACCTCAATACAACCATTCTTTAAATAATTCTTGATTTTTCGTTACACTCTTTTTTACGATGTAGATTTTTGCTTCTTGGTGAATAATGCACTTTAAGCGAATTCTTTGTTTCTGTTCTAAAACGTCAATTTCTAAGGAAACTGTTAAAGATGTGTGCTAGTGGTATAATGTTTAAATACAGTAGAATCCCTGATAACCGGGCTAAGAAGGCTTTCCGGATATGTGGAATTGGTTACAAAGCCCGAATATTAGGGATTATATTTAGATTAAAATAAAATAACTGAAATCATGTTTAACATTTATTTTCAATGTTTTATAATAAACAAAATAAGCTAATGGTGAGTGAAATATAATGAAATTGATTTTAAGGAAAAATAAATTATGTAATGTTAATGAAAATTCATTTAATTAAGTATGCTACATATGCAAAACAAATAATGTAACGAGGATTTCTTAATCGCTGTTGCATGATGATTCTTTCTCTTCTAATGTCATTCTCAACTTTTTCCACATTTCGTTTTGCTTTTGTTCTTGAAATTTTTAAACGAAAGACACTTTTTAACTCTGCATGCGTTATTACAATCGTCATAGCTGAATGCTGGCTTTCTTTCCATAAAACTGACAACTTTTTCAATAGCTTTTTCAATTTCAGTTCGGATTTCATCACAATCATGTTTTTTTATTTCCTTGTTTATTGTGACAGTGTGAACACTGGAGAATAGTTTCTTTGGAAGATTTTATATCATACAATGTTGACTTTCCTATGTTGAACTCAGCCATTAGTAACAATGAACTTTCACCAGCATCTAATCTGCTTAAAATTTCCACTTTTTGCGATAACTCCAAAGTTGTTCATTTCCTATTATTCCCATAGTCTTTTGCATCAATACAAACCATTAGGGTGAAATAAGCATAATTATCAGAAGTAAATTTTATGAAAAACAGGAATTTCAAATCAGTTACATACGCCCAAATACTTCAAATATACACGTCAAAAAATCATGTCCGTATATGCGGGATTCCGGATATGAGGCATTCCGGATATGAGGGACACCGGATATGAGGAATTCCGGTTATGTGTGGTTCCAGATATGAGGGATTCTACTATACGTAATTTTCTGAATGACTGTCGAATTTTTCATATACCAAAAACTATTCTCATGTACAATTAGGATACCGCTCCCTTTTAAACTTTGTCGATTGATGACTCATATTACTTTTGAAATGGCGTTTGTCAGTACATTTAAACCAAAATGGAAGGAAAACGCTTTCCAAGGTCAGAGAAGTCCTTATATTGAAAGTGATAAGTTACTCCGTTAAGTACTCGCCAGACTTTTAATTAAAAGAATTTCAAATTGTACATCTGAATTTCTATATACCACAAATACGAGAGTAATTGTTGCGGTTTAGGTATTAGGATTTTAAACCCGTTGGTTTATTCTTCTATGTAGCGTGTTCCTTCAAGACGTTGGCGATAATTTGACTCCACAATTACCTGTCCTTGTGTAGCTCTTATTAAAAATTTGTCTTCTTGTTATCTTTTCTAAACCTTGTTCTATTATCCATTTAGTAAGACCCACTGTGCAAGATATACGTTGCTTCCGCTACTGCCATCACTCTGTCTTGTGAGTATCAAATTTACCAAGCCCTCTTTCTTCATTATTTGTTAAATACATTTCAAATTTCTCTTCCTGATGTTAAGATCATTTGCTTCGATTTTCTATAAAAACAAACTTCGTCATGGCTCACATGTTCGTTTCATGTTATTCCCAGGGTCCTTCAGCAGAACTACATTTCTGTTGCTTCAAGTCTCTTCTAAATTTGTGAGGAGATTATCCAGCATTCACTGCTATAGAGTAGGACTAACAGTTCATTTTGCTAAAAAAAAGTCATATATTTCTGCGAAAAAAAAATCAGGCTAAATTGAAAGCCAACTATTTTTTTTAGATGAAAGCAAACGTTCAGATGAGCCCATTCTTTAGCGCCATCAGTGTCAGACATTTACAGATAGAACAAGGTACGCTACTTCGACGCAGTCGACTCAACTGTATATACTTCATATTCCAATTGCAAGAAGTGCTGCTTTGTGGATCAGACACCTACAGTGACGCTTCCCTAAACACGACAATCGTAACTGTTTCAAACAAGTGTCTATAATTATCCATCCTCCTTATCCTTATAATCTTCACTTCTTACCAGATCCTCTTTCATTTACATCACACGCCTCATTTAGCAATCCTCTACCTTGACTGACTCTCAAATCTTAAACTGGGTGAAATTTCGTTAAAACGTTAATGTTCTCTCAAAAGAATTCTGATTCCTATCGAAAACGACATGATAAAATAATCAGGCATTTGACACTTACGGGCATATCACGTTGAAACATCGGTTCTCATACGATCACAGAAGTTAAGCAACGTCAAGATTGGTCAGTATATAGATGGGCGACCGCTTGGGTAATACCAGATGCTGAAAACTTGGATGTGCGTGTGGTGTAATGGATAATGGCAGGGAATTCTTAAGTGGAGAGTAGAGTTTCAATTCCTTTTGGGTTGGGTATATTCACCTACGCGCAAATACTTTTGGAAAGATTTCAGTCCACTTCTTCAACCGCGCCCAGTTTAATTGGTATGAATTGTATCACTAAATAATTATTACCTCCAAAAGAAAAACAAATCTTATAATCTAAAAATATTTTCTGGCTTTAAATAACCTGGAAGGGATTAATAAAAATCAACCAATCGATTATGTGCCTAAACTGAATCAATGTAGACCAGGTTACTAGAGTAGATATTTCGTTTCTGCTGTACTAAATATCTACTATATCAAATTCATTTAGAAATCTAGATCATAAATCATCTATTAACTCAATCAATATAGATCAGGCACCTAATAATTTCTTTTTTAACTACTGAACAACGAAACTTCCATTGTTTTATAGTTGAACCCTTCTTAGATACAATGACATGTTTTATGATTTATTAAGACCCTTCCATTGTTGTATATTTGAACCCCCTCTTAGATATAATGACATGTTTTATCATTTATTAAGACCCTTCAATTGTTGTATAGTTGAACCCCTTCTTAGATATAATGACATGTTTTATCATTTATTAAGACACTTCCATTATTGTATAGTTGAACCATTTTTAGATACAATGATCTGTTTTATCATTTATTAAGATCCTTCCATTGTTGTATAGTTGAACCCCTTCTTAGATACAACGAACTGATTTATCATTTATTAAGACCCTTCCATTGTTGTATAGTTGAACCGCTTCTTAGATACAACGAACTGATTTATCATTTATTAAGACCCTTCCATTTTTGTATAGTTGAACCCCTTCTTAGATACAATGATCTGTTTTATCATTTATTAAATCCATGTCAACTAAACACGCTGTTTTTGTGTAAATCTTACTCAGTATCTGTCTATATTTCTGAGATGAGTTATTATGTCCCCTACTTACATTACTCAGACTATTGTCCTCATCTTTGTTAACATATTTATCACCGGTACGATTCAATACTAAAGCAAAAATATATGTCTATATTTCTGAAATGAGGTATTATGTACACTATTTACATTATTCGAACTATTGCCCTCATCTTTGTCGCCATATTTATTACATTGTTTCGGCCGTTGTAATATGAACACTGGTAAAAAATGATTATGGAATACATTAGTTTTATAACACCCAGAAATGCATGTCTTCAATGACGCATGACACAGTGGATAAAGGCGTTAGTTAGATCCAGTGACAGGATCCAAAAAGTGTGAGTTCAATACCCAGTTAAGCCAGTGGAGAAATTGGAGAGGGGAATTAACAGAAGATAACTGATAACTGACATCCATTAAACATGGCACGTGGAACTAGAACAGTCTACCCTAGTGCGCAAAATAAAATGTTCAGCTCGAGATTCCAACCACCTGAAGAAACGTTGTAATAAATATGGCGACATGGATGAGGACAATAGTCCGAATAATGTCAATAAGTAAGATTTACCCAGTCTTACTTACTGTTTGAGTAGAGACAAAGGCTGTGAGTGATAGGCAGTTAAATGCGTACATCCTGAAGGAGAAGAAGAACCAAACAATAACACGCATTTTCAAGGTATTCATTTAGAAACGCAAAATGGGGAGGTGAAGTCAACTGGTCAACTACCTGACGGAAATGTGAGATATTAAGCAAAGGGAGAAACGTTGTTTGAGGCTAAACGGGGCATGTGGTTAAGGAAAGCCACAACCACCCACGTCCTGAAGGGACAAGGCGAATAAAAGAAGGAGGGGGTACACTACTGCTGCTGATCCCAAATGAGGCTTGATCAGCTTTATCGATACTAATAATCACCGCACTCCTCCGCTTGCTGAAACAGCCGACTGTTTAAATGTTAAACTCCGCCAACGCCATCCCAAACTACTGACCCCCTCTAATCACCTGGATGCTTTCGAGCCCCATCCGACTTTTGTCTGCCCTCCACCGGTTTTAATAATTTCCGTTTTTTGCCTCTCTCATTATTGATTGCATTGTGGGGCTCCACCGGCCGTCGCCGACTGTAGCCATGTCAGTATGTCGGCGCTATTGTTGCACTTTGCCCAGAATGTCGGCCGTCTCGACAGGGCCTCTCCCGGAACGACCGGCATCCCATTCTACAAAGTTACGCCAGACATGATTCGCATTAGGAGAAAGAATCAAAATCAGCCGAATAAATGCAAATAAACTCATAAATCGGTTAACATAAATATAAAAGAAAATATTTCTGAAAGAAAATGTAAAAAAGAAAGATTAATGCATTGAGCTTTCATTTTTTCATTCGAGTATCGAAATTGGTATTTCTAATAAGAGATTATCACAGATTTTACAAACATTAAAAGGATTTAAACAGAAAAACTGTGTGTGCCAAGTTTAAAATCCAACACTGGAATTTATTGCCAATCTAAATATCCCGTGTTCGTAAGTAGTCCTTATTGTACAACGAATGGATAGAACGTTTACTTTCTGGCCATTTAACTCAAATTCAAATCTTATCATGGTTGATTTTTTCATCGTGACGACTTCTTGATTTTATCGTCTGGGGGTATGCGATCTCAGTGCACAGCACCTTTAGAAAGTACCTAAAAACCATGACACGAATTAACCGAAGCCTTGTGAATGAAATTGGGTATAGGACCCATTAAGAAACCGTCAATGGCTATCCGAGCACTGAGTCACAAGTCATTGGGATCAAGCGTTTTGAACATACTGGGTTTCTTCAAGAAAATTGATCACACCGGATTCTACGCTCTTTCCCATACATCGTAACTAAACGTCTGCTCAGCATAGATTCACAGGTGTGCTCCGTGGATTGGGCAGGCATCTAGAATAGGGCTTGACTAGTTGCCGTTGCCGACGCGTCTAACCTGGCTGACGGGTGTGCACAAAAACTAGTAGTAGTCGACCGTATATTATTCTAGATGATAGCTTAATGAAATTAAAGCCCATAATTAAAAAAAAAAAAGATCAGATGAAAACTTCAACTACAGCACTTAGCAATACTAAAAGAGAAAAAAAAAGAAAAAAAACTAACCGGTTATCGTCCACCACCCGTCAGAACTTGATCGACGAAATTAAAATATTGTGTACACTGACTGAAAAAAGGGAAAGATAACGAAGAAGATACAGATGTATTAATAATATTCAGGCCCAAACCCGTCTTGTATATACTAATGGATAGCGACTCGGATTGAGGAATCGGAGAGCCGTGTCGAATCCATTACATTTATTTACGTACTAATACCCTTGGGAAAGGTTTGAATCTTCTCCCACCAGCTATGGATAAATATCAGGACAGAACCGGTTGTCTAGCCTTTGATGGCAATTGGTCTCACGCAGAAAGAAATGGCAACCTACTGCGGGAAAAATCTGCCTCGTCAGTCATGTATCGAAAGATACATGATCGCCTATGCGTGTATCACGCATAGCACATAACTGACTGATATACGGAATATTAGCGAGGTCGGTGTTAGATTTGCTAATGTTATTTTTCGGTGAATTCAGACATTATATTCTCTTCTCGGCCATTGTGGGATCATTGAATCGAATCATAACGATGGCTTGCCTGTCTATCAAACAATTTCTGTAATTTACCATTTTAAATCTCAATTTGAATCTGACGCCACAGATAGAACCACTCAGCCCTTACAGAAGAGATTTATACATTTTCCAGCGGATACTCGAAAAGCTCGACTCGTAAATTTGCATAGATATTCCGTTATAAGCGGGTCTGCAATAGCAGAACATCATTTTATAAATCGAGAAAGGGTATCATCTTTCCGTGAGGATAGGTCTTCAACTTTTATTGGATTGCATTTCAACTTTCAATTAAAATTCCTTGAGAAAATTTATATTAAATCAAGTCAACGATGAAAACAGAAGTACTCGCTGGTTCCTAGGCCTCATGAATTTAAACGTCCTACGAGGCTGGCATCCCGTTCCCACCCCTTCACCGTTGAAACTGTTAGATGTAAACGCCTCTTCTACTCCAATAGCTTCATGTCTCAAACATCTCGCCTGTGGAACTTCCTTCCTTATTCCTGTTTCCCTGACAAATACAATCTCCAACTATTTAAGTGTAACGTCAATCGACATCTCCAGCTGCTTTGATCTATCCACTTCCCTTCTCCACATCCTTTCACCTTTCATTCCTATCTGCTCTCGCTCCAAATCTTCTGTAACCCCCTTGCTTTGATCGATCCACTATCTTTCTCCACATCCTCTCCTTTACCACTCCTATCTGCTCTTCCTCCAAACCTTCTGTAACCTCTTGCGTGCTAGTGGCCTCCAGATTTGCTTGGGGTGATAAGCTTTAAAAAAAACCCCCAAAAAAACCAAACTCATTGCTAAGACTTCAGCTGATCTGTTTATAGATATAACCGTGCCAATACATTGTGTGTGTGTAATTCCTTATGTCGCTAATTATTTAGTCAATTTGGATAATATTTTGTTTCGTGGATCGAGTTCTGACAATAAGAGAGTGATAACCAATTAGCAAATTCTATAGAATTTCTTCTTTTCTTTCATTTTTTTTGTATTGCCAACTACTCTAATTAAATTTCCTTCTGCCCTCTTTTAATTGTGCCTGTGTTATTGTATTAATTAAGTTGTGTACATCTAATAACCTCTTTAGACTAGAAGTGCATGTTATCAATAGGAATAAAACTTAATGATTAAATGTCGAAATTATCGCTTATATTAACGAGTACAGATAATAGGGACACCGTAAATATTAGTGGCAGAAGGGAGAAAACAAAACAATTATCAGGTTATGCATTTTTTAATCAGTGTCACCCCACGCAAAGCAGTACAGCTACTAAGGCACAAGTGGTTACATGATGTAAAGGGATTAAGAAAAGAAACATTAGTAATGAGTAGAAAACGAAAAGAACAATCAGGAGGACAGTAAGCAGAGATTGGATTTAAATTCTTGCAGATTAAAGTTTGCTGAAAAGCAAGGAGTCCCACGAGAAGTGCTAGAAAAGAAACTGTTAGCGTAAAAGTTACGACGACATCTATGTCATAACGCCGATTGTATTTCAAATATTCCCTTTAATTTCGGGCAGTGTAGTGGTTATCGACGCGGAAAGTTGGTGTGCCCAGTTGAAATTCGAGGCGAGTTCGTTACGTTCGCTTTTATGCAACTACCCTTAGGATGCTAATTGTCTTGTCCAATATCATTCTTATTCCAACTATGAACACCTATGTCATCAGCATTGCTCCCCGAGATCATCAATACACTGAGTTCGGAAGGGAAAGCAGAATTTGCTTTAACCCTTAGAGTCCTGACCACCGCTTTACCGGTGGTAAAGAAAAATGATTAATACGTAGACACTGGTTGAACGGTGAGTAAACACTTGTAATTATTTTTATATCTAGCGTAAAAAAATCTCCTGAGCCGACCAAGCATAGAAATGAATACGTTCTGGGAACCAGTAATAAGCAGTGCCAGAGAAAAGTGATAATAACAACTAAAATTGCAATATAAGCTCAGGTAGAAACATGTAAAGGTAACAGAAAAAATTTGCAATATGAGCACTTCTAAAAAAATGGTTGCTGAAGACATTAGGTTTATAATACCCAGAAATTCATACACAGATGTCCTCAAGGACACATGGCACAGTTGATAAAGGCGTTAGTTAGATCCAGTGACAGGACCCAAGGAGTGTGAGTTCAATACCCAGTTAAGGCAGTGGAGAGGGGGAATTAACAGGAGATAAACTGATAACTGACATCCATTAAACCATGGCACATAGAACTAGAACAGTCTACAGGGTTCAATTCGACATTCCAACCACCTGAAGAAGGCCGTAGCGTACAACGGCCGGAGCGTACAACGGCCAAAGCGTTGTAATAAATATAGCGACAATGATGAGGACAATAACCGGAATAATGTAAATAATCTACCATAAAACATTACATACTAATTATTTGCGAATTTTGACTCAGGAGCTCAGGCAGAAGGGTTAAATTTATTTAGGAACGCAGGGCTGAAAGGGTTAAAATCCATAGAATATGCATTTTTCATATTTAGTAAAAATCTAATAAATCTGAACAAGAAGAGCTATCCGTAGACATGGACAGAAGAACGGAAAGGATCTACCGTCGTAGATTATGGAACTTGTTCAATTTCAAATTCTCTGAAGTGGGGCAGAGAACACAACGCCCGAAAGGTTATGACAATAACGTCAAAGATGGGGACAATAGTCCGTGTATAAAAAGTTTAAACAATCTTAAACTCTCCAAATCAAGGCTGATCGGTATTTACACATCTTATCTTCACAATCTACACTTCCTATCCCCCGACTCTTATATTCAGATCTTACACGTTATTCAATAACCCTCTACCTTTGAATGACCGTTGTATTGGCTAAACATTAGTGTCGTGGATTCCGGGAATGGAATCCTGCACAAATAAATAAACAACGCCAGTAATTGAGATAGAAAAATAAGTGTATTAAACGTAAGAATACAGACTTGAAGTGAAGATTAGTAGTCCAGGAATGCGGGTGAGTAGAAAGTATATGTACAAGTCTCTGTAAGTGAAGCCGTAATTCTCTCTCTCTCTCTCTCTCTCTCTCTCACTCTCTCTCTCTCTCGACTCTCGCATAACTCTCTGTGAACACCCTGTCTGTCTCCGTATCTCTCACCCTGAGTCAACGTATCTCCACCTGCAGGTATTCTCTCTGTCAGTATAAGTATACTTTGGACGAGTCCATCTTGTGTAAAAGGGGTCTGCCCCACAACAATTAGTATAAAAAATTAAAACATTCTATTGGGTATGAGACAAAACAATTTTTGTTTAACAGTTAAACATTTTGGCTTCATGAAATACAGTTCAGTTATGGGTCATGCGTGATACAGGCTTAGTCGATCATGTATCTTTCGATACATGACCGACGATGCAGACTTTTTTCCGCAGTAGGTTGCCAATTATTTCTGCAGTAGACCAGTTGCCATCCAAGGCTATAGAATCCGGACTACATAGATTGGGAGAGGGTGAAAAGAAGAGGATTCATAGCTTACCCAAGGGTATTAGCACATACGTGAATGCAATGGTTGGACTAGAATTCGAACTCTGCTCTCCGATTTCTCAATCCGAGACTTTATCCTTTACTCCAGCGTGTATAGAGATGAACTAAATTAGAGTAAATTATTTTTTTAAAAAGGTATTAACTTGTTAATTAAATATTAATATTAAATTAATCCTATATTAATATCAAGTCCTTCTTTGATTTAAGTTTCTTGGAGACCACATACATTCATATTACTATGCTTCCTGCTTTACATTTTTCACGATTCATCTAACATTACCTGTCTCGTTCGTAAAATCTTCATATGTAATTGGGAGCATTTACAAAGTTCTAAATAAGAAGTTGTCAAATTTTAATGGTTGACAACCAGCGAGGTTAGTACCTTCTCCGACAAAAGTTTTTAATACGTTGACAGCCAGATGTCAATTACGAGATCTAATTCCAAACGCCAAATGAGACAAAAAAATGATTATGAGTTGATTTATCGCTTCAACTGAGGTCTTAACATTGTTTTCCGAGTAGACGTATCACTACAGTTTCGGATAGATAGAGCTCAACATTCCAGGAAGGTATTCCATGTTGGGGAAGGAAGTCCTAGATTTTAAACCTTCGCGACTTTACGGTAATATCTAAACATAGAAAAGGCGATGGAAGCAAATCCAAACGGAATACCAGGAGTGGAGCCCGAAAGTGGGTGGCTTACAACACTGACAACTTTCCGGGCACACCTGCAACCAATTCGGACCCAGATATAATACCCTGTCTTCTTTTGCATCTTGTGGTATGGCTGAGAGGAGGAGGTATGTAGTCTGACCTCCATATTGCATCGCGCAGGCCTGCACTCTGGAGAGGTTACTCCATTCTCATCACCAAACGGCTGAATTCTGATCAAACAGGGATAAACGGATCATTACTTAGTAATTTAACATCATTAATGTCAGTTAATTGATGCTAATCAATTACTGCTGATTTGGGAGGGGGGATTACTTCTAACATATTTAAATTAAAATGACAATATATAAACAAAAGCAGATTATAAAACAAGTTTTAGAGAAGAGAGAATAAAGAAACTGTTTTAAAATCAAATGGATTTATTTCATGACAAAATTACAATACTCTTCGGACTGACATTTCGATGGAGTGTCATGGTTAACAAGCCTGTCTTATTAGATCCTCCTTCGACCCCCTTCATTCTGCCACATCTAAGCTAAGCCTTGTAAATCACTATTTTAAAAAATGGTTGTTTTTTTTTTCAGATCACGTAGTGATAAAAAAAACGGAAATACTCAATGTGGCGTTGATGTAGAGTTGTATTGGGACCAATTATTTTAATCAAAACAAACTTCTTCGAAAAATTATAAGGCTTTTCTAAATACTCTCCTGCTAATTTAATCCGAGAATACCTTGTGTACATCATTGCAAATACATATTGTAGTAAATAAATGTCTAGTTGATCTTAAATGTTTTAAAAGTCTCAAATGGATTTGAATTTTTGTACAATTTTCAGAGTTGCAATGGAGACATTTGCATCGAGCACCAATTCGAGATAGATTTTCTGTGGTGTCAGACATGGCCGGACATTTGTACACTCAGGTGACTGGAATTTCGAGCCGAACCCTTCATTTCGTTCACCCGGGTAGATTGTACTAGTTCCATGTGCCATGCCTCTTCCAGATGTCTCAGTTATTTCCCTTTAACTCAACTCTCCATGTTTTGGTTCACCGCTGCTGTGGCCTGGTATTGAACTCACTATTCTTTGGGTCTATTCACTGGATCTAACCAACATCTTTATCCATTGGATAAAGGTACTGGGCCACGTGGCCTCAAGTTGAGTAAAAGGTAAATAACGGGGACACCCGGAAGAGGAATGACACGTGAAACTAGAACAATCTACTCCGGTGGATGAAATAAAGAGCTCATTTCGAAATTCCAATGCCTTGCAGAAAGTCGGAGCGTACAACGGCCGAAACGTTCTGAATATTGCAATGAAGATGAGAATAACTGTCGGAACAATGCAAATAATGCAAGGTTTTATTGTATTCTTCATCTATGCGAAAAAGAGCTTTTTCTTTAATTTAGTGAGTGTAGAAATTGGTGAAAGGATTGGTCGTCCAGGGCGACTTGGCTAATCTATTATAGGTAATTTCAAGAGGATTTATTCTCCTATTTTAAGTGGTATGTAGGTCCGATTGTAAACAGTGTAAAGGTTGATGAAAGGTGAACCTCTTCTAAATTCCCAAATCTGGGCATGACATCCGCACTTCCGTTTCTCTCTTAGTTTATTTGCGAAGAACAATTACTCTTTCTTATGTCGTCTTTTAATTCCAAATTCTTTATATCTATCTTTCATCCACTCTCTTCTTCGGAATTTTAACCCTCTCCCCCTCTCTCTTTCTCTCACTTACACACTAACGAACGAACACCCACATATAGACATCGGTGTTTTTTTTCCTTTCTTTTTGTACAGAACACTCACACACTCTTTTGGTGTATCTAATTCCCTCTCTCTCTCCTTCGCTCTCTTTATTTATCTATCTATCTATCTATCTATCTATCTATCTATCTATCGCACGCACAAAATCACTTTCTTTTGGTGTATCTAACTTCTTATTTCTCTCCCCTATCTTTCTCTCTCTCTCTCTCTCTCTCTCTCTCTCTCTCTCTCTCTCTCTCTCCCTCCCTCTCTAACACACACAAGCTTCTGTTTTCTTTCTTTTTGCACAAAATACTATTTTGGTGTTTGCAATCCCCCCCTCTCTCTCTCTACCTCTCTCACTTTTTAACATATATGCGCACACACAGACATACACACCTGTTTTCTTTCTATTTGCGCGGAACCCTCTCTCTTTTGTCTGGTGTCTCTAATTTCGTATATATCTCTCTCCCCACACACACAAATATACATACACACATATACATACACAACTGTTTCTCTTCTTTCTTTTTTTGTGCAGAAACCTCACCATTTCTTTCTCTATCTGTAACTCCCCCCCTCTCTCTCTCTCACCCTTTCTCTTTTATTCTATGCATACACACAGATTTGTATAACTGTTTTACACGTTTTCATTTCCAAAGGTATACACTCGATATTGAGAGTTGTGAGGTCCTATCACTCTAGCTTTTGTCTTGTAAGAATGTTACTTGTCATGCCTGACCGGGTAACCGACCATGCCGGACTGACCCCAAAAGCTGGTCCGTCGCCATTCTGTCTCGTGATGAAAACCTTTTATGGAAGCAACTTGTAAGCAAAACCTCAATATGATTTTCCATTCACTCTGTATTTCTCTCTCTCTCTCTCTCTCTCTCTCTCTCTCTTTTACGCTCACACATTAGCAAATGAGAAAACAATGAAACTAGTTGCTTCGTTCGACCAGTCGCTGACACAGTAAAATTAATTGAATAGCAATTTAGGATATTTTTTTTCGCTTGCATATATCTCCCGCCCCCCAATATATCCTGTTCTCCGGGCGGCGCGGGTGGATTTAGAGGCAGACAAGCTTGTTAGAGTAAAAGCAGGAGACTGCTTTTCCTAAATGGAACTGGTCATTGACTTGTTATGCATCGAAACAAGGTCCGACTTTATAAGCCCTTATATGTAGTTAAAGGAAAAAGAATTTACACTCATACACATACACAATGGTATATGCCCGTATTCAGAACAAATCCCTTCGCACATATGAAAATAGAAGCAATCATACACGCAGACAACATAAATAGGTTTGGTTTGGTTTATTTTGTTTTACGGCATATCAACCTCAGTGGGTTATTTAATGCCGGCAACATTTTTAGGATAGATTCGTATGAATAGAATATGTATTCTTTGGTTTAGATTGGTTTGGTTTATTTTGTTTTACGGCATATCAACATCAATGGGTTATTTAATGCCGACTACATTTTTAGGATAGATTCGTATGAATAGAATATGTATTCTTTGGTTTAGATTGGTTTGGCTTATTTTGTTTTACGGCATATCAACCTCAATGGGTTATTTAATGCCGACAACATTTTTAGGATAGATTCGTATGAATAGAATATGTATTCTTTGGTTTAGATTGGTTTGGTTTATTTTGTTTTACGGCATATCAACATCAATGGGTTATTTAATGCCGACAACATTTTTAGGATAGATTCGTATGAATAGAATATATATTCTTTGGTTTAGATTGGTTTGGTTTATTTTGTTTTACGGCATATCAACCTCAATGGGTTATTTAATGCCAACAACATTTTTAGGATAGATTCGTATGAATAGAATATGTATTCTTTGGTTTAGATTGGTTTGGTTTATTTTGTTTTACGGCATATCAACCTCAATGGGTTATTTAATGCCAACAACATTTTTAGGATAGATTCGTATGAATAGAATATGTATTCTTTGGTTTAGATTGGTTTGGTTTATTTTGTTTTACGGCATATCAACCTCAATGGCCGGCAACATTTTTTATTGCTAGTAATATTTTGTTTTGTCAAAAACGTTTCTGGTAATATTTTTCCTTGAAAATTTTATTGCTGGTAATAATGTTTTTCAAAAAAGTATTGCTGGTAATAGTTAACTATTTGGCCATAGCTGGGACCCTAACAGGTGCTACCAACCTGGATCATGGTGGACCTGGGAACACCAGCAATTAAGAGGTGGTTCCACGCTACTCAAAACCTCCTGATCAGAAGCCTTGCTGCTGGATGCAATGGATTCAACAGGAATAGATATGGAGAGACTGAGATACATATGAACAGATCGAGATAGATAGATAGATAGATAGATAGATAGATAGATAGATAGATAGATATGTCAGTCAGTCAGTAATGTGACATGCGGGGTACACGCATAGCCGATCATGTATGTTTCGATACATGACTGACGAGGCAGTTTTCTCCCGCAGTACGTTGTCATTTCTTTTTATAGTAGACCAGTTGCCATCCAAAGCTATAGAACTAGATCTGTCCTGCAATTTACCCATAGCTGGGGGGGAGAAAGAGAATTCATACCATTCCCAAGGGTATTAGCACGTAAGTGAATGTAATGGATTCGACTGGAATAGATATGAACAGACTGAGATAGATAGATAGATAGATAGATAGATAGATAGATAGATAGATAGATAGATAGATATGTCACTCAGTCAGTTATGTGCCATGACTGACGAGGCAGATTTTTCCCGCAGTAGGTTGCCATTTCTTTCTACAGTAGACTAGTTGCCATCCAAGGCTATAGAACACGGTCTGTCCTGCTATTTACCCTATCTGAGGGGGAGAGGAAGAGGATTCATACCTTTCCCAAGGGCATTAGCACGTAAATGAATGTAATGGATACGACTGGAATTCGAATTCGTCTCTCCGATTCCTGAAGAGAGAAGGCAGATGCAAAATAAAAGAAATGGGATGTAAATGTAAGAAAGAAGGAAGATGCAAATAAATGGGAGATAGATGTACAATGATGAGTTATAGGAAATTAACGAAAACTGATACAGAAAAAAGATGGATGCAAAATGTAGGTAAGTGCAGAAAAAACTAACAAATGTGGGTTAATGTGATTATATAAGAGGTGCAGATTAGGAAGGGCAGGTGCAACAATGGGGGTAGTTGAAAATTAAGAAAGCAGGTATAAAATAGAAAAGAAAGTAGATGCAAAAAAAAAGATGTGTGTAATGAAAAACGGCCGTTGTAGAAACGAGAAATGGACTGAAAAATGATAGTCAAATAAAATGGAAGAAATCTAAAAATATAAAAGGAAATAAATTTACTGCAACAAAAACCGTTATCGAGCCATAAAAGAAAGATGATAAAAAAATGAAACAGGTAAAAAAGAAAACCAGTCGAGAAATAAAGAATCTAATGGGAATAAAAGGAAACAGATGAAAAAAGGGAACAGACAAAAAATGATAACAGCTGAAAAAAAAGCCAGACAACAAAAAAAATGGAAGCCAGATGAAGAAAGGAAACAAATGTAAAAGGGCAACAGATGAAAAAAGGCAGCCAGGCAACAAAAAAAAAACGAAGCCAGATGAAAAATGAAATAGACGAAAAAAGGAAACAGATGAAAAACGGATGTCGGACAACAACCAAAAATAAGCTGCTAGATGAAAAAAGGAAGCAGACGAAGAAAGGAACCCCGATTTAATAAAGGAAGTCAGAGGCAAAAAATAAAGCTAGAGAAAACAATAGAAGCAGATGAAAAAAGAAAGCCAGATGAAAAAGAAAGCCTGATAAAAAAAGCAGAGGAAAAACGGAAACTAAAAAAAGGGGGCAAATAATAAAAGAAGATGAAAAAAGGAAAGCAGATAAAAAAAAGAAAGGCATATATAAAACAGATGCACAAAAAGAATATTGATGAATGAAACAGATGTAAAAAAACAGATGTACAAAAGGAAGGTATACAAAAAAAGGCACGAAAGGAAGGTACATAAAAACAATTGCATAAAAATAAAAAAATCAATGAGAAAATGAAGATTTAAAGAAAAGGAACGCCGATGAAAGCAAGCAGATGAAGAAAATGTAGGTAGATTAAATAAGAGGGCGAGGATAAAAGCAAGATGAAAAAACATATGTATAAAAAGGTAGATAAAAAAAAGCAGATAGAAAAAGGAAAATGTAAAAAAGTAAAACGGAAACATAAAAATGAATAATATTGAAAAAAGCAGATAGAAAAAGAAAGGTAAGTGAAAAAAGGCAGACGTAAAAAAAAAGTAAGTCGGCTGTAAAATAGATGTACAGGCGGAAAGTTCGATGAAAACAAATGTAAAAAAGAAAGGCAAATAAAAAAAGACGTATAAAAGGAAAGCGAATGAAGAATGAAGAAAAAAATAGAAGGCAAGTGAAAAGAAACATGTGAAATTAAAGAAAGCAGAAGAGATGGCAGATATATAAAAAAAAGAATATATATGTAAAAACGATGTAAAAGAAACGCAGATGCAAAGAAGCAAACGTAGATGAAAAAAGAAGGCAGCTCGTGTTATTTAAACAAAGAAAGATGCTAAAAAACCTCACACATTTACAACACAAGCACACATCTTAC
Organism: Acanthosepion esculentum; assembly: GCA_964036315.1. Classification (NCBI taxonomy): domain Eukaryota; kingdom Metazoa; phylum Mollusca; class Cephalopoda; order Sepiida; family Sepiidae; genus Acanthosepion; species Acanthosepion esculentum. Next base: position 122,453,373 of record OZ038482.1, on the reverse strand, counting down.
AATAGTCAGAAGTTTATTCATCCACATCAAAACACGAACCTAAACAATTAAAAAAAACATAGACAGAACGGTAGTTACGACCAGTGATACACAAACATGGAGTTATGCATTGATTGCATGCAAATTAGTCAAGTCGCTACAGATTTACGAGCACGATGTCTAATTTACATGCACACAAATAAAATAAATGCATTCAACTCACATGTCCCACAATAATCTGAATATTCACATAAGACCACATCCATAAACCAAAACTACACACGCACACAGAAAGACACATACATATTTATGTCAATATACACACCCATATTAAGGCATATAATTTATACATAAACGTACTTAAACACATACTTAGAAACTAGTCTAAATGAGCATAAATTATTTACTAATTCACCTGAATATAATCTTTCATACATACGTATTGTATTTTTAAAAAAATAAAAAGCCTTTTTTAAGTATTTATTTTAGTTTTAATTCCAAGCTTAAAGACTAAATTACATATTTCCAATATGCAAAGCATTTTGTTGTATGTCAACCTGAATTTAAGTTTATTTAAATTTAATGATTTTTCTGATTATCAGTAAAATCTATAAAATCGTCCATATTTCATAACACAACACAATTCTCTTTATTAAAAAAATCTTGGAAATTCCGGTGAAAAAAAAAGACCTGATAAAACCGGAATTTATAAACAAGGATCATACCATTCATTAACGGATTCGAGGTTAATGTATTTTATTATTAAAAATTGTTTGCAAGAGTGATTCTTGCCATATCATTAACTTCATTATCTGCTTTTCGTATGAATGATTCGCATAATATATATATATATATATATATATATATATATATATATATATATATATGTACAAGATATATATGTATGTACAAGATATATAGATATGTGTACAATGTGTATATATATATATATATATATATATATATATATATATATATATATATATATATATATATATATATGCATGTATAAGATATATTCTGATTAATTTTCTTCATTAGTATCTTTCTTTCAACCTTAAACCAATTTTCTTTTCATGAACCAACCATTTTCTTAATGTTCTTAAATACCGTTTCATTTTCTGAAAGTTATCTTTGAAATTATTTGTTTCTTTGTCTTATCCCTCTTCATTTTTCTCCTTTTAGCATTATGTTTGATACTATTGTTCGCAGAAATAGAAGTCCCATAAGCCACTCAAAGTAGATGGCGACTGAATTTGGTTGTTGTATGAGCGTAACAAGTGTAGGTAATGGGGATATGTCAGAAAACGATTAAGATTTGAAGCGGTTAACATGGTAGTTATCTGGAGACCATCATCTCGGGAGTCTGTGCTACAAAGCTGTTCTTGGAAAGAATTTGTCTGAGTGGAACCTCCTTCTTACGAATGGAACACAAAGAGGATTGAGATGGTTCGTCCAAGTTTATGTGATATTGTGGTTCGTAGCTGTGAAGGTCTGAACTGGTAAAACGTAAGAATGTAACTCGTCAGAAAATTTGCCATGTGTATAGCGATAGATTGAGAAATGCGTTGTAGGTTAGAAAATAATTCATCCACAAGAACTCTCAGACTGTTTTGAATTGTATGAAGTTTGGAGAATGTGAACTGGACACGTCCATCCCAGATATGATGAAAACGAATGTTTACTCAATTTCTGATGTTGTCATGAAATTATGTCTGGGATATATATTTATGTGATCATATCTCGAAAACCAATTCAGTAAAATCTTACTTTTGCATTATCTTTGTTCTCCACGATAAACAAAATAAAAATCAGCTGCCTGGGAAACAAAGACATTTCTCGCAAGATATCTCATCTGCTGCTCAAGAAACAAAGTAAATCTCGCGAGATATGATGTCAATCGATTTATAAATGTGCCGTGAGTTATCGCTCATCACATAGCATGTCAGTCGCTTGAGAATCAATTTTTTCCCGAAATACACCGACAAACGCTCTAGGGAAATTTATCGCAACGTATCACGCCATCCGTTTTAAAAATCAAGTAGAATTTCAAACAAGATATCCCGCCAGCTGTACTAGAATAATTCTTCCGAGATACCACGTCACGTGCTTAAAATCATGCAGATTTCTCACGAGAGTTTGGGTCAGATGTTCTAAAAAAATATCGTGGCGTATCTTGTCAGGAGATAAAGCAACAAAGCAATATCCCACTAGAATAATTTCGCGACAGAAAGAAAAAAGATTTCACAAGACATCACGTCATTCGTTCTAGAATAATTTTCTTTCTAGAAAAAAATGCAAACAGATTTATCGCAAGATATCATGTCACGCGCTTAAAATCATTTACATTTCTCACGAGATATTCCATCAGCCGTTCTCGAAAAAAAATTATCGAAATTATGGAATTTCACACAAGATATCTCGCCAGTCGTACTAGAAGAATTCTTCTGAGATAGCAGGTCATGCGCTTAAAGTCATGCAGATTTCTCGAGATTTTGCGTCAGGCGTTCTAGAAAAAATTATCGCGGCAAATCTTGTCAGGAGATAAAGAAACAAAGAAATAACCCACAAGAATAATTTCACGAGAGAAAGAAAAAAATTTCACAAGGTATCGCCTCATCCGTTCTAGAATAATTTTCTCTCGAGAAAAATACAGATTTATCGCAAGATATCATGTGAGCCGCGCAAATTAAGATTCTAGCGAGATATTACGTCACGCACTTAAAATCATATAAATTTCTCACTAGATATTGCGACAGTCGATCTATGAAAGTCTCGCGAGATATCGCATCAACCGCTTAAAAAGCAAATAAACAGATGGCTGTTGCAATTTGGGGCACGTTATACCCGCTTTATGTGGGAGTATATTTTAACTCCCTGAAAATTCAGCTGAAACCTTCATGACCGGCATTCATCACATCTCTATTTTGTTTTTTTATAAAAAAATACACCACTATATGCCCCATATTTTGATTAACAATTGTTTGTACAGCTTCTTTTTTTTTCTTGCTAGAAATTTTATACGTTATCCTAAGGGACTCTGATTTTCATGCTGTAAAATTTCAACTCAAGATTCCCATATATATTTTTTTCTTCTTCCTTTTGAAATTAAGCTCGAACAGATATTTACCTACACGTTTAATGTCGTTGGCTTAGACAAGATGTCGATTCTATTCAATAACACGTAATTCTCGTTCATAACGCGCTGGGACTGATGTTTACGTTGCTCGCTTTCTAAATGATGGAATTATAAAAACAGCTCAACTAATTGATAAGTGAAAAGTCAGCCTTTTTGTTTACTAAATTTTACTTATATTTCAAGAATGCCAAACGAGAAGGAACCACAATGAAAGGTTGAAATGAATGAATGGTTTCAAGTTAATCAAGCTCCTTTCATTTTTCCCCATCTACTTTCACTTTTGAGCGTAGACAATAATTGAAATAATCAGCCGTATTAGGTTTCGTCTGTTTAATTTAAATGGACGCATTTTTATTCGCTTCCTTCATTTACCTCGCTTTCATTTCTTCGCTTTTAATTCTACTCGAAATATATTTTCTTTCTTTGTGCTTTGTTATTTTTCTACACATTCACTCAATTTTGTCTTTGACATTTTTTGTTTATTTATCATGTTTCTTTTGTTTGTTACTTTTTGGAGGTAAATTTAAACAACAAATAGAAAAAATGAGTAATTAAGATTTACTTTTTTCCCCTTTGTTTTTTACTTTTTTTTTTTTCAATTGTTAGCTCGTTGGAATCTTTTGTCTGTTTTTCTTAAACAAAATATTTTATATTTCCTGTTTTACATACGATCTTCCACTCATAATTTCTTCCTTTCTTTCTTTCTATTTTCTTTCTCTTTATTTTTCTTTCATTCATTCTTTCTTTCTTTCTTTCTATTTCTTTCTTTCTTTCATTCATTCATTCTTTTTTTCTTTCATTCATTCATTCGTTCTTTCTTTCTTTCTATTTTCTTTCTTTTTATTTCTTTCTTTCATTCATTCTTTTTTCTTTCTTTCTTTCATTCATTCATTCATTCTTTCTGTCTATTTTCATTCTTTTTATTTCTTTCTTTTATTCATTCTTTCTTTCTTTCTGTCATTCATTCATTCATTCATTCATTCATTCATTCATTCTTTCTTTCTTTCTTTCTTTCTTTCTTTTTGTCCTTTCAGTTCCGTGCTCTATTTTCTCTATTTTCCTTCTTCTGAGGTTTCTATCGTTTCTAATTCTTGCTTATATCTACATACTTTTTAAAACTTCTTTTTTCTTTCTCTCCCTCTCTTTCTTTTTTTTCTTTTTTACTCTCTCTATTTTTCATTCTTTATTTCTTTCTTTCTTTTTTCTTTCTTTCTTTTTTTCTTTCTTTGTAAATCCACAATACTTAAAACTTATTTATTTCTCTTTAAAACTGTCGTCTATATACCTCTTTAACATATTTTGATTAATTTTTCTTCTTCAATATCTTATTTCTTTTCCCTTAAACCTGTTTCCTTTCTTTGAATTCCTGTCTTTACCATTTTATTCATCTTTTTATTCTCAATACGTTCTTCTTGTATTTTTCTTAATTCTTTTTTTTTTTCATTTACGTCTTTCCACTTTCTTTCCTATTTATTTCTACGAATTCTTGACTTAATTTTTTTTTCCGGTAATAATTTTCTCTTCCTCCTTAGGTTCTTTCATTTGCTTCTTTTCGTTCATTCTTTCATTCATTCATTCATTCGTTCGTTCATTTGTTCGCTCTTTACTTTGACCTCTTCGACTTCATTGTCAATGTCCAACCTTAGCAACTGATTAGTACATTGTCAACGACAGCATGGGTCCCAATAGAAGAGATATTCCCCTCGGCAAAAGTCACTGCCATTAAGAATGAATACGCTTGTTTCTTTATAGTTGTGTAGCGGATTCTTTAGTAGAATTGCGTGTGTTTGTGACAACGCGTACACACTTAGGTGAGCGACGCGATACGACAGAGGCGATCAGATCGAAGGCTGGGTTTCCCTTGCTATGCGTGATGGGGTGTTTGCATTTAAATGTGCAACATATGCGCAATATATGCACTTGCTCTTATGTCAAATGTGCGGATGCGGACAAGTGCAATGTATGGCTATTTATTATTGCACATCGTGTATACTGACATGTGTTTCAGAATCAACACAGTCGTCACTCTTATATACATATATACATGCATGCATATATATATATATATATATATATATATATATATATATATATATATATATACATGCATTCATATATAGATAGATATATTGCATATGTATATCTATAACATATATTTAAATATACATTATATATGCATTATATATGTATATATATATATATATATATATATATATATATATATATATATATATACATGCATTCATATATAGATAGATATATTGCATATGTATATCTATAACATATATTTAAATATACATTATATATACATTATATATGCATTATATATATATATATATATATATATATATATATATATATATACCACATGCACACACACACATACATATATATATGGTATTGAGGAAAAATGAGTGTGATATAAAACAATATATATAAATACTCAAATATGCAAATGTATATTTTATTTATGTTACACAAATTTAATTTGCTTATATACATATATATATATATATATATATATATATATATATATATATATATGTGCACATATATATGTATAGATACATATTTATGCGTGCATGTGCATGTCCCTCTATATATGTATATACGTGTATGTGCGTGAGAGAGAGAGAGAGAGAGAGAGAGAGATAGAGTGTGTGTGGGTGTGCATATTTACTCACACACATGCACACGCATGCATATATATATATATATATATATATATATATATATATATATATATATGTATGTATGTATGTATGTATATACGGATTTGATAGATAGACAGACAGAAAGGCAAAAAGCAAGTATTAAAACAAAAATTATATCTGTATAAGAAGACATGGATTCAAATATAAATGAATGTGTGAATATATATATATATATATATATATATATATATATATATATATATATATATATATATATATATATTGATAAATGTTAAATGCATAGATGCAGCGATATTTGAATATTTAAGGAAATGTATTCTTGTATGCATTCAAAATGTCTATGAATTAGTAGAATTATCTGTATATATATAATTAAATGCACGCACATTTACATAGAATACATCGTTTCATGTATTATGACATCTGCCTTGTATAAATAGCCTTTCATATGCTAATAGACATTTACTTATTTATAAATAAGTATGAGTTTGATTACAATTGACAATGTGAATGAAATGCGCTGTGGTATTCTCGTGTATAAAACGTTAGCAAAGATGGCGGCACCAAAAGTTTAGCTGGGAAGCCGGAAGGAAGTGGAAAACCGTGGCGGTTGCTGGCTTTGTACAATGGCGACGATGGTCTCTGTCGGTCTTATAAAGGAATTCGGCATTTTGGCTGAATGCCGGAGACACTATTGCCTTTGGTCATCAAAGAAAAACCAGGACAGTGAACCACAAAAGATTAGAAATACTTCCTAATTGAGGGTAGAGCATCTATACAAACTTTTCAAGGCTACTTTTAAATGCATCTCGTGGACCTGATGAAAGGCTGTACGAAACAGTGACTTGGAATTTTCGACTTAATAGAAGGGAAATCTGATTATTCGCTAATTTTAAGCGATGTGTTTTCACTATGTCCTTATTATCATAGTTTATTTACGAACTAATGTTGTAGGTACGGTTGGCCGCGGCTCGGATTGAGGATTTGGAGAGCTGAGTTCGAATTCCAGTCGAATTTATTATATACAGTTGCGGCCAAAATGTTCAGAACGGCATTGTTTTCGTCAGAAAAGTAGGTATAAGTTTTTACCAAAGTTATTTTATATTCTATATTTTTCATAGACAATAAATACGATAGTAATTGTTATTGTCTGAGATATCGGTGTAATTTGAGAGGATAATACAAAAGTTATGGATGATTTAGTGATTTACTTCAAAACCCATGGTGGCCAAAATGATCAGAACAGTTGCTTTTACTCCGTGTTTTAGTATATTTAACTGGGGAACTCTATTTTTTTAAATTTGTTTACGTGATGGTTCGTTTACTAAACATTAGTAAGAATATCTGCAGTGTACTTTGTTAATATAATGCCACTTATTCCGTTACCAATTCGTCAGCAGATTATTAAGCTTGGAAAGAAGGATAATTTAAGTATTGGGTCTATTGCAAAGATGGTTAACAAGTCAAAAAGTGTTGTTCACGGTATTCTTAAGGTCTACGATGATTGTGGTTCGTGTGAAGCAAGAAAGTCTGCAAGAAAGGTCAAGAAAAACGACCAAGAGAGAAGATCGTGCTATGGTAAAGTTGGTTAAAAAGGGCAGACTTAAAACTGCTGCTGCTGCTTCTCGGGAAATGAGCATTGTGTTGAAGAAAACTTTATCTCGAAAACCTGTCTTGTCGTTTAGGTGAACATGGCCTACAAGCAAGAGTACCTGCAGTGAAGCCACTGATCAGCTCCAAGAATAAAAAGTGTCGTCTTACCTTTGCAACCGAACATGTGTTGTGGTCTCAAGAAAAATTGCAAACGGTGAATTCCAGTGATGAATCTAAGTTTATGTTAGTTGGCTCAGATGGGAAAATGTACGTTCGTCGAAATGTAGGTGAAAAATTGTCGCCTAAATGCCTTAAGACTAATTCTCAAATTCAGTGGAAGATGTGTCATGATTTGGGGGATGATATCTGGAGATGGTATGGGCACTTTGGTGCGATTACATAGAAAGGTAAATGCAGGAGTTTATAAACAACTTGTAAAAGATCATGTCTTGCCTGTGCTGAGAAATTCAACTAAGCGACCACTCATATTCATGCAGGACAATGCCCCATGTCACAAGGCTAAGGTGGTCATGAACTTCCTCGAGGCTGAAAAGGATATTGTTATGGATTGGCCTGCTCAAAGCCCAGATCTCAATCCTATTGAAAATGTATGGAATATTCTAGGAGAACGTTCGAAAGCTATTATTATCAAGGCAAAATTGAAGAGAAAGAAAGAAACAGTCTGGGAAAGAAGGAAAGAAAGAAAGAAGGAAAGAAAAAAAAGAAAGAAAGAAAGAAAAAGAAAGAAAGATAGAAATCCTAAAACAAGCGAGCAATTTTGGAATGCCCTTCAGGAAGAATGGAATAAGATCACCCAGCAAGAAATTGAAAATTTAATTTCCTCATGCAGTCGAAGATGTCAAAGTGTGATTGAAGCTAAAGGGCTTCACACTAAATATTAAATAATTCCAGTATTCTCTGTCATTTTTGATTATTTTGTTATTTTTTCAATCGTTCTGATCCTTTTGGCCGCCATGGCTTTTGCAGTAAATCATTAATCATCCATAACTTTTGTATTATCCTCTCAAATTACACCAAGATCTCAGACAATAACAAGTAATATCGTATTTATTGTCTGTGGAATTTATAGAATATAAAACAACTTTGATAAAAACTTATACCTACTTTGCTGACGAAAACAATTCCGTTCTAAACATTTTGGCCGCAACTGTAAATATGTTAGCTTTAACACGGATAATGAGCACTTTCCACTGACAGGTTGCACTATACAAGTAAAAAAATTTTATATATTACTTTTAGCCCTTTCAAGTTCACGAAATAATTTCTTGGTATCTGTAGAAAATTAAGTCCTAATACTCTTGGGAAAGGTATGAATCCGTATCTTCTGTTCTCCAGTTATGGGTATATAGTAGGGTAGACTGGGTTCTATAGACTTGGTTACCAACCTGTCTGGGGGAAGGAAAACTCTGAATTCAAGCCAGCCTGCAAAATCCAGAAAGGAGGGCCAGAAAGCAGTTAATAACTCAGGAAGATCTGATATTATCTGACTGACATCTACGATCTGCTTCATCTCCCTAGATGTCACGCACACACCATCGACGAAATAGGGCTTTTATCTTGGCAGTAAACATTCTTTCGAATATCTTTTATTGAACGCGCCCGACAAGGAAGATTTAATTATTTTCTTATTACGTTTTTCCAACATCCTAACATTTTTCTATTTTGTTAGAGTTAAGGAATACAAAAATTGTTTATAATTCTTATCGTCCCAAGCACTTTCAGCCATTTGTATACATCATTTTAATGTATATATATATATATATATATATATATATATATATATATATATATATATATATATATATATGTGTGTGTGTGTGTGTGTGTGTGTGTGTGTGTGTGTGTGTGTCTGCACATTTCATTAAAAACGACTAATAAGGTGCTTTTATTTAGTTTTTTTATACAATATTAATAAGGCTTCCATTATTATTATTATTATTATTATTATTATTATAATTATTATAAAAACAAATAAACCAACACTTAATATTATTAACTTTGAACATGGACATAATATCTTGACCGTGTTTTGAAACTAAAAACATGAAACATTTTATAAAACATACATATAACAAACTATTTCTAATTCTAACAGTTAAAATATAATCCTTGAAAATGGATAATTTATCATGCGAAAAGAAAAACATTATTAGATCGCATAAGAAATTGTATAAAAAAACTAAATAAAACCACTTTGTCTGTTGTTTTTAACGAAATGTGCATGAAAGAAGGATTGCTGCCTAAATACACACACACACACACACACACACACACACATATATATATATATATATATATATATGTATGTATGTATGTATTAAGAATTACTATTCAAAATATATATTTATGTTTTTTCAATTGTTATATTCAATGGCTACACGTGCTTATGAAGAGACGCCAATTTTTTTAGACAGTGTAAATCTATTTTTACCACCTGTGCATTCAAGAGCCTTAATAAAGAAAGCTGCCACACGACCCTTTTTACGGGAAACCATAGTCATACTTGGCGTTCCTTTAAGACGCTCAGCTACCTAATAAAGTAAGTTTAATTACCCTATTTTAAGAACTATACATCTCTTATTCGGATTCCTCAAAGCCTCTATCTGCTAAATTTTATAACCGAAACGTAAACAAAGTAATGTCTGAGAAATTAATATATTTTATTTATATTCCAGGAGTATATGTTTTTCTCTATGTATGTATATGTATTTATATGGCGGGGGGGGGGAGCGTAGTTATTTATCAATCCTTCTTTGATACATGTTTCCTTTAACAAGACTAACAAGGTAATTTTTGATTATGTTGTCTCTTCTATTCGTACATATTTTCTTTTCTTAATTGATGCAAGAATTTCCAAACATGTCGTTTATTCCAAGTGCTTTCAGTTTCTCTTTTAGATGCGTCAAGGGTCAGCTTTTGCTATAATACTACAATAAATAGTAAAGTCAAATTACCAGAACAATTCTGTGGATGAGAAAAATTGGTATGAGCATGACTATAGGAAAAAATATTATCAAGGCAAAATTGAAGAGAAAGAAAGAAACAGTCTGGGAAAGAAAGAAACAAAGAAAGAAAGAAAGAAAGAAAGAAAGAAAGAAAGAAAGAAAGAAAGAAAGAAAGAAAGAAAGAAAAAGAAAGTAAGATAGAAACAGACTTAGATAGATAGATAGATAGATAGATAGATAGATAGATAGATAGATAGATAGATAGATAGATACTGTGAAAGAAAGAAAGAAAGAAAGAAAGAAAGAAAGAAAGAAAGAGACTGGGATATATATATAGATAGATTGAAACGGAATGTAAAAGAAAGAAAGAAAGAAAGAAAGAAAGAGAGAAAGAAAGAAAGAAAGAAAGAAAGAAAAGAAGAAAGAAAAAGAAAGTAAGATAGAAACAGACTTAGATAGATAGATAGATAGATAGATAGATAGATAGATAGATACTGTGAAAGAAAGAAAGAAAGAAAGAAAGAAAGAAAGAAAGAAAGAAAGAAAGAAAGAAAGATACTGGGATATATATATATAGATAGATTGAAACGGAATGTAAAAGAAAGAAAGAAAGAAAGAAAGAAAGAAAGAAAGAAAGAAAGAAAGAAAGAAAGAA
>OZ038482.1:122422366-122432366 GCA_964036315.1 Acanthosepion esculentum | reverse complement strand
TCTATCTATCTATCTATCTATCTATCTATCTATCTATGTTAATTGATCATCTATCTATCTATCTATCTATCTGTTTTGCACTGTTATCCATTTATCTATCTGTCTGTTTCAGTCTGTACATCATCTATTTCAGCCTGTTCATTATCTATCTATCTATCTATCTATCTATCTATCTACCTCAGTTTGTTCATCATCTATCTATCTATCTATCTATCTATCTATCTATCTAAATAAATAAATAAATAAATACGTGCGTTCTGTTTGCACAAATATTGATGTTAAGTGATACTTAACATGTACAGTGTTCACATTTTCTTTAAATGGCTGCAATTCATATAGATATGGCAATAATCTTATGAGACAAGATTTGTTTCAATTTTAATTTGAAGATCCTTATATTTATTTCATTTGCAATATTCTTTGATGTAATGTTACACAAATGCAGCTGTGTTTCAATGCGTATCACTGCATCTCGTCAGAAATCGCCTGATCAGATTCATCGATACGCATCGAAACATGACTGCAATTGTGTAACAATTTTGGCATGTTTTCAGCCTAATATCCGTATATATATATATATATATATATATATATATATATATATATATATATATATATATGTATATATATATTTCATTAAATAATATAGACAAGCTTTGTCTATTTATTTTAAGTAAATTCCTTTCATATCGTATGGTAAGCTTAATAACATTATCATGCAAAGACGAGAGAAAATCACCATATTGATACATCTTTTTTAATCTCATCTAAGATTTTGACTTACATAAGCCATCATCAGAGATTACAAGTACATTACATTAAATTAAACAATACAAGCACATAGCAACAATGATAGTCTATTCATGTTTACATGGAAGATTTCCAAGCAACGACAAACTTGTGCATACGAGCCGCTGGAAGCGAAAATCGCACCACGGCCGATGACATCACACATGACCAGGCGAGAGTGAAAACGAGAAGTGTTAAGTATGAGAAGGTGTTGATATAAAGCAATGGCTTCTGTTATCAATTATAGGCATTTAAGTATATTTGTGGAGCTTTCGTAGTTTATTTTGTTCAGGTTATATATATATATATATATATATATATATATATATATATATATATATATATATATATATATATATACATATATATATATATATATATATATATATATATATATATATATATATATATATGTGTGTGTGTGCGTGTGTGTGTGGTTTACAGACTGGATTATCCATCGGTATAATAGCTTAGTGGATTAAAACTTTGATTCGGGATTTGGGTGTCATTGTAATTGTAACTCCGTGGGAAATATGAATAGGATCAGATTGACAACTTTTCAGCACCCGACTCATCGTCTCCGTATGCATGAGACGCAATCAATATGTCTGTAGTTTTTTTTTAAATATATAGCTGAAGACTGATCAGAAATTTTCAATGCATAATGTCTGTTGTTTGCGATTAATGCTGTCGACTTAATTAAGGGCATTGACAAGGCCGATCAATATTATAAAAATGTATATTTCACGTAAAAGCTGAACGATACTTTCAGTGATAGGCTGCGAACACATTTATTTTTGTGAACCTCGACCTTAGCGATCAATTATTCAATCCCAGGTAGGTATCGATATAATATTTCCGCTTATGCTAGCTCACATTAAATACATTTGTAATCATTTAGATACACACACACACACACACACACATAGACATACATACACATGCACGCACACACGCACACATGTGTATCGATTAAAATTCGCTATATTTATAGGGGAAGAATTTTCAGCTTTAAAGATAGTTCGTTGTTACTTATAGACTGTGTGAACATAGAAATAAATCTTATTTACATTATTCGTTTTATTGTCCTCATATTTGTCGCCATATTTATTACAACGATTCGGCCGTTGTACGCTCCGGCCTTCTTCAGGTGGTTGGAAATTCGAACTTAACCCTTTATTTCGGTCACTGGTGTAGATTGTTCTAGTTCCACGCGCCATGTTTAATGGATGTCAGTTATCAGTTATCTCCTGTTAATTCCCAAAACGTTGTAATAAATATGGTGACAAAGTCGAGGACGAATAATGTAAATGTTATGGGTCCTTACCTATAACTACAGAATGAACTCTTCCTAACACTATGTATACTACGCCTCTCAAGAGAGAGAGAGACGAATCGAGTCGAGCCGATAGTAGTTCACTCCAAACCAGACTGACAGTCATACTAACACCTTCCACATCTTGTATTATTATTCCGTGTAATATATCTTCGTTATTTCTACGCTTGTGTTCGTGTTGTTCTTCCTTGGTCCTAACCTGGACCATAACAGTAAATAATTTACATAATACCTCATCTCAGAAATATAGACAGATAGAAATCAACATACATATATGGAAACAAAGGGTTTACCATGAAAACAAATCGGTATGTTTTTTTAAAAATGTGTAAACATTTTCAATTTGAAAAAAAAAAATGTCTGAACGTCTCGGAAGAGGGGTTACATTATTTACTTTCAGACTAATATATTCGCCTTTGCTGTTATCATATAAACGCCCAGATATTGTTCCCTCCGACATATTTCATGTGTCTGTAGATCTGTGTTACCATGAAGCCTTGAAGAAGTTAAGAGTATAGTGATCAGGGAAGCATCCTTATGAGAGTTGGTTCCACAAAACAGCAGTTCGTTGGAAGAATCTGATCGAGTAGAACATATATATCACCAATGGAATACGAATTGTGGTTTGCTACCATTGTGGCATGACGGGTTTTAGACGTGAAGGTTAAAACTGGTGAAACCAAAGAATGTATTTTTTCAGGACATTTTCCATGGAAGTAGTGATAGAGCAGCGAGAGGCTTGCAACATTTCGTCTGTGAGAAAGGGATTGCAGATTGGAAATTAATTCATCACCCACAAGGACGCGTAGACGCTTTGGGGATCAATCTAGACTGGAATGTGAAGACTGCGCAGTTCCTGTATATATGGCAACATTTTCGGTCTGATCTGGTTCTTGTAAATGTAAAGGGTTGCATTAGGAGTCAGGAACATTATGTCGGATGTACGAGTTCCACTTGAGTTATTGATTGATGTTTAAGGCCCTATAGGCGCCCAAGACACGGGGGGTGCTATCTGAGAGAACTTGGCCATCGGAGAAAATTCAGGGTCTGCTCGGTTGTGATCGAACGGTACTGTTATCATTGTTCTTATTTTACAAGTATTTTTCGTGAAACAACACATGTAAACTTGCATATGTTGCTAGTATTAATATCATTCTTCTGAATTACCAGTCCTTATATGGCTGTCCATGTAGCGTAGCTATTATCGATACGGAAAATGAAATCAGTATGCTGAGTTCGAATTCCAGCTGTGTCATTTTCGTTGACTCTCCGTTATTATCCTTTGAAAAGTCTTCCCCAACTATGGGTTAAATAGTAGTAAGAAAAACTCTGAATTCAAAACCAGTCTGGATTTTCTTGATTCATACACACCCAATTCTGTTAAAGGTGTTTACTTTTCAACCCTAATTTGATACGTGAACCGTGATATGTATTTCAATAACTTCTACCTGAGATCTTTCTTGACATTTCAATTGTTTTATCGTTGTTATCCTGACACTTGTATACCTCATGCTAATATACATCCTTGTGCAATTTAATTGAAACAAAACGAATAATTCTGTTATTATTTACAATTTTTCGTATTTTTGCAATGGAACATGACCAAGAGCTCATGTAAGTACTTCGTATGTCTATTTGCCGAAGTCTTTCCTTGCAGTTTGACCACAGATACCCAATTGGATTTAATTCAGGAGAGTTGCTGTGCCAGCCGATAGTACTTTGATTGGCTCATTGCTAAGGCTTGTCATTGGGTAGGTGCAACGTTATCATTTCCGTACGCTTCCTTGGAGCAATGTCCATCGCAGACAATGGCTATAGGACAACTAATCGATAGTCGAAACAATATTGTCTGGGCGTGACAAAAATCAGATGCAATCACAGATGACGCAATATTTTTCAAGGCCGAAAAAATTTCCTCATAAACCCCGAAAATAGATTCATATTACTGCAAACCACTGCAAATCTGAGGAAAATAGAAATCGATTACACCGTGTCACTCTAGTGGGTCTAAAACTGACCGTATGGTGAAAGAAAGGAAACTAAAGCAGTCGTTTCAATTAATTTGCACAAGGGTGTATTTATCCTAATAATGGTTAGTACATTCGTTGTCTTTATTAGTATCATATTAGCCGAAGTTCCGGTGATCAAAGATCATATACAAAGTAGGCTGAGCTTTGCACAAACGCTCACAAGCAAGGAAAAAGCGTCGAGTTCAGTATTATATTTATATGAAAAATCGAAATTCCGATGTCAGAAAAAAAATCAAATATAGGATTCAGTTTAGCCTTATAATTTATACTGGGAAGTGAATTTCCAGTGTCATAAAAAAGACATAAAATAAGGAACGTGTTTTACTATGTACGTACATTGCAATTTAAAAAGTTATTTTACATACACTAAAGTCACTTAGACTTAAATTTTAAATGAAAGATTCCACAGGGAAATGATCTTGGTCAAGTAAAGTCGATCAAACAATAGAGAATAATAAAAATTTGAATTTTGAGAGAATTGTTGGAGTTTTGGGGTACCCTGGTGTACTATGAGCCAGCCAAATTGAGCTTACTCATTTTATAGTTCACCAATAGAAGATTTAACCAATCAGAAGGTTCAAAATATTCAATGAACGTGTATAAAAGGCAGCCATGATTTTTCCGGGATATGCACAGCCAGCCTTTGATATGGAAGACTGAAGAATTACGGAACAGCTGCTGGTGGTATTGGCGATATAGTGAGATTCAGTAGAGTGTCTGACTCGTGAGTGTTAATCTTTAACGTTGTTTCATTGAACAGATTACGTACTGCGCTGTATTCTATATTCATAGACTATGGTGAATATGGTCAACAAGAATATATATTGTTTTATTAATAATACGGATATGCAACGTAACTGGCCCGGATCTGGCATCTCGTCTGCAGTCGCTCTCTCACAGACGTGCCGTCGCATCCCTCTGTCTTTTTCTTTACAAATACTTTCATGGTAACTGCTCCGAGGAGCTGCTTTCGCTGGTTCCCAAACTTCATGAATTTAAGCGTTCTACTAGACTGGCATCACGTTCACTGTCGAAACTGTTAAATGTAGCCGTCTCTTCTATTCCAATAGCTTCATGTCTCGCGCCTCTCGCCTGTGGAACTCCCTCCCCTCTTCCTGTTTCACTGATAGCTATAATCTCCAACTATTCAAATGTAATGTCAATAGACGTCTCCAGACGCCCTGATCTATCCCCTATCCTTCTCTTCATCCTTTCCTCTATCACTCCTCTTTGCTCTCACTCCAATTCTCTGTAACCCCTTGCGTGCTAGTGGCTTCCCGCCTTGCTTGGGGTAAAACGCTCATGAAGAAAAAAATCTTAGCCAAAACATTCGGGAGGAATACTAACATCGAATAATATTGTTTGTTTTTTTTCGTAAAGTGATTTATTTTTGTTTTGTTTTGTTTTTTACAATGATTTTCAGCCTGTACAAGACTTGATGTAGAGAATGACAAAACACAAGGCATTGCTTATGGAGATATATGCAGAAGATATAGGTTAAATCTTTCCTTGAATATGTTAAGTGACCACGGAAGCATCATTACGAGAGTTGGTTCCACAAAAAGTCTGGCATTTCATAGTGAACCAACTTTCCTAGCAGTAGGCCTAGCAATTGATTCGCTATAATCAATTTACTTTATATCATTGCAAAACATAAGCCCAATGAGGCGCAACGATTTGCTCTGCTGGATGCTAGCATCAGCCATTGTGATGGTAGGCTCGCTTTCACTTTTTCTGTTCGTATTCTTCAGTTGTTTTCTTCGACTTTTCTTTCGTTTTCTGTTCCTCGCTAGATATGGTCATTTTATCACCTACAGGCATCATTTGATGGAAATCATCATTATTATTATAAAAAACTTATAATACAATTTCAATAAAAAAAATAGTCTGAAAGAAACAGTATACAACGATCTTGATGTCCAAAAGTTGTTTTTTTGTTTGGAATCAGCTCTTTAATGAAAGATATTTTTATTGGAATGGATACAGAAAACGAAAGAAAATTTGATCCATCTACAAGAACAGAGAGAAGAACAAGGAAAGAAAACAGGAAAATAAAAAATAATGATAACAAGTGAAAAATAGTAACTATTTTTTTTTTACTTATATTTTTTTTTATTTATATTTATCTGTCTTATTCTTTTTCTATGTCGAATCGATTTTTTAAACTTTTATTTTTCATTAGCAGCATGGCCTGGCGTTGCCCGTGCTTGATTCAAAAATCGTACGACTCATACAGCAATCGCTATCACTTGACTTAAAATAGTTTTGCCCTTCCTTGACTCTAAAGGAGTGTCCTTTGCCGTGCTGAAGTTGCTACATGCCTTACTTCTTGCCTATCTCACACTGCGAATTTTTTCTAAGCTCTATACTAAACATTAAATCTGTTACGAAAAAAGAACTAAACAAAATGAACACAAAATGATCAGCTTTAAAAAAAGGACTCGTAACTGGAAAAACCAAATAAAAAAAGAATGTTCACAACAAATACTTTTTCACACCTGACCCAGTTCTGCCGAATCAAAATCAACGTTGAATTTAAGCAAGCGAATGAGCCAATTGGAGTAAAGTGCCATGCAGATATAAATTTTTCCCACTTGTGACGAATGCAGCTTTCGATTTTTTTTTTTGCATGCTAGAGCCTAGCATGCAAAAAAAAATTCTCTTTTTGTGTCCGTATTCTTCAGTTGTTTTCTTCGAATTTCCTTTCTTTTTCTGTTCTTCTTCACCTCATCGCTTTTATTTGTTTTTATTCTCTCTCTTTTCTTTCTCCTTCATGCCTCCCAACGTATTTTTATCTACAATAATTGTAGTTTTCATTTTCCTAGTTTCACTTTCACTTTCACTTTCTCTTCATCTTCTTCCTCTTTATATTATTTTCTTGGTTCGAAATATTCTGTGAGATTTTTCATAAACTTTTTCAAAATAAAGCAAAAAAAAATATCTGTACAATTCTTTTAAAGCAAGGACCAAAATCGATAGATCTTTAATTTCACACAATTTAGTATTCGTATTGCGAAAGTGCTTCCTTGCCAATAATATTTCTTGACGACAGTTTCCACGTTGTATTTTGCCATCTTAAAAAATTCTCATATTTATAATTTTCCCTTCTCTCGTTACACACGCCTATAAAGTTTTTACATGACCACTATGTTTTCGCCCCCCCCCACTGTCTACTCGTTTAATAAAACACTGTGCCACGTGCTCAGCGGCTTTACACGGACCGTAGGTCAGAGGTTTCAAAGTTGGAATTTATTTGCAGTTTTGGTGCAAATAAATTCCAACTTTGAAACATCCTAGCTTAGCAATAACAGGAAAATGTAGACAGCTACGATTGCCAGCGTTTTAAAGGGACAAGACATAGAAGAAGAAGAAGAAGAAGAAGAAGAAGAAGAAGAAGAAGAAGAAGAAGAAGAAGAAGAAGAAGAAGAAGAAGGAGGAGGAGGAGGAGGAGGCTGCTTCGATACACAGGAATATGATATTAGAACATGAAGAACGGAAAATAAAAGCCGTAACGCAGGCTTCAAGAATATACTTGCCTGCTAATTAAGCGAATGTTGCGGACAGGGCAAAGAGGAAATTTCTAGAGAAATGGAAAAAAAAGACACTTATAATTAAACTATTTCTAATTCTAACTATATGTAACCTTTTGGTATTCATTAATAGTTATAATTTTTGGTACGTATAAGCATGAACGGCAGTTTGGTGAATTTGACATTCAACCGTATAGTAGAACTACCAGCAATAGATTTTATAGCAAAATGATCAACAATACATTTTATCTGTAGCTGAAGGGATAAAACTATCTTCAAAACATATAGCAAAACTGTGTTCAAAACATATACAATTGCGCCCTAAATATATTTAGTTGAAACCATAAATTTGTATTCAATATGTTTAAATTCTGGTATTTTCTTTGGATTATTTAACTCCATATCTGCCGCTAAAGAAAATCAACCAACCAATTTCTTGCACCACACACTAGGGCTTGGTTTGGTCACTCAGCAACCGTCACCGCCGTACGGGTTTCGATCTGGCTTTTCCAAATGCTACATTTGCCGTTACAAGAGAGGATTATTCCCACCATGGACAAGATTACATGGAACAGCACAGCTAATTCATCGGGATTCCGGAAGAGGAATTTGCAGAGAGTTTTGCAAATTAAAGAGGCCGTTGGAGATATTTATCTGTGAGATCTGTATGTTAGAATTGGCGATGCTCTGTTCTAGAATGCTTAAAGATTTATGCAGTTAGATATCGAGGATTTTACCAGAATATTTAGGTTGGTGCAGTAAATCTATTACGTGTGAAAGTTGCATAGAAATCACGAATTGTTCATCACTTTATGAAATTAAGTAACAATTAAAAAATCATGTCATTTGTGCATGTTTGTATTTTTTGCACACTTTTATGCATATAAAAAACATCACTTTCTGTCTGCCTGTCTGTCTGTCTGTCTCTCTCTCTCTGTCTGTCTGTCTCTCTCTCTCTCTCTCTCTCTCTATATATATATATATATATATATTTAGCTCTTGAAAATACATTTCAATTGAGCACTGTTGAGTGATAAGCTATTTCTCTAAACAACAGCCACCTGCACTAATGCAAAGCTCTTCAGTAAAATGAATGGAGCACTTTGGCTGATTGGCATTTGTTTACATTTGTAAAAACAATACGCTAGATTTAGTTGTGTAACTCTACCGAGTGAAGATAGCTCTGGCTGACACCAAATTAGTTGTGTTTCAATCCTAGCTTGAGGCATTCGGAAGTCTAGTCGCACTGAGGAGCTGTGATACAGCGAAACAGTACTGTCTGTGAATGACATAATATATATATATATATATATATATATATATATATATATATATATATATATATATATATATGAAGAAATATAGTCTTAAGGTCTGCTATATTTATGGGATAAAGTGCTCAATATCAGAAGATAGATCGTGTGTAAATATAAAAGTGAACATAGAAGTCAAAACTTAGAGTCCTGTTCCATGCGAGACGCAATCGTCAGGCCACGTGACCTGATGATTGCGTCTAGCATGAAACAGACTGTCGCCTCTCAGTGTTGACTTCTATGTTCACATTTATATATATATATATATATATATATATATATTTCTGATGTTAAGCATAAATGTTCTTTTTGTTTTCATTTTCTTCAAAACTTCATCGTTGCTCAACTGCTCCGTCCATGATAATCTCAGCATCTTTCTATAGAACCACATCCTTTGTTGCGTAAAGTCTTTTCTTCATCTGTGAGGAATTTGTGCAACATTCTCTGACATATAAGAAAACTGGTTTTATATCACAGTTGAGTACTCTTTTTTTGTTTCTAATCAATTTTTTTCTCTTTGTTATTACTTCGTTTGGCTTTTGGCAGGCATTTTTCGCTATCTCAAATCGCACTTTCCTTCCTCTGTCATAACACTTCCACGATAGTTAAATTGTTGTACTTGCTTGATTTTAGTATCTCCAAATTGTAGTTTGCATGTTGAAATCATTCTTTTGGTAACAACCATGCATTTCGTCTTCTTGAAATTGATGTTTAGTCCTTTCTTCTGGCTTTCTTTCTATAGGAGTTCTTGTAGTTTCCATTCTGTGTCTCCTATCAACACTGTTTCAGGTGCTTATCTTATGTTATTATGCTTGTCGGCTTTATCTGCGATAATCATTCTTTCTATTTTACACATTTTTTGTTGAGCCATTCCTCTTTAGCCTGCCTGGATTCGTTCCTAATTTTTTATGCAGAGCTCTATATTCTGTGCCATAACTTGGCATTGTTTTTTTGCCTCCTTTTCAGTATGTCGAGTATTTCATCTGTCATCCATTCTTTGTT
>OZ038482.1:122384866-122414866 GCA_964036315.1 Acanthosepion esculentum | reverse complement strand
CCCAGCAACGACAAACTCGTGCATACGAGACACTGGAAGCGAAAAGCGCACTGCGGCACATGATATCCCCAGTAGAATTTCATGATTTAAATTCTCCAAGGACTTGTCTTTACAACTAATATAAACATTAAGGGCCACAAAAAAGATTTTCTCAAAATTTCACAACATTAAGTGGGTAGCCACAGATGAAAAAAAAAACAAAACAATACTTTCCAAGATTTTCTTAAAAACAAACTTTTCAAGAATATTGTTTTGTGAATAAATCCTGAAAAGTTAAAAACCGCTGATAACAATTCTTGTAAAAATTTAATATATTTTATACATAAAAGCAATTAAAATTTTTTCGAATTAAATAATGTCTTGGTTTTATTGCATTTTTATTTAATGTTATATCGCAGAGCATATATTCTGTAACTGGCTTCCTGTTTGGCCAATAGAATTTCATGATTTAAATTCTCCAAGGACTTGTCCTTACAACTAATATAAACATTAAGCGTTACAAAAAGGTTTTTCTCAAAATTTCATAAAATTAATTAAGTGGGTAGCAACAGATGGAAAAGAACAATAATTCCCAAGATTTTCTTAAAAACAAACATTTCAGAAATAATTTCATTCGGTTTTGAATAAATCCTGAAAATTTCAGTAAAATCTGAAAATTATCTGATTTTTGCTAAAATTTCCAAATAAGTAGCACCAAAAAATGCAAAAACCCTTGTTGAGAAAGTGTTAATAAATTAAGTAGACATTTTAACGTTATTATAGTTACCTCTCTTATTTTCTGTTATATAACGTTTGGACATCCGTATTTACAATGGCACCGGAGAAACCTCATTTTTAAATTTCAGATATTCTAAACA
The DNA here is from genome assembly GCA_964036315.1 of Acanthosepion esculentum. Taxonomy (NCBI): domain Eukaryota; kingdom Metazoa; phylum Mollusca; class Cephalopoda; order Sepiida; family Sepiidae; genus Acanthosepion; species Acanthosepion esculentum. The sequence goes on along the minus strand of OZ038482.1, from coordinate 122,414,009 downwards.
AGTTTTTAAAAAAATAATAGAACAGAAACCTTTTGATGATAAAACATTGTTTTATTTCCATTTATATAATGTATGGTCATATTTAATTCATCCAAACTTGTACCAGTGTGTGTTTGGGTGTGTGCATGTGTGTCAATATGATGAGACCAAGGGAAAATTTTCTTAACAAAGACGCGTTTCGCCGGGGAAAGTTTATGCTTTTGCATCATTAGTTTGACTAAAAGAATAAGAAAGAGAAGAAAAACGTATATTTGAGTGTGTAAAGAAAAATATATATGTATATACATCTGTGCGAGGAAGAAATATAAATATATGTATATCTGTCCGAGGAAAAATATAGTGATTTTCCAAGCGTACCTCGGATGTGGCACAAGGCCGAAAGTATGTGGCAACGAGGATCGAACTCACTACTCAGCTTGCTAACCATTACACGACCTTCAGGTGTCCATGCGAGAAAAAAAATATGTGTGTGTTTGTGTAAATGTTCAGATAAAATATATGTGTATATAATTTTGTGTGAGGAAAAATATATATGTGTGTGTGTGTATGCATGTGCGTGCGCGCTTCTCTAAAAGTTCAGATAGATTTATGAATGTAAAAGGCAAGATGAATAAATACAAAAGGAAGAAGGTTTCTTTGCCGGCACGTTTCGCCATCTGATGGACGGTAGCAAAAAAGCCGCACACGTTTTTAATTATAATAAGGATTTGTTGATATGCTTTATTCTATATATTAGTAGTAGTCTTCTGAATCCATCTTGGACTGGAGATAAGATGGATTAAGATGACTACGACCATACACAAAAGACAATGGTTAAAAGATTTGACATAGGAGGAAAAACATTAGTTCTTTAAATAACATTTGGAAACTAACATTCTTCGGCTGATGAAGGTCACAAGACCCGATAAAAGTGTAGCAAGATAGAATTATGTATATAAAAACTCAACATAATAATAACAAAATGCGGTGTTTTTATTCTCTTTAAAATATACACAGTTCTCTCGTTGAAATAACATTTATCTCTCCCTCCTTATATATATATATATATATATATATATATATATATATATATATATATATATATATATATATATATGTATATGTATATAAGTAAATGCTCTGTTTATAATAAACAGAATTAACATTTACGGGCTGAATGTCCGATATATACATATATATATATATATATATATATATATATATATATATATATATATATATATATAAAAGTGAACATAGAGGTCAACACCTAGAGGCGACAGTCTGTTTCATGCTAGATGCATTCGTCAGGCCTGAAACAGACTGTCGCCTCTAAGTATTGACTTCTATGTTCACTTTTATATTTACACACGCTCTATCTCTGATATTGAGCACTTTATTCCATAAATATAGCACATCTTAAGACTATATATCCTCATATATATATATATATATATATATATATATATATATATATATATATATATATATATATGTCTGTGTTGTTAATTCGGTTTATTATAAACAGACCCTTTACATAAATATTTTTATTTATAAAAATAATGTATAAACAGAAATATATTAAAATAATTAATTAGATGTTCCTTATTTTCCGTATATATCCTAGTATTTTCGATAATTTTTATTATCATCATCAGGCATGCCATTTATATTTCTTTTTCAAGGAACTTCAGGTAAGTTCCGCGACGAAAATAATTGTAATACAAGTTGAAAGATGTTTTTTAATGTGTATCATCATTAAAAGTTACAAAATGTTCGAGCGTGAAGTGTCGTAACGCTAGAGTTGTATTTTGAAAATTTTAAATCAGAATATGTATATATATATATGCGAATATATTCTATATATTTCAAAGTATTGGCGTTGGTTTTGCACACTATCTAAGAAAGAATAATCCAGAAAGCACTCAGTAGATACACATTATGAAACTTTTTTGATTGGCAAAGAGACCATCACAACAAATATGCCATGACAGGTTGATACTTATTTCTGAGTCCATCCGCCTGCTGGGAGGTGGGGAATAGAAAATCCCTCTTACAGAATGCAACCCTGTTCCACACACAGAGTCCACATGTGGTTTATTCTGCAACTAAACTGTGCGAAACTTCATTACATTTTTGGGGTGGGTGGGGAGATGATGCATATTATGGCGTTATGGAATTTGTTTTAAAAAGAAAAGAACGCTAAAGCCCTCTGTAATTATCACTTGTGACCTTGAATCATCCACGGGCTTCCGAATGTTTCAGACTGCCTAATGTTCCTAACAAGTTTTGTGCTTTTCAGACATTTTTCAAAGGTGGCTCCTGCTGGGATCGTATACATTAACCTCGAATCCGTTAATGTATGGTATGATCCTTGTTTATAAATTCCAGTTTTATCAGGTCTGCACCACATAACTGATATATATATATATATATATATATATATATATATATATATATGTATATATATATATATATACATATACATATATATATATATATATATATATATATATATATATATATATATATATATATATATATATATATATATCAGTTATGTGGTGCAGACCTGATAAAACTGGAATTTATAAACAAGGATCATACCAAACATTAACGGATTCGAGGATAATGTATTTTAGTATTAAAAATTGTTTGTGAGAATGATTCGCGTAATATATATATATATATATATATATATATATATATATATATATATATAAGTAACGAAAATCTTGGTAATCCGTATGGATAATCCCAAGGAGGATGAAATCCTGAGAGCTCAATGTTAATTCAGAGCGAATAATTTAATTTAAAGAAAATTGGTCTTTTTTTCCTTTAAATTAAATTATATATATATATATATATATATATATATATATATATATATATATATATATATATATGCATTCGTTGGCGGAACAAATTGCCGAGTATTGCGGTACTCATCGACATTTCCTCTGTCAAATGTGTCAATGTTGGATCTGAATAGACGTCCACAGGCTCCGCAGGGTAGGGTAGGTGTATTCAGGGGATTGAAAACTTGCTGTCTTGCTTTTCTCTTGGGCTCCCTTCGTCTCTTCTATTTGTTTTCTGCTCTTTTCATAGGATTTTTTTTTGTGGACTCTTCTTCTCCATCTGGTTCTTTCTACAGCTTCCGTCTTCCAATTGATTGAATATATTTTTCTGTCCTCTGCAAGGTGCTCTACGTGGTCTCTTGCCAGATTCGAACTCTGAGAAAAGCATTTGTTTGGGTAGGAGGATGCCGGGCATTCGGGCAAAGGTGTCGGGCCCATCGCAGGCGGTGACTAGTCATGATTGTTTCTAGTCCCTCCATCTTTGTAGGGGAGGAGAATTTCGTTTTTTTGTGTTCCGGTCCTACCATGTGTTACGCAGGATTTGACGAAGTTTCATTTGATGGAATCATTCAAGTTTGCGGATATCTCTTCGGTAGAAAACCCAGCTGTCACAGGCGTACAGGTGTGTCTAAATTACAACAGCTCGGTAGACCATAAGCTTGATAGTTTGTGTTAGCCCAGGATTGCCGAAGACTCTTTTGAGTAGCTTCCCGTATGCTGCGTGGGTGGCCTTGATTCTGTTATCGACGTCTTTTTTGGCGGATGTATTTGATGTTAGTACGTTACCAAGTTATGGAAATTGCCATGGGTGTTTCTCTGGCATTGAGCACTTTTTGACACATCGACGAGAAATATTTTTTTAGAGTTGAGGGTTTTAATTGTGTATTTACGGCTTACTTTTGATCTTGGCCGGATAGGTGCTCTCGCACTTCCAGGTTCTTACCCTACGGCTTGGGTTGTGCATGGTGCGCGAACACCGTCAATATTTTTCCCCACGTGGATTTCCCTGGGGGTATAAAAGCTCCTACTTCCGCATTATAACTGCCGACCGCCTGACGATTGCTTAAACTTATAGTAGTGATCCGAGGTGTGATATTTTGTTCAGAAGATGTCTAGCATATTGTATGGTGTTGGCCACTTTCCTTTCTATGCATCCACGGCAGACATTTTTTTAAGAACTGCTTATTTCTATTTGCTTATATATATATATATATATATATATATATATATATATATATATATATATATATATATATATATATATATATATATATATATATATATATATATACTTGTCATCCACAGACAGACTGTTTCGCTGTTTCACAGCTCATCAGTGTGGCTAGACGTCCGGTTGCCTCTAGCTAGGATCGAAACCCGACTGAATTTGCGTCAGTCCGAACTTCTCCCACTAAGCCGTCAGCTTACGGTACGGGATGAAGGTGAATTTTAGCGTGTTTATTTTTAGATTCGGATAAACACACATATATATATACATATGCATATATATATATATATATATATATATATATATATATATATATATATATGCATATGTATATATATATATATACATATATATATGCATATATATATATATATACATATACATATATATGCATATATATATATATATACATATACATATACATACATATATATATATATATATATACATATACATATATATACATATACATATATATATACATATACATATATATACATATACATATATATATATACATATACATATATATATACATATACATATACATATATATATACATATATATATATACATATACCTATATATATATATATATATATATATATATATATATATATATAGAGAGAGAGAGAGAGAGAGAGAGAGAGACTGATAGAGATATAGTGATAGAGAGAGATTATTTCCCTGTCGGTGATACATCATTTTAGATAAACTTATGTTCTCAAATTATCTCTAAATTCCACCCATATTATGTGAATATAATGCGAAAAAAGGGCTCGGAAAATGTGATACTCACAGAACACATTGAATGCAAGGGGGGTGGGGAAAGGAAAACAATGCATAACCTACCTGGTGAGAATCAGTAAATGGTTGACTGAACAAGGTTTAGGAGAAAAAACAAAAATAGAAAAATGTATTCAGAACTACAAATGACAGAGAATTGTTGAAAGCCACGAACGGAAACGTTTTGAAAGGTAACTGCACACCAGAAGAAGTGTGGCAACAAAGCAATAAACCGGAAGGAAGTTCTATGGGCGAGAATTGTGGGAACCCTAACTATTAGAATAGATCTTTGGGTTATATTTCGCTATTTTAACAGACAAAAGAAGAATCCTAGTTACCAATCTAGAAGTTTCACCCCAGTAATCCTGAGTTCTGTAGAAAGTTAGAAATTGTCAACAAGACTAACTCATTATCATTTAATCCATTTCGAGATACCCACCGGTCTGATTATCTTATCGAATTTTCTTTGATTGTCTTGATATTAAAGCGACGACTTGATTTTTAAATCTATTCTGATTAATTTAAAAGTGGATATCTATGATTAACATTAATATTTTTAGCCAAAATTGTTGCATAATGATGATTAAACTTTATAATAGCGGCAGTATGCACCGGAAGTGTATACTCAAAAAAAAGATGGCCGTATTAGACTGACAGGATTAGGTGGTTGTTAAAAAATACGATTCATGTCTTGCTGTCATACTGACTTGTTGTCCTTCTATTGATAATTCCTTTCTGCTTATTTTGCCTTTAGATTCACTTCAAACGAGAACTTAAACGACTTGTCTTGTTCGCGTTGAATATAAACGTTTATAGTATCGATGCTGTCGTTTTTATATCTGCAGCCCTCTCCAAGAAAGATATCGTCAATAGGATTTACTTCAACAATGGGCGTAATTTGGTGATTATCTAAATAGTGAGTGAAGAAAATAGCGGTTGAGGGTTTAAAACGATATATTTATGTAGCGAATACCGTGCGCATGCGTGTTCATCGAAACTTCCTTCCTTTGAATCTCACAAGAAAATCAGTTATATCATTGAGCGTTTCTCGGCCGGTGTAACTTTTCTTTTTTTTTTAATTGGGTTGTATCTTTCCAGGCGGTCATGAGAGTGAATAATATAAGGCATAGTTTGGGTGATATTCATTAAAAGAACAGGAATGAATCGTTGACTCCCTGCTGATGCTACTTCAGAAAAATGTACTTTATACGTATGTTATTCACAGAAAATATACACAATTTGGTGAAAGCAAAATAGTAAAGGGCACGGGTCATTCTGAATCAGCTTAAAAAAATGAATGTCTTAAAGGAAAAAAAATGTTGATTAGGAGCTCCACTGGGAATTTTTCAAGTCATTGTGTTTTCACCCTACAGAATAATGATATACTCAGACCAAAGTCTCTTTAAGAGTTTAAAATATAAAATCTTCTAGAACTTTGAGTTTTAAATGGATCACCCGATCAAAGGTCGATGACCAGACCTAGGATTCATGACATGAAAAGCAAACGTCTCAACAAAAGAATTTGACAATTTTTCCGAATATAAGGACCTGGACATAGAAATTACAATAATAAAGAATTCAAATAAAACTGTTATTCGGATAATAATACAAACACAAGGAATTATTAAAAATATTGATACACACCACAAGAAAATGCCAAGAAACCCATCACCCAGATAAAACAAAATGTACTAATGTTTACTGATTAGATACGCTGAAAATCGCAATTTTATACGTTTAGCAAATTTCTCAGAAAAAAAGGTTCATTTACATTCCGATTTACCTCAGTACTCAGCTAAAAGATTTAGTAAAGGTTTATTTACACTATTTGTAGTATTCAGACTATTGTCCTCATCTTTGTCGCCATATTTATTACAACGTTTCGGCCGTTGTACGCTCCGGCCTTCTTCAGGTGGTTGGATTGTCGAATTGAACCCTTTATTTCGCTCACTGGGCTAGACACTAGGGACAAAATCAAGAGGCTCTCTCACTACGGGAGAGAGAAAAGGATAAAATATAATACGGACATGGGAAAATATAAAGCTGACCCAGTCGAGATGAAAAAATGGGGCCAAAACAAACTGGGAAGGTTGGGAATCTCGACTTGAATCATAACCAAAGAGGCGGCCATAGAAGGAACAACTCCCATTAACTAGGTATACTGAAGCTTGTCTAACCTAACCAAGGAGAGAGCTCCGCAGGAAACCACACCGATGTAACATTGGTTGACCTAGAAGAGAAAATCAAGGTTAGCTCCGTTCAAACGAACCAAGCTCGCCTCTTTCACCCACCTTTCGCTGAAGACTGTCGAATGCAAAGGTTTTCTATCAGTTCTAATCTTCATCTTGAGCTGATGCTCAAAGAATCGGATCAGATCCTGATGAGAAAGACGATTGCTTCGCAAGACTTCTTCCGTTCGCGTCGTCCAAATCATCATTCGGGACGTGGCCAGCAGCGTCAGAAACACCATCCGTTTCACCCCAGAACAAGGGGGCGACATATTGTCACACGCGTATGCGCGATCAATGAACACAAGCTGTTCGGGAGCTAGACGAGCCGTCAACTCGCCAACATGGTTCCATAAGGGGCGGACCCGGGGGCAATGGTAGAAGGCGTGCGAAGCCGTTTCTTCCAAACCAAGGCCACACCGTTCACAGTCTGGCAAATCCGCCAAGCCGCATATGAAGACCTCGTCATTGAGAGGCAGCCGATTCCGAATCAATCGCCAGGTAAGCGAAAACTCAGGTTTACTGAGGTAATCCGCCGCTGGCGCCCAAGACCAGAAAGAGCGAAGCACCGCCACCGACAAGTCGAGTTGCTCACGTAGAGGATCCTTGGCAACCCCCTCCACTAATAGACGATACAAGAACCTCCTAGGCCGTGAAAGGTCGCAGGACCGAGGAACAGCCAACAAGGCCGACCGACACGCGCGAAGGAAATCCGTTTGATCCCGGGGTTTACGATGGTGCTCAACCAGCGATATGGGGTACTGATAGTAAGGGAAGGGAACGCGTCCCTCACAATACCCTCCATAATCGGATCTCCACCTGTCAACGCGCGGCGTAGGAAAGCCAACTTCGAGGCGAGTTTGTGGCTCGCCAAGTGTGGCATTCCCTGCCACCCCCATGACACGGACGTTGTACACAGACTCGTCTGTCGACCCGATTCCCGCATCTCCTCCATAAATTGGAGGTTAGCGAGCGCTCGAGCGGCTTCTGATTGTCGTCACAAAGAGGAAGTACGGACAATCGATAAAGAACAAGAGGGAAAATGTATGTAGCACACACCTCCGCCCTGCCCTTCACGGACAACCTCCGTTGACACCAAATCTGACCGGCAGCGTCGACCTTTGCTCATACTACAGACCAATTTTTCTCCAGCTGGAGGTCGGGTACAAACCACACTCCAAGAATGCGGAGAGGATCGTCCATACAACCGAAGCGGCCCGGAAGATCGACCTCCTTCAAGGCTCCTAACCGTAAGCCGGGCGATTTGTCGCGGTTTATCTTGGCCCCTGTCACCTTTTCGTACCGATCAAGCGCCTTCAGTACCACCTAAATGTCGCTGCAGGACGACACGAAAGCAGATGCGTCATCGGCGTACGCAGAAACCCGGGCTCAAGATCCTCCAGGAACGGCGATTCCACGTAGGGCCGGACTGCACGCCCTGTCCTTCAGCCGGCGAAGGAGAGGCTCCAACGCCAAAGCAGGGACGTAGTGGGCAACCCTGACGAACCGACCTAGACAGCGCAAAAGCGCCCGACAGCTTCCCGTTCACTTGTACCACAGCACTGGGGGAGCGATACAGGAGGCTAATTCAAAGGCAGGAGTCGGGTGCGAATCCGGCGGCCTGCAGGACAGCAACAAGGTAGCGATGGTAAACGCTATCAAATGCCTTGGACTGATCTAAATTGATCAGCGCGGCCTCATCGTCGTCTTTTACACCCTCTATGATCGTGCAGATTAGATGCAGGTTGCTCTGAATTGTTCGGCCCCTCACAGAACAAGTCTGCTCCAGACCCAACAGAGACTTGGCAACTAACTGCAAATGCTCCTGCAGGATCTTGGCCAAAATCTTTAACTCTGTGTTTAGCAGAGTTATGGGCCTGTAGTCATCTAGTTCCCCACCAACACCCTTGCCCTTTTTCAACAGCGTGATCGCACACCTGGAAAACCAGTCGTGGAGTGACACCTGCCGGAACCAGATGTGGAACACCACAGTCAAAATCGGGACAAAGATGTGCGACAGCCTCAAGTACAATTCATAGGGCAAACCATCCAGACCGGGCAACTAGCCTCTACCGAACTTCTTCAATACCGCGTGGACCTCGCCATCCGTGATCTCTTCCTCGCAGTTAGCTACTTCAGTGGGCGAAAGCCGAGGAAAGTCAGCCAAATAGCTGCGAAACTCGTCGCCACTGAGACCAGGCTCTTTGGTAAAACGGCTCTCGAAATACCGCTGAAACGCCTCGCACATGTCAGTGGCCCGAAGAGTACGCTCCTCCGGGGTTTCGACTTCACGAATGTAACGATCGCCATCTCGACGGAACTCTTCCTTGCGCAATTCTGCGCCCATGCTCACAGCTTCGGAAGACATCTTGCTTAATTCTATGTCTAATTACCTGGCCCATGTAGCGCTCGCTATTCTAACGCTCCAGGGCCTCCCTAGCTAAGGCTATCTCTAGGGGATCCACCCCAGCCACCGCCCGTGAAAGAGTAGCTCTAAGCGTCTTCACCTTCTCAGCTCTATCTCGGGCGAGCCGTTTGCTGAAATCAGTGGTGAAAGACCTAATCCTACATTTAAGTTTTTACCCACCACTTATTCCCGATAACCACCCCCAAAAGCTCCCGCTGCACTAAGCTAGTTAGCTGCTCCTGGAATTCTCGCCTGTCCAGTAAAGACAGATTGAACTTCCGGTAACCAGCCATTCTAGGCCTATGATCTAATTGAACTAGCAGGGGAGGAGGAGGGAGAGGGGGATAGAGCTTGAGCTGGTGAAGGGGGGAGGCTCCTAGCTTTTGGCTTCCTTATGGTGATGCCGGTTTTGTTAGGGATCTGTTTCTGTGCACACGCCTCTCCACCCCACTTCGCCCGGCACGTTTCTATACGTGTTTAACTGTCTCTTCCTCCACCTCTCTGGATCTCTTCAAAGACGAAGAGCGAGGGAGAGGCATTTCTTCTACCTCTATTTCTTCTTTCGGTTGCTGCTGCTGCATTTTTTCTTCCTTTTTGTTTGGTTGCTTGGTAGCAGGCTTTGGCGATTTCTGGTGTTTTTGCTGTTGTTGCTTGGGTTCTTGTTGCTGGGGATTCTGTTACTATTGCTGGGGTTTTTGTTGTTGCTGCTGTGGGTTTTGTTGTTGCTCTTGCTGCACTGGTTGTTTGGGTGACTGACGAGGAGAGGGTGGATTTGGCCCTTTTCCTCCCCTTTTCACTTCAGTCCAGGCACTCTGGGAGGAGGGCTTATGTTTTTCTTCTGTGACTGTCACTGTTGCTGATGGAGGTGTTTTCTTTGTTAGTTGTTCTGCCTTCTTCTCGGGGCACTCTTTAGCCATGTGCCCCACTGAACGACACGCCCAACAACATGGCCTCCTGCCCTCTACGACAACAAACATTCTTTGCTCCCGACATGTCACAATATTCGGAATGTTCTGAAAGCTTTGCCGCGTAAGGACAACCTGTAACACAATGAGGCAGTAGCGATGCCAGATTTACTTCGTACGGCACTCACATCCTTAACTTGGCCGTATTTGGCACCCACGCACCCAATCGGTCTTCCGGGATATCGACTGGCACACCATACACCGTTATTTGCGTCTTCCTCATGCCCATATACTCCGTTTGAAGTCTTAAACTTGATGTTGCTAGGACATTTCCAGCAAGCTACTTGCAAGAAGAATATCCCACATAGCGTTACTTCTTGCCAACACTTAGGGAATTATTTTAAGGCTTTTCAGTGCCTCCTCCATACTATCTCTACTAACCACGATAAGTCTCCGAGTTTTAGCATCCGTGGTCAGCATTGAGATAACCTAAGTATTAACAGCTTCCAAAGCTTCAGGGATGGTAAGGAACTCATTCCCTTGCAGGTACTTTTCGTACTTCTGCCGTTGTTCATCATAGAAAGTTGCGTCTTTCTTCTTAGGTCCGCTTTCCGACCAGGCCAGTTTTTTAGCTGGTGACAAATTTTCGGTTTGCACCGGCGGTGTTTCTACGTTCTCGCTCATGGTAGCTGCTAACTACCACGACTGAACAAATTTGCTTTTTGCCTGTTTCTATGAATTATCTTTTCCCTTAATGCGGGCCGAACGTACAAAACAAAAACTATAAACAACAAAAAATAAAAACGTGGGAAAAATAAACTCGAAAAAACACATTCTGTCAAATAGTCCCATACTTTGAGGTTTCCCCCAGTGTTTCTGATCAGTGTAATAACCCCGGGGGTGCCAGGAAAGTTCCTTGGATCCTCTGTTGGCTTTCCATCAACAGAGGTGCACTTAAAAAGAGGACTCAAGAGGGCCTTCCTCTGAGAAGAAAGGTCCCTCTCAAGGAACTCACGGTTAACCATGCAGATCTTGTACCATTTGGGCAGTTGCCTCTTCTTTTGTCCTTTGGAATGGTTGGGGGAGGGAGACGGAGCCCTTATAGGGGAAGAGTGGTGGCTCCTTGTCTTACCTTGCTGGAGATCTTCTTCAGCTCTAGCTGGTGACACAGGCGCGGATTGTGCTTTCTCCGCCTTACTCCGGCCCGCTCACCTTCCTTTCTTAGTGTGAGTAATAATGATGAAGACCGAGGCGGAGGTATTTCCTCCACCTCCATAAAGAGGTCCAGTTGCTTCTCCTTTTGCTTCGCCGCTCCTTTGCTGGAGACATCCGGCTTCTGTTGCTGTTTGGCGGCACCATTTTCTGGGACCACCTGTTTCTGCTGTTGTTTGGCAGCACACTTATCTGGGACGTCCTGCTGGGGAGGTGGAGATGACACCTTCGCTCTCCTCCTCACCACTTCAGTCCATTCGCTACCGGGGGCCTTCTTTGTTACTTCCTCCCTGGGCAGCTCCGGTGTAGGTAGAGGTGCTTGCTTCGTCTGCGGTACTGGTTTCTTGGTTGCACACAATTTGGCCAGGTGTCCGGCTGTACCGCAAACCCAACAGGAGGGGCGGCGACCCTCGACAACAACAAAAATGTTTCGGTCGCCACAGGAAATGATATTGGGCATCTCGTTGAACTTTGTCCGGGTCAATGACACCGTGACCTGAACATCACTGATGGCAATACCCGACTTATTGTTGATGGAAGATACCCGTAATCCGTAAAGAAGGCCCCCAAATGATCTTCCGTAATGTACATGGGCACACCATGTAAGATAATCCGGGTTTTTCGGGTGCCCATGTACTCTTTTTGCAGCCTCATTGTTTTAGTGATGAGGGTGGATCCAGCCAGTGCTTTCGCTGCCTCTTCCGTTGCCAGCAGGATGTCCCAGCTGGCGTTAGATCTTCGGGCCCAAACATTGGCCCCAATATTTAAAATTTTAGGGCTTCTTCCATTGCCTCCCTGCCGAGAGCCATGAATTTCCTGGTCTTGATGTCGACGTCAACAGGGAGATTGTCCTAGTTGCCACTGTCTCCATGGCAGAAGGCATTGGTAACAGTTCATTTTTAGCGATGAACTCCTTATATTCATCTCAGAGACTCCTGTAATATTCTGGCCCTTTTTTGGACCATTCCGGCACCCAAGCTGATGGTGCAGTCGAAGTACTGGCCAATGGCTCTTTTTCCTGGGTCACCTCCGCCATAGCGAGAGGGTATTCCCCACACAAAGAAGGAAACAAACAAACAGTTAAAATATACAAAATCAAAACACAAAAACAATGACAAATGCCCGACTTACTATTCTGGCAGGTAGTTAATAGCACAAAAGAAGTCTTATACAATTGAGAACGTGTTTTGCCTGCAGGATCACCCTGATGTACTAGTGACAAACCCTGGTGTAATAGTGAGCCAGCCAAAATGAGCGGACTCATTTTATAGTTCACCAATAGAAGAGTTAACCAATCAAAAGGCTCAAAATATTCAATTCGACGTGTATAAAGGCGGCCATGTTTTTCCCGAATATGCACTGCTTTGATGGCTGAAGAGTCTAACTCTCTGCCTTCGGGCAGAGAGGAATCCGGACGAGGCTCCGCCGAGGGGCACAGTCTCGTTCGGGGTGGCAGACTGTCGCTGAACCAGTTTTTACGGGTTCCAATAAGGAATATTTTTCGCCGAGCTTACGGGCTCGGAAAACCAACGTTAAACACGGCCTTGTGCCACATGCATCCCTCGTTGGCGGTGGCTAAATATTACTGCCAGCCTTTGATGGCTGAACAGTCGGGCAGAGAGGATGGGGACGACGCTCCGCCGAGGGGCAGAGTCTCGTTCGGGGTGGTAGACTGTCCCTGGACCCGCCTTTACGGGTTCCAATAAGGAATATTTTTGGCCAAGCCTACAGGCTCGGAAAACCACGTTGAACCCGGCCTTGTGCCACATGTAACCATCGTGGGGGTAGGGGCTAATTATTACTGACAACCTTTGATGGCTGAACAGTCGAACTCTTTGCCTTCGGACAGAGAGGAACACGAACTCCGCGGTGGGGCAGAGTCTCGTTAGGAGTGGTAGACTGTCCCTGAACCCGATTTTACGAGTTCCAATAGGGAATTTTTTTGCCGAGACTAAGGGCTAGGCAAACCTACGTGAAACCCGGGCTGCTGACACATGTAATCCACGTGGGGGTGGCTCAATATTACTGCCAACCTTTGGTGGCTGAACAGTCGAACTCGCTGGCTTCGGACAGAGAGGAACCCGGACGAGGCTCTGCCGAGGGGCAGAGTCTCGTTCCGGGTGGTAAACTCTCCCTGAACCCGTTTTTACGCGTTAAAATATTTAATATTTTTGGCCGAGCCTCCAGGCTCGGAAAACCCACGTTAAACCCGGCCTTATGCCACATGTAACCCTCGTGGGGGGGAGCTAAATATCACTGCCAGCCTTTGATATCAAAGACTGAAGAATTACGGATCAACTGCTGGTGGTATTGGCGATATAGTCAGATTCAGTAGAGTGTCTGACTCATGAGTGTAAATCTTTAACGTTGTTTCATTGAACAGATTACGTACTGCGCTGTATATTATATTCATAGACTATGGTGAATTTGGTCAACAAAGGTTATGAGCCCAGATTACGACTGTATTTTGACGGCGACGAGTCAAAATACGATTTGTGCGAAGTGAAGTTCCTAGGCTACCTTAGAATACAAAAACTTCATCGCATCATTCTTTGCCAAGATGACCAGAAAGAAGATGATGATTTTATGGAAAGAAATGCGACCGTGTTCGCCGAATTAATACAATGCCTGGATGACAGGAGATTGTCTTTAATAATGAGAGAAGCCAGGGACGACGGCCGCCAAGCTTTAAGAATATTGCGTGAACATTACTTGTCAAAAGGTAAACCCAAAATAATTCAATAATTCAAAGTTTCATCGCAGGGTTAAAATAAAAGCAGAAAATAATCGAAATTATTTTGACAGTTTATGTTTTTCGATTCAGATAAGACAAAAATAAACGCTTTAAGTTAAAAGGATTGACCTTTCATATTCAGGAAAGCAATCGATAGATCACTTTGTCAAATCGTGTGTTAAAGATCATCTACGTATATTAATACAAGAGAAAACGTATGGTCCATCATTAAAAGCGACTTAAAAGAATATTCAATAAAGAATGATAATTGTATATTTCCCCTTTCTACTTTCTTCTATTTTCTTTTTTTTCCTTCTGTTACTTAATTTTTGTCAGCAGTGATATTTATTTTTTTTTAGTTAGGATCCTAGAAGGTACCCATGGTCATTTGCAGGTGAAAGTTAAAAGCCTTCTGCTTTTTGCTGTCTTTTTCTTCTTCTAAATCTAAGTTGAACTCCCAGAGGAGCTGATGTCTTCCTTGACAATGCTGAAATTTAGACCAACCAGATTTCTTAAATAGCTACAAATCAGCTCCAAAATTAAATCATAAATTCAATACTATGTGGTTGTAACTTACTTTTCCCATTGGTTAAAAAGTCACAAAATGTATCTCTTAAATCATAAATTTGTTTGTTATGCTTTAGATATTTCTCTGTGTAACAGCAGTTGTGGTAAAATTCTCCATGTTATGTGAGATTTACATGAGCCCCCACCCACTTAGTCAGGTTGTGCCCCAAGGTCAGTTTTTAACGTGGAGACCCGAGTGTTTTCACTCGGGCCGCTGGCCTGAGCTGGTCATAGCTTGTACAAGCTGGTCAGAGCTGGTCCAAGCTAGTCATAGCTGTTCTTGGCTTGTCAGAGCTAGTCCAAACTGGTCAGAGCCGGTCCAATCTAGTCGTAGCCGTGATACCACCAGAACAGGGACGGAGCCCTGGGAATGGTAAGTATCATTGTCCATGTTATATGAGATTTACATGACCCACCCCACTGAGTCAGGTTGTGACAAAAGGTCAGTTTTTATCGGGGGGACCCGAGTGTTTTCACTCGGGCCGCTGGTCTAAGCTGGTCATAGCTTGTACAAGCTGGTCAGAACTGGTCTAAGCTAGTCATAGGTGGTCTTGGCTTGTCATAAACAGGCCCAAACGGGTCAGAGCCACTCCAAGGTAGTCGTAGCCCTGATACCACCAGCACAGGGTCGGTGCCCTGGGGATAGTAAGTATCATTCTCCGTATTATGTGAGATTTACATGACCCCTCCACTGAGTCAGGTTGTGACACAAGGTCAGTTTTTAACGTGGGGACCCGCGTGTTTTCACTCGGGTCGTTGATTTAAGCTGGTCATAACTTGTCCAAACTGGTCAGAGCTAGTCTAAGCTAGTCATAGCTGGTCCAAAATGGTCAGAGCCGGTCCAAGCTAGTCGTAGAAGTGATACCACCAGAACAGGGACGGAGCCCTGGGAATGGTAAGTATCATTCTCCGTTTTATGTGAGATTTACATGTCCGACCCCACCACTGAGTCAGGTTGTGACACGAGGTCAGTTTTTAACGTGGTGACCCGATTGTTTTCACTCGGGCTGCTGGTCAATGCTGGTCATAGCTTGTCCAGGCTGGTCAGAGGTGGTCTAAGCTAGTCATAGCTGGTCTTGGCTTGTCATAGCTAGTCCAAGCTGGTCAGAGCCGGTCCAATCTAGTCGTAGTCTTGATACCAGCAGTGGAGGCACGGAGCCCTGGGGATGGGTAAGGATCATTCTCTCCGTTATGTTTAGAAAAACCGGTTTACTAGGCATTCCATATGCCCGTCAGTTGTTCTCTCTTTATACTTGTCTATCTAATTTGCTTACGATACTACAATTTTAACATGGCATGAATCTATCTATCTATCTATATATCTATTTCTTCCAGTCTGTTCGTATCTATCTATCCATCTATCCATCTATCTATCTATCTATCTATCTATCTATCATTTAACAGCAGTAACAACTAAATTAAACTTCACGCGTAATTTGAAGAGGACATTCCACACTACTTCGAATAAAATACTAAGAAAGAAGCCTTCGTCAGTACTGGAAAGAGCGATAACACTTACTGGACTTGAGAAATATATTTCCATGAAAAATTATTTAACAGAAAGATTTTATAATTTTCAACCGACTCGCTGTTCGGAAAGCTAATGTTTCCCGACTAGAAACGGATAATATTACCATTACGATTACAATTTAAATATGTTCAATTGTAGATAAAGTCTATCAAGTGTAATATTGCAATGACGCGACAAATACAATAAACGCTCAAAAAATTTCTGCTTATTGGGTTAACTTGAGTAACGCATCAATTCAATCAATTCAACAATGGCTGCTTGAAATGAAATTTCTCCAGTTGACCGAATTTCTCCAGCTGTCGTTCTCTTGAGTTTTTTCATGTATTTGACCCGATTGCCAGACTAATCGTTTTTTATGCCTATTTTAATTATAACTTTCTTTTCACCTTTTAATATCAATTTCGCGGTGGGTATCTAACATAAAAATAGAGTAATCTATACACATTGTGTAGAAGCTCTGTTTATTTATTTATTTATTTATTTTAACAGCTTATTTATTTATTTTCATACACCGGCCTAAATATTCGAGAAATTTTGTTATTAAAATATGCATCCTCCGCCAAAGTCTGCGTCCTTTAGGTTATACCGTCATTAGATTTGACATGCCTTAGACCAACGCGAACACGTAGGATTTCCTGATCCCCAAAAGCCCGATTCTTCAAATGCACATGTTCTCTTTTGTATCCTAACGTAAAAAAATACATTTTTTTAAATGTATTTAAAACCAGCAGAGTTTTTACTTTAATTACTTTAATTATTTAAACGTTATTTTTTAAAAGCATCGTCACATCCATTTAAACAATAATATTTAAGCATGTATATATATATATATATATATATATATGACGTTTAATATATATATAAGAAGGATTGCTGCCTGAATACACAAATATATATATATATATTAAACTTTATATATATATGTATATATATATATATATATTAAACTTTATATATATGTGTGTGTGTGTGTGTGTATGTGTGTGTGTGTGTTTAAACGTTATTATTTAATAAATATACTGTTTGATAAGTAAATAAATGTCAGAGCATCTACACAGATGTAAGTATCCATTTAAACAACGTCATTTAAACAAATAATATATATATATATATATATATATATATATATATTTACACAGATGTAAGTATCCATTTAAACAACATCGATTAAACAAATAAATTTATATATATATATATATATATATATATATATAAACACACACACACACACACATATATATATATCTATTTATATATATATATATATATATATATATATATATATATATATATATATATATATATATATACAGCCAGAAAAACTAAGACATATGGTCAGATGATAGCTGCTCACAGACCAGCTTGAAATAAAATAGACTATCCCTATGTTGAGGGATTTTTTGTGGGGGGATGTAAAAATATACATCTTCTCTGTTATAATAAATGCATCGAGCTCTCTGTGGATCAGTTTTATTAATATTACTTGGATCCACCCGGGTTATATAGCAACAAATCTATTACCTGTACTATATATATATATATTCACACCTCTCACACCCTTTCATTGTCAAAACTGTTAAATGTAGCCGTCTCTTCTACTCCAATAGATTCATGTCTCGCACCTCTTGCCTATGGAACTCCCTCCCCTCTTCCTGTTTCCCTGATAGCTATAATCATTAGGTCACACACATTTTACATAAAAAAGCACTTCGTAAGGTGCATCTTGTAATCAAATGTAATGTCAATCGACGTCGCCAGATGCCCTGATCTATCCCCTATCCTTCTCTTCATCCTTTCCTCTATCACTCCTATTTGTTCTCGCTACAGCTCTCTGTAACCACATTCGTCCTAGTGGCTTCCCGCCTTGCTTGGGGTGAAACGCTTAAAAAAAAATACACAAACACAAATGTAATGTCAATCGACGTCGCCAGATGCCCTGATCTAGCCCCTATCCTTCTCTTCATCCTTTCCTCTATCACTCCTATTTGTTCTCGCTACAGCTCTCTGTAACCACATTCGTGCTAGTGGCTTCCCGCCTTGCTTGGGGTGAAACGCTTAAAAAAAATACACAAACATGCACACACACACACTCACGCACACATATATATATATTTGATGTACGTTTATTTATATATATATATATATATATATATATATATATATATATATATATATATATATATATATATATATATATATATATATATATGTATGTATGTATGTATGCAAACAAGTTTGATTAAAAGGAAACCACCAGGTCGGTCTATTTATTTATTGTATTTTTTCCAATTTTCGGATGAGGTGTTATTTTGTTCAAGTACTCCCGACTTTCGCCGACATTATCAAGAACACCAAACTGTGTGGTAATTAAAAGTCACTTCTCTCTTTATCTCTGAGATGAGTTATTATGATTATTTAAATTATCTACGTTATTCAGTCTGTTATCCTCATATTCATTGCAATATTCCCAGCGTTTCGCCCGTTGTATGCTCCGCTCTTCTTCAGGAGATTTGATAATCGAACCCTTTATTTCGTCCATCGTTCTAGCCCCACGTGCCATGCCTTTTACGGAGTGAGCCTGGTATTCAACTCATAAATTTTACTGTCTAGTCACTGTATCTAACCAATGTCTTTCTCCACCAGTCCATGTGTCCTTGAAGAAATAAAGGCTTTGGTTCGAAAATCCAATCACCTGAAGAAGGACGGAGCGTACACTGGCAATGAAGATGAGGATAACAGTTCGAATAATGTGAATAATATAAATAGAATTCAATTGTCTGCATCCTGGTTTTCTTTGGAATGTTGAACTTTTGAAATGGTCTAGTGTGACGCCATGCGTAACATCGATTCTTGATAATAACATTGAAAGTCTGAAGTTTTTGAAGGAAAATAACAAAATATGTACTTTGGACACTTTATCCACTACTTCGAGCCCAATTCTCAAATTAAACGGACAGTTCAAGTCGGTTCTTTTTAATCAAACTTGTTATTATTAAGTGTATTTAATACGTATGCTACATTGCCATTATTATTATTTCATTATTATTATTATTATTATTATTATTATTATTATTATTATTATTATTATTATTATTATTATTATTATTATCATTTTTATTATTATTAATCATAATAATAATACCTTTAATTTCTATGGTTTATACATTTCCTTCCACGTCCCAACCCGAGACATAAAGTAAGAAATGGCTTTATGACATTTTCCACCAATCATTTCTGTAAAAAATAATCGTAAGGTCACACACATTTTACATAAAAAAGCTCCCCGTAACGTCCATGTTGTAATTGCGAGAACAATGTTTGTTTGTTTTTTTTATTTCTTTAAGGCATGGGCTATCAGGAATCCCTTTCGATGAGTCTATCGGAATCATTTATTATCAACTTTTTCAGTATGCGTACTTAATAAGTTCTAGTAAGCAAGCATTGGTCACGTGCAGCAAGAATAAAACCTTCGGTTTCAATTTTTAACTCTGCACTGCGTAAGCACTGATCGGTACGGGGTTTGTCTAGATCAGTTTTTGGTACGAGTTTTGAACTTGAAGAAGCTTCACTTACTATCGTTTCTACATTTGGTACATTGCATTTGCTTTCTTTACCGTTGCATTATGTGTAATATGGTTTATTTGTACTTGGAATACTTTTTTAATTTAAAAAAAAATTTATTACTGAATAATTTTTCTTATTTCTTCTTTTTCTTTTCATCATTATTATTATTATTATTATTATTATTATTATTATTATTATTATTATTATTTTCTTTGATATCTGGCGTTTACACATTTCTTTCCGGGTCCCGCCCAGGGACCTAACTTTAGAAATGGCATCATGACACTTTCCACTACAAAGAAAGAAAAAAAAATAGAAAAAAATAATTACATAGATAAAGCCCTTCGTAACGTGTGGGCTGTACTTGTCAGAACAATTTTTTGTATCTCTTTGAGGCATGGACTTCCAGGGATCCCTTCAATTAGCCTACTGGAATCTTTTCCAACTAGTCCAAGGGCTCCAACTACAACAGGGATTGTTGATGTTCCCATGTGCCACATTTTTGAGATTTCTATTTCAAGGTCCTTGTATTATTATTATTGTATAATAATAATAATAATAATAATAATAATAATAATAATAATAATAATATTATTATTATTATTATTATTATTATTATTATTATTATTATTATTATACATTGTTATACATTATCTTGATGTCGTGTGTTGTTCATTTATGAAATGGAGTCCATTTCTTAGACTTGTGGTTACAATGACGGTGTGATTTGTTTATTTCAGTGGTTTTCAATCAGGGTTCTGCGGAACCCTAGCGTTTCGCCAGTAAAGCCCAGGGGTTCCGCCAGTAAAGCCCAGGGGTTCCGCCAGTAAAGCCCAGGGGTTCCGCAAGAAGTTACACAAGTACTATGATTGACACGACCCAATATTAAAGATTTGTGCAAGAAAGATCAGACTCAAGTTTCTCATTGAATTTTTAATGAAAATAAATGCAATCCATTTAAACTGAAGTTTTTTAATACATGTGTAATAACCGTAGAAGCAAGATTAAAATTGCATATGGACGTATACAATATTTTTACAGTTTGTCTTTGTATTTTTTTGTAAATAAATCTGAAGATGAGTATTTTTATTTTATTTTAATAATTGAAAGCTTTTTTTTTGCATAAGACATTTAATTAATTGCAGAGGTTCCTCGAGACACTGGAATGTTTCCTTGTGGTTCTGCTCCAGCAAAACGGTTGAAAACCACTGGTTTATTTATTGAATCGAGTCTTTTTCATTATTAAATTATTACTATCATTATTATTATTAGTAGTAGTAGTCAGTGTTTTTGCTAATTTCTTGCTTTGTTCATTATATGATGGAATTATTTGATGGATACAACCCTTTTTCATTTGTAAGCTGTTCCCAGGAGGATGCCCTTAACCTTTTATATCTTGATGTTGACGGGAAATTTTTGTTGTATTTTCCATCCTTTCCTGACCGGACAGGGAGCACCTCTTAGTACTGATATTGCCGTGGTCTTAATGCCTCCACCTTCTCTAAATTTCTATTTCCAGGTCTTTATAAATATAAAGAGCAGAGCTTTTCTCCAGTTTTCAGGGAGGTGTTACTTCCGGTGGGGGCAAATATATCGATAAACAGGCAGGTTCTTGTCTTCTTGTACCACCCTATTCTATCATGTCTGTTCGCCTTGATTGCTTTATTAGTTTGGATCGACATATCTCAGAGAATAGTTGATCAGACGTTTTCTGTTACAGTTGATGGCTCATGTTCATAGTATTTGTCTTTGATATTATTATTATTATTATTATTATTATTATTATTATTATTATTATTATTATTTGCATGATTGACACTGTCATCATCACCATAACTACGACCTATATATTCACTGCCATTCGTTTTCTTTTTCACTTTTTCCAATGAAAATAATAATCAAATGACAAGATGAAAGACAAAATAAATAAATAGGCGAATGGAAAACTTCAAAGACAGACGCCGGCGTTGATTGTGTCCGTTTGTAGCAGACCATATTTATGGATATTGAAATGAAGACCAATCATTCGTTGGCGCCAATCTGGTCGACTGAAGAGAGCAGACGACATCCGCCTTGGCCGTCAATGCTTCGATAGACAAATCAAAGGTCGGCGCCGGCTCAACAACACGAAAAAAAAAATGGAAACATGAAAACCGCTGCAAAGTAACAACATTCACTGGCAGATGGGATTTATGGCTGATGTTCCACATTGCCGTAAACAAAAGTTTTATTTTCCGCAAGCCCGGAGGATTAGGGACAACTTAACATCAGTTACAGCAGCACTAATATAAATAATAATAACGATGTTTAATTGTAACTTATCAGCTGATTAAGCTGATCATGGAAGACTGAGTGTTGACATTTTACTATTAATGCTACCACTACTTAATAATTGTCTTTATTTCTGAGATGTGGTATCTATATATATAAAACAGAGGATGTTTGTTTGTCTGTCTGTGTGTCTGTCTGTGTCATACCTTTTCATTCGAGATCCAACCAACCGATTTTGGCTAAACTTGGCACATATACTGTACCATGTATGAGATAGGTTCTTAGCATTAAAAATCGATAATTTTAAAAAAATCAATAATCCTTAAAGTCGATCAAAAATCGATGAAATCAACGTTTTTCCTCCGATTTCCCGTCCTGAGTATGATGACAATCTACAACCGCGTCCTGGGTAAGACGATAAACTACGTCCAGCAGCAAGACCTTTGATCAGGAGGTTTTGAGGAACGTGGAACCACTTCTTAATTACTGGTGATCCCAGGTCCGCCCTGACCCGGGGTGGTAGCACCTGTTAGCGTCCCAACTATGGGCAAATAGTTAAACCCGAAATTGCGGTAAAAACACTATGAAAATGTAAAAATAGGTTTTAATACCAGAAATATTTTGTAAAAAATTATTACCAGGAATAAACTTTTGAAAAAAAAGTATTACCAACAATACGTTTTTGAAAACAAAATATTTCCAGAAATACATTTTTGGAAAAAATATTACCGGCTATATATTTTTGGAAAAAAATATTACCAGTTATATATTTTTGAGGAAAAAAATACTACCAGCAATAATTTTTTGAAAAAAGAAACAGTAATACATTTTTGAAGTAAAAAAATATTACCAGAAATAGATTTTTGACAAAACAAAATATTACCAGCAATAAAAATTTTGTCGGCATTAATAACCCATTCAGGTTGATATACCGTAAAACAAACCAAACCAAGTGAGTAATTTAAAAAAAAATACGAAAATAAAACCATGCAAGATTGTAAATTTCCTAGAAGAATTTGGATTGTACTAAAAAATATGAGTAATTGAAAAATGGTTCAAATATATATGTATATATACACACCTTTATTTTTTACCAAACTATCGCTATGAATCTATTTCAAAATTTTGTTGGCATTAGATGACCCACTGAGGTTTTGATATGCCATAAAACAAAACAACTAACCAAACAACCAACCTCCGATTTCATTCAAACTCGGTATGTACGTTAATTAAATCATAACAAGCTTCATGATACATTTTTATTTCTACGCCACTGCGTTTAGCGAAAAGACGCCAAAATACGAAAAATCGATTTCAACACAAATTTTAAACTAAAAACTCCCTCAGTTTTCAAGCAATCTAATACAAACTTCACTCAATAATAAGTTGATACAATCTAATACAAACTTCACCAATAATAAGTTGATTGTTTAACAGTCATTTAACTTGATAACTGAGGTCAGCCCCCATATAGTGAAAACTCGCGTAAATAGCGTAAAATGGCGATTTTTACTGGTTTCTTTGATGTTTCAAGAAATTTTCATCAAACTTAACAATTGCTTTATATATCTATCATCTTTTACATCCCTGGTAGCACACTGACGAATTGAATTTCAAAAACTACAAAAATAATTTTGGTCTGAAGTGAGTCTTCTTGGTGCCTGTTTTACCCCTTCATGTCCTCGGATAATTTCAATTGAATAAATACAGAATACTTCTATTATATCAGAAATTGCATTAATTCAAAATGTTTATTTTAATGAATGTACTATAAAGTAATTGAAGAAGATAA
Organism: Acanthosepion esculentum; assembly: GCA_964036315.1. Lineage (NCBI taxonomy): Eukaryota > Metazoa > Mollusca > Cephalopoda > Sepiida > Sepiidae > Acanthosepion > Acanthosepion esculentum. The sequence continues at coordinate 122,389,947 of OZ038482.1, read as the reverse complement.
ACTCTGTTTGATGTAGTTTTTCTGATCGACTAGTTGGGTATGACTGCTTGTAACTATCAACACTATTTACGGTGTTCAAATGAGGGAAAAGGGAGGTGTGGAATTTGCCTGAAATAATAGACATTATTAGGCAGAGGATATCACTGTAAAATACGAAAACTTAAGGAACCAGCGCATATGCTATGCCAGAAAAAAAAGAAGCCGGCCAAGCATAGAAATGAATGCAATATGAGAACTAGTAATACAGAGTGCGAGAGAAAAAACAACAATAAAACAAATTATAATATGATCTCTGATAAAAAAAAAAGATTATTGAGATATTAGGTTTATAAGTCTTAAAAAATAATTCACTGATAACCCCAAGGACACATGGCCCAATTGGTTGAAGTAATTCACTGATTTGACCCAAAGAGTGAGTAGTTCAATTCCTGGCAACAACAGATGTGAACAAAAACTTGGCGAGTTGAGTTAATATAGGGAATTAACTGAAATTGAGATATCCAGAAAAGGCACGGCACGTAGAACTAGAACAATCTACGCCAGTGGACTAAATAGAGGGTGCGGTTCGAACTTCCTGCGTATATCACCTGGAGAAGGCCGGAATATCGTGAATATGACAATTAAGATGAGGACAACAGTCTGAACAATGTAAATAGTTTAAATACTTAATAATAATAATAATAATAATAATAATAATAATAATAATAACAACAACAACAACAACAACAACAACAATTATTATCATTATTAGTAGTAGTAGTATAAGCTATGAAATAGTAAATTTAAGATCGTACTCATACGGTATAGTCAAAAAAGTAAAAAATAAGAAAGAAATACAAGATATAGTCTCTTCTAAAAAAAGAAAAAAGAAGAAAATAAAGAATACTGATCTACTATTGCATTGAGTCCTATTTTTAAATTAATGTGAACGTTTGAATTTTTATTTGATTCGTTCACATTTTATTTTGATATCTATCTATCTGTCTGTCTATCTATCTATCTATCTATCTATATATATATATATATATATATATATATATATATATATATATATATATATATATATTTGTCATCCACAGACAGACTGTTTCGCTGTTTCACACACACACACACACATATATATATATATATATATATATATATATATATATATATATATATATGCAGAAATATAGTCTTAAAGTGTGCTATATTTATGGGGTAAAGTGCTCAATATCAGAGATAGAGCGTGTGTAAATATAAAAGTGGACAGAGAAGTCAGCACTTAGAGGCGACAGTCTGTTTCATGCTAGTGCAATTGTCAGGCCTGACGATTGCACTAGCATGAAACAGACTGTCGCCTCTAAGTGCTGACTTCCATGTCCACTTTCATATTTATATATATATATATATATATATATATATATATATATATATATATATATATATATATATATATATATTAAAGAAAAACAGACCACTATAAGGCTCTATGTAATAATTTATTTCACCATAGCCCTTTTAAAGGACGCTGGATCATCAGAAAGGTGAAATGAAAAATGAAATGAACATTTACACTTCTGACGGGTAGTATTAAGTATATGTAATTTAACATAGAGGGTAGTGAGGAGTGGTGTGAGAGACATGATCAAGTTTAGAGAGGGTTTATTTTAATATTTCTATCTATCATATTTAGTATTAGGGGAGGAGGGATCAGACATTGACCTATTTAATCGGTTAACTTAACGGAAGTGATATATTGAAAGGGAAGGGGGAGAAGAGAGAAAAAAGAAAAAGAAAAAAGAAAGAAAGAAAGGTGAAGTAAAGAGAAATAAGCTGTAATTAGGTTTTACGAAGAGAAGGGGAGTGGTAATTTTTAGCAATTTATGTAAAAAAAGAGATTTTAATGTTTGATTGTAATTTAATTTTTTAAAATCACCGAAAAAAATATGATTCCTTCGCTACATAAGAGTTCTCATGTTTCAAAAGCGAGAGCCGAGACCCCTAATATAATTTTTGAAATTATGTTGAATTAAGGTGTCTGGTCACGCTTCCTCGTCAAGCGAGAATTTATTTAACTAACGTGTTCTTTCCTATTTTTCTGCATACCCGCATATATATATATATATATATATATATATATATATATATATATATATATATATCAACAAAGCCGTGCACAGCAAGCATGACACGGGAGGACGTTTTGGATGTAAGTCCTTCATTTCTACTATACATACGATACTTACCTAATGTACTAACCGGTTCTTACTCATTTCTTTTACTGTATTTGATTCATTCTAGTTAAAATCAGATTCAGCGAAAACATTTTGCCATCAAAACTTTCGCAGTTTTACTCGATAGATATCGAATAGATGCTAGTTAAGTGATTACAAAGTCATTACAAATAATGGTGAATATATAATTGAATACAATGTAATTGTACTTTGTTTTCTGAAGCATGAAATTGATAAACAATAAACGGAAATTATTTTTGACTCAACCTTATAATTATTAGATTTTCATCACTTTTATTGTGTTTAAGACATGTCTACCCCCATCACATTCTATGCAAATCGCTATAAGTACTATAATATTACTGTCATGGTGTTCTCCCTCTAATGCGTCTATTGCGGACTTTTCCACTTACTATAAAATTAGTAGGAAAGTAAGCCTCGGGGAAACAGCGATTGAAAGCTGGTCAACCGACACACACTCCCAAGTCGTGTAATAGTCTTCTGCTGTATTTACCGTTCAATACACGATTTATCTGCAACCTCATGTTTTTTTTTCATTTCTTAATCATTTACTTGGTTACAACAGATACAGACTTCGAAATTCATTTTTGTTTTCTTTACAGAATGGATTGGAGTTTTCAGATTTGTTTATGATTTAAGATGGGCTAGAGTAAAGGTCTCGTTCAGTACCTCATTTCTTTACTAGTCACTTGCCTAATCATAACCCGTTGGGTATGCCCCAAAGGGTATGACACACTATGCATCTCTCTTCATGAACTGGCATAGTGGAGAGTTGAAGCAACATGGGCGGGTGTCAAGAGAGCTGTTTCTTTATGTTTGAAGGTGGAAGCAACACGTGTGACTGGGAAGTACTTGAGGACATCCTCAATCAGAGTCGGTTTTAAAGGAGGGGCTTACCCGACCTGAAGATATTTCTTGCCACACCCCAGTTGCAATGTTATATACTGTTCATCTCAAATCCTGTCTGTTTGTCTCGTACATATAATAGTGAGGTATGTACCTGGTACACCCTCAAAGGTAAATATTATTTGCACACATCAAAGGGCAGGTTGATTTTTTAGTTTTTTAGAAAATCAATATTGCAATCGGTACACATCACGGGAAAATCTGATATTGGCTGAAGCATATTCACCTGGTTTCCTTCGATGTTTATTAACCTAAGATTATATATATATATATATATATATATATATATATATATATATATATATATATATATATATATATATAGTGTAACCCGGATATAAGAGACCCGGATATAAAAGAAACCCGGATATAAGGGAGATTTTCTCTGGTCCCAAATTAGTTCATAAAACAAAATAGTCCAAACCCGGATATAAGATGAACCCGGATATAAGATGAACCCGGATATAAGAGACTTATTATGAGGTCCCGACAACTCTCTTATTTCCGGGTTACACTGTGTATATATATATATATATATATATATATATATATATATATATATATATATATATATATATATATATATACACGCATTTGTCCTGGGTAAGACGTTAAACTACATCCACGTCCTGGGTAAGACGATAAACTACGTCCAGCAGCAAGGCCTCTGATCCGGAGGATTTGAGGAAGGTGGAACCGCCTCTTGATTGCTGGTGTTCCCAGATCAACCCTGACAGGGGAAGTAGCACCTGTCAGGGTCCCAGCTATGGGCAAATTGTTAACTATTACCAGCAATACTTTTTCGAAAATAAAATATAACCAGCAACACAATTTTGAAGGAAAGGTATTACCTGAAACAGATGTTTGACAAAACAAAATATTACCAGCAATAACAACTGTTGTTGGCATTAAATAACCCATTGAGGATGATATGCCGTAAAACAAAATAAACCAAACCAATCTAAACCAAAGAATACATATTCTATTCATACGAATCTATCCTAAAAATGTTGTCGGCATTAAATAACCCATTGAGGTTGATATGCCGTAAATCAAAATAAACCAAACCAATCTAAACCAAAGAATACATATTCTATTCATACGAATCTATCCTAAAAATGTTGTCGGAATTAAATACCCCACTGAGGTTGATATGCCGTAAAACAAAATAAACCAAACCAATCTAAACCAAAGAATACATATTCTATTCATACGAATCTATCCTAAAAATGTTGTCGGCATTAAATAACCCATTGATTTTGATATGCCGTAAAAAAAATAAACCAGACCAATCTAAACCAAAGAATACATATTCTATATATACGAATCTATCCTAAAAATGTTGTCGGCATTAAATAACCCATTGAGGTTGATATGCCGTAAAAAAAATAATACAGACCAATCTAAACCAAAGAATACATATTCTATTCATACGAATCTATCCTAAAAATGTTGTCGGCATTAAATAACCCATTGATTTTGATATGCCGTTAAACAAACCAAACCAAACCAAACAAACACACACACACACACACACACACACACACACACACACACACACACACACAATACGAGGCCAAAAAATGGACGCACCAATAAATAATCGATTTTTGTATTTTATCTCGACAAGTAAGTAATAGAATTCGTCTAATAATACAGTGTATTAATACAAGTGTACATATGAACATTATACAAGTCAAAAAATGATTTAGTATTTTGTTCGGTAAATTTTTGCTTTAATAACTGTTTTAAAATTTCATGGCATGCAGTAATTCTTTAGCAAGTCAACGTTCTTCACCAGACTTTTCCCAGCATTCTTTTAAAAGCTCCTGTTTTGTATTAACTTTCCTATTACGAGGACGCCTGTCCATTATCGCCCAAAGGTTTTCAATTGGGTAATGGTTAGGACTCTGACTAGGCCACTGGAAGAGTAGTAAT
>OZ038482.1:122364866-122379866 GCA_964036315.1 Acanthosepion esculentum | reverse complement strand
TGTATATCACTGTAACAAAAGAACACTTGTGTAAATTTGGCGCCATCAGACACCTGGTTGTTCAAGAAAATGACACATTTTCCATCTGATAACAAAATTAACGATACTATGTGCAAGTGAGTCAAACGTAAATCAGAAAGTTTCTCTATAAACGGAATGAAAAGATGATAAAAATTTGGCGAGGGGTTGGGCATATTTTAATAAAAAGAAATTATGTTGAAAATGGTTAATGACTCCAGTTATTATTTTCTCTAGTTTAAAACCTTTTTTTTTTTTTGGCGTGGGGAGCTGGGGATTGAAGAACTGACGTATCAATGAAGCCTAGTAATTTTGAAGAAAAATAAATTTTCTTCAGTTCCATATCAATTTAATTATTTTCTGTTTTGACTTTTTTTTTAAGATTGGAGGGCTTTAAAATAAAGAGCATGACATTTTGAAGAGAAATAAATCCGTTTCAGTTCCATATCAGTTTTTTTATTTTTTTTCTGTTGAAATATGTTTTTTTTTTAATGTGCTGGAAAAAACATCTAAATGACTAAATCACCATATGTCATTTTAAAGAGAAATAAATTCACTTAATTATAACAGCAATTTAATCTTTCTATCTAATGCATATTTCACAGATTTGCAAAATTTACTGACCAATCAAGATTTGTGATTTTCAAGAGAAATGAAATCACTTAACCCATAAAAATGCTCTCCATAACATCCGGTACAAAAAGTAGAAATTAAATTAAAAATCTCCTATTAATTATAAGTTTTTAAAAATGCGCTCTTAATTATAGGTTTCTAAAATAATCCGGTATTCATTATTTCTTTTATGTGCAGTTTCTCTTCACAACATAACCGATCATATCTCTCCCCAACTTATGTTTTATAGTATAAAGTATGATTTCTCGCCATATTATCATCCTCACTTCCTGTTCTGACATCTATTTGCTCTTTCGGTAGCCTAGTATTAAGTATCGTTTCTCGCCTTATTATCATCCTCACTTACTGTTCTGCCATCTATTTGCTCTTTCGGTAGCCTAGTATTAAGTATCATTTCTCGCCTTATTATCATCCCCACTTCCTGTTCTGTCATCTATTTGCTCTTTCGGTAGCCTAGTATTAAGTATCATTTCTCGCCTTATTATCATCCTCACTTCCTGTTCTGTCATCTATTTGCTCTTTCGGTAGCCTAGTATTAGGTATCGTTTCTCGCCTTATTATCATCCTCACTTCCTGTTCTGTCATCTATTTGCTCTTTCGGTAGCCTAGTATTAAGTATCGTTTCTCGCCTTATTATCATCCTCACTTACTGTTCTGCCATCTATTTGCTCTTTCGGTAGCCTAGTATTAAGTATCATTTCTCGCCTTATTATCATCCCCACTTCCTGTTCTGTCATCTATTTGCTCTTTCGGTAGCCTAGTATTAAGTATCATTTCTCGCCTTATTATCATCCCCACTTCCTGTTCTGTCATCTATTTGCTCTTTCGGTAGCCTAGTATTAAGTATCGTTTCTCGCCTTATTATCATCCTCACTTACTGTTCTGCCATCTATTTGCTCTTTCGGTAGCCTAGTATTAAGTATCATTTCTCGCCTTATTATCATCCCCACTTCCTGTTCTGTCATCTATTTGCTCTTTCGGTAGCCTAGTATTAAGTATCATTTCTCGCCTTATTATCATCCTCACTTCCTGTTCTGTCATCTATTTGCTCTTTCGGTAGCCTAGTATTAGGTATCGTTTCTCGCCTTATTATCATCCTCACTTCCTGTTCTGTCATCTATTTGCTCTTTCGGTAGCCTAGTATTAAGTATCGTTTCTCGCCTTATTATCATCCTCACTTACTGTTCTGCCATCTATTTGCTCTTTCGGTAGCCTAGTATTAAGTATCATTTCTCGCCTTATTATCATCCCCACTTCCTGTTCTGTCATCTATTTGCTCTTTCGGTAGCCTAGTATTAAGTATCATTTCTCGCCTTATTATCATCCCCACTTCCTGTTCTGTCATCTATTTGCTCTTTCGGTAGCCTAGTATTAAGTATCGTTTCTCGCCTTATTATCATCCTCACTTACTGTTCTGCCATCTATTTGCTCTTTCGGTAGCCTAGTATTAAGTATCATTTCTCGCCTTATTATCATCCCCACTTCCTGTTCTGTCATCTATTTGCTCTTTCGGTAGCCTAGTATTAAGTATCATTTCTCGCCTTATTATCATCCTCACTTCCTGTTCTGTCATCTATTTGCTCTTTCGGTAGCCTAGTATTAGGTATCGTTTCTCGCCTTATTATCATCCTCACTTACTGTTCTGTCATCTATTTGCTCTTTCGGTAGCCTAGTATTAAGTATCGTTTCTCGCCTTATTATCATCCTCACTTACTGTTCTGCCATCTATTTGCTCTTTCGGTTGCCTAGTATTAAGTATCATTTCTCGCCTTATTATCATCCCCACTTCCTGTTCTGTCATCTATTTGCTCTTTCGGTAGCCTAGTATTAGGTATCGTTTCTCGCCTTATTATCATCCTCACTTCCTGTTCTGTCATCTATTTGCTCTTTCGGTAGCCTAGTATTAAGTATCGTTTCTCGCCTTATTATCATCCTCACTTACTGTTCTGCCATCTATTTGCTCTTTCGGTTGCCTAGTATTAAGTATCATTTCTCGCCTTATTATCATCCCCACTTCCTGTTCTGTCATCTATTTGCTCTTTCGGTAGCCTAGTATTAAGTATCATTTCTCGCCTTATTATCATCCTCACTTCCTGTTCTGTCATCTATTTGCTCTTTCGGTTGCCTAGTATTAAGTATCATTTCTCGCCTTATTATCATCCTCACTTCCTGTTCTGTCATCTATTTGCTCTTTCGGTAGCCTAGTATTAGGTATCGTTTCTCGCCTTATTATCATCCCCACTTCCTGTTCTGTCATCTATTTGCTCTTTCGGTAGCCTAGTATTAAGTATCGTTTCTCGCCTTATTATCATCCTCACTTACTGTTCTGCCATCTATTTGCTATTTCGGTAGCCTAGTATTAAGTATCATTTCTCGCCTTATTATCATCCCCACTTCCTGTTCTGTCATCTATTTGCTCTTTCGGTAGCCTAGTATTAAGTATCATTTCTCGCCTTATTATCATCCTCACTTCCTGTTCTGTCATCTATTTGCTCTTTCGGTAGCCTCGTATTAATTACAGTTTCTTTTTTTAAAATCTGTTATTAATTGCAGTTTTATAAAATAAACCAGTATAATTATTATAATCCGCTAATATTAATAGGGTTTCTATCTATGACCTATTAATACACACTGCCTCAAATATTGGACGGGGAAACATTTTTTTAGCAGTTCATCCAAAGTAAGGCGGGGCAGCCGCTAGCACGCAACGGGTTACATTGAGTGGGAGGTAGAGTAAAGAGGAGTGTTTGGGAAGAGGATAAAGAAAAGGACGCGGGTCAAGATCAAGGCACCGGAAGATGTCGATTGACATTACATTTGAAAATTTGAAGATTATAGCTATCAGGGATGCAAGTAAGAGGAAGGGAGTTCCACTGACGGGTAGTGCGAGATAAGAATCTGTTGGAGTAGAAGAGACGGCTACATTTAACCTTTTTGACAGTGAAAGGGTGGGACCGAGATGCCAACCTAGTAGCACGCTTAAATTCATGCAGTTTAGAAACCAATGAAATTAGCTCAGAGCAGTTGCGATGAAAGTACTTGTAGAAAAGACAGAGGAAATCCATAGAACGTCTGTGAGAAAGTGAGTGTAGACGAGATGCCATATCAAGACCTATCACATTGCATTTCCGTCTCTGGATTTTGTCGAAGACCTCGAGATGGAGAGCGCAATCACCAGACCATATATGACAGCAGTATTCCGTGCAAAGGCGAACGGTTGATGTGTAGATTTGAAGAATGGGTTCAGGCGACATTGGTTAATTTTGAAATCAGTTTCAATATTCTCTCTTGTTTAAAACACTGATGACATTAATTACCAATCAATTTATAATTTTGAAGATAAATTTATTTTCGTTACGTTTTCGGATTTAAAAATGATTTTCTAAGACTGGATAACTGACTCATCGGTCAACTTTCATAATTTTGAAAATAAATATGGTCTTTATTTTAATACTAAATGTCATTATTACATTAGTGTTAATTTTTTTTATTGATAACTCATTTATCAATAAATCTTTGTAATTTTGAAGGGAAAAAATTAATTCATTTAGATACCTGTTTCATTATTCTTTATATTAGGTCATCCCATAAGTTCTGTCCGAATTTTAACTTTTTGTTAAAATGAACGAAATTTAAAGAGTATTTTGTAATGTCTAATGGAGCTGAACATTATTTTTATGTTGAGATACATATAAACTGATCATATTATATTTCAGAGAACAATAAAATTAAATTTTGTTTGATTAAAACCCTGCTAACATGGAAGTACCCAAGAATCATTTGAGGCACATAATGCTTTATGAGTTCAAGAAAGGAAACTCGGCAGCCGAAGCGGCTAGAAACATTCACTCAGTTTATGGAGAGGAATGTGTGAATGAAAGAACTTGCAGAAGATGGTTTGCAAAATTTAGAGTTGGAGATTTCACACTTGAAGATGAAGATCGAACCGGACGTCCAGTTGAGTTTGATGAAAAGCTTCTTGAAGCATCCCTTGAAGAAAATTCTGCTTTATCATTTGGCAGTGGTTCTCAGTTCAAACCATAAAACTGTTCATCGTCATCTTCAACAACTCCATTCTCGTCAACTTGTTTCACCTTTTTTGGATAGACTTGTGACTGGCGACGAAAAATGGATCTTTTATCGAAATGATAAGCGTCGTAGACAGTGGCTTTGTAAAGGGGAAGGACCCCAGCCACAGCCGAGAAGAGAACTTTATGGGCAAGAGGTTCTTCTTTCAATCTGATGGGATTGCCAAGGAATAATCCACTTTGAATTCTTACCACCTAATGCAACAATAAATGCTCAAATATACTGTCAGCAATTAGAGCGTTTGAACCAAGCTTTGAGGAAAAAAAGACCTGCTCTAGTGAATCGAAAACGGGTGATGTTTCATCAGGACAATGCGCGACCATACACAACAAGAATCACGTCACAAAAGATCGAAGAACTTGGTTGGGAGAAAATTCCTCATCCACCTTATTCTCCCGACTATGCTCCTTCAGACTACCATTTGTTTCGTAGCTTACAGAATCATTTGGAAGAAACAGCTTTTGTAACAGAGGAAGAGATTAAAACTGACATTTGTGAGTTCTTCGAATCAAAGCCAAAAGAATTTTACAGTAATGGAATTAGTAAGCTTGTTAATAGATGGAAGGAAGTCATAGATAATCAGGGAAAATACATTGTTGATTGAATCTGTAATTTGTCACTTGTTTCAAAATTCGGACAGAATTTATGGGATGACCTGATAGATTAAAATATTCTTTTATAAGATTGGAATTCTTATTTATAATTTCCTCTTAATTTTCAAAAGAAATAAATTAAATTCACTTGAAAACGTGTCTCAAAATTAGTTTTATATTCTTGTATACTGTATTAATAAATCAACGATTGTAATTTTGTAAAAGAAATAAATTATTTTTTAATCATTTCAACTCAAGTAAGGTGATAAATCCACTAAGATACAATAGGTTATTGAGTGTGAAAGATTATGATAAAAATAAAAAAACATTATTATGGTTTGGTTATATTGATTTGTTTAACAGCATATCAAAAACTTACAGGTCATTTAATGCCGGAATTTTATTTTTTGTGAGCACTGATATCTTTTCCACAAAAGTATTACAGGTAATTTTTTCCACTAAATATATTGCTGGTATTCTTTTTATTCTGTTGCTATGAAAATGTATTACTGGTAATTTTTTCTAATATATTTTTTATATTTTCATGTTTTCATCACAGTTTGGAGGTTCACTTTTTGCTCATAGATCGGACCCTAACAGCTGCTACCACTCCGGGACAAGGTGGACCTGGAGACAAAAGCAAAACTTTCCAATAAGAGGCCTTGCTGCCGGATGTAGTTTATCGTCATAGTTTTTTTAAAATTCTATATTCAACATCATCACCTAAGAAGACACCTGAAATATTGAAACAAAATGCCTATTTTTGTTGTGATTTTGTAACATTTTTATGTCATAATTTTAGAATAAATGACAATATTTGCTCTACTCTGTATTGAGCACTCTTTTAAGAACAGTATTTGTTCGTTATTGGAATTTATTGCGTATACACCAATTCTATACTTGTACACACACACACACATACATATATATATATATATATATATATATATATATATATATATATATAATATTAGTAGTAGTAGTAATCTTATAAGTATAAGTAACTACACTCGTTTCGGAAAACCTTCCGTTTCTTGGTTTGCAAATAATCAAATGAATATTGAAGGAAAAAAAGGTATAAAAAAAGAAAAGCCGAGAACATGAACGCGAAAACAATCGTTCAGCATGCAGGTCCAAAGCCCAAAGAAAAAAAACCGATACGAGTACGCAACTAAATAATTAAAGTGCTCAATACAGTAAGTAGAGCAGACCTAGTTAAAGCTAGAGAGCCAAACAAACCTACCAAGGTTTCACCGAAGCGGATCGTCAGGGAATCCAGACGATCCGCTTTGGCTCTCTAGGTTTAACTATATATATATATATATATATATATATATATATATATATATATATATAAATTACTTATTCTATATATATTATATAAATTACTTGTACTATATATATGCGTGTGTGTGAGTGCGTGAGTGCGTGAGAGAGAGAAATAGAGAGGGGGGATAAAATATTACTTCACATAGTTACAAAGATATTGAAAAGATTTAACTGATAGAAATCTGTAGGCAACGCCTCAGCTCGATTGGTTGGTATGTGACGTTACTTTTACTTGCATTTCAAATTAACGATAGAAATTCAAAAGAAAAATTGATTTTCTTAATAGTCTAAATACTAGTTTACGTTGAAATCACCGTTTCCACTTGCAAAGACAATTATCAACCAAGAACGTTGACTAGAACCCAGCAATCATATTAGAGACTTTACTTATCAGTCAATGCTTGCAATTTTTAATGGAAGTAAATATACTTCAATAAGATAGAAGATGTCGATTGCCGTTGCATTTAAATCTTCAAAGATTGTAGTTATCATGGAAGCCAGAAATCGTAAGGTGTTTCCACAGGTGTAAAGTGCGAGAAAAAAAACTGTTAGGATAGATGTGGCGGTTGTATCTAGCTAGTTCAGTAAAACGGTGAAACCTATTTGCAAATCTAGTATTACGTTTAAATGGTTGTACTCTTGGATCCAGAGAAAAAAACTCATCAGAGAATCTTCATAAAAGTATTTGTAGAAAAGAAAAGGGGAAACCACGTCACATCGGTGAGATTGTGACCGGGGTTGGGATGCCTGGTCTAGATCGATTGTATTATAGACCCTTCTTTGGATTTTGTCAAGAATCTCGAGATATACAACAGGAGCACCGGACCAGATATGGCTACAGTATTCCATGCACAGACGAATGCTAGATTTATATATGTGCAAAATGGTTTCTGACGAGAAAAATCTTCTGGCACAACACAGTGAAGCAACTTTCCTTGCAACAGATGTAACAATTGATTCGATATGGTCGTTTCACTTCATATCAGGGGAAAACGTGAAGCCAAGAAGGCGTAGAGTATTGCTCTCCTGGAGTTCAGCATCATCCATACCGATGGCAAACAGAAAGGTTTCTCGGTGGTCATTAATTAAATTGATATGGAACTGAAGCGAATTTCTTTCTCTTTAGTAGTGACATACGATGATTTTATAAAGTCCTCCAATATTAAAAAAAATTCAAAACAGAAAATTATTAAATTGATACGGAACTAAACGAAAATTATTTCTCTTCAAAATTACTAGGCTACATTGATACGTAAGTTCTTCAATCCTGTAAAAAAGGTTTTAAACTAGAGAAAATAACGAACTGGAATCATTAACCATTTTCAACATAATTTCTTTTTATTAAAACATACCCTCCTTTCGCCAAATTTTTATCCTCTTTTCATTCCGTTCATGGAGAAAAATTATGATTTATATTTGACTCAACTGCGAATAGTATCGTTAATTTTGTCATCAGATTTTCTTGAACAACCAGATGTCTGATGGTACCAACCAGAAGTTGCTTTTTGTTGTTTTTGTTTTGTTCTTTTACAGTGATGTTCACTTTATACAGTCTAGGGTTACAGATGTGTGTTTTACCAGCCATTCATTGCCTCAGTTAACCACTGATTGGATATCCTTTTCAAGTGTAGTTGCCAGGTTTACTTTGTCATGTCTGTGAGATCTACTACTAAAACTGTAGTAAATGTTTGTGTCATCTGCATAAATATTTACTTGGGAACTGATGACATTGGGGAGACCATTGATGAACGTCAGAAACACCCTAATTGCAAGGATTTAATTTTGATACAAGTTACATAATTCTCTTTTTCTAAATTGTTTAATTATTTTATCTAATCTGCATCTTATTTTATAGGACTGAACACCAATAAAACATTTTATATACAACCAAGAAAGAAAACTTGGAGTACTTGATACAGACTATTTTAAGACAAGTAATGTAAATGTAAACAAAGTGTATCCTACTGAATATAATTCCAAGTTCTGTCTGTGTATTGTACTTTTCGACTCGCTGGAAGAAGGGCGATCAGTAACTGTTCAGTTGTAAATAAGAATATGACAAGTTATCCCTGGGTAGGTGGATGAGAAAAATCAACCCCAATAAATTAAATAAAGAGTATAATTCGAAATTTCCTGAAGGCTACCTGGATTGACAGATATTTGAAGTAGGCCGAACACGACGGTCGAATTGTTATGAGAACGCCAATAAAGAGCAGCACCATAATCCGAGTGTACGTAATATAAATGATGACAACTCCTCATCCCAGAAATCTACCAATATTTACTAAGCTAATCATAAATCAGGTCAAAGCGAAAAAGAAGGTGAGAAAGATTGTATTGCGCCAATTTTCAAATTTAGGATAGTCATGCTGTCTGAGAATATATCAATATTCTTAAGCATTTCTTTACTTGTACCCTCGATGTGGGGAAATCGTTAGCGAGGTTATTCTATTTGAGCCTTACTAAGTGGGTTAAGCCATAAAAAAATCAAAATTAAATAATGCAAGGTTTTGATATGTCGTAAAATCAACTATTCTAACCTTTTTATTTTCCCATTTTACTGAAGCTCGAACTCTGATGAATTTCACGCCTGAGTTACACGTATATATTTCTTGCAAAAAGAAAATTTTATTTGGATTTTTCTCTCGACTAATAATGGCAGCCAATTTAGATAAAGCCCTACAATTTACTATTTGTATTCTCTATATTTTATCTTGCTAAAGTTTGCCTGATTTTTAGCCTTTTTGAATAAGAATTTATACCAGGCTCCCTGTAAAAATGTTACTCAAAATATGTAACATATAATTTAATCCCACGCTAAAATAATTTAAATACTAATTTACATAAAAATATATTTAAACCATCACTTAATTTCGTTTATTCGAAACTGAATTGTTACTTTTGTTGATGTCTTTCATCTAACCTGATGAACTTACAAATTTTGACAAAAAAAAAACATTTTTGTTCTTGTATATAAATATTTGTTACAAAATAAAATCCTTGTATTTACATTGAGAAAGTCCCTCAGAAGACGAAATGCGTCGGCTATGATAAGTTTCCTTTTGTTTTTATTCATATTGTCCTTGAACAGTTATACTCTATCTGAAATTATTACACGTTTCGAATTGTTTAAAAGTTACGACGGCCAAAGATACCAGTGTATATTAAAATATGTGCAGTCAGACCCTTCTACATTTTGATATGAAATTTGAATTGTATGTTTGTTTTCTGTGTTCTAAGGTTAAGTATTGCGTTATATCTATTAAGAAGAAGATTATGTTGAAAAATAAATATATATCGTGTTAAATGTTTCTTTTTATCATTCAGTCAAAGATTTATTGATGTACAAACCGTAATGCATCATGGGTTTTACTTTTTTCCCCTCTTTCTTTATTATTTTAATCTTTATTTTCTTCGTCTTTTTTACTTCATATCTGTTCATATTTACTTTTTCTGTCTTTCTCATTTTTTATCGTTCTCCATTTTTCATCTTCCTTTCTGTTATTTTTTCTTCATCATTTTTCTTCTTTATTCTTTCTTCCCTTTATTCTTCCATTTTCTTCTTTCTCCTTCTTTATTCATTGCGTCCTCCTTTATATTTTTCTTCTTCCCTTCTTCTTTTTTCCTTCCACTTCTTCCCCTCTCTTTCTTCATTTTACTTCATTTTTCTTCATGATCTTCTATCTTTTTTCTAATTTTTCTTCGATCTTCTTTTCCGCATTTTTATTTCCTTCTTTCTTTCTTTCTTCTTAATATTTATCCTTGCTTTCTTCTTAATTTTTCTTCTCTATACTTTTAATTTTTTTTTTCTCCCTTCCTTTTCCTTTCCATTTTCGACATTTTTCTTCTTCCTCTTCCTTAAATATTTTCATTATAGCATTTTATATCTCTTGATATATATCAGGTGACAATAAATTCCCCAAACATTAACACCCTTCCCAGTATTTGATTCTATCAATAATGTTGTGACTAAATGATCTCAATGTGTTTATATATTTGAATTTCTCTTGTTTTTCATTTTATCCTATTTTCCTCCGCCTTACTTATATTATTATTATTATTTTAATTTTTATTTCCTTTGATATCTGGCGTTTACACATTTATTTCCGGGTCACGCCCAGGGACCTAAGGTTAGA
Source organism: Acanthosepion esculentum (assembly GCA_964036315.1). NCBI lineage: Eukaryota > Metazoa > Mollusca > Cephalopoda > Sepiida > Sepiidae > Acanthosepion > Acanthosepion esculentum. The sequence continues at coordinate 122,369,068 of OZ038482.1, read as the reverse complement.
AATGGCATCATGACACTTTCCACTGACAAAAAAAAAAAAAAAAAAAATTACATAGATAAAGCCCTTCGTAAAGTGTGGGCTGTACACGTGAGAACAATTTTTTGTATCTTTTTGAGGCATGGACTTCCAGGTATCCCTTCAATTAGTTTACTGGAATCTTTTCCAACTAATCCTAGGGCTACAACTACAACAGGGATTGTTGATGTTCCCATGTGCCACATTTTTGAGATTTCGATTTCAAGTTCCTTGTATTTTGAAAGCATTTTGAAGATCTTCGAAGATACATTGAAGTCTGCAGGGAACATCAACAAATCCAGTTGGAGTTGGAGTTGAAATCGGATTGATTCGAAAAGGTTCCGATAAACTCAATTAAGAGATTCCTGGCAGTCGACCCTTTAAAGAAATACTACAAAATTATACACGCAAGTACGTCTTACGCATTACAAAGAGCTTCATTTATGTAAAATGTGTGACCTTTGTTTTGTTTTTTACAAAAAATGAACCGTGGAAAATGCCATGAAGCCATTTATGACTTTACGTCTCTGGTTGGGACCCAGGAGTAAATGTGTATACAACAGAAATCAAAGGAAATAATAATAATAATAATAATAATAATAATAATAATAATAATAATAATAATAATAATAATAATAAGATATGGCAGTCCCTGCAGACTGCAATGTGTCTTTGAAGATATTCGAAAAACTGTCAAAATACAAGGACCTTGAAATCGAAATCTCAAAAATGTGGCACATGGGAACATCAACAATTCCTGTTGTAGTTGGAGCCCTTGGACTGGTTGGAAAAGATTCCAGTAGGCTGATTGAAGGGATCCCTGGAAGTCCATGCCTCAAAGAGATACAAAAAATTGTTCTGACAAGTACAGCCCACACTTTACGAAGGGCTTTATCTATGTAATTTTTTTTTTTTTTTTTTTTTCAGTGGAAAGTGTCATGATGCCATTTCTAACCTTAGGTCCCTGGGCGGGACCCGGAAAGAAATGTGTAAACGCCAGATATCAAAGGAAATAAAATAATAATAATAATAAGCATGACAGAGTGGGCCAATATCTTCACTGGAAAATTTGCAATTACTTCGGGAAGGAAACTGAAAGAAACTGGTACGAACACCACCCTGACCCGGTTACGGAGATAGGACCTGTTACAATTCTATGGAACTACACAATACACACTGACAGAACAACCAAAGCCAACAGCCCAGACATTGTTATTAAAGACCACAAACTAAACAAAGTGCCTCCTTATTGATATGGCACTCCCTGCAGACTGCAATGTATATTTGAAGATATTCGAAAAACTGTCAAAATACAAGGACCTTGAAATAGAAATCTCAAAAATGTGGCACATGGGAACATCAACAATCCCTGTTGTAGTTGGAACCCTTGGATTGGTTGGAAAAGATTCCAGTAGGCTGATTGAAGGGATCCCTGGAAGTCCATGCCTCAAAGAGATACAAAAGATTGTTCTGACAAGTACAGCCCACACTTTACGAAGGGCTTTATCTATGTAATTATTATTTTTTTTTTTTCAGTGGAAAGTGTCATGATGCCATTTCTAACCTTAGGTCCCTGGGCGGGACCCGGAAAGAAATGTGTAAACGCTAGATATCAAAGGAAATAAAAATAATAATAATAATAATAATAATAAAATAATAATAATAATAATAATAATAATAATATAAGTAAGGCGGAGGAGAAGAGGAGACAGTGAAAAACAAGAGAAATTCAAATATATAAACGCCTATCAATGTCGCGGTGGTTAGCTTTGATTGTTATGTCCGTGTGTATTTTGAAATCCCATAAACTTATTACAGTTCCTATCTCCGTAACCGGGTCTTGGTGGTGTTCATACCAGTTTCTGTCAGTTTCCTTCCCGTAGAAGTTGCAGATATTCCAGTGCCGATATTGGCCCACTTTGTCATGCCGTGTTTTATGTTCAGTGGGTGCAAATACCGTGCAACCTGATACAAGATGATTAATTGTTTCTGGATATTCATCACAGAATCTGCATTTTGGACTAACACAATTATATTTTTTGACAGTTATTTGTATTATCATTATTATTATTACTAGTATTATTATTTCATTATCTGTTTCAGTATAGTTATGATTACGCTTGATCCTATTGCTATGTTGTCATTGTTCTTTTTATTGCCTTATTTGCTTGGCACGGGTTTATTGTGGTTTATAGTCGTCATTATCAATGCGATCGTTGTTGTTGTTCCTGAAAAGACGGTAAATGGAGTCACGCGCTGAACGCTGGAAAAAGAGAATAGAGAAAAGCGCGTGCGAATTTCTTTTCAAGTCTTGTCTACCCCTCGGAAGTCGGATGTCATTTGTGGAGAGAGTTTTCTCGAGTCAGCCAGAAAATGGCACGGCAAACACTAATCCTCGGAGAGGCTAAGTACTACTACTACTACTACTACTACTAATAATAATAATAATAAATTAGTTTCAAGATATACCTTTCTGTTTCTTCAGTATATCTAACATATTAAACGACATATACTGAAACAGAAAGATGTCTGCATACCTGGATGAAGCTCTTTATTTACTTGAGTGCAAATACAGAGGGATTATAATATTGTTTTTGGATTCTATGAATGTAAAACGCTAATAAAAAGACGTGGAGGACAGTCATGCAAAGACTAAAACTACAGAAAGGATAAAACCAATCTAACGGAATCGGCTGATCTCCTGACTTGATTGGCCCCGTGTCGAGTTATTTTTTATTTTTTTATTTTTTTTAAGCGTATCACCCCAAGCAAGGCTAGAGACCACTATCACGCATGGGGTTATAGAAGTGTTGGAGGATGGGCAGATAGGAGTGGTAAAGGAGAGGATGTGGAGAAAGAGAAAGACAGTGGGTCGATCAAGGCAAGGGGGTTACAGAAGATTTGGAGCGAGAGCAGATAGGAATGAAAGATGAAAGGATGTGGAGAAGGGAAGTGGATAGATCAAGGCAACTGGAGATGTCGATTGACGCTACACTTAAACCGTTGGAGATTGTATTTGTCAGGGAAACAGTAATAGGGAAGGGAGTTCCATAGGCGAGATGTGCGAGACATGAAGCTATTGGAGTAGAAGAGACGTCTACATCTAACAGTTTCAACGGTGAAGGGGTGGGAACGGGATGCCAGCCTCGTAGGACGTTTAAATTCACGAGGCCTATGGACAAGCGAAAGCAGCTCCTCGGAGCAATTACCGTGAAAGTACTTGTAAAAAATGCAGAGCGAGGCAACGTCGCGTCTGTGAGAAAGCGACTGCAGACGAGATGACAGATCAGGGCCAATCACATTGCATATCCGTCTCTGGATCTTATCAAGAACCCTGAGGCAAACAGCAGGGACCCCAGACCATATATGGCAGCAATACTCCATGCAAGGGCGAATGGTCGATTTATAGACTTGGAGGATCGATTTCGGGGAGAAAAATTTCCTGGCTCGGCACAGGGAACCGACTTTTTTGCGGTGGATGATGCAACTGACTCGATGTATTTGTTCCATCTCAGATCAGCGAACAGCGTGAGACCGAGCAGCCGCAGAGAGGAGCTCTCGAGAAGTTGGTCTTCAGACATTCTAATGGGATGCAGGGATGGATCCTTGTGGTGGTTAATAGAGAGCAGTTTTGTTTTAGACGCGTTAAAGTTAACCATCCATTTCTCGCCCCAGTTCACAACCGATTGGAGGTCCTTTTCAATTTGAGCTGCCAGGTTAACTTTGTCAGCATCACTAGATTTGTGTTTGAGGCAGGAGTAAATTGTGGTGTCGTCAGCGTAGATGCCGACTTGGGAGTCTATGGCGTCAGGAAGGTCGTTTATAAATATGAGGAACAGAGTAGGGCCTAGGATGGAGCCTTGAGGAACACCTGAGTTAGTGGGATAGGAGCTGGAGATGAATCCACTGAGAACGACCTTCAATTCCCGGTTTGACAGAAATGATTGTATCCGGTCAAACAATCGACCTGTGATACCATAACGTTGGATCTTGTGAAGACGGCCGGCATGCCAAACTCTATCAAATGCTTTGGAGATGTCAAGGGCCACGGCACGAGCTTCAACGTTATTATGGATAGCTTGGTAGACAAATTCAGTGATGGCCGTAAGCACATCGGCAGTAGATCGGGCAAAGCGGAAACCATACTGCTTGTCTGAGAGCAGATCATGGGATCTGCCTTCGGGCAG
>OZ038482.1:122264866-122362366 GCA_964036315.1 Acanthosepion esculentum | reverse complement strand
TCTTCATCCAAGTAATTCAGATAGAGAAATAATTTTTAATATGTGTTCATATATTTCGATCAATGTACGCTTTAATCCCCCAGCAATGGGTTAAATTGCAGGGCAGATTGGGCTCTTTAGCTGACATTGGCAACTAGTCTAAGAGAAGGAAAACCCTGTATTAAAATCTTTGCTACTTGATGATGGTTTGTAATATGAGCTAGATTTTGATGATTATGGATAATCCTATAAGAGGGCGCTTATCTTGAAGGCTGTTGACAATAACTGGCATTAGTCCCAAGGTAAATGGACAGATTTAATTTCAATGTGTAGACTCTCCATGATATACAATGTTAATATTGGGGGATGAGTGTGCGTATTTTTCTAGGGAGATATTTTTCTTGGGGAACAATGCGTGTATTATGAGAAAAGTCTGTGTATCTGCGTTTCTGTAAAACGTCCGAAGAAAATACCTGAATTGATTTGATTTCACGTGACGTTTGACTCATAGCGATAGTCTCACCGGGCCTCAGCACTGGATTGCAAGGAAACGTACTTATGAGTGGTGATCCCATGACCTTACTCAATGTCTCTTCGTTACCATACTAGAATGCCAACATGCACAGTCTTTTCTATGGCTTGGATTACCAAAATATTAGCTGATTCATCAGATAGAACCTAAAACTTCATTCCTACATTTCCCTGAAGGCATTGATACTTAGTAAACATAAAATGATTAAACTAAGATTTGAACTCGTATCCATTTGTTTGTTTCGCTGACCATCACATGGATCCGCGTTGTGATGTAATGGATGTAATGGATATGGGTATAGAATGAGAAACCGTAGAACCGAGTTCGATTTCCAGTCAGGTACTTTACATTCATTTGCGTGCAAATAACCTTGGGAAATGCATGAATCTATCTCTATGGGCTGAGCAACAGGACAGTCTTCGTCCTGTAGCCTTGGGTGGCAATCAGTCTACCGCAGAAAAAAAAATAACAATCTACTGAGGGAAAATCATCTACCTCGACAGTGTTGAACCGAAAATCGACAGGATCGCCCAAGCGTTTATCACGTATGGCACTTAGCTGACTGACTGTATTATCACATTAATATATGAGTAGTTGTTTCTTCTTCTGTCAGACGCGTTCCTTTGAGGCATAGGCGATCATTGCTCTTCACAACTTCCTATACTTTTCACCATCCATTTACAGAAAGTCATCATGTAGATGGCACGCTGCCTTCCACTATCTCTCAATATACTTTGTCAGGGGCTAGGTTAAATTTTCCAAGCCCTTCTTCCACATTATGTATTCAAGGAATTTCACCTGTCTCTTTCTGATTTTTAGTATACGTGTTTTTTATTTGCCATTTTGTTTAAGATTTCCTCGTTGATTGATACCTCCGTCCATGGAATTCTCAGTATCCTTCTGTGGAACCACATTTCTGTTGCATCCAGTTTTCTCTTCATCCGTGAATTTTCCTTGACATTTGTAGGTTAAATTATAAAATTGATTGGACACCTCAGTCTTAGTTAGAAACCAGGCTAGGAGAAAGATTTTAATGAATTCAAAACCGAGAAGCTTACTCCAAACTGCTCCATGATAGTATACCCTACCATGTCAATTCCCAGATAATAAAGAAAAGAAATCCAAGAAAAGTTGCTGCCAGTTCGCCATGGTCGCCTACGTTCTCAATTGAAGAACATAGTCTCTGGTAATGATCTAAAAGACGAACTTGCTTCAGAGATCACCTTTCTATCTTATCCACTCTCCCTCAATGACGTCACACATTATGAAATGGACAAAGTCCGACAATTATTTAAAGAAATTTTTATGTTTAACATTCTTTTTATAGATACAAGTATTTAAGTAATGTTTCATAATGTGTGACGTCATTTGTTTACATTTGATACGCCATGAGCAGTTATGAATGTACGTGAGATATTCATGGAAGTTTGAAGTTTATAAGCAGTAATTTCGACCTTACTTAGTGGCCGAAACGGTTAAGGCACGTCAGGCTATATAACGGTTCCATATAGGATACAGGTTCGAATCCTGTCGAGGACGAATATTTTCTATGAAAATTTCTCGGACATTCAAGCCGGTAAATGTTATTTAATACTATAAACAGAGCAGATACTTGTATCTATAAAAAGAATGTTAAACATAAAAATGTCTTAAAATAATTGTCGGACTTTGTCCATTTCTTAATATATATATATATATATATGAAAAAAGAGAGACGGAAAATTTATATATATATATATATATACACAATTACTATTATTATGCTTATTATTATTATTATTATAACAGATTAGAACAAAACAATTTGTAATAGCTACACAATTTTTTCTTTCTTTTGGATATATATATATATATATATATATATATATATATATATATATATATATATATGTGTGTGTGTGTGTGTGTGTAGATTCTTTGAAACGTACGTAATTTTTTCTGTAGTTAATCATTTTTTGTGTTTATCAGCCTGTGGCACGTTTAGTTTATATACTAATGTGCATATGTTAATTAAATTAAATGTGTCCGTACATATGTATGTATCCGTGGTCGTGAATGCACGTAGAAATTGTCTGCGTTTAAGCGCCATGTCTTTATGTGTCTTTGTCGAAAACGTCCGTTTATTCCAGGTCAGATGCGTATCAGCGTTTGTGAGTTTTCAAAACAAGTTTGCCGATGCGTTTCAAATATGCACGCAGTTGTTGATCTGTGTAAATGAATGAAGATGCGTCTGTCTGCAATTATAAAAGTGCAGTCAAGCGTAGGCGCATTAATTGCACTTTTTGTCTATTACTATCTGTACAGGCCATTGTCCAATTTCGGTTTCAACTGTGCGTCCGCACACCCCCTCTTTCTACATATAGATTAAAACTTGTTTCATTTACAAAACGGACCCTATGACCTTAGCGTCAAAAAATCTATGGTCGGCTGTCCCGTGAAAATTGGGGTGTGGTGTGAGAGATGGAGGCGGAGAATGCCTATAAAAATCTCGTGAGCTTGTTTTGTTTTATTTATTTTACAGAAGATTAAATGCTATAAATGGTGTGCAGATTGCGCAACAATTATCGGAGCGAGAAGACATTGGGCGAACCGAGTTCAAATTTCGGCCTAGCCCGTTGCATTCACTTTCATATAAATTCCATGGAGAAAGGCGTGAATCCATCTCTCCTTGAAAGATATCGTTTGAATAGCAGTATAGACTAGAGACTGTCCATTCTTGGATGGCAAACATTCTAAGAGGGTAAAATATGAATTTCAAGCAAGGGTAAAGGCAATAGGAAACCACTCCACTATCTTTCACAAGAAGATGATATAACTACAAGGTAATAAAGAAAAAAAAGCAATGATTGCTTAAGGGAAATGTCATATAAAGGATTATCACATAATCATATAATGATCATATTAAAGATCATATTAATGATCATATATTATAATCACATATAATATCATAGAATATCAGTCAGTTATGTGCCATACGTGATATACTCTTAGGCGATCATGTATCTTTCGATACATTACTGACGAGGTAGATTTTTTTTCTGCAGTTTGTTGCCATTTCTTTTTGCGGTAGACCGGCTGCCATCCAAGGCTATAAAATCTGGTCTGTCCTGCTATTTACTCATAGCTGGGGGAGATGAAGAGAATTCATACCTATCCCAAGAGTATTAGCACGTAAGTGAATGTAAAGGATTCGATTGGAATTCGAACTCGGCTCTCCGATTCCTTAATCCGAACCACTATCCATTACTCCATAAAATCATATATAACCATAATCATATATAATCATATATAACCACATAATGATGACCATACATTATAATCATATAATAATCATATTAATATCATACAGGTGTTGGATAAAATAATTGAAACACTTGTTAAATTCAAACAAAATTTATTTAATATGGAGTTGGTCCTCCTTTAGCCTCACATACAGCTTTAATACATCTAGGAATGGAATCATACAGCCTCTGACTTCATCCAGAGGAATTTTCAGCCATTCTTCCATTAACACCTGCTCTAACTCAGAAGATAGCGGCCCCTAACTTGTTGCTCCAAAATGCACCACAAATTTTCAATAATATTGATATCTGGAGATTGGGGAGGCCACTCCATGTGTTCTAGCTCACTTTTATGCTCTTCATGCCAATTCTTAACCTCTCGTGCGGTATGTATTGGAGCATTATCGTTTTGGAAGATATCGTCACCATCAGGGAATAAAGTCTGGGCCATTGGATGAATATGATCCCCCAACATGTTCAGGTAATCTTTGCATATATGGCAACTATTGGACCGAGACATTTCCATGATATGCAGGCCCAAACTATCACTGATCCACCTCCATGCTTCACTGTTGGAAGAAGACAGTCAAGGTTGTAAGTTTCTTTGGGCTGCCTCCACACATAAACTCGCCCTGAAGTTGGGAAATGAGAAAAACTGAACTCGTCTGAGAATATGACTTGCTTCCATTGGTTTGCAGACCAGTTATTGTGATCTCTGTGCCACTTCAACCTCTTCTAAATGTTGCGAGTGGAGAGAAGATGTTTCCTTACGGCGTCTCTTCCATGATATGCAGCCTTATGGAGCTCACGTCAAACAGTTTTAGTAGAAACTGGACAATTCAGATGTTTATTCAACTCAGCAGTCACTTTGGCCGCAGTAGACTGATGATTTTTTGTCATATTGCGTTTCAATGATCGTCGATTCCTGTCAGTAAGTTTGCAAATCCGACCCGACTTGCTATGATGGCTAGAGGTTTTACCCTGTTTCTCAAATTGCGCCATAGTTCTTGATATGGTAGCTCTTGTAAAACCAAACAGTTCAGCAACCTTAGTGATCGAGGTTCCTGCCATGCGAGCTCCAACAATTTGCCCATTTTCGAACTCGGGAAGGTCACGCATTTAGCTTAAATTTTACTAAATTCTAAAAATAAATAAGACAAAGACAGTAAAATAGATAAATAAACGTATTTACAATAGATATAACCTGCAATTATGAAGTTTTAGTTAAAGTTCTTAATATAATAGGTCTTTGAAATATAGGAGTGGAATTTGCACCTGTTCCAATTATTTTGTCCAAGCACTGTATAATGATCATATTAGTATCATATAATGATCATATTATATTAAAGTATATGTCATATAAAATATGCAACATCGCAATTTTTGGCAAATGTGACTATTAATTTTGTACAGCGGATGGGACAAGATATCTGATAACAATAAATATATCTATTAGGATTAATTAAGATACAAATGTTAATGGACTATTTAAATAATTTTGTCCCGTTTCTTCTCGGCACGTGGGGGAGCAAGGTGTTCCACAGCCTCCTAACCTTTGTAGCACTTAGCAATAATTGTTTTGTTTAATATCCACCTCACTCCTTACCATCCATTTAAACAAGCTCGTTAGGTAAGCTATTCGCTGTTTTCTTTTTATCTCGTTCTCCAAGTCTCCGAAACCAAGCACACGGAAAAACTTGGAAATCATCCACAAAATTGTCTGTTAGATAACAGCCACCATGGAATAAAGGAAATTGGAAAGACGGCCGCCGTACGTGTCATTGGTCCATTTCATCAGAAATTATTAGCTTATCATTTAAAATCTGAGAAAATGGAGTATTGCTGCCATATATGGTCTGGAGCCCCTTCTGTTTGTCTCAAAGTCCTTGATAAAATCCAGAAACGGATATGTAATGTAATTGGCCCTGATCTGGCATCTCGTCTGCAGTCGCTCTCTCATAGACGTGCCGTCGCCTCCCTCTGTCTTTTTTTACAAATACTTTCACGGTAACTGCTCTGACTTCATGAATTTAAGCGTCCTACGAGGCTGGCATCTCGCTCTCACCCTTTCACTCTCGAAACTGTTAAATGTAGCCGTCACTTCTACTCCAATAGCTTCATGTCTCGCACTTCTCGCCTGTGGAATTCCCTCCCCTTTTCCTGTTTCCCTGATAGCTATAATATCCAACTATTCAAATGTAATGTCAATCGATGTCTCCAGAAGCCTTGATCTATCCCCTATCCTTCTCTTCATCCTTTCCTCTATCACTCCTATTTGCTCTTGCTCCAACTCTCTGTACCACCTGCGTGATAGTGGCTTCCCCCCATGCTTGGGGTGAAAAAATTAAAAAAAAAAGAAACCATATAGAAAATAATCACGAAACCAGGAAATGCTCTTCTCTATTTACTCAAAGTAATCCTTTCGGATTATCGATTCTGTCGATCGCTAATACCACTTTAATAATAATCCCAGTGGAGTAAGAATTATGAGATCATGTATAGTAATATTTACGTGAGGAGCTAAGAATTTTTTTTTCGATGGAGCTCATAAAAATTGCCGGTATACTGATCAGTTTTATGAGCATAAGTTAGAATTCCAGTCGGATCTATTATATTCATTTACGTGCTTGGGAAAAGTATGAATTCCCCCCCCCCAGCTATGGCTAAATAGCAGAACAGACTAGGTTCTATAGCCTTGGATGGCAACCTGTCAAGGAGAGGGAAACTGAATTCAAGAGATTTGGGTCCCGTCAGTCTATTTTGCCCAAGACACACGAGTAAATTTGTGTGATGTCTTATATGACATATTTATGAATACACATGCATATAGTGTGGAACTTGGTGCAATACTTAAAAAAGCCGGTCTGTTTAACCATTGACATTGATTGGTGAGTTCAAACATTATGGGTTCCCCATCCAAAAAGTCGACATTACATAACCCAACAATATTTGACATGAGAGGAAATCATCTTACCAGCCAAACACAGAGAGAGAGAGAGAGAGAGAGAGAGAGAGAGAGAGAGAGGGGGGAGTGCATAAATACATATATGAATTGGAATTAGAGACAGAGGTGGGTGTACATGCATACATATATATATACGAATTGGAATTAGACAGAGAGAGAAAAAGAGAGAGGGGGGTATATGCATACTTACAGATCTGAATAGGAATCAAATATATCAATTAAAGAGAGAGATAGAAAGAGAGAGAGAGAGAGATGTATATTAATAATAATTTTTTTTCCTCACCGGTAGCACAACCACACGATGCAAACTTAATTTAAATTTTTATACATATACCGGAAGAGATATAATATCTGCGGAGCTATAATTTGTGTGGATGAGTCTTTTTCGGTATATGTTTATATGAGTGTATAAAACTTATTTATATTTATTTATTTAATTTTTCTTTCATTTTCTCTTCATACTTTTCTTGTACTTTTTTCTTTCTTTTATATATTAATATATCAATATATATATATATATATATATATATATATATATTGACACACACACACATACACACACACACAGACACACACATATATATATATATATATATATGAAGAAATATAGTCTTAAAATGTGCTATATTTATGGGATAAAGTGCTCAATATCAAAGCGTGTGTAAAGCGGACGAAAAAAATAGCTTTAACTGTTATATAACGATAAAAACATTAATAAAAAAAAACATAATATACTACGTTACTTAAAAATCGAAAACCAAAAAGAGAAAATATACATTATAACAAATAAATAACAATTAAAATAAATTGATCTAAATATATCCAAATATATAAATAAACTAACAACCGATACCGATGAACTAGCCGTTAGAAAAAAACAAATAAAGATAATCAATCCAAATAAATACATCAACCCCAAAATTGAACAAATATTTTTAATTATCTTCCCAAACAAAAACAAAACTATTAAATAAGCTATATAAACAAATTTTTACTACGTTAATAATTTTTTTAAAATAAATAAATATATAAGATAAAAAAAATAAATAAAAAATAAATAAATAAATAAAAACAAGCAAAATAATTTAACCCAAATAAATAAATAAACAAATAAACGACTTCCGGTAAAATAATCGCCTAAATAGACTACCCACAATGCACCACTGACCCGTATATATAAATAGCCGAGAAAAATAACAGCACTCGTGGCCTGACGATTCCATCTAGCATGAAACAGATTGTCGCCTCTAAGTGTTGTCTTCTATGTTCACTTTCATATATATATATATATATATATATATATATATATATATATATATATATATATATAAGGCAGGATGTGTGTGTGTGTGTGTGTAACGAATGCACGTCCGCAATTTCCGACAGATTTGCACCAAAATCTACATGCACACGCTCCAAGTTAGTGGCAAGGCCAAGACCGACTTTGCATTTCCCAACTCCCATCGATAGTGGAAATAATCGATTTTTTCATGCTTCTACGGCAGTTTTCATGTAGTTTGCGGCCATTTTCTACTGGCCGGAGTTAGAGCCTATAGCTGGCTGCCACGAATAGGCTGGACGATTCTATTGCCCAGCGTGAGAGCCAACAGCAGACTGATACGAATGTTAACCAGCCTGCTAGCATGCAAAAAAAAAACTATAGCTGCATTCGTCACAAGTGGGAAAAATTTAAATCTGCATGGCACTTTACTCCAATTGGCTCATCCGCTTGCTTAAACTCAACGTTGATTCTGATTCCGCAGAACTGGGTTGGGTGTGAAAAAGTATTTGTTGTTGACATTCTTTTTTATTCGTTTTTTTCAGTTACGAGTCCTTTTTTAAAGCTGATCGTTTTGTGTTCATTTTGTTTATTTCTTTTTTCGTAACAGATTTAATGTTTAGTATAAAGCTTAGAAAAAATTCGCAGTATGAGATAGGCAAGAAGTAAGGCATGTAGCAACATCAGCACGGCAAAGGGCACTCCTTTAAAGGCAAAGAAAGGCAAAAATATTTTAAGTCAAGTGATAGCGAATGCTGCATGAGTCGTACGATTTTTGAATCAAGCACGGGCAACGCCGGGCCATGCTGTTAGTATATATATATAATTAAAAAACAATAAAATCAGTAATCACCTCATAATAGGTTATTCCCCATGTGAGGTGATTTTAGAATTTGTTGTTTATTAATTAATTGTTCTATAATAATAGATACATTGAGCTTTTTTGTGGATCACTTTTAACATTTTATGTTACTAGGATCCACTTGGATTACATACCAGCGCATTTGTTATCTTTAATATATATATATATATATATATATATATATATATATATATATATATATATATATATATATATATATATATATATATATATATATATATTATGAAATGGACAAAGTCCGACAATTATTTAAAGACATTTTTATGTTTATACATTCTTTTTATAGATACAAATATTTAAGTAAATGCTCTGTTTTTAAAATAAACAGTATTAAACAACATTTACCGGCCTGAATGTCCGAGGAATTTTCATAGAAAGTATTCGTCATCCGACAGGAATCGAACCTGTATCCTATACGGAACCGTCATATAACCTGGTGTGCCTTAACCGTTTTGGCTACAGAGGAGCGTTCGGTTAGCAAGGTCAATTTTACTGTCTTTAAACTTTAACCTTCCATGAATCTCTCACGTACATCCATATCTGCTCATGGCGTATCAAGTGTAAACAAATGACGTCACACATTATGAAATGGACAAAGTCCGACAATTATTTAAAAATAATAAATAGAATGTATACACATAATAATGTCTTAAAATTATTGTCGGAGAGCCTTTGCAACGATCAACAATGCACAACTTCGTATATGACAGTAGACATGGCGGCGCATTATTTTGTGCCACGAAAGGGCTGTTGTTGATATGGGCCTGCTCAATGTTTGTCAGCATCAATGAAAGTGAATAAACTGAATCCATTGAGCACTGTAATTCTAGCACCTGAGGAAGAACAAGTCTCAATTCTAATCTGTGGAAAATATTTGCCAAGACAACATAGGATTTGTCAAAAATGTAGAAAAGGAAGCCGCGGTGAGTCATAATAGGCTACGCCCTGAAGGGACATGGCATTGAGAAATTACCTTTGGCATTCGAGAAGAACTACAATCAGTTATGTAACCAGAGTTTCCTTTCTCCTGGAACTACTTTTAAATTTTTTGAGTCGAAACAAGAGGTCATGGCTAACTGTCCTCTCCTGAAATATGGCAGCATCCTCCCCGCAATCCACCCACCTCTTCTGTAAGTGTTCTGAACTTGGGCTTATGTTAGCCTCACAGAAATATTCTTGATGCCCCACCCACTTCATTCTTAGGTTTTTTTCTCTTATATTACTTTCTTATTTTATGTATATTCAATATACATTTGAACATATAACATTGAAGGAAGGAAGGAAGGAAGGAAGGAAGAAAGGAAGGAAGATGAATGGAAGGTAAGAAGGGAGGAAGGAAAAATTGAAATTTAAGAGAAAGAAAATAGGAAAAAATTCATGAAAGAAATAAAGATAAAGGAACTGAAGAATAGGAAATAAAAATAGAAAGATTGCGTGGTTTTATGGAAGGAAGGGAGGAATGAAAGGAAGGAAGGAAGGAAGGAATGAAAGGAAGGAAAGAAGGAAGGAAAAACTGTAAAATAAGAGAAGGAAAAATGAAACTAAAGAGGATAAGAACAGAAGTAGGAGAAAGAAATTGCGTTTTAAGGAAGGAAGGAAGGAAGGAAGGAAGAAAGGAAGGAAGGAAGGAAGGAAGGAAAATTCGCAAATGAAAAAACAAAGAAAGATGGACGGAGGAATGAAAGGAAGGAAGGAAGGAAGGAAAGAAGGAAGGAAAATCGTAAAGTAAGAGAAGGAAAAATAAAACAAAATTCTTAGAATAAAAAAGAGGGAAAGAACAGAAGAGGAAGTAGGAGAAAGAAATTACGTAGTTTTAAAGAAGGGAGGAAGGAAGGAAGGAAGGAAGGAAGGAAGGAAGGAAGGAAGGAAGGAAGGAAGGAAGGAAGGAAGGAAAAATTGCAACTTTAAGAAAATAGGAACAAAATTCGTGAAAGAAATAAAGAAAGAAAAACGAACAGAATAGGAATTACAAATAAAGAGATTGCGTCGTTTTAAGGAAGGAAAATTCGCAAATGAAAAAACAAAGAAAGGTGGACGGAGGAATGAAAGGAAGGAAGGAAGGAGGGAAGGAAGGAAGGAAGGAAGGGAGGAAGGAAGGAAAAACCGTAAAGTAAGAGAAGGTAAAATAAAACAAAATTCTTAGAATAAAAAAGTGGGAAAAACAGAAGAGGAAGTAGAAGATAGAAATTGCGTAGTTTTAAAGAAAGAAGGAAGGACAAATTCCCCATTGACAAGAAAGAAAGAAAGAAAGAAAGAAAGAAAGAAAGAAAGAAAGAAGCTATCCTTCTGCCTGCAATTCGCAACCTTCTATAAGTGTTCTGAACTTGGAGTTATGCTATCCTTGTCGAAATATTCTAGATACCCCAGTCATTTCATTCACTGGCTTTTATCCATTTTTTTCTCTCTATTTGACATTTATTTCTATCTTTTCCCTTTCCACCCCTCCCTCTTTCTTTGCCTAATTCTTTTCGGCAACATTTCTTTCTCTCCCACTCTCTCCTATTTTCTCTCCTTCTCATTTCTTCAATCCCTCTCGCTTTCTCTATTGCTCTTTTTCCAAATGAGCGGTTCAAGTACAACGAAAGGGTCTCTTTTTGACATTTTCGAGTGGTCTACTCTTCGGAGACCAAATCCCTCAAATTCTCCAGAGATGTCAACTTCATTGCCACAGCTTGTTGGGCGCAAAATGTCACATTACTCGCCTAAAGCAGACACAGGATATAGTAGACACATCCCAATGGTACCAACATAAGAACTGACCCAAGATTGCTGATATTTGAAACAAATTGATTAAATTACACTTAAGAGTAATGAGTCATCTTTCACTTTCGGGTCAGTCTAATATTTGGTAAGAGAGTTTCAAAGCTGAACTCGTAGAAATTCCATGCGTGTTGACAAGGAAGATATCATTATTGCTTTCGCATATATATATATATATATATATATATATATATATATATATATATATATATATATATATATATGTATATATATATATATATATATATATATATATATATATATATATATATATATATATTTCTACAATTACTGACTTATAGGAATATTTTAAGTGTATTCAATATATATTTGAACACATGTAATAGAAAGAAAGAAAGAAAAAACAGACGGAAGGAAGGAAGTGAGGAGGGAAGGAAGGAAAGAAAAATCAAAGAAGGAAACAAACGAGAAAAATTTAAAAAAATGAAAGGAAGCACAATCGCAAAATAAATGAAAAGAAAGAAAGAAAGAAAGAAAGAAAGACGGGAAGAAAAAATCGAAAATCGAAATAAAGATAGAACGAAAAAAAAATTGCCAAAAAGAAAAGAAAAATCGTAACGAAAAGAAAGAAAAAAATTGAAGAAAAATCTAAAACGGAGGAAAGAAAGAAAGAAAGAAAGAAAGAAAGAAAGAAAATCATAAAAGAAAGAGGTAAAATTTGCCAAAAAATTAAAATGAAAGAAAAATCGTAAAAGAAAGAGAGAGTAAACATTAGAAGAAGAACAGAAGAGGAGGAACGAGAAATAAAGAGATTGGCTGATTTTAAAGAAAGAAAGAACGAAGAGAGGAAGGAAAGTCGCAGAAAGAAAGTGGAAAGAAAAATCGTAAATGAAATTAAAAAAAGAAAAAGAGGAAAGAAGAGAAATAAAGAGAGTATGTGTTTTTAGAGAAAGAATAAACGAGAATTTCGTAAAGAACCTCTGCGAAAAGCTATTTCCGTCGGGTTGGGTTGGCCAGTGGTTATCGAGTCAGCTCCTGTTTACAAGTCGTAATGATTGTATATACAAACAAGTGCAAAGACAGCAGACGTTCTCACCATCTTAAATATTATATACAGAATCATACTGATATCAATGCATACAAGTTTAGGTTGTAGTGGTTTAATTATCGATATATGTCACTTAACATCGAATGTTAGTGTTATAGGACAATATTACGATTTCATAACGTTAACCACCAAGGTAAAAATCAAGATAAAAAGTAGCCCATTTTTGCAGGCATAAAAGGTAATGAATTGCTGACTTTAATTTGGTGTTCCTTTCCATTTTCCCGGTGCGGCAGAGTGGATTGGAGAAGTTTGCTGCCTAGACAACTTAAGGTCCTCACTGATTTTGTTCCTCCAGTCCTACATTCTGGAGATCGCATTATTTTCACTTACAACACAGACGACAGCAGCTCTGCCAGTTCAGTGTACCCAGTTATTCTGATTTCTGACAGTGAATCAAATATTTCCATCTCTGCTGTCCAGGACGCACCCTAAGTGTTGCCTCCTAAGATAGAATCACTAACATCGCCGTAATATAGAGAAAACGATTCTTAATATTAAATGTCTTGCTTTGCCAGCGACGACAACGATGGTGTGTCATGTTCATCGAATGAAAGATGGGTGTCTCCCAAAGGATGCTATAAACGGTGAGCTGGAGAGCCCCCATGACTCGTCACCGACTTCGATGAGCTGGACACCTTGTCAGAATACCAGACGTCCGCCTACACAAACACATCTGTTCCCCGGAGGTCGCATCTGGCAAGAGACCACGTGAAGCCCCACGTCGTAGATTCAAGGATCAGCTCAAAAACACTTTGCTGAGGACAAAAATCTCTCCGGTCAGTTTGGAGACGGAAGCTTCAGTAAAAACTACTTTGAGAAGAGTAGACAAAAAAACAAAAAAAAACGCCATCCTTCGAAAACACCAGAAGGCAAATAGAAGAGAATCAAAAAAAAAAAACCCTCTCCATCCCCTGAACCCTCCTACCCTACCCTGTGGTGACTGCGGACCTCTCTTCAGATCTAACATAGGACTTTCAAACAGAAAGAAATATCGATGAACACACCAATACTTAAGGTTTGGTTTGGTTTTGTTTGTTTTGTTTTACGCCATATCAACCTCAATGGTTTATTTAATGCCGACAAGATTTTTATTGCTGGTAATATTTTTTTTTCAAAAAAGTATTGCTGTTATATATATTTTTTCCCAAAATGTATTGCTGATAATATTATTTTTCAAAAAGGTATTGCTGGTATTTTTTTCAAAAATGTATTGCTAGTATTTTATTAAAAAATGTATAGCTGATAATTTTTTTTTTAATTGTATAGCTGGTCATATTTTTTTTGTGTGGTAATATTCTTTTTTTCAAAAATGTATTACTGGTAATAATTTTTCTTCAAAGATTTATTGATGGTAATAATTCCTTAGAAAGTATTTCTTGTATTAAAACCTAGTTTTACACTTTCATACTGTTTTGAGCCCACTTTGTGGGTTAACTATTTAACCCATATCTCGGACCCTAACTGGGGCTACCACCTCGGGTCAGGATGGATCTGGAAACACCAGCAATTAAGAAGCGGTTGCACGCTCCTCAAAACCTTCAGATCAGAGGCTTTGCTGTCGGATGTATTTTATCGTCTTACCCAGGGCGCGGAGGTAGTTTATCGTCATACCCAGAAGGGATTAAGAGGCGGTTTCACGCTCCTCAAAACCCCCAATCTCCCTATCAGTCATACGAGGAATGCAATAGACGGAAATTCGGGAGTTGCTCGCTGTTGATAGAAATTGCTCATTTGGTTGTCATACTCACAGCGTTTCAATCGTTGAACTCTCCGGGTTTATTCAAGCGAATGTCATACTCGGTAAACTTTTCAGCATTTCGAGCTTAAACATATACACAAGTCTACATGCATCTTTTTTCTTTCTATTCCGTGTCCATTCAGAACGTGGGCAACAATAACTCTCCATGCCTTTCTCTTCCTCATGGACCTTAGCAACGTTTCTCACTTTGACAATCAACCCCCCCTGTTCAGCCAACCATTCACATAAGCTTGTCAGGTCGGTAGCTTATTGCATACTACTATATCTCTTGCTCTCGATATGCCCTCTGTGTGTTGGGTTTTCCAAACCCTCTTTCCTCATTATGTTTTCAAAAGATTGTCTTGATTAAATTTTCCTTGCTTAATGGAGATAACACCTATCTGTAAATAACCTCCAGTTTATTCGCCTTTTGTAGCGCTACAGAAGGATGCTGAGAATACCAAACATGTGAAAAACGATGTAATCTTAAAGAAAATGGAAACAAAAACGACACTTATACTTAACACTAAGAAGAGACAGTTGAAATTTGTAGGACACATGATGAGGAAAGAGGGAGTGGAAAATTTAATATTCACAGGAAAGATTGAAGGTAACAGTTACATTGAAAAACATCGCATAACTTTTGTAAATTGATGGTGGAACAAGGTTTAGGAAAGATAAAAAGGAGAGAAAATTTATAAAGAAAAACAAAGGACAGGAAATTGTGGAGAGTCATGATCGCCAGTGGGCTAAAGAGACATAAAATTTTGAAGAAGCTGATGTTTTTTTCACAAAAAAGTATTATATAACAAACCGAAACTGAGACTCAACTCTCACAGAACAAAACAGATTTTAAGCAATGCTTTAAACAACTCTGCCATGTATGAGTATAAAAACCAAGTTTGTAGGTTTAACCCTAGAACACTAACCATGGGTATATGGTACCCAGCGCAAATTTTCCTATTTTTAATTACAATTTTCAGTGCCTGATTTTCTTACCTAAATAATGTTTTTCAGTTCCTATTAATGTTAACTCAAAGTACAAAGTTTGAAGTGCCTACATGTAAAATATTTCAAATAAAGATTTATATTACTCATCTCAAAATTTACAAATATGTTTTAGATGATGAATTTCTTGAGTGGAATCATGATATTTTCTCAAAAGAATCGGGTGTAAAATTTGTAATAAGAACTTGTGCCACCCGTTTTAAAACAGGAGAAATTGGAATTCACTTGAGGAGAACGAGAAATGTAAAGACAGAAAAAGGGAGATTTTCCTTGGTTGCAAACCGCAAGCTTCCAATAAGCTGTCCTAGCAAAGAGGTATGACAACAAGTGCTCTTTGGCCTATTTATAAGAGTCGGGATTAAGAGCTGAGTCAGCTTGTCGATTCATTATTTTCAGGGAGGAGTGGGTTATAATAAAGGGTGGGGAAAACATGGGTATGAAGGAAACGGGAGGGAAAATGATTGGAAGGACGCAATTTTAAGGGAATCAGCCATGTAGAAAGGGTTTGGAGAGCAAATGTGCAGGTAGAAAGGTTTCGCTCCAACCGACTAGATTCTTCAATTACATTCATGTTATGACAGTTTACAAATACATGCGCGCGAGCACATATACACACTCACATACACACACACACACACACACACACACACACACACACACACACACACACATATATATATATATATATATATATATATATATATATATATATATATACTTGAGGATGTACTGAAAAATTATCCACACTTAAAAGATTTTGTGGAGTATAGGATTTTTTTACGCACGCACGCACGCACGCACGCACACACACAAACACACACACACACACACACACACACACATATATATATATATATATATATATATATATATATACGAGCCATCAAACGAATAAGTGTTATATCGATGTAATCTAATATATGCATATATTATCGAAAAATCATGCTACGCTTAACGTAGATTTTTTTTATTATGCCAATCAACGATGCATTATTAACCGGAGTATTTGCATATCATATGTCGCATTTATAAGAATATATATATATATATATATATATATATATATATATATATATATATATATATATATATATATATATATATATATGTATGTATTTCAACCCCAAACGGTGGCAGTCTGTTTCATGCTTCAACGCAGTCTTCAGGCCTTATGTATTTATGTTTTGGCTCGACTGTTTATATATGCTGGTCAAAGGTGCATTATGGCTAGTAAACTATATTGTAAAATAACTGTTAGGATAATACAATAGATTATCCATAATGCACCACTAACCAGCACATATAAATAGTTGGGACAAAACACAACAAACATGTCCT
This sequence comes from Acanthosepion esculentum, assembly GCA_964036315.1. NCBI lineage: Eukaryota > Metazoa > Mollusca > Cephalopoda > Sepiida > Sepiidae > Acanthosepion > Acanthosepion esculentum. The sequence continues at coordinate 122,345,534 of OZ038482.1, read as the reverse complement.
GAAGATCGCGTTCAATCATGAAAAAAACTGTCGCTGCTTGGTATCGCCCTCATTGTCCTCTTTTATATCTACATACTCTTTATCTCTGATATGAGCACTTTCACACATAAATATAGCATACCTTCAATCTATATTTTATTATTCTAAACCGTGAAATTAATGTCAACCTTCTACGACGACTGACAGGTTGCGATGGATAGATTTTCGTCTAAATTACGCCAAAATGAAAGTAACATTGGCATCTCAATTTAACAGATATATTTTCCAAAATTAAACAAAAATATTTTGAAATAATAAAGAGTAAATCTATTCAATAAAATCGCCATTGGCTCCGACCACGGCCTCCAGACGACTTCGGAATTTCCTGCAACTCTTCTGGACGGGCTCCTTGTTTAAGTTGGTGAAGGTTGATATAATCCTTGCCTTCAGTTCGTCTTTGGTGCTACAAGAAATTTCTTGATCTTTCGCTCAACTACTTCCCACACATAATAATCAAGGGGCGTTAGGTGACCAGATGTAAGGGGTGATGTGGTCGTAGAAATTGTCTGACAGTCATGACTGCGTTCTCCTGCTTGTGTGGCATGGTGCAGAGTCCAGTTGTCAGATATAGGTCTTTCAGCTGCCACCCCCTTGAACGGGGGGAACACTACTTAATCAAGGCACTTGATATAGGCCTCCGTGAATCTGAAGCCCTGTGGGAAGATGAATGAAGGCATAAAGCCACCAACGCTAGTGATCACGCCAGACACCTTTGTAATCATCATTGGCCTCATCCAATTTCTTTCCGAATCCTCTGCACTGTCTTCATAGTCACACCCAAACATTCTGAAATGTTCGTATTCGAGTTTCCGGCGCGAATGCCAAGCAGTACAGCATGCCGTTTCCAAATGACTAACGGAGTGAATTGTATCATGGTGGTCTTTTTTCCTTTTTTTTTTTTTTTGACTGACGTGGCCCAATTGACCCTTCTGTACTGTGCACCCGAGAAAATCAAAAAACAAAATATAAAATGGCGACAATTTGCCCATTGCATAGTGTACACACACACACACACACACACACACACACACACACACACACACACACACATATATATATATATATATATATATATATATATATATATATATATATATGTATGGTATAAAATGACAACTGGAAAAATCTTAGATTTTGCCGACGCGTTTCATCTTCCGACTTTTTCAAGGCAAAAATGAAATCGAAATATCTCTGTTGTTATAGTTACATTAAAAATACAAATTTAAAAAGATAGACGTTTCTGTCCAAGCCTGGTTAATGTAAATTACCTTTATAGTAAGAGATTTTTTTGTCATGTCGCCAATACAGCTAAATTCCCAGATCAATTCTGTGGACAAGACAGATTGGTATAAAATGACAATTGGAAAAATCTTAGATTTTGACGACGCGTTTCGTCTTCCGACTTTTTCAAGGCAATGGTAGCATTCTTGCAACTCATTTTGGGGGCTGTCAAGGCGTATTCTCTTGGAGTTCATTGACGTCTTCAAACCCAGTTCCTTTCAAATGGGATTTTAATTTTGAGCAGGAAAAATTCACAAGGGGCAAGATCTGTAGAATAGGATGGTTGTCTGTCCTGAGGAATGTTTTGCTTCGCCAAAAAAACAGTGGTACAGTATACTCTTTCCTTCGAAGCACTGTTAAAAACTACGAAATTTAGCGAGAACGTTATAACTTTTTGTGCGTGTGCGACAGAGTTAAATATCAACCTTAGCAAACCAGCTTCACTCTGCATACTTTAGCTCCGTAGCAAGAGACGCGATATTTTTTGTCAGACTTCATATATCTATCTATCTATCTATCTATCTATCTATCTATCTATATACATATATATATATATATATATATATATATATATATATATATGTATATATATATATATATATATATATATATATATATATATATTAATTTAAAGAAAAACAGACAACTTTAAGGTTCTATTGTTATAATTTATTTCTTTCAAGATTTTCATTACTTAAATATTTTTTTCATGACTTATATATATATATATATATATATATAATTTATTTCTTCAAAGATTTTCATTACCTAAATTTTTTTCATGACTTATATATATATAAATATATATATATATATCCAAAATATGGGCGGTGTAATGGTTAGCAAGCTTGTCTCGCTAGAACAATTACGACTGAGTAGTGAGTTCGATCCTAACTGGGTGCCCCCATACTTTCGGCCTTGTGCCACATCTAAGCTATGCTTGGAAAATCGCTATATATATCCAGAGTAGGTACGAAAAGCAGGATCGGCCAGTCAATTCCAGTCTAGTTCATAGAGGTCACGAATCAGTTTTTTAGTAATACCCTTGGGAATGTTTTGAAGGGATGTCAGCTCCTCCCATCCTCAAGTTAAGAATTAAATAGCAGTCTAGACTTTTTTTTTCTCGAGTCTTGGGTAGCAACAAACCGAAGAGGACTGCTCTGTATACAAAACTGTGAAAAAAGCAACGGAAAACATCTGTCCCGTGCAATTCACAGATAATACAGAAAATGAATTTGTGACGAGCCATGAGAGCCTGAAGGATCATGGGTTTAAAAAAAAACTATAATAACTGAACTAAACCCTTTATTTAATCTAGGGGGTGTTGAGTAGTTCGCGTTCCACTGCTCATCTAGTTCCTGTTCTTATTTAATACTTTTCTGTTATTACTCGCCCGTTTCCACTAAGCACAGCCCATGAACTCATCATCACTATGTCATCCATAGGAAAATTTACCGATGTGAACTTGAAGCTTTAAAACTAACCTGTCTGCCGATTAGCTTTCAAATGCTGCTTTATGTCATGTTTTGACAGCGTCTGCCATGTTTTCCGCCTAGAACAAGTGGCATACACATAACCCCGTCACTAGTTTCTGGCATTATCCCAAAATTTGACCCCACAAGGCAATCGAATATGAAGGGTTACCTGCTGTCGTCCTAAAGAAATGTGTTCTTGTGATGGCTCCTGATTTCTTCGGACAAATGCCTCGGTGCTTCCTGCTTTTCAACTTCTTGGAATCCTCCTCCGTAGCCCCTGTTTTAAGAACTCTGGGGAACACTTTGATTCCTCAAATTATTCACTTATTAGTTCCTGCTTTCGGAAAAGCATTGGAGGCCCTATTCAATGCCGAACTGATTAAGATCTTCGCACGACCTTTCGGGTAAACAATATGGCTTCCGTTTCGACATGTCTACCACTAACGTGTTAACACCCATATCTAAAGTTATCTATAAAGCTTTAGATAAGAATGGCGATGCTCGGGTGGTGGCTCTAGATATCTCGAAGGCGTTCGATAGGGTTTTGTATGCTAGCCTTCGACGCAAGCGCAAAGGCGACTCTGCCACGGGATGTATCTTTGGCTTAATGCAATCGATCCTAACCAATCGAGTAACGAATGAACGACCTTTCGGGTAAACAATATGGCTTCCGTTTCGACATGTCTACCACTAACGTGTTAACACCCATATCTAAAGTTATCTATAAAGCTTTAGATAAGAATGGCGATGCTCGGGTGGTGGCTCTAGATATCTCGAAGGCGTTCGATAGGGTTTTGTATGCTAGCCTTCGACGCAAGCGCAAAGGCGACTCTGCCACGGGATGTATCTTTGGCTTAATGCAATCGATCCTAACCAATCGAGTAACGAATGCCGTACTGAACGGCCATGCTTCCAGATCTTTTGGACCTATGCTGTTTCTGATCTTTATCAATGATTTCTTTGATATCGTCATTTCTCAGGCTAGGTATTTATGCAGATGACACTAACATTTATTCCAGCCTTAGTAGAAAATCCAACACAGCTGATCTAGTAAACCTGGCAACTGCTTTTGAAAAGGACCTCTTATCAGTGGTTAACTGTGGCCTGAAATGGTCTGTAAATTTCAACGCCTACAAAACAAAACTTCTTTCTTTTTCTTAGCATCCTTCTGTAGCTATTCTATCATCAGGCTGGCTGATACTGAACTCCAGGAGAACAACACTCTACGCCTTCTGACATAAACTGAAGCGAGTCTATCGTTACATGTGCTGCAAGGAAAGTTAAATTATCCACGCCCTTCTTGTTCATTATGTGTTCAGTCTACAGAAGGAGGAAGCGTATACTTAACATCAGGAAGAGGTAGATGAAATTTCTGGGACACGTAATGAGAAAAGAGGGCATGGAGAATCTGATACTAACAGGTCGAACAGAGGGAAAGAGATACAAGGGAAAGCAACGCATGTCATACCTAGCAGGCTTAAGCAAGTAAATGACATAACATTGCTTGGGAGTAGTAGCTAAGGGACCAAATGTTTGAAAAGCTACAAGGGATAGGGGGAAGTGGAGAGCCATGATCGCCCACGCCCTGAAGAGACAAGGGAAATCAAGTGGCTTAAGTGGGCTTAAGCAAGTGGATGACAGAACAGGGTCTGTGAGAAGTAGCAAAAGAACAAAACTTATTGAGAGCTACAAGTGATAGGGAGAAGTGGAGAGCCATGATCGCCTACGTCCTCAAGGGATACGGAACATAAAAAGAAAGGAGAGTGTTTTTTTCTGATTCTGAATATAAATGTCCTTTCTGTTATCTTCATCTTTAAAACTTCTTTGTTTTTCCTACGCTCCGTTTATGGCAGATCCAGCATCCTTCTACGTTTCTATTGAAGCCTGTTTTCTGATGAACAATCAGATTATCTTTGCTAACCATTTCTTCACACCGAGGCACCTAAATACAGTTGATGTTCTGTCTGTGTATTAACTCTTGTGTATGTATTCATCGGTGAACATTCGTATAATCACACAATGTAAAATTTAGCGTACATCTATAACTAAACAAATACAACTATTTTAGCATAAGAAATGCGTATGATATGGATTCATTTTATTTATTAATGTCACATTTGTGCGCGTGTGTTTTTGTCTTTATTCTGGAGGGATAACAAAAGAAGAAAAGGTCATGGTCGATAGGAGATGGGGCATTGTTGGTGCCCTAGGAGAGTGTTGATCCACGGAACAAAAGCATCACAGACTATCAGGGCATGAGGCAAATTTGAAATACAGTGATGGATAGGAGACAAAGAGAGATTGGTTACAAGTAAATACATCCAGAAAAAGAAAAGAGGGGAAAAAACATGTATGAAAAGAATGAGAAATGAGGCGGGAATCAAATAGGATGATTGTTAGGAGTGAAAGAAAAATGGCTAAATAGTGAGTGGGTGGATAAAACAAAATGAATGGCGGAAGTATATAGTGGGTGGCGGGTGGAATGAAAAAGGAACGGAAAGAATTAAAGATATAAAAAGAATACCCACTTGGAAAATTTAATCTGATTGTTTTATTTTTTATTGGCGCATTGATGAGTGTTCGGGAATTTAAATATTAGTCTTTAAAAGGAAGTGAACTCTGATCCACGGATTCAAAACCGTAGATTGATAAATGGAATGACTGGAATGTTGTTTTTGTGGTTATTGTTTTGCGGCATATCAACATCTCTATGGGTTATTTAATGCCGAAATCTAAATATTTGTACAAAATTTTATTTTATTTTTGGAGGTTTAGGGATATAAGTTTTAGTAATTAACCCATAGCTGAGGGGAAGAAAAGCTAGATTCATGCCTTTCCGAAGGATAGGTGCGCATAAGTGAATTTAACGAACCTAACAGGATTTCGAACTCGGCTCCCCGATTAACAATTCCGAGCCATTATCCAATACACCACCCGCGCATTCATGCTTACAGCATCTATTATTCTCAAACGGCAATCCTTCTAGTTACTGACCAGGTTCAACATTAATTTCGGTGATCGTACGGGAACCGGTGCTTGATAGAAAGTTAGAAATCGGAAAAAATGGTCCTTCTCTATGAAAAAGTGAAATTTAAAAATGTTGATAGATAATGCACGAAATGAAATATAATAGTCGGAGTTAGCTCCTCCTTAATTCCGTAATTGTTCACTGGGGGTCGTTCTCTCTACACTATAAATACTGAGCGACTTCTTGCCTCATTCTCTTTTCATTTTGCATCTCAGCGAACACATTTAAAATGTAATCTCTCGTAGAGATACACACATACACGTACGTACGAACATTCACTAAAATACAAACTCTTTACGTCCACACACAAACACAAATGTTAATGCGTTTATCACTTGTAAATTGGTTGTTTAATACATATATTTGTTGACATATATATATATATATATATCGGTCTTGTTTGTTTTCTTTACATCTTTCGTTGGACTTGAATCCGCCATTTTCTTCTAGCAGGAATAAACAGTACGTGTCCCTAATTCAACAACTCGCAAGCCCACACGATCCTCTACATAATGAAATCAAAAGTAAAACGACAAAAATATAGGGAAAAAAAAACAAGAAGAAAAATAACCCAAGGACCAACAAATCCGAAATGCCACTTAAAACAAAGTTAAAATAAAATAAAATAAAATAATCCTCTTAAAAGTAGAATAAAAAAAGCGATTCAACATCGAACGGACGAAAATGAAAACGCAAGAATGAACGCCGTCAAAGAATATAACTAAATCCACCAAGGCCACTTCTTACTAAAAATCCCTGTAATAACGAGTCCATTTCACTAATCAACAGAGTTTTTTTTAAGCATTTCACCCCAAGCAAGGCGGGAAGCCACTAGCACGCAAAGGGTTACAGAAGATTTGGAGCGAGAGCAGATAGGATTGATAGAGGAAGGGATGTGGAGAAGAACAGTCGATAGATCAAGACAACTGGAGATGTCGATTGATATTACATTTGAATAGCTGGAGATTATAGCTGTCATGGAAACAGGAATAAGGAAGGGAGTTCCACAGGCGAGAGGTGCGAGATATGAAGTTATTGGAGTAGAAGAGACGGCTACATTTAACAGTTTCAACAGTGAAAGGGTGAGAGCGGGATGCCAGTCTCGTGGGACGCTTGAATTAATGAAGTCTGGGAACCAGTAAGAGCAGCTCATCGGTTTAATTACCTTGAAAGTATTTGTAAAAAAGACAGAGAGAGGCGACGGCGCGTCTGTGAGAGAGCGACTGCAGACGAGATGCCAGATCAGGGCCAATTACATTGCATATCCGTCTCTGGATCTTATCAAGAACCCCGAAGCAAACAGAAGGGGCTCCAGACCATATATGGCAGCAGTACTCCATGCAATGGCGAATGGTTGAATGGTTGATGGTTGATGATTGATTTGTAGTAAGTATTGAAGAATAAACTAATAAATAGCAATAAATAGAATATCTAAGAAACAAATGAATAAATAAACGATTGAAATGTCTAAAAGATTCAAACGTTCTAAAGAAATCTAAATAAGAAATAAAAGATCTTGAAATTCTGTAAGAAAAAAAAGTAATGAAAAACCTTTTTAAGAATACAATCAACGATGTGATAAGTAAGTTAAAACCAAAGAGGTGAAGTCGATCAGTAGAGAAAGAGAGTTATTAGAAAAGACATGAAAAGATAATCAACATTTGTCAGCTTTTATTAATTTACAGTGGCGTGGTCACTTATAAGAGTGACAATTAATGCAGAAAATAAACTTGTAATATTTATGGTTAAATTTAAAACAGAAATCTATTGTTTTATATCAATTTGTGTATGTAAACTAGATCTTAGTGGACATATCATTTCATAGCAGTTATCATATTTGAAATTCATGTAGAAATAGAAATGAGTCTGATAAACAGAAAGTTCATACATTTCATTAAATGACATTACAGACAAACATCCCATCAACGGAAGAATATAGGCAAGGGGTGGTTTGTTAAAGCCGACTGTCCGTAGATGCGAAGGGATTATTTTTTTACCTATAAAACCACTGTAGTAACTACCAGTAGTTATGATCATAATGTAAATACTATAAACATGTATATATGGCATAAATAAATATATATTTAATATAGATAGATATATTAATCAAAATAATAAATTTCTCGCAGCTACTTTCTCACGCAGGCGCTAATGTATCGTACTTTATATACTGTACACCCGTCTTTGTTTACAATTGAAAGGCTCGCCATTGCCACCAAGCAGTCACTTTGAGAACTAATACGAGTCGTACCTCTAAGCCCCCTGGCGATTTTGGAGGTTTTTTTTGGGTGGGGGGGGGTGTTCTTGCAGATTTTTTTTTTATTTTGTTTGCGAATTTTCCACGTAGCATCCGAAGTCCGTTGATGAGAGGTCCTTAGATGAGAGACCTGTCTGTACTCACAGTTTACAGAAGAAAAGGAGTTATCAGTCAATTGACTTGAAGATGGTGGCATGTAATTTCAGTTATCGGTCAGTAATTTTAGGTTGGTTTTTTTTTTTTTTTGTTGTTGTTTGTTTAACTCTAGCTTCTTATATCAATTAGTCTCTTGGCGCAGAAGTGTTTAGTTGTGTTCGTATTTTCCTTTCGACAAACTACGATCCATCTTGTATTTACAGTGTAACCCGGATATAAGAGAAACCCGGATATAAGAGAGATTTTATCTGGACCCAAATTCGAGCCATACTTACCTAAACAAAATAGACCAAACCCGGATATAAGAGAAACCCGGATATAAGACAAACCTCCCTAATTCCACATCCATAATTGTGGCAAATAACTAAAGTTGTTTGTCACAATTAGGCATGTGGAAGGTTTGTAAATGGCTTTTTGTGGAAACCGTATTAAATGAGTGTGCCTAAATTCCTATTTAAACCTAGAATGTGTGAATTTATTTTAAAAATATCATCATCTTCCTATATCATCAATTGTCCCAACGAGAGAACAATTTTTTTCAAAAGGGTAATTAAGCTATACGTCGCTGTGAGGTCTCTCGTGGTTGAGCGATTTCAAATATACACAGATTACGAATCCCGTTTACCAATGGCAGGGGAACGTAGGTTCGATCACTGGTAAGAGACATATTTTATTTGTTAAGACTACCCAGTCCAGAAGATAAAAAAAACAAGTGTAATCATTATAGCGTTTATGCTAATAAGAATTGGAATACTAATATATTTGGTATTCTTTCTTGCTTTTCCTAACACATTTTATATTTTGGTTTTTCATTCTTTTCCAATATATTTTTATCTGTTTTTCTTTTTTTTTCTGTCTGTCTGTTTGCTTGGTCACTGCTTGCATTCAAATCAAAATGACAGATCAATAATCAAAGTGGAAAAATATGAACTACGTGTTTACCTCTGTCCACGCGAGCTTTTGTGTGTGTGTGTGTGTGTGTGTGTGTGTGTGTGTGTGTGTGTGTGTGTGTGTGTGTGTGTGTGTGTGTGTGTGTGTGTGTGTGTGTAACCAAATGAGGATATTAAAAAAATACTCTTAGTACTGAATTGTTGTTTTGTAGTCATCTTATTATAGTACTAAACATGATACTTTTTTATCAATCCTAGGACTAAAAATTATTTAATTTAGCGTACATTTAACTGAATGTTTGCTAATACAGTGCTCAGTAATAGATTATAGCGACAAGTGATAATTATTATTAAATTAGATCTAATATCATTCCATGTTCAAGAAATTACGTAGAAATTAGGTGGAATTAGGGAGGTTGTGTAATTGAAAATGGCTCGGAATCTAACACTACTCGATTTCATTAGTAATGTAACACATGTACAAAAAAGGACACATTTCTGATTTTTTAGATAATAATATACAATTATTATTATTATTATTATTATTATTATTATTATTATTATTATTATTATTATTATTATTATTATTTTCTTTGATACCTGGCGTTTACACATTTCTTTCCGGGTCCTGCTCAGGGACCTAAGTTTAGAAATGACATCATGACACTTTCCACTGCAAAAAAAAAAAAAAAATGAAATAGATAAAGCCCTTCATAAAGTGTTGGCTGTAATTGTTAGAACAATTTTTTCGAACCTGTATCCCATAATGAAACCGTCATATAGCCTGGCGTACTTTTAACCATTCAGCCAAAGAGAACTTTCTGGTTAACAAAGTTCAAATTATTTACATGATTCGGACTATTGTCCTCATCTTTGTCGTCATATTTCGGCCGTTGTACGCTCCGGCCTTCTTCAGGTGGTTGGAATGTCGAACTGAACCCATTATTCCGCTCATTGGGGTAGACTGTTCTACTTCCACGTGCCATGTTTAATGGATGTCAGATATCAGTTATCTCCTGTTGACACATGGCACAGTGGATAAAGGCGTTAGTTAGATCCAGTGACTGGACCCGAAGAGTGTGAGTTCAATACCTGGTTAAGGCAGTGCAGAACTTTCAGAGGGAAATTAGCAGGAAATTAGTGATAACTGACATTCATTAAACAAGGCACGTGGAAGTAGAACAGTCTACCCCAGTGAGCGGAATAAAGGGTTCAGTTCGACATTCCAACCACCAACGGCCGAAACGTTGTAATAAACATGAAGACAAAGATGAGGACAATAGTCCAAATTATGTAAATAGTGTACATAATACCTCATCTCTGAAATATAGACATATACTGAAGGGCCGAAATTTTGTAATAAATATGGCGACGAAGATGAGGACAATAGTCCGAATAATGTAAATAATGTACATAATACCTCATCTCTGAAATATAAACATATACTGAAGGGCCGAAATTTTGTAATAAATATGGCGACGAAGATGAGGACAATAGTCCGAATAATGTAAATAATGTACATAATACCTCATCTCTGAAATATAGACATATACTGAAGGGCCGAAATTTTGTAATAAATATGGTGACAAAGATGAGGACAATAGTCCGAATAATGTAAATAATGTACATAATACCTTATCTCTGAAATATAGACATATACTGAAGGGCCGAAATTTTGTAATGAATATGGTGACAAAGATGAGGACAATAGTCCGAATAATGTAAATAATGTACATAATACCTCATCTCTGAAATATAGACATATACTGAAGGGCCGAAATTTTGTAATAAATATGGCGACGAAGATGAGGACAATAGTCCGAATAATGTAAATAATGTACATAATACCTCATCTCTGAAATATAGACATATACTGAAGGGCCGAAATTTTGTAATAAATATGGCGACGAAGATGAGGACAATAGTCCGAATAATGTAAATAATGTACATAATACTCAGAAATATAGACAGATACTGAAAGTTCAAATTACTGCTTATAAAAACACATCTTCGACATTCAAGCTGGTAATTGTAATTAATACTGTTTAATTAAAAACAGAGCATTTACCCAAATAATTTGTAGCCATAAAATAACGTATAAACACTATATATATATATATATATATATATATATATATTGTATTGGGACAGCAGATCATTATTTAAACATATATTGTTAAATATAACAGACAATGAATGTCTTTTATGTTTGATCATGAGCCATTATGAACTTCGTATGGTTGCTTTAATTTCGGGAGAAAGTATAATCACAAATTGTCCAACATTTGTATACTTTTATTAAGCTGGTCCTTGATCTAAGCTTTCGGCTCACATGGGCCATCTTCAGAGTGGTTACAGAGACATTTAAACAAAGATATTCACCATCAAAGATGATATTCTGTTATGTTGACATAGAAGATTGCTGTACGATGATAAAGGTCGCGGAATGGCAGACTCAGGTCGTAAATTCCTGATGCGGTTCTATGACGTTGTACCACGTGAGAGAGCGAAATATTAACAACAGAACCATATGTCTAGATGCAGTGTAATGTGTTGCGGCTAGTTTGAAATGTAATTTTGTTGAATGTGGCCTCCATTATTATATATATATATATAAATTGGGGTTGAAGGCTAACAGGTTGATTAATAAGAATATTTTAACTATTTTTCTGCATTTTGGACTATTATCCTTACTTTCCGTTGGGAATCTGTTTATAAATGGACTTTTCTCACTATTTATTCCTGAAGATGAGGTATTATTATAACTTGCATTATTTACATTATTCGGACTGTTATCCTCATCTTCATTTTCATATTCACAACGTTTCAGTCGTTTCAGGTGATTGAAATTTCGAACCGACCCCTTTATTTCGTCCACCTGGGTAGGTTGTTCTAGTTCCACGTGCCATTCCTCTTTTGGATGTCTCATTTATTTCCTTTTAACTCAACTCTCCAAGTTTTGGTTCTGGTATTGAACTCACAACTCTTTGTGTCTAGTCACTTTTTCTAACCACCGTCTTTATCCACTCGGCTATGTGTCATTGAGGACATCTATGTATGAATTTCTGGCACTTATAAACCGAATGCCTCAGCAAACATTTTTTTTTACCAGTGCTCATATTACATTTGTTCTGTTTTTATTTTTGCATTTTTTACCAGAACGGATTACATAAACGTAATGTTGTTGTACTTTTCAGCTATATGATTATAAATAATGCAAATGATGAGTTGTGCAACTTAGACTATATTTGTTTAAAGAATAAATAATAATATGGAAATTTAAATTATTCCATATTAACAGCTCGAAACTTCACATGGACATTAAAAACATGGGAAAAATCCAAAGATGTACAGCAAAAGAGAAGTTGGTACAGTGCTTTCATTTATTGTCTGCTACGTATGTAATTTTATGTGAAGGCAGACAGAAACAATAGATTTATTTGAGTAGATTTGGTTTCATGCTTCCTCAGAAATATATTACTTATTTCTTGATGTCATATTTCCTTCTCAAGTTTTAATACGTTCTCAGTAATATATTATGTTTCTTTCTTGGTTTTTAGTAGGTATCTCAGTAATATATTACCTTTCTTTCTCGGGTTTTAGTAGGTATCTCAGTCATATATTATGTTTCTTTCTCGATTTTTAGTAGGTATCTCAGTAATATATTATGTTTCTTTCTCGGGTTTTAGTAGGTATCTCAGTAATATATTATGTTTCTTTCTCGGTTTTTAGTAGGTATCTCAGTAATATATTATGTTTCTTTCTCCGGTTTTAGTAGGTATCTCAGTAATATATTGTTTCTTTCTCGTGTTTTAGTAGGTATCTCAGTAATATATTATATTTCTTTCTCGTGTTTTAGTGGGTATCTCAGTAATATATTACGTTTCTTTCTCCGGTTTTAGTAGGTATCTCAGTAATATATTATGTTTCTTTCTCGAGTTTTAGTAGGTATCTCAGTAATATATTGTTTCTTTCTCGAGTTCTAGTAGGTATCTCAGTAATATATTATGTTTCTTTCCTGGTTTTAGTAGGTATCTCAGTAATATATTATGTTTCTTTCTCGGTTTTTAGTAGGTATCTCAGTAATATATTATGTTTCTTTCTCGTGTTTTAGTAGGAATCTCATTAATATATTACGTTTCTTTCTCGGGTTTTAGTAGGTATCTCAGTAATATATTGTTTCGTTCTCGTGTTTTAGTAGGTATCTCATTAATATATTACTTTTCTTTCTCGGGTTTTAGTCGGTATCTCAGTAATATATTACGTTTCTTTCTCGTGTTTTATAGGTATCTAAGTAATATATGTTTTTCCTCGTGTTTTAATAGTTAAATAACCGTGTACTCGTCTTAAATACGCGTGTACTTGTCTTAAATAATCGTGTACTCGTCTTAAATAACCGTATAGTCGTCTTAAATATGTAGTCGTATAACTGAAAAATGCCTGTATTTTTTGACTATTTTTAAAGCTAAATATAAACCAATTATGTATATTTGATTCTAGCAAAGGGTTAACAGTTTCTTAGAAGTGTTCTTTTGATTCCGTTTTCAAATCATAGATCTGTCTGTATTTAAATTTGTTAATAACACATCCCTGTCTCTGTACGGATGAACGTAAGATCAAAATTCTAATCTCCCAATCATTAACGTCTTTCTCTCCCCACAAGTTCCAGGACAATTGAAAGCAACCATCCTTTACTTCGATCGACTGGCGTGGCGGTGACACTGTCAGCGTGTTTAAGTGATGAAGTGTAGTTTTCAGTTCGTTTATTGTCATTTTTATTGTTGTTGTTCTTTCCATTTTGCCAGATTGTTAATGCGTGAATGTATTCGAGTGTGCTTGCGTAGTTGTTCGTGTGCATATTAATTCGTCAAATCACCTTTATTTATATAGTTATTTTTATTTATCAGTTTTCTTTTCTTCTTTCTTTTCTCCTAGAACCTGGCGCCAGTCGGTTTCCAGGGAGATTGTCCGGCCAGTTAATATGGACGATTGTTGAATGATTATTATTGTCGATTGGCGCCGACATGGGCAACTTTAATACAAAACCTCTACCGACATCGACGTTTTTTTTTTGTTTGTATTTTTTTTTTTAGATCGGAAGCCATGTGTCCGAGCGTCATTTCGTTCTTACGACTGCTCAATATGGTTACCTTTCTTCACTACCGCTTATGACGGAAGTCCACTTCCCACCTAACTTCACGCGCGAAAAAAATGTTAAATAATAATTATGAGAATAGGTACCGTTGTAAAACTAAGTAATTAAAAAAAATAAAATGACGTTGTATGCAAGTTCGATTGTTTGACAGAAGAATTCATGGGGGCATGGGTTTCAATGCAGATACCATGTTAATGAGACTGCTAACCACAAGCCCACTTATAGAATATTAATGTCTAATTTCAAATTAACTGACATGTTGGTCAGTATAACATCATATCCGCAAGATACACGGGTTTTATTTTACTCTCTGTTTATTCTAAATGTTGTTTTTGCTATCGTTCACAGAATAATCTAAATAAAGATTTTACGGTTTATCAACCCTTTGCAGGTTACTTAAAGTCAGAAAATAATTTTAGGTTATATGAATTATTTTAGAGATAATAATGGCTTAGTGATACAAGTTTTACTAATTAACCCATATCTAGGGGGAAAAAGGTAGATTCATACATGTCCCAATGATATTTACGTGTAAGTGAATATAACGAATCCAATCGGTATTTGGTTCTCCTATTAACAATTCTGAGCAATTTTCTATTCCACCGCCCGCTCATCCAAATTTACAGCGTCAATTCCCAAATGGCCGCATCAGTTTCAATGTAGCTGCACATATCAACCAATCGGACCACTGTGTTGATAATGTCCACTTAGCGTGTTCCTGTAACTGTCAAGAACTCCGAAATCCGAGTTAAAATAAATTCACACATTCCAGATTTAAATGGGAATGACGGGATGCTCAGTGAATACAGTTTCCACAAAAAGCCATCTACAAACTCGTCAGGACTCTAATTGTGGCAAACAATTAGCCCAATACTACTAGATTTTGTTCAGATTTTTCACACCCAAAAGAAGCATCATTAGATGGGTGTGGTTGCGTATGTATAATATAAAGATGCACAACCCCCATCAATATCACTCTGCTTCTATTTGGTCTAAATGTTTAATAATAATTATTGCTTTTTATCTCTCGAATTTCTTTTATCGGTCAATTATATATATGCTTGATTCAAAAATCGTACGACTCATACAGCAATCGCTATCACTTGACTTAAAATATGTTTGCTCTTCCTTGCCTTTAAAGGAATGACCTTTGCCATGCTGATGTTGCTACATGCCTTACGTCTTGCCTATCTCACACTTCGAATTTTTTCTAAGCTCTATACTAAACATTAAATCTGTTACGGAAAAAGAACTAAACAAAATGAACACAAAACGATCAGCTTTAAAAAAAGGACACGTAACTGGAAAAACCGAATGAAAAAGGAATGTTAACTACAAATACTTTTTCACACCCAACGCAGTTCTGCGGAATCAGAATCAACGTTGAGTTTAAGCAAGCGAATGAGCCAATTAGAGTAAAGTGCCATGCAGATTTAAACTTTTCCCACTTGTGACGAATGCAGCTATCGATTTTTTTTTGCATGCTAGCAAGCTAGTTAACATTCGTGTCAGTCAGCTGTTGGCTCTCACGCTGGCCAATAGAATCTTCCTGCCTATTCGTGGCAGCGAGCTATAAACTCTCACTCTGGCCAGTAGAAAATGGCCGCAAACTACATGAAAACTACCATAAAAGCATGAAAAAATCGATTATTTCCCCTATCGATGGGAGTTGGGAAATGCAACTTGTAGCATGTGCATGTAAATTTTTGTGCAAATCCGTCTAAATGCGGCCGTGCATTCGTTACACACACACACACACACACACACACACACACACACACACACACACACACACACACACACACACACATCCTGTCTTATATATATATATTAAAGTAATTATACTCGTCTGGAAAAACCTTAGGTTTTTTGGCTTGTAAATAAAACAATACCGAAGGAAAAATAATGGATAAAAAAAGAAAGAACTAAGAACATGTACTTCAGGCGAAAACAATTGTCCAGAATCCAAGCTCAGAATCCAAAGAAAAAAAAACCTCCAACACGAGTAAAGCAAAAGTAACTAAGTAATGTATTCAATGCACTAAGTAGAGCAAATCTAACTAAGAACCAAAAGAGCCAGGCAAACCTACCTAGGTTTTCACCTACGCGGATCGTCAGGGTACACTGGACTCTTTAGGATCGTAGTAATATATATATATATATATATATATATATATATATATATATATATAAATATATACAGCGCTGTTCGATAAAAGTGACTCACCTGATTTTTTTAGATAAATGTTCTCTTCTCCGATGAAACGAAAGTTGAGCTAAATTCAAAGGATAAGCGATCTAAAATCCGAAGAAGCTTTGAAAGCTCTTTGAATTTAGCAGTAAGTACTGTCAAACATCCATACAGTATAATGTTCTGGGGATGCTTTTCTTTTCATGGAACTGGTTTCTTAAAACCTATTGAAAAGATCCTCAGAAGCGAGCAGTACAAGAGAATTTTAGAGTTTTGTCTGCTTCCTTCTGCCGAAAGGGTGCAAATCGACCCCACCAAGCTCATTTTTATGCAGGATAATGTTCCCTGTCACAAATCAAAATTGATGAAGGAATACTTTGATGAGAAGCAGGTGAGTGTTATGACATGGCCGCCCCAATCTCCTGACCTCAACCACATAGAAAACTTATGGAGCATTATAAAGTACTGACTCTGGAGAAAGCAGTTGAGCAACAAAGAAGATTTGATTGTGAATTTCATATCCGAATGGAATTCAATGCTTGGAGATGAGATTTGCCAGAACCTAATCAAGTCAATGCCAAAAATGGTTGAAAAGGTTATTCAAAATAAAGGAGGACCCATAGATTATTAAATATTTCGAACTATATTACCTATTATAAATAAATTATACCTCTATTATTCTTTATTTAAAGCTGTTCGGTTATGTTTCTATTGATTACTAGTTGCAGGAAATAAGTGAGTGACTTTTTTTGCACATAGTTCTTCCCTAAATCTCATTTATATCCAAAATTATAATTATCAATAGAATACCTTAGGGTGAGTAAACTTTTTACTAGGTGGTCGGGAAGGAGTCTTTATATTAGTAAGATTAAAAACAATAGGCGAAAAAATTTTAAGTAAAAAATGAACAGGTGAGTCACTTTTATCGAACAGCCCTGTATATATATATATATATATATATATATATATATATATATATATATATATATATATATATATATATATATATATATATATATATAATTAAGTTATACATCGAGTCTAGAAGAAACCTCAAAAGAATGCAGAAAGCACTGGACGGCTGTTTCGTCCTATATTTGGGACACATCAGCAGTGCGCATCCACTACAGAGATATGAAACCCGGACAGTTACCTTATCAGGCAAACGCCATACTATCTGTTCGAACGGGACTCGGTGCCGAAGTGGTAGCGAATCAGACTCGATATAGCACTGCTCAGTCATATATTCCGTGGTGGAACTCATCCGAGTTTCTCTTTTACCTATAGTACTCTGCCCCCACGAGCCACGACTACTATCCCCAAGCCGAGGCCTGTTGGAACCGTTGGTATGACGCTTGCTTGATAACCTAACTGTCAGGGTTTCAATTCTTGGTACTGGATACGCACTGCCGATGAGTCCCAAATATAGGACAAAACGGCTGTCCAGTGCTTTCTGCATTTTGTTGACGTTTGTTCTAGACTCGATGAATTCCTTAATTATAATTATCTCAAATTCTCCTAATTTCTATCACTTGTATATCCTTGCTCGAACCGGCTTCTAATGCTCTGGATGCAGCGGGTTGGTGATAGTAGTCGTGGCTCGTGGGAGCACAGTTCTACGGGTTAAAGAGAAACTCGGATGAGTTCCACCACGGAATATATGCTCAAGGGGAGCTATATCGAGTCTGATTCGCTACCTCTTCGTCACCGTTGGAACAGTTGGTATGACGTTTGCCTGATATATATATTTACAGGACGTAGATCGATTTCTGGTGAAAGAATAACAACAAAAGATTGGAATAATAATAATAATAATAATAATAATAATAATAATAAGGATAATAATAATCATGATTATGATGATGATGATGTCGCAGTTAGCTCCTCCTCATTTCCTTAATCCTTCAACAGGGGTCTCTCTCCCACGAGTATAAATACTGGCTGACCTTTCGCCTCTTTCTCTTTTACGGCTTACGCACACGTGCGGCCAGCTATCTCGACTCAGGCCTCGCGCCGCAACCTCGCGCCGCAACCTCGCGCCGCAACCTCGCGCCGCAACCTCGCGCGTGATGCGAGGTAAAAAAAACTTTCTTTTTTTTACTTATTCACCACACTCACCATAACTTCTCCATACAACACTCTGTAACCCTTCATGTCATTGTAGTTTGTTATTAATATATATTTGTTTGCATACATGCATATCGGTCTTGTTTGTTTCTTTATCTTCTTTGGACTCCATTATAGTCCAACATTCTTATGTAGCTGGACCGGCCAGCAGGAAATCTTAACCCAGAGATATCTCCTCCTCATCCTCACAATTTCACACCCCGGTCCACTACAATGATGATGAAAATGAAAATGAAAAAGTAACAGGGGAAAAATGCTCGATCATTACCAACATCATACAACTCTGAACTGACTTCACTTCAATCCGTTTAGCTGCTTCCTTAGTGAGGTTGGTTTATTTTTTACATGTCAACCGTTTGTGGGCTATTTGATACCAAACTTTGTAGGGCCAATCATGTAGGGTCGAAATCAATACCTAGCAGTAATGGCCCGCCCGACTAGTGTCGCTAACTATTAGGTTAGACCAGGGGTTCCCAACTGATTTTGGGCCATGCCCCACTTTGGTATTTCCAAAATTCTGGTGCCCACTGTAATGTTTAATTCTTACATATTCAATATTTTCCTGCAATTCACTTGTCGGATGCTTAAACGGCCATTAACTTGGTCTCTAAACAAGCCTCCAAATTCAATGACGTCCATGAAAGAGAAAAATTAAGAAATCAAAAAGACAGTTAAATATATATAGTTTCACAACATATAATAGAGAATTGAAAGGCAGAAATATAAAATATTTGAATGAAAGCTGTAATATACTTTTATCATTTTTATCAGGAAATAATAATGCAAAATGAAATTTGAGCTCATCACAAAATGACTGTTAGTGAGATCCTTGTGCGTCATGCCTGCTAGAGATAGATTTTATATTAGGCACCAATATAGTCAGCTTAGGCCTCAAATCTCTTCGCTTAGTGAAATCCAGTCGATTTGTTTTCTTCAATAACAAATCATTTACAGCACTAAAACCACATTCAGCTAAAGATGAAGATGGAAACGGTGACAACAAATGCCATACAACGGTGGTTGAATTTTTATCTACGCATAACTGTATATGCATCGTATGTATAAAAACACATTAAAATTAACACTCTCACTCAGACTCACTCAGACTCACAATTCAATGCTAATAACTCATTCTCGAATTGTCCACTTATTCTGTTGGTATACTAAGCCGAAGGGTGCAATATCCTACGCATGCCCCCACCAAAATATTACCGTGCCCCACCGGTGGGGTATGCGCCCCACATCGGGAATCATTGATTCATGGTGTCTCTGGTCGAATATTCAACTTATAATCTTTCTTAACGGACCGTGAATTGAAAATTGTTTGAACAGTCACTCTTCTAGATCTTTTCACATGAGTGCGAGGGTCCGCCATGTTTCTATACTTGGACCTAGGCTTTTTTTCTTATTTTTATCAATGACTTCCCCGATATCATCAGTTCCTAAATTTATGGTGTTTAACTCATTCTCTAATTGTCCCCTTATTCTGTTGGTATAGTAAGCCGAAGGGTGCACATCCTACGCATGCCCCAACAAAATATTACCATGTCCCACCGGTGGGACATGCGCCCCACGTTAGGATTTATTAGGTTAGACAGAGCTCCATAGCTCTGTATGCAATCAGTGCAGTGATGACATGGCGTTGCATATCAGTGCACTTCCTAAATAGAAGTCAACTGCCTGGGCAGAGGATTCTCCCAACAGAATCAGCAGACATGTATTCGCGACATAAGCGAGCCTTCAGTATTTACACTAAATGCAGACAGTTGTCTTCTTCTGTGTTGTTACCCAACGTTACGGCCGTTGTATTTTCCGGCCTTCATACAATAGTCAGCATGTAAATCGTATAAATAATAACTCTCCCTCCCAGATATTCAAATGAGCCTACAAGTTGGGGAACATCGGCTGTGATTTGACCTGGAGAGAGATGGCTTCCGCTAGGTCTACTTGCTTACACGCTATGAATGAAAGAATACCTCTTCGGCTTTCAATCCAGATTTATCTGAATAGGTCAGGTATTCAGATATATACCGTGCTTTCATGTCTCGAGTTTTCCGGTTAATTTGCTTCTGTAAACGCTTACGGGGTTGTACATATGAACACCCGTATCGTACGTTTGATCTCGTTTTCAGTTTTGCTGAATTTGTTGATACTAATTCATATGAGAAAAAATTCAGCGGCCTAAATTATTTTTAATCGGTCGACGAATTCTTCATTTCCAAAAATAGTACGTGTTGGGTATGACAATAAATTACATCCAACAGTACGGTCTGTGGAGGTTTGAAGTAGTGGGGAACCACCTCTTAATTGCTGGTGTCCCCAGGTCCACCCTTACACGAGGTTAGGGACCCAGCTATAGACAAATAGTTAACCCCAAAACTGGGGTCAAAACGTAAAAAAAAATAATAATAAATTTCTGAAGAAAAATTATTACCAGCAATACATTATTACCAGCTATACTTTTTTTGACTCAGCTATGGACAAATAGTTAACCCCAAAACAGGTGTCAAAAAAAAATTACAGAAGAAAAATTATTACCAGCAATACATTATTACCAGCTATACTTTTTTTGACTCAGCTATGGACAAATAGTTAACCCCAAAACAGGGGTCAAAAAAAAATTCCAGAAGAAAAATTATTACCAGCAATACATTATTACCAGCTATACTTTTTTTGACTCAGCTATGGACAAATAGTTAACCCCAAAACAGGGGTCAAAAAAAAAATTACAGAAGAAAAATTATTACCAGCAATACATTATTACCAGCTATACTTTTTTTTGTCTCAGCTATGGACATAACTGGGGTCAAAACGTAAAAAAATAGTTTTAATACCAGCGATAAATTTCTCAAGAAAAATTATTACCAGTAATACATTATGACCAGCTATAATTTTTTTTGAAAAATAATATTACCAGCAATACATTTTTGAAAAAAATATTACCAGCAATAAAAATCTTGTAGACATTAAAAACCCATTGAGGTGTTGATATGCCGTAAAAGAAACCAAATTATACCAAAACCAAATTACTAAAGAATTTCACTTACGTGCTAATACCCTTGGGAAAGCTATGAATCCTCCGCGCTCACCCCACCTATGGGTAAATAGCAGGACAGACTGGGTTCTATTGACTTGGATGGCAACTGGTCTACCGCAGAAAGAAATGGAAAACCACTGCGGGAAAAAATCTACCTCGTCAGTCATATATCGAAAGATACATGATCGCCTAAGCGTGTATCACGCATGGCACATAACTGACTGATCTATCTATCTATCTATCTATCTATCTATCTATCTATCTATCTCACTCTGTTCACATCTATCTCAGCCGATTCATATCTATTCTAGTCGAATCCATTACATTCACTTACGTGCTAATAACCTTGGGAAATGTATGAATTTTCTTCTCCCCCCCAGCTATGGGTAAATAGCAGGACAGACCGGATTCTATAGACTTGGATGGCAACTGGTCTATTGCAGAAAGAAATGGCAAGGCACTGCGGGAAAAAAATCTGCCTCGTCTGTCATGTATGGAAAGATACATGATCGCCTAAGCGTGTATCACGCATGGCACATAACTGATTAAAGAATATAAAGCAATATACAATATGGTTGAAAATAATTACGAGCGATCATAATTTTATTCGGAAAATAAGAATAAATAATCCTGAGGAACGCTAAATGTTGGAAAGCGGAAGAGGAAAAGTAGGAAAAAAAAGGGAAAGAGATGTGAATACACTAGGAACTAAGTTGAGCTTAATAGTTAAAGTGACCAAAAAAAAAAAAATGAATTAAACAAATATCAAAACCTTGGGCCCATGCCTGGTGTGGATTACTTGAAATAAATGCTTCTAACCGTCGTCACATCATAAACAGACTATAACTATATGTTTCATATTCGAGCCGACGAGATCAAATGCGTGTTTGTGTTGTGCGAGAGGGAAATGTACATTGGTTTCGCAAACGCCTACTCGGTCATTTTATTATAATTTGCGTCTTTTACCCCAGCCTTGTTACAATAAGACGCCCGTCGATTCGTCACACTCCATCAAAGATGGACACGCTGACGAAAAAAAAGGTCTACGCGGCGCCGATTTAAAGAAAAGATGAAGTGGTCAATCACGGCAACAAAAGAAATATATGAACTCTATAAAGTACCTGGCTATTTCCTTACACCCATTTTTTTCTCCTTCAGTTACTGGAGTATCATGGTGGGTGGGACCTTTAATTTAGATTTCCCTGTTACCCTGGCTTTGTGATGTTTGTAACCAAAAAAAAAGAAAAAAAAAAAGAAAAAGAAAACAAATATAGTCAATTATAAAATCAAATACGCATTTACACGAAAAGAAAAGATTCATTTAGCATTTTTTGTGAAACAATAAATTATTCGTTTTAGCTATTATTGTCTGTGATGGAGAACAGGCGATAGATAGAAACTGACTGAGATAGATAGATAGATAGATAGATAGATAGATAGATAGATAGATAGATAGATAGATAGATAGGAACTGACTGGGATAGATAGGTAGGGACTGACTGGGATAGATAGATAGATAGATAGATAGATAGATAGATAGATAGATAGATAGGAACCGACTGGAATATATAGTTAGATATTTAGATAGATATTTAGATAGATAGATAGATAGATAGATAGATAGATAGATAGATAGATAGATAGATAGATAGATAGATAGGAACCGACTGGGATATATAATTAGATATTTAGATAGATTGATATTTAGATAGATAGATAGATAGATAGATAGGAACCGACTGGGATATATAGTTAGATATTTAGATAGATTGATATTTAGATAGATTGATATTTAGATAGATAGATAGATAGATAGATAGATAGATAGATAGATAGATAGATAGATTCAGCAAAAATATTGGTCCTGATCAGGCGGCTCTGCTTCAGTCACTTTTCCGTCGCCGTAACGTTGCCTCTCTGTGCCTTTTCTATTAATACTTTCATGGTAGTTGTTCGAATTAACTCTTCGCTATGGTCCCTAGATTTATAAAATTTAAGTGCAGTACTAGACTGGTGTTGAAATGTCATCAATTTTCAGTTTATCTAGATCAATGTAACCATAAGTATGATGCTAACCGTTTCTTTTCTCCCACTTCTCGCTTGTGGAACTCCTTCCGGCTCCATGTCTTTCAGCTAACTTTACTATCTACTTTCCACCCGATTACTCTTTTCTCTTCCCGCTCATTTTTAATGTTCTGTTCCTGATCATTCCACAACCTGTGGCTACTTGTGTTTTAATGGATTTAATACCTTGCTTGGGGTAATAATGATTTTTAAAATATAAAACATATATATGGCCGAATTAAAACAATAAATAAACGGGACAGAAACAGCTGAAAAGAGAGCAAGTAAACTGCAGCGAAAACACACAGTGCGCAATGGTGCAGACCAGAAAGTTTAAAACAGATAACCAACCCAGAAAGCGGGAAAGTATCCTAACACCCAAGAGACCAGGATCTTAATCTGACTATTAATTTCATGCGCAAAGCGATCCTCAAGCCGTTCAACAACCAGAGGACCGCCAAATTTTTGAAAGGACATCGTATGAATCTATTAATATTCAGACATTATGAAATGGACAAAGTCCGAAAATTATTTTAAAGACATTTTTATGTTTATACATTCTTTTTATAGATACACATATTAAATGAGTAAATGCTCTGTTTTTTTATTTTTTGTTTCTTTTTATAATAAACAGTAACATTTACCGGCTTGAATGACCGAGAAATTTCCATAGAAAATATTCGTCTTCCGACAGCAATCGAACCTGTATCCTATACGGAACCGTTATATAGCCTGACGTGCCTTAACCGATCGAGCCACGAAGGATCGTTCGATTAGCAAGGTCGATTTTACTTGAAGTTAAATATTAAATATTATTAATATTCATCTTAAAATCCGATATTAATTATAAAAGATAAAATAAAATAAGAATCCAATATTAATGAAAGATTTATACAAAAATAAAACTTTCGATAATAATTATACAACATATGGCCCGATGGATAAAGACGTTAATTAGATTGATTGACCAGACCTAAAGAGTTGTGAGTTCAATACCAGGCTACAGCAGCGGTGAACCCAAAACTTGGAGAGTTGGGCTAAAGGGAAATAGCTGAGACATCTGTAAGCGACACGACACGTGGAACTAGAACACTCTACCCCGTGGACGAAATAAAGGGTTCGATTCGAAATTTCAATCACCTGAAAAAAGCCATAGCGTACAACGGCCGAAATGTTATGAATATGGCAATGAAGATGAGGATAATGTAAATAATGTACATAATCATAATACCTCATCTCAGAGATATAGACAAATAATTATAGAAATAAATTATAGAAGTTATAGGTTAATTCAATGTAAATTATATGTTTCGAAATAAATCAGTTATTAACTAAAGTTTACAAGCTACACATGATCAGTCATATGGAACCGTTTTCTCAGATCAAGGATTTAAAATAGCCTCAAGCGAATGAACCCACGAAGCCATAAAAGTGTTTATCCTTCATTAGTTCTTAAAATCAACTGAATCACAAAGAACTTTGCTGAATATTTAAAATGAAACACATAATATCCTATAAGACTCGAAAAACCTTAACACGGTTGTGTTTTTTTTTTTTAATTTTGCAGTAGAATGTAAACAAACCACGGTGATGGTATACGAATATAGATTAATCTGTAAAAGACGTTTTCTAAAAAGACTACAGCTTCATAGCTGATATATTTCATAGTTATAGAGTCGTAGTATCCCATAAGAGTAAGACCCGATATTATGTGAAAAAAAAAGTTTCAATTTGACAATAAAATTTGAATTAAAATTTCCTTGAATTTTCAATTTATTAACGAGACTGGGGTTTTGTCGATTTTGGGACGAAGAGGCAAGAATTTTGTCGGCTGGTTACCCGAAATAATATATACTAAGTTTAGACTTTAGCTATAAATGCTTTACATGTTTTATGTTAAAGTGAAGCACTATTTCAAGTGCTTAAGTTCAACTAAATGTTCATACATTTTGGGGAACAACCTATATAAATTATATTATTTTCAACAGTTTCTTTTTACTAAATACCCTTCCCTAATCCTCTTTTGTTGATGTATATTCCGACAATTCTCACTCACAAATTTGTAGGTCAAAGTTCACAGAGTTTAACTCCGTCTCATATTAACCCAACGTTGCCAGGTAAATGTCGGACCCAGCGATGCATATCTACTGTCATGTTATTAGAAAGAAGTGTCCTAAGGATATGATGAAGTGTTAGTTGTCCGTAAAAGAAAATAACATTTTTTTTTCTACTTACAAAAGAAATCAAACGTTTTTGTATTTTGCCCCACCGGGTGAACTTGGAAAGAGTTTTATCCGAGAAACCTGATGGGTTTTAAGACTAAAATAACTTCTGACGGAAGACATTACAAATATTTTCATGAATTTTATTTAATAGATTTTTAATTGTTTTATTGCAAATGTCAAATGCACTGCTCTGGCCTGGTTAAGTATTTCCACATGTATAATACGCATTTTTTATAAAAAATAATAAACAAAATTAGGGATGCGTATTATGCGTCAGCTACAGAAACCCCTTTAAAAATTGCCGTTTCATAGGTCGATTTCAGTTGCGAAATGACTACTCACTAGAAACATACGACAATTTGACACTAACATTCGGCGATTGCGACCCCATAAGGATGTCAAATACAATCATATATACCTAACAATACTTAAAAATGTAAAATAAAATAAGAATTATCATAAAACTAAATTAGAATAATATTATTCTATGTTTAAAACATTTTTTAAGAAGAGTAGGAAACACTGGCCGTAACGAAATTGGAGAGGTACAATTTATAGGGTTTAATTACCAAACAAAGGGTGCGTATTATGCGTGAGTAGAATCATTTTCCAACACATTCAGAATAATTTTATTGGTGCGTATTATGGATGAAATCGTATTATACATAGATAATTACGGTAGATTACGGGATTTAAAATTGAAGAGGCTTCTTTCAACTTGAACATTCAAATCAGAACATAACGATGACATTACTTCAACCGACGCCACGATTAGGCAATATTTTTTTATCTAAATATTTGAACTTATTCGGACTATTACTCTCCTTTTGATTATTATAGTTTTATTATAGATACAACTTTTCTATAATAATTACACGGGGTGACATTACTAGATGTTTAAAATGGTTTCAAAATTTGGTTAAAATGGCCAGTACATAGCGATGCTGATAGTTTTGTTTTTAGTTTTCTTTAATTTATTTGAACTTTTGTTCTCAGCTCCAGAAACAGATATAGTATAATAGACACAATATTTCAGTTAATTTGTTAGCAATAGAAACAAGTTAAACAAAAATGTAAATACCTAGGAAGTGCTTTGTGTGGCAGTGAATGCTGGTTAATCTCATTACAGCCGGAGAAGTGACTCGAGGCAACAGAAATGTTGTTCAACTGAAGGATACTGAGGATACTATGGACTGACCATGTGAACAACAACGAAGTTTTAGAAAAAAAACAAAACAAAATGGACACATATGTATCCTCGGAAAGAGAGAGTTAAGTTTTCTAGGGCACATAACGAGGAAAGAGAGATTAGAAAATTTGATACTCACAGGACATATTGAAGGCAAGAGGGTTGGGGGAGAATAGCACACAGCCTGCCAAATGAGTTTGTACAAGTGAATGGTAGAACAGGGATTAAGAGATACCGAAAAAAGGTAAAATTTAATAAAGGCTAAAAAATAAAATTGTTGAGGGCCATGATCGCACACGTCCTGAAGGGACATTGCACAAAGAAAAATAACACTGGACTTCTTCCGATGTCCAACGTTTTAGCTGATATGGGATTATGGTGATTTTTAAAGCGAGGCTTAGATCTGGCACAGGGCAGAAAATATGGGCAAACATGAAGATCGAACACACTACTCATAGCGACAACAAACTTGTTAACCATTACACCACATCGAAGTGCCCAGCTGATATGGAAATATGTGTTGATTATTGTGTTATTTTTAACCATACTCTCTTCTCCTGCAGGATAATTACGAAGAAAATTAAAGCATTGCATTGGATAGTTTACTTTCGTTTCATTTGTTTAAAGGCACATCAACTTCTTATGGGTCATTTAATGCCAATATTTAAATTTCATCGGAGATTTGGTAATTTTCCTTTAAAAATATGCTGGTAATTTTTATTTTCCTTTTATAGGATCGCTTGTATGGGCGCGTGTCCGAGTGGTTAGAGTGTTCGCTTTCTGACCAGGAGACCCGGAATCTTATTTGTCAGGAAGCCGACTTTCTGATGTTATCGGACAATGGATATGTGAGTGAAATTGCGTAGTCACCAATTTAGCAAACAACACCATCACTTGAAAAGACACCGAATACAGGGAATAAAATTCCGATGACCAAAATCGCTATTTTTAAAAAAATTGCCCAATACAAGTTGGTCATCGGAATTTTATTCCCTGTATTCGTGTGTATATATATATATATATATATATATATATATATATATATATATATATATATATATATATATATATATATATATATACACGAATACAGGGAATAAAATTCCGATGACCAAAATCGCTATTTTTAAAACAAGTGCCCTATACAAATAGAGCAAATAATATTTATTCTAAAACTACATATATATATATGTGTATATATAATTGTTTATTTAAAAATTATAACATAAATATGTTATAAAATCACTACAAAAATAGCAATTTTGTTTCAACACCTCCGTATTTATGTTATAATTTTTAAATAAACAATTATATATGCTCTACTCTGTATTGAGCACTCTTTTAAGAACAGTTATTGTTGGTTATTGGAATTTATTCCGTATACACCAATCCTAGATTTGTATATATATATATATATATATATATATATATATATATATATATATATATATATATATATATATATATATATATATATATATATATATATGAGTGTCCATATATATATATATATATATGAGTGTCCATAAGATAATTCGTGGCCGTATGAAGCAAAGTTCTGCATTTGCCTTTCCGTTGAACCATTTCAGCGATGTTGAGACGTGGGACCTACTGCATGGATGACAGTCTGTCCCTCCATATCTACCTAAACAGGCATTGTCCACTACAGAAAATGGAGTTAAGAGCATAATTGCTGGACTTGAAACAACATCTTAAGAATATTTCCCTAGTCATCCGAGACTGACGGATACCATTTCCGGAGAAGATATATTTGTTTGGAAGATTAGACGTATAGTTTCCAATCGCTGTCATATCTTTGCTAGGCTGCGATATTGGTTATATCATGTTTTCTTTGTTTGTTTTTTTTGTCTTTGTTTTTTTTTTATTGGCATTTCCCTCCTCGATAATTTTGGGTTGGGGAGTGCACTCTGAAGGATTATCCGAGACGAAACAATGACCTGACGATTGTATGTCCAATGCATATGAAACTTATAGGCGTTTCACACTATTTTAAGGAAATTATTAATATATACAATTACGCAATGCTAAATTACACCTCGTTATATATATATATATATATATATATATATATATATATATATATATATATATATATATATATATAATGGACTCTCCGGTCGTTTTCGACGTATGAGGATCTGACAGCTTAGTTGATTCAGTTATGAAATTTTGTGCGATAATCTTAAGTGGCATTTAAGACCCGCTAGCGGATGATTGTGGTTATATATATATATATATATATATATATATATATATATATATATATATATATATATATATATATATATATATATATATGTATGTATGTATATACACGGTGTCCATAAAATTCGTGTGCACTTTAAAAGAATTTTAACTTTATTTGTATTTGCGATAGAAATAATTTGTAAAAAGGATAAGAAAGAAGTAAATCTATATTTTTTAAAGGTTTTATTGAAATTTTATTTAAGTTTCCACATGTCCTCCATCATTAGCAATACAAAGGGTAATACGATTTTGCAGTTCACATAAAACATTTGCCAACTGATTTACAGTAATATCTGAAATCACATTAGTTATGTTAGCTATACTTAAAACTAGGTACATTAAACTTTATAACATTTTTTACAGATTATTTCTATCGCAAATACAAATAGTTATAAATTTTTTAAAGTGCACACGAAATTTATGGACACCCTGTATAAGAAGTAATGCATTTTTATTCCTTAATCCGGTAGATTTTATAAATTTAAACGTTATTTTTAGTGGATACTGATATTTAAGTAGACACTCCGTTTAGTATCTATCTATATTTCTGAGATGAGGTATTATGTACACTATTTACATTATTCAGACTACTGTCCTCATCTTTGTCGCCATATTTATTACAACGTTTCGGCCGTTGTACGCTCCGGCCTTCTTCAGGGGGTTGGAATGACGAATTGAACCCTTTAATTCGCTCACTGGGGTAGACTGTTCTACTTCCACGTGCCATGTTTAACGGATGTCAGTTGTCTGTTTACATATTTATTTTAGTCTACCGACCTCAATATTCAAAAAATCATCTTAATGAAAAATATTCACTCTCCAGCATGATTCGAACCTGGATTGCACTGGGAAGAACGACCCGTCAGGCTTTAGCCGATTTGGCTAGGAGGAATCTTTGCCGATCAAGCAAGGCTGAATAGTACCTTTAAGCGAAATTATTGCCGTCACAGACTTTCGAAATTTCACATCTGCTCAGTTTTGTATTCAAACGTAAACGAAGCAATTTCTAAAAAGTAATGAATTTTTTTATTTATTTATCCGTCAGATTTTATTTATTTAAACGTTATCTTTCCTGGATATTCATATTTGAATAGACGCCCTGTTTATTTATTAAACAGTATATTTATCTATTTTCGTCTACTTGAATATTCGATTAATCATATTAAAAAATCTGCGTTCTCAGACAGGACTTTAATAAGATAATGGCTGTTTTATGAATGTAAGATTAATGGATTATGTGAATATTCAGAGGAATTAACATTTGACCCGAAACTTGAAGAGTTTAAGATTGTAGTTGTACAGAGAAGCTTCCACGAGGGAATTTGTTTTCACAAAGCAGCTACCCTTGCGAAGAAGCTGTCCAAATGAAACTTACTTCCTACTAGTGAAATACGAGGGAAATGAGAATGCTTCGCGCCTCTGTGCACGGAGCATGGCAGCCATTGAGCGGAACTAAGGAATGTAGTTCGTCAGAACGTTTGCCATCGAAATAACAATAGTGTCGCCATAGATTGTGATAATGTAGTAAATGGTATGTTGCTGAGCATATTTAATAAAAAGAATTTTATCTGTATATGAGTCGTTTTAATGAGTTCAGTCTTTTATATTTGAGACAACGAGAGACTTTGTTAACTATGTGTACCACCATGTTATTTAACATTCCATTAGTACAATGGAGCATTTTTTTAGCATTAGTACTGTGTTTTGTTTTAAAACGCTCCATTTAAAATATTACCGATACATCATTTAATTCTTAATTTTCTTTTTGCCGATCCCATGAATCTGAACGTGCTCCTAGGACCCACATACACTTTTTCTTTTGAAATGTAACCTCCAAAAGTTTCTTTCTGGCAATTCTTACCTGTGGAACTCCTTTGTGTTTACTTGCTTCCCTAGTAACTACATTCTTTAAAAATTTAAACGCAACGCCATCTTCGATCTTCATGAATCGCATTCATCTTTGGTTCTTTCCTCAATCCTTCCTATACACAATCTTTACTCTCACTTTAACTCTCTGTGGCCCCATGCGTACTAGTAGCATTCCCGCCCTGCTTGGCGTGAAATGGTATATATATATATATATATATATATATATATATATATATATATATATAAAGACATTTTTATGTTTTACATTCTTTTTATAGATACAAGTATTTAAGTAAATGCTCTGTTGATAATAAACCGTATTAAATAACATTTACCGTTCTGAATGTCCGAGAAATTTTCATTTTCATTTTCGATTCGGCCACTGAGGATCGTTCGGTTTGCAAGGTCGAATTTACTGCTTATAAACTTCAATCTTCCATAAATCTCTCACGTACATTCATAACTGCTCATGGCGTATCAAATGTAAACAAATGACGTCACACCTTATGAAATGGACAAAGTCCGAAAATTATTTAAAGACATTTTTATGTTTAAGATATTTTTTTAGGTACAAGTATTTAAGTAAATGCTCTGTTTATAATAAACAGCATTAAATAACATTTACCGACCTGAATGTCCGAGAAATTTTCATAGAAAATATTCGTCCTCCAACAGGATTCGAACCTGTATCCTATACGGAACCGTCATATAGCCTGACGTGCCTTAACCGATTCGGCCACTGAGGATCGTTCGGTTGGCAAGGTCGAATTTGCTGCTTATCTTTAAATAATTGTCGGACTTTGTCCATTTCATAATATATATATATATATATATATATATATATATATATATATATATATATATATATATATATATATATATATATATATATATATATATATATATATATATATATATATATATATATATATATATATATATATATATATATATATATATATCGGTAGTAATCCAGTCGAGTCCTATTAACACAACATAGAATTTGAAATATGTTACAACTGACTCACAAAAGAGCTCTTTATGTTTATGTTAATTCTCAATAAACAGAGCAAATTTTCTTTACAATTTACAATTGGAATTACGATACATTTAGTAAATGACCATTATCACCTACGAATTTCAAAATTAAAATTCGTAGGTGAAAATGATCATTTACTGAAGGTATCGTAATTACAATTGTAAAGTATATATATATATATATATATTAATTAGTACATATGCTAGTACCCACATTTCGGTGTGCAACTTTAGTTTTGATGAATTAGAGCTCGTCGGGCACAAGTTCTATTTTGTTAAAAGTAAACAAATGGCTTATGGGAGAAACGCTGCTACGTATCCCCAAAATAAAACTGGACGAAAAGAGTATTAAATGCGATGCAGATGAGTTACATTTTTTTTTAAATAGAAAAAATTTAGAAAGATTGTAAAAAATAAAAATAAGGATTACAAATTTAAAAATTCAAAATTAAAGTCGCTGTTTTCGCATAGCCTAAAGGGCTAAAGAGAAGTAAGTTCGTAAAATGATTAAGTCTTAGTAAGGTAAGAGAAAAATATATAAATAAAGAAAGAAAGATAAATATAAGTAAAAATAATTAGAATATATGGGAACAAAAAATAGAAAAATAGAAAAAACATAAAAAAATATAAGGAAATAAGAAAAAAGAAATATAATATATAAGGGAATTAAATAATTGGGTGTAATAAATAAATAATTATATAAAATATAAAGGAATTAAATAATTGGGTGTAATAAATAAATATAAGGAAACTAAATAATAGAAAATTAAGATAATAAATATAAGGAAAATGATTAATATAAATATATAAGGGAATTAATAAAATAATGCTAGAGATGTTATTCTAGATTTGTCATGATAACAAACAGGTTAGAATGAAGTAAGCTGCTATGGCACCTAGATCCTGATAATATAAAAATATAAGGAAAAGGAATTAGAATCAGTCAGGCTTCCAGTATTTTAGGAGATACGGCTTTCTATGCCAACATGCGATCATTAGCTGAGTCCGCTTATTAAGTTGTTAATATTTGTGAGATTGAATCTTTTCTCTAATAGACGTAAGTCGCATATATATATATATATATATATATATATATATATATATATATATATATATATTGATTAGAAGGTACTTTCTCTTTAAGTAGTATAAATAAAATTTGAGGCGGTGTCACAATATATATATATATATATATATATATATATATATATATAATATAATTATTTATTTAAATATGTGAAATATATTATATATTGTATATATATATATAATAACATAAATATGTTATAAAATCACTACAAAAATAGCCATTTTGTTTCAACACTTCTGGTGTCTTATCAAGTGATGATGTTGAATGTAGAATAAATGGTTTTAAAAGTTTCAAATTCATTAAATTCATTAACGATCCTTCGCTAGGGGTAAACGCTGTTACATAAGCTAGAATGACCAATCAAAATACACTTGTATATATACATATATATATATATATATATATATATATATATATATATATATATATATATATATATATATATATATATATATAATTTTCGTTAAAAATAATGGAATGTCCTAATCGTGTTTGAAAAATAAAACAACAAACAATGCTATACCTACAAACACATAAATAAAAATACAAATATTCACTTAAAAATAACAAAAATAAAAATAGTCATTGATTATGGCTAACAGAATAGCCGAAAAGCGCTCAGATATGCAGAATTTATGGCAGTTTTTGCACAGTTTGTGTCTAGAAAAGAAGACATTTGAACGAACACAAGAATAGATTAACACAGAAAGCTTAATCGCAGTACTTTGTCAGTCGTCTTTAACGAAATTTATATAAATGAGCCATTGCTGCCCAAATAAACATATATATATATATATATATATATATATATATATATATATATATATATATATATATATATATATATATTAGGTTGGTGCAAAAATAATGTCGTTTTTTGACGTTTAACTTCATGTGAGAAAACGACATTATTTTTGCACCAACCTAATATATATATATATATATATGTGTGTGTGTGTGTGTGTGTGTGCGTGTGCGTGCGTGTGTGTGTGTGTCTATGTGTGTTTGTGTATATGCAATTGTTTTATATATTATATATTATACATGTGCGGTACTTATTGGAAAGCGCTCAATATCAGTGATAGAGCTAGCATATTCAGCTGGATTGATGTGAGTTTGTGACCCTGAGTTTCACGCTATTTGCTATCGTCAGACAAAACGATCGCAAATAGCGTGAAACCCAGGTCACAAACTCACATCAATCCAATTAAATATATATATACCCCCACACACGCGCGCGCGCGCACACACACACACACACACAAACACATATTTATATATTGATGCATGTTTCATTAAACAATATAGAAAAGTTTTGTCTATTTATTTTAAGTAAGTTCCTTTCATATTGTCTGATAAGCTTAATCACATTATCGTTGAAAGATGAAAGGAAAACACCATATTGATACATGTTTAAATCCAATCTAAGCTTTCGGCTTACATAAGCCATTATCAAAGATGACAATTACATTTCAATATCTCAAACAGCACACGGACGAAACAATAATGATATTCTGTTTTTGTTGCATGAAAAATTTCAAGACAACGAAAAATTCGTGTATACTAGACGCGGAAGCGAAAATCGCGTCGCAGCTGGTGACGTCACACATGACGAAGCGAGAGTGAAAACGAGAATTATTAAGTATGGGAAGCCGTTGGTATAAAACAATGGCTTCTGTTATCAATTATAGGTATTTAAAAATATTTGTGGAGATTTCGTAGTTTATTTTGTTCAGGTTAGATTTCAACTGTTTTATGTATATAGCTTCAAGATTTTGTTTATTGTTTTCATGTTTAAGTATAGTTGTGTTTTCAACGAGGATTTTCCGGAATTGTGTACGTGGCCAGGCATGTATATATAATGATAATAATAATAATAGCATCCCAAATTCCCAGGAACCGGTTCTATAAAATTCTATAAATCTATAAACGCAGGTAATCTTTAGGAACCTATTCTGCTTATTTTCTTTACAATCTGAGAATGAAAACAGATCACTTATTGGTATCAAAAAGAATTAGACTATTTTCATAACTTAATAGAAATTATTTATTTTTTAAGATATTTTCAGATTGAAATTCTGTTCTTATAATCTTTCTCTTCAGAAGTAAGATGCTTTTTTACTCTTGTGTCGTCAGCGGTGTTATGGTTTCTTAGCCACATTCGAACTGAATCTCTGCAGTCCCAAAGATCCAATGGAAGACCTATCAAATTTATGACTAGAAGATTTTCCACATGTATAACTTCAAGACGATTTCTTTTGTCAGAATAAATTATGTTCATCACAATAAACCCTCTTTCAGTTTCCGAAGAACTTACAGCAATATTATTAATTATATTTTTAGCTATTATATATCGATTATTAATATATAAGATTATTTTAGATAATTCAATAACCGGTTCTCTAAGCTTTATAATTTAAAAGATCAGTTGGTGCGAACCGGTAAGTTGTCACCACTATATATAATATGTCATCACTACAAACACATAATACGAGGGTCATTCAATAAATAAGTTGAATTTTTCGGTATAAGGACTTCTAATACAGATAGAAGATAAATCTTTTTTATTTTTTGTTTTACTTCTTTTTCACATGGATTTAATTTATTTTGCAGATTAAAAAAAAACTTTGAGAGTTTTGGTGATTAACAAAGATGGCCGACCAAGAAGCATGCTCCAGGATTGAACAGCGGTCAGTTATCAAGTTTTTTGTTGCTGAAGAGTGCAAACCAGTTGACATTCATAGGAGAATGTCCACTGTGTATGGTGTCACATGTTTCAGCCAAAAAATGTCGATCGTATGCCAATATTTTCAGCCATTCCCGTCTATCTAATGATTTTCCATTACTGTCTAGTAAAGATCGACTTTTGGCAAGTTCGCCTCCTAGATTATTGCAGGGTAAGCACATTCTTTACTCGGCGAATTTATCGCTGATAATTATGTTTGATTAAACTTATTTACAAATGTCAAGCTTATACATAAATTCCTGTTGATATCACAAGCAAGCTTTTAATAAGATGATAGTACGTTTTCCTTCTCCACAGAAAAAAGTATTTCTGAAAGATTTCTTCTAAACTTGGGATGGGCAAACATTTTATATGAAAAGCCGAATCAATGTTTGCCCTGTGTAAAGTGAATCTTATCGCAGTAGCAACTCGAGTTTCACAGCAACATTATAAAACATAATCATATATGTGTATGTTTTATGTATATTTTTTTTATCCAGTCACCCCAAGGAAGGCAATAAGGCCAAGAGGTTTCTAAGTCTGATGAAAGAAAAAAAAATCAATAATAAAGGATTTCTTGCATTATTTACATTATTCGGAATGTTATCCTCATCTTCATTGCCATATTCATAACGGCTTTCTTCATGTGATTGGAATTTCGAAACGAACCCTTTATTTTGTCCACCAGGGTAGATGGCCCAGCGGTTAAAGACGTTGGTTAGATTAAGTGACTAGACACAATGAGTTGGGAGTTCAATACCATGCCACAGCAGTTGTGAACCAAAAACTTGGAGATTTGAGTTAAAGGGAAATAGCTGCGACATATGGAAGATGCATGGCACGTGGAACTAGAACGAATGGTTTGGTCCGAAATTCTAATCACCAGAAGAAGGCCGAAGCGCACAACGGTCGAAACGTTGTGAATATGGCAATCAAGATAAGGATAACAGTCCGAATAATGTAAATAATGCAAGTAATCATAATATCTCATCTCAGAGATACAGACAAATAATTAAGGATCAATAAAAGAACAAAAATTAAAAAAAGACAGATGTTGATTGACATTGCATTTAAATTTTGAGAGGTCAAAGTTAATGGGAAATCACGAAACTGCACGTGTGTTCTCCAAACGAGAAGCGCGACAGATGAATTGCTTAAGCAGCGTTCCCCCAGATCACTACTTACATGGGTGACCATTATTGAATACCGTGTACTGTAAGCAGCCTTATACAATCCGAAATATCTTTCGGCTTTAAATAATCCGGATAGGGCTGATAAGCCGTAAAAACAAAAATCTAACCCATATGAGTGTCTAGATCTGAAGAGGCTATTTAAGAACATGACTCGAGTTTTCCATTTATTTGACAGAGGACGGTAAGTGCGATGAAGATGTATTGGGATGGCCAAAAACGCATTCCAAAAGATAGGCAGAGTATTACGAGACAGGAAGGAGGATTTCTTTGGCAACAAAGAAAAGGGTACTGAGCCGCTACGTGACGTCTGTCCTCCTTTACAGCAGGGAATGCTGAACGATTTACTCAAAGATGAAGAAGAGACACGAGGCAATGGAGGTATTGTTCTACAGAAGCATGCGAAGAATAACATGGACCGAGCGTGGGAGCAACGATGAGGTTTTGGAGAGGATGCAAACAAGGAGGAACCTGATACTTAACTTCAGGAAGAGGCTGATGAAATTTCTGGGACACGTAATGAGAAAGGAGGGCTTGCAGAATCTGATACTCAAAGGTCAAATAGAAGGAAAGAGGGACAACGGGAAGCAACGCATTGCATACCTAGCTAGCTTAAGCATGTGGATGACAAAACATGGCCTGTGGGAAGTAGCAAAGGGGAAAAAAAATGAAAGTTACAAGTGATAGGGGGAAGTGGAGGGCCATGATCGCTTACGTTCTGAAGGGACACGGCACATAGAAAGGAAAAGATGCCCCTGTAGCATCTTATGGTGTTGGACATAAGAACCCCTAGCACCCAGTAGGCTATGTTTGATTTCGTTTTCTACTTTGCTGTCTTTGCTAATACTGATCTATACGAGAAACAATTTCAGTTGTATAAATTATGCGAGAAAAAGGAAATATTATTGAGGAGCGAGAACAATAAAAGGACAGGAATTAAGACATAAAATAACGATTGGGATTGTATTTAAATTTTTGAGAATCAAAGTCGACAGGAAAGCACGAAGCCGGAAATGAGTTCCACAAGCGAGAAGTGCGAAAGAAGATATTGTCATCATATAACTTCCGGTTACATCTCACCATTTCAACTGTAAAATTACTAGACATTGCCGCCAATCTACTGCCTTCAAATTCATAAAGTCTGGTACCATAGAGGAAAGCTCATCAGAACAATTAACATGAAAATATTTTTTGGAAAATACAAAGAGAAACTACGTTACGATGGTGGGAAAGTGACTGAAGCCGAGATGCCAGGTCAGGACCAATACAATTGCAGATTCTTCTTTGTAATTTACCAAGAAGCTCTAAATATATAGCATAAATACCAGACGAAATGGGATAACTATTTATTTTTATTTTCTAATTTATTTGCTTATTTCATTTTGTGAATAGACTGCACGTTATATGAGAAATTATTTGAATATCTAATACATTTGCTACTAATTCTGAGTGAGTAACTGTGTCGTTTAATGGATAACTGCTCGGATTTAGAAATCGAAGAGCAGAGTTCGAATTCCAGTTGAGTTCATTATATTCACTTAAGCGCAAATAATCATGGGAAGGGTATTAATTCATCTCTTACCCCCAGCTATGGGTTAAATAACAGGACTTGGTCTTAGAGCATGGTTGGTAACCAGTCTACAGCAGAAAGAAAAATATTCTGCCTAGTCAGTCATGAATCGAAATATCCATGATCTTTCAAGCGTGTATCACCAATGGCAATTGAGTAACTATTACTGAGATTTGTACACCCGAGAAAATATTTCATAATGAAAAAATTCGGAAAATTATAGGAAATGTTCATAGAACGAAGATTCAATTTAAAATGACGTAGATATCTCGGTGCCTGTGGATACATATATCACTTCATAGCAAAACGCTGAAGTGATATATGTATCCACAGGCACCGAGATATCTACGTCATTTTAAATTGAATCTTCGTTCTGTTTATTCACTTTTCGTAGGAGATTACGCATTTATGCAATATGTAACAAAAATAGCAAAATCTATAAATGGATATTTAAAAATAAAGTTTGTTGTGCTTTGCGAGCAGCAGAAAATTCATCACTCGTTGCCGTAGTTTACCCATCTCTGTTCTAAGCAATCAATGTCAAGAAAATTTCTATAGATCCTTTCTATGAAATTGAATTGTACAGCTTGTTCATCATGTTCACCATAGTCTATGAATATAGAATCCAGCGCAGTACGTAATCTGTTCAATGAAGCAACTTTAAAGATTAACACTCACGAGTCAGGCACTCTACTGAATCTGACTATATCGCCAATACCACTAGCAGCAGCTGTTCCGTAATTCTTCAGTCTTCGATATCAGAGGTTGGCAGTGAATATTCGGAAAAAAACATGGCCGCCATTATACACGTCGTATTGAATATTTTGAGCCTTCTGATTGGTTAAACGTTCTATTGGTGAACTATAAAATGAGTCAGCTCATTTTGGTTGGCTCACTAGTACGTAAGGTACCCCAAAACTCCAACACATCTTTCTGTTATATTAAAAGTCCGAACGTCCGAATTTCAAACAATAATAAAATTATAATAAATGGGTATATCTTTTGTAATTGCAAACATGTATACGAATTCAAAAAACATCGGAATGGAGTAAAAATAGTCATTAGTTGATTCAACGTCGTTGGATAGTCGGTACACAGAAAATATGCAGTTTAGAAAAGATTTTTAAATAGTTGGTCCACACAAAAAAGTTGCGTTTGAGAAAAGACTTATCGTTAGTGAAGATTCACTGAACGTTTTTCTTGTTATTGTAGTTGCTGGAGATGTTTTGTTTGAAGTCGGCAACACATGATCGTTAGCGAAAATTTACTGACAGACAAAGCTGTTGTTGTTGTAACTGATACGTTTGAAGGCGCCGACACATGTTCCTTTCAGCACGCGGTGGAAGTGTTGGATGAAAAAGCTCTGTAGCCACGTCTTCTTACGTGTTTGGCCTGGAGACAGTCGTATCTCTGTTACTTAAATTTGAAATCTGTGGGGTTTTATAAGATTTTTTTTCATAAAAGTAGGCTCAAGAAAATAGGCATTTAGTTTTCTCTGACTGGTCAAATGTTTCACATGGTGATGTTAATTTCTAACCAATAGACACTTTTAATTTAAACGATGTGCGGTGTATTGTGAAATCTTTTGGACACGTTCTTAATGCTATCTGTTATTGGCTAGAAATATACATTGGGCGTGTTTTAATATGGTATGTATGTGGTTATGTAATTTTGTTGGAAATAAGGCTTACTTTCCTATACTTTAATCGTGCATACTGTCGCACCGTTGTATTAACATCAGAGTTTCCATCCCAGTTGGACTGAACTTTATATGAAAACTTCGCGCAGAGGAAAGAATATGTCTGTTTTCTTGTGCTTTTTTTTTCTTTTTTCTTTTTTTTTGTGCTGTAATTTTTCATTTTCTTCTAAACTGGACAAGTCTTTACAGAATCTCTTGCAATTTTTAAATACTGGTACGCTAACCAGTGGACTAAAAGCTCGTAAAATTGACCCCCACTCCGCTTAATGTCACGTGCATTCGTGTCCACAGACCATAGCGCACAATTAGACGCTCATAAAAGTTATCAGTAGAATCTGTTGTTGGATGTCGGTGGTGTCATGACAGAGCCTGGGTGGCCCTCGTTCAGAAGTTGATAAAAATCTGAATTTTCAATCGGCGCTAAACCACATAATCGCGAACGTTGCGGTTTGCCTATCGAAGTGAATAGCATTAAGCGAGATAACATTGAAAAATTGAGTGTCATGTCTTATTTAATGGGCCAATTTGACAAAAGGGAAAATGAGTCGAGGGCGGACACACATTGGGGATTAGGATCGCTTTACAGAGATAAAGAGAGAAGACCCCTGCAAAAGGAGGAGGATGCGGAAAAAGACAAGAGCCAGGTAAGGGAAAAGGGAGGAGAGAATATATTGAGTGTGATGGCTGAGAAAGATGAGATTAAAGACGAACAACCGAAATTACAGAACTTAAGAGAATAAATCGAAGACAAACGGAAGAAAATGAAAAAAAAGAAAGAAAAGGAAAAGAAAAAAAAAGAAAAGGAAAAGAAAGAAAGTAAGAAAGAAAAGGAAAAAAAGGAAAAGAAAGAAAAAAGAAAGAAAGAAAGAAAAAAGAAAGAAAGAAAAAAAGAAAAGGAAAAGAAAGAAAGAAAAGAAACGGAAAAGTAAGAAAGATAGAAAGAAAGAAAGAAGGAAAAGAAAAAGAAAGAAAAGAAAAAGAAAAGAAAGAAATACAGAAAAGAAAAAAGAAAGAAAAATGAACGTGATAAGAAAGAAAGACAGAAAAAAGAAAGAAAGTAAAAAGAAAAAAGAAAGAAAACGAAAGAAAAGGAAAAGAAAGAAAGAAAGAAAGAAAAGGAAAAGAAAGAAAGAAAAGGAAAAGAAAGAAAGAAGGAAATGAAAAAGAAAGAAAAGGAAAAGAATAAGAAAGAAAAGAAAGAAATAAAGAAAAAAAGAAAGAAAGAAAAAAGAAAGATAAGAAAGACAGAAAAGAAAAAGAAAGAAAGTAAAAAGAAAGAAAGAAAGAAAGAAAGAAAAGAAAGTGAAAAATGGAAAGAAAAGTAAAATAAAAAATCGGATACGAAAGAAAAAATATCGAAAAGAAAGAAAGAAAGAATAAAACGATAAAGGAAGACATGAAAGAAAGAAAAAATTATATGCAGTTTGACAGTGATAACTAAAAACAAATTGAAAATCAAAAGAAAAATAGTTTAAGAAGAATCTTTCAACGATATTAAAAAAGATTACATATTGAATTGGATTTGCAGACGGTAATTTAAATCTAATCGTTTTTTAAGCATTATTCTTAATAACCATCGAAATGGAAGGCTTTAACGAAATATAAGTGAAAAATATGCCAAAGAAGAAAAACATTTAATACTCACAAAATTTATATACTACGAAGGCGTAGGCGATCATGTCTCTACACCGCTTCTTTTTCTTCATTATCTATGAATTACCACGTGTTCTTGGAAAACAAAATGGATTGGTATTTCGTTGCCGTCACTACTGTCAAGTATTCAAAGATTTTCGTCTCTTAGACTGCTTGCCACCCACACATAGAGAACCCCGTTTACTCTGCTATTTAATCCATAGATAGGCGTGGGGAAAGTGCGTCATTAACAGGAAAGTGAATGCATCTGAACTCTGTACGGCGGTTTCGCTTTTTATGCTAAAAACTTTCACGCCACCCACACGTTTTATAGGACAATTGTTAAATGTTGACTATGTTCCTTTCAGAAATGAAAAGATCTACTTAACTACACTATATTTGCATTAAAAATGAAATGCTACAGAACCATCGAGACAAATGAAACAGGGCGAGACTATATCAGAGCCCGTCGGACGACCTCATATAAACAGCCAAGAAGAGAAATTTGAAATGGAATGGACCCGTCATAAGAGCCCAAAATTATTTTCACTGCAAGGCTCCATATCAAGTAAGGTTCAACATTTGACAACAGGAGATGAGGCAGGCGGAGGAACGAATCGGCTGACAATGTCTATGAGAGGATCATTCCATGAGTCAGACGATGACACGGAACCGAGACATGTGGACGGAACAGGTCACTTGCTCACCTGCGCAGAGACTCTCCGACCACACCTGTTCAAAAAACTTATGATGATGATGAGATAACGCAAATCAGAGATAAAGCAAATCAATATTATTACAATAAAATTGTAATTTACCAAACAGTGTTAGCGCCATTTTAGAGATACATTTACATGTAAAATATATCATGTGAACTTCAAAATGTAATATCTGTATTTATTACATGCTAACAGAAGCCATGTATATTAAACGCATTTGCTATTATTATTTTATCCTGTTCTCTGTACTTTTCGACGCATGACCATTTCTAAATAGTTATCAGGAAAGTGACAGTCTCACTTAAAAATACTGAAACGTCCTCAGCAGATCATTCGGTCACGAAACATGATTTAACCCCCACTACAAACAACTTCTATCTAATATAACCCATATCGCTGTCCTTTTAACTCCATACGCCCCTCTAACTTTTTCTGTTTTCATTTTTATGCTTTTCTATTTTTCTGGTTTCGTCCCACTATCTGTGATACCAAGCGTGATACACACCATAGGTACAAGTTTATTAATATAGATACAGTACGAGGTAAAAAAAAATGGCCGTATCCATAGAAAGGACGATGAAAAAAAATTAACCTTATTAGATCGATTGGCAACAGCACAAGATGTTTCCAAAGTGGTTAGTCTGGCGGTTTCTTTTTCAAGAACAGTCAGACGCAGGCTTAAATCAAAAGGCATTGTATCCAAATATATAAAAACGAAAACCTTTCGTATCTGGAAAAAAACCGACGGGCACGGATGACTTGGTGCAAAGCTCACTTACTCTGGTCTAAATCTGATTGGGAAGATGTTATCTGGAGTAACGAGAGCTCATTTACTCTTAGATACGA
This sequence comes from Acanthosepion esculentum, assembly GCA_964036315.1. Lineage (NCBI taxonomy): Eukaryota > Metazoa > Mollusca > Cephalopoda > Sepiida > Sepiidae > Acanthosepion > Acanthosepion esculentum. The sequence goes on along the minus strand of OZ038482.1, from coordinate 122,301,774 downwards.
AGGACGAATATGTGTTTGGTGTCCGCTCAGTGAAACGAATACTCCAGTGACTACCAAGGGAACTGCTGAACACGATAAAAAAATCAAAGTTGGTGGTGAATTCTCAGCAGCAGGAGTTGGAAATTTGTACAAAATCAAGGGAATCATGGACCAGCAGCAATACCACAATATTCTTGAAGGATCTGGCGAGGGACACACACACACACACACACACACACACACACACACACACATATATATATATATATATATATATATATATATATATATATATATATATATATATATATTCGCATATGCGCAGTACTAAGTGGAAAGTGACCAATATCAGTGATAAAGCAAACATATTCAGTTGTATGGATCAAATGCGTGAAACCCAGGGTCACAAACCATATCCATATACCTGATTTTTTGTTGTTTTGGGGTTTTATGGCATATCAACCACTATGGGTTATTTAATGCCAGATCCAGTATTTACTATATATATCAAAAACGTATAGCTGGAAAAGTCATTGTTTCAAAAAAACATAGCTGGCAATGTCATTGTTTCAAAAAAACGTATAGCTGGGAACTGTTTCAAAAACGTATCCCTGGCAACATCATTGTTTCAAAAACGTATCCCTGGCAACATCATTGTTTCAAAAACGTATGACTGGCAACATCATTGTTTCAAAAAAGTGTAGTTGGCAACATCATTGTTTCAAAAACGTATCCCTGGCAACATCATTGTTTCAAAAACGTATAGCTGGCAACATCATTGTTTAATTTTTTTTCTACTGATTGACCCTAAGCCACCGCTTTCCATCACATTTTAGGGGTAAGGTGTTAGTATATTTAGTGTAGGGTTTGGGTGGGAAAGTTAATTGTAAGTTGTAGTTATTTTGGGATGGGTTAGATGTGATGGGGCATGACATGACCAGCCGATTGATCGGATCGACGGCCTTTTGGTTGGACGTAGTTTATCATCATACCCAGGACGCGGATGTAGTTTATCGTCATACCCAGGACGCCATATACCTGAATATATATATATATATATATATATATAGTATGAGGCAAAAATATGGACGTATCGATAGAAAGGATAATGAAAATAATTTAAAATTGAAAGCTTATTCCATTTGTATTTGCATTTATCAACATGCCTAAGCATTGTTCTGACTTCAAGAAAGGCCAAGTCGCCGCTTTTCATGATTTTGGACTGTCGAATAGATCGATAGCTGATAAGATTAATCGAAGTGAGTTATGTGTCCGCAAATTAATCAAAAAAAGAAATCAAACTGGAACATATAATAGACGTAGCGAATCTGTCCGGTCGACAGGAAAGATAGAAACTTGGTTTGTCATTGCAAAAAAGATAGATTCGCAACAGCACAAGATGTTTCCAAAGTGGTTAGTTTGACAGTTTCTTCAAGAACAGTCAGATGCAAGCTTAAATCAAAAGGTATTGTTACCAAATACATTAAAACGAAAACCTTTCGTATCTGGAAAAAATCAACGGGCATGGTTGTCTTGGTGCAAAGTTCACTTACTCTGGTCTAAATCTGATTAGGAAGATGTTATCTGGAGTGACGTGCCCCTTTACGCTTAGATATCAAGGGCGAATACGTCTTTGGTGTACTCCCAGTGAAACGAATACTCCAGTGACTACTAAGGGAATATATATATATATATATATATATACATATATATATATATATATATATATATATATATATATATATATATGTATATATATATATATATATATGTATACGCACACACATGCTCACACACACATGCTCACACACACACACACACACACACACACACACACACACACATATATATATATATATTGTTTCTAAATTCATTTAACTATTGGCTATTTAACTTTACATGGTACATTTTTAACTAGCGGAAGAAATTAAAAGCATATATAAAGTTTCCAAATATAAACAGTTTTACCCAAGCGAACACGAAAATGATAAATTTACCGAAAGACCTAGCAAAAAAGGAAGAATGAATGAAATCAAAGAATGAATGAATGAATGAATGAAATCAAAGAATGAATGACTGAATGAATGAAATTAGAAAATCATAAAAAAGAAAGATCGAACAGAAAATGAATGAAACCAAAATAGAGAGAAAGATTTAACAAAAACAAAATAATGAATGAACGTAGAAAAAAGAAAGTCCTAACGAAGAATAACTGAAATCATAGAAAGAAAGAAAGAAAAAAAGAAAAGAATTAATGATATAAGAGAAAGTTCTAATGTGAGAAATATCTAACATAGAGAAATGAATGAAAACAAAAAAGAAAAGGTTCTTAGAAAAAAGAAAAAATGAAACATCTGATAAAGAATAAATGAAATAAACAAAGAAAGAAAATATCGAAGAGAGAAGAATGAATGAAACCAGAGAAAAGTAAGAATGAGTTAACAACAAAAAAAATAAATAAATAAGAAAATGGAAGAAATAAAAGGAAGAACGTAAGCGAGAAACGTAAATGAAACCATGAAAAAAAAGACAAAATGAATGAAATTAGAAAAATAAATCTATTTTAATATTTCTAATATACAGGATGCGGTTGGTATTTGAGGACAGATTTTATGGATTAGTAAAAAATTGCTGAACAAATGAATATAATTATATTTGATTACAAACAAGTAAACATGAAATTTAGCTGTTATTTAATTTTATTCAATAAAACAACCACTAGCATCAATAACTGCCTCTACACGAGGTCGAAATCGGCTGCAAGTTCTGATTAATTGGTCCTTATTGATGTCATACATTATTCGAACTATTGTAGCTTTAAGAGAGTCTTTGGTTTTATGAGGCTGTTTATTAACCTCCTTCTCAACAACACTCCACATATAATAGTCTAGTGGATTGAGATCTGGAGAGTTAGGAGGCCAAAGGTTGGGTGTGGTGTGGTCGTACAAATGGTCAGCCATCCATTCTTGTGTTCGTATAGCCTTGTGGGATGGAGCCGAGACTTGTTGGAGTATTTAAGGCCTGCCGTTGCATATGCTGTCAATCCAGGACTTGACAACTGTTTCTAGAACCTCAATGTAAACAGCAGCATTTACTCTAAGACCTTGTGGAAAATGTGTGTTTTTTTTCCAGACACATGCAGCTTTTAGGCAATTGACCTCATTGATTGACCTCGGTTTTCATCAGTTGTCTGCTTGACTTCCTGAATAAATTCGCATGTTCTCACTTTATCAGAACGTGCAGAATGTATTTTACGTTTCGATACAGACATTGGGGAACTGTTAACGTCTTCTAACTCTTTTCGTATCTTGTGGACAAACGATCTTGCAACTATGAGGAAAAGTGCACTATCCAAATCGCTATGATCAGCCTTTAATGCCACAATCACAGCAGGCCTTTTCATTTCATTTGTTATTATAGGATTTACCATTCTTGATTTCTGAAAAATAAAAGCATTAGAAGTTAGTAGGAAGGAGTATTAACCTTAAATCTGCATGTCCTCAAATACTAGCCGCACCCTGTAAAAGACAATGAATGAATCCTAAAAGTTAGCAACAAAAACGGAAAACAAATGAAAACAAAAGACAAAGATATATTTATCAAAAACCGAAGAATGAATGAAAGTTTTCAATAAATCAATAAAAACAAAATATATGAATGAAAAGCAGAAAAACAAAAAGAAGATGGCTGAAAGCGTTTGAAAGATAGAAAGGAAGAAAATAATTAGAAATATTTTCAAATGTATTTAGGATTAACAATGCTTGCAATTTACATAAAATTCTTAAAGACTAATTAATTCAAAGTTAGGGTGGCTGATCTCGGAAATGTAACATGTTAAGATCATAAGTTGTATCATTCACTCAACAGACCAGGCAGCTAAATGCCTTGCACAAGTATAATAAAATTCATATCAACGCTAACTATATTGATGAAAATTATTCACTTAATAATCTGTATTTGCAAATTCTCAAACACGTCAAATTTGTTTCATCGACGAAGCAATCGAAGCGTGATGACACAATGCGTCTGCAGAGGGTGTGTAATGACTTTAGCAAAAGATCAAACAGACATGTGCATCAGTGTATTAAAATGAACAAAAACTCACGTAAATGAATATTGCAGAAAAGACGAAAACTAGTGAATTCGAGATCATATTGCCTTCATATAAACCAAATATTATTCATAAATATTTCCTTCAAGTTATTTATTATCCATTGTGTTTTTAGGTTTTACATGTTTCGAATTAATATATTACGGTATATATTTTAATGTTACAACATAGATCTTTTACAGCTCTTCCCAAGTGAGATTTATGATTTCTATAAGCGTTGATTTGATAAACTTTGGAGTTCTTATTTACGCGCCGTGTCCTTTCTAGACATGGGCGTTCATGACTCTCTACATTTTCCGTTCTTTCTTGTTTTAAGCAATGTTTATCTTATTATTATAACTCCCAGTGCGTTCTACTACCTTTTTAAAACTATTATTCACCCAGTACAAAGGCCTCACATATTCGGACAAAATTGAATAACAGTTACAAAAGACACGATATTGTGGAGAGCCATGATTGCCAACGTTCTGAAGTGACATAGAAAAAGAAGAATGTAAAGCCCAAGTGCCACTCAAGGAAGAGGGTTACTAAACGGGAATGTTGTAAGAGTGTTTAGAGAGGGAGAAAGGGATGCATATTATGAAGATATGTAGGACATATAACAGTTGATCCTCGACATGAAGATGCTGACATTGGAAGTCACCCCATCGGGAGGCCGTTTCACTTTGCAACAGTTTTAGTGAAAAAGCTGTTAGAGTGGAACTTATTCCATGCAAATAGAATATGAAAGAATGAGATTGGGTCGACTCAGTGTATTTTAAGTGGCGGGTTCTAGCTGCGAAGGTCTGGACTGGTGGAACCAAACAATATTGTTCATCCGTGTATCTGCCATGAAAATCGTGGTAGATTACGGGGAGGCTAGCATACTTCCATCTGTGGAAAAGGGCTTGAAGCGTGGAAAACAATTCATCATCCACAACGCAAGACAAACGGTTTTGAGATCTGTCGAGGCTAGAAATTAAGAATTGGTCTGAAATTATTCTTGCAGGGATAGAGCATGGGAGGTATTTTTCTGGAGTGGTACACTGAACCGACCATATTTGCAGTGTCTTTGAAATGGACCGTATAAACAAGTTCCAAGTCTGGCGTGAGCTTCAGCCATGATAAACGTTCCAGGGAAGATTCACACAAGTGCTTTCTTGTCTTTAACATATCTTTAACCTAATTTACCAAGCCTTCTTTCCTGATTAATTTTCCAGGAAATTCCAAAGGTCATCTTCTTAAAATAAGTGTTCGTTTGTTTTCAGATTGTTTAAACCTTGCTTTCTAACCCTGACAGACCATCGTATTCTCAGCATCCTTCTGCAGAATCACGTGTCAGTTTTCCTCATCGTCTTTGAGAAAACTGCAGTATAAAAACACTGATATTATATAACAATCAAGCACTTTTTTCTTTGTTTTGAACGATTTTTTAAAATTTTTTTCCATATTTTCTTTAGCTTTTGGAAGTCATCTTTCAGTATTTCAAGACGACTTCTGATTGCGTTACGTGTTTAAAAATAATGTCGAGTAGAAATTTATATTTTAACAGGACTTTTCCTGAGGTGTACATTCATAGGAATGTACATGATTTATGCGTGGATTTACATGATTGTTAGGGATTCAGTGGAACAGGCCAACATTTCAAATCTCCAGCTTAGGATCCCAGTCCTTTTCTTTATCCTTTCCTCAACCCCCCCTCTTTAAACTTGCTCTCTCTCTCTCTCTCTCTCTCTCTCTCTCTCTCTCTCTCTCTCTCTCTCTCTGTGTAACCCCTTCCGTGCTAGTGGGACTCCCGCCTTGCTTGGGGTGATATGCTTAAGACTAAGGGATTTTAGCTTAGTGCTTAGCCACCTCTCTACTGTTGTAAAATATGACAAATCTCGGTTTAATACGGGATAGCTGTATGCATCTATATGAACCAAAGACCAAGCGCGCCTAGTCTCCACGAACACTGTAACGCTTACTTTCATACACACCAAATTCCCCATCTTTATTGCAACGAGGGAGGTGCTGCTGTAAGTTAGGAATCAACGGGACAAGGCCCACGTACCAACAAAAATCATCAACTGACCGAAGACAGAATTACAGCAGACATTAGGAGAGCAGACACTACACTTCGATTCTAGCCCGATGTTGGGTCTCATTTTTATTAGAAAATTACATATGACCCACGTAGTTGTCAGTGATTCTATCATTTGACCTCTTGACTGTACAAGAAGAAAGATTTTACAGACTTCTTTGACGTTTGCAGCCAAGGCAGAGTTAGCCGTGTTATTTATAAGACGTCGCTTATCATTCTCCATTTTGAAATAATACCCCCATGACGTAACTAACGTGTTACTAATTTAGCTTCATGATAGATACAAATAAAGAAATTTGGCGTAAGTCCAATTAATTACGCAACGAGGAATGGACCCTTTAAGATTACCACATTACTATAGATTTCCGTTTATGACAACTTCCTCCCATGTTAACTAAGAAGTCGATTCTCGCCTAAATGACCCCAGTTCTCACCAGTCATGATACATGCTTGTACTCTAAATGTGGCTTGTTGCTTTGAGCACCGTTAAGGGACTAATGTTCATTCTAGACCTCAAGTGGAATCCATCTATACGATCCATCGCTAAAGATTTGGGAGAAATGGCCGCCTCCCTGAAAATACTTGACTTTACCAGTCATGCTCTATCTTTAGAATATCTAGATCAAACTAAAGAAGAGATGTGCGGGTGGTGTGAAGGATAGCGGCTTGGAAGGAGAAATTGAAGATCTGTGTTCAAATTTTAGTCTAATGACAAATCAATCAAATTAGACCAAAATTGGAATAGTGCTGCAGCTGTCCATCCCCACCCCAACTTTCTACCCTCAGTAAAGTTCCAAAATGTTTGTATGGCGATGGATTATTTCTTATCCTTCAATCCGTCCCCTACAGACTCAACGTTGTAAGTGTATTTCTGTTCTATCGCTATTTCGCTGGCAAATGTTCTGACTGATTGCATTCTTTAGTTCCACGAGTTTAGATATTTGCAGTTATGACTCAACTTATAAAGGTCTTCCCGTGGACAGTAGTACTGATATTTAAATGCCAAGAAAATCTATTTTCTTACATACAGAGGTTCAGAAAATGCAGATATTAATAAAACGGTCAATAAGAAATACTTTTGATATTCCAGTTGATTTTAATAGCAATGAATATATGTAATATATAATTGGTTATGTATCAGTGAATGCTGAAAAAAATCTGAAAGACGAGAAAAAGATTTCAAGCGACAAAGATGCAGTACTACCAATGAATTCGGAGAATAATAGTTTTTATAAAAACATTTCACTCCAAGTAAAACGATAAACCTACTGAAACGCTAAAGGGATACAAAACCTACTGAAACGCTAAAGGAATACTAAAGGTGACAAAAAAATACTGAGAAAACATTTTCGAGGAGAAAGGACAATAAAAGAACAGCAGTCGAGGAGGATGAAGATGAGGATTGACGTCGTTTTTATAGCTTGCATTTGACAGAAATAAAAGAATCCGCAACAGGTCTGAAGTGCGAGAAAAGAAATCTTAGAATACAACTTACGGTTGTAAACAGCAATTTCAAAAGTAAAATTATAAGACCTCGCTGCCAATTCAGTAATACGCTTAAATTCGTGATGTCGAACTACCAAAGAGGAAAGCTCATCAGAACAACCTCAAAGAAAATATTTATAGGGGGGAGGGCAAAGAAAAACTACATTACGGCGGTGTGAAAAGAACAATAAAAGAAGAATAATTAAGAAGACAGAAGATAACGATTGACATTGCATTTACATTTATGAAGACCAACGTTGATTGGAAGAGAGTTCTATAAGCGAGAAATCCAAGAGAAGGGATATAAATTACAGTTACATCTAGCTATTTCAACTGTTAACCCTGATGAGACCTAGCTGCCAATCTAGTACTGCGCTTAAACTCGTAAATTCGAGATACCTAAGAGGAAAGCTCATCAGAACGATTGCCAGGTCAGGACTAATAACATTGCAGACTGTATTTTGTCGAGAAGCCCCAGATTCATAGCAGAAGCACTAGACCAGATTTGGCAATAATGTGCAATGCACGGACGAATGATACACTTATAATCGTGAAAGATTCGGGTGCGAAAAATTGTCTTTCACAACACAGTGAACGAGAACACCTTAGCAACCAGGAAGTTTTCAGAAAAATAGCAAATACAAGAAAACTGATTCTTATGTTCAGAAAGAAAGAGTTGAAATTTCTGGGACATGTAAAGAAGAATGAGAACTTGGAGAATTTAACACTCACAAGAGGTCTAATAGCTAGTAATCTAATTGAGTTCAAGAGGATGGATGTTAGAGCGTAGACAAAGAGCGTTAAAGTATCAAAAGTTATTTAGAATAGCAGAATACAGGAAGGTGTTGAGAACTATGCTCACTCGTATCATGAAAGGATTTGTCATGTACAAGGAGTTACTGAGTGCACTATTGGATAAAATGAATTTAGCAAAACTAGTTCAAGATCCGTTTTGATATGTTCCTGTATAATTTGTATTGATACAATTTGAAAAGCACGAATCCTCCTCTTCCTACGCCCTGTCCTATTGTCAAGTATCTATACATAATTTTTAACCGCTAGCATGCTACGAAATTTGAAGAATCAGTGATGGCTGAGAGACCCTCGGCACAAGCAGTCAAAATTGTTCCCGCCATTTTTTTGGCTCACAAAATATTTGAAGAAGACATTATCGTTTAAATTATAAGACACATTTTTTTTATGTTACACCATTCTTCCATTCTGGAGAAACATATCTACTTGCCTTGAAAATCAGAGTACATAATTCTGAATTTCACCTCCGTCTGAACATCAGACTCTTGGATTGGTGAAGTGTTGGTAGCTGCCTGCAATAACTTTACCATCATAATTATTACAATAATATTTCAAATGACAACATTAATCCTTTCTCCCACTGTTGGTATTTACGCCATTTTATGTGTAACATTTGTTGGGAGCGTTCATAGCTCTCCACATCTTCTAATCTTTGTAACGTTAAGCAACTTTGACTCGTTACCATCCTTCTTTGACCTCACTCTGTTATCCATTCATACAATACAATGAGTTAGTCACTGCATCCCACTACTCCTCTTGCCTTCAATATGCCCGGTGAGTGTTAAATTTTCCAGTAGTCTTTCCTGATTCTCTCCTTGAAATTTCAATCTTTTTGCTGCTTTTTTAAAGATTTTTTCTTAAATGTCCTTCGTTACTCGTATATTTTTTCATGTGAACTTATAGGGATATTATTATTGTTACAAATAAATAAAATAGTCATGATAATGAAAACTATGAATAAAATAAAACAATAATATTTAAATCTTGTTTAAAATAAATTAAATAAAATTAAATTAAAAATAATTAATAAATAAATTAAAAATACTAAAATTACTCTCAGCATGCAACCGCAAATGTTCCTGTCGGAAATACGAGCATCCCGCCAAAACACGTGAGATTCAATCTCTTTGCCAAAGAACTGTCGGGATGACAACACGTGTGTAATTCCCTCCGTGGTAAGACCTGTGATATTACGGAGTAATTCTCCCTCTTTACAACAAAAACATTATCGCGATTGTAACATAAAGCACACACACAAATACACAAAAAATACACAAGTAAAATAGTATGAAATTCCTGTACAATTTGTCATGCCTTCTTTGTATTGTGTATATTTTTCCCTGGTTTTTATCTTCGGAAAAACAAGCCTAAAAATCTACTACAACTATTCCTATGAGGTGAGTGAATACCCCACAAACTACATCCTTGTTGATTCAATTTTCTTCTTCATCTCTGTGATTGTCCACCATTGAATGCTATGTAGGAGATTAAGTACGTAAGTATACGAACAGGTTAGTATACTTTTCTTTCTTTCTGACGACAATTTTCTTTGTCTTAATACTTTTCTTTCTGGATGGCAACTTTCGCTTTTCTTACGAGTCTTCATATTTCTGTGTTACACTTTCCATTTGATTCTGTTCCTATCGAAGTCGTTAAATGTCTGTACCTGGTTTATTTTTTATACCAAATATGTAGCTCAACAACTGTTGCTGTCTCTTTTGCTGGCAACCATGAGTTATGTATCCCGCATTTAATAGTCATTTCTTAATGCACCCAAAGAGACTCGAATCTTCTCACGCAATAATCGTCTGCTCGGTTAACTTGTTAATAATAACGCTATGACGATACGCCGCATATATATTTATCTTTACTGTTATAATTATCTAATACAAATTATTCAAATAAAGAGACGATATTTAATATAAATTCCGAGTAATCGTGAAAAACAAACAAAGCCAACTAATCATTATCTGTCTATATTTCTGAGATGAGGTATTATATACACTATTTACATTGTTCTGACTATTGTCCTCATCTTTTTCCCCATATTTATTACAACGTTTCGGCCCTTCAGTATCTGTCTATATTTCTGGGATGAGGTATTATGTACACTATTTACATTATTCGGTCTATTGTCCTCATCTTTGTTGCCATATTTATCACAACGTTTGCAACCACCTGAAGAAGGCCGGAGCGTACAAGGCCTAAAACGTTGTGATAAATATGGCAACAAAGATGAGGACAAGAGACCGACTAATCATTTCGTAAACAAATTCTCTTTTAGAACTGCCTGTTTGCAAGAGTTTCAAATCTAAAAGGGCTATAGTAATATTCAGTTATAATATATTTTATGTCTTTAAATTCCTTCAGGAACATATGGCCGCAACATATCTTTGCGGTTTGTATAACAAGGTAGTCTTTTAAGTGAGTAGGTTGTTAGCCTATTGCACAACACCCAACCTAGAGGGTCTGGTTTTGAATTCATAGTTGTCTTTTCTCTCAGGACAGACTGGATGCTATAGCCTTGGTTGGCCAAGACTATAGAACCCAGTCTGTCCTGCTATTTACCCGTGGGAAGAAGAGGATTCATACCTTTCCCATTCAATCCGAGCCGCTGTCCATTATTCCACCGTGACTCCTATTCAGTTGCAAGGGAGGCTGTTATTTTATGGACCTTTGGGCATGTGGTACCCATACATGCGCTTAGGTGTGCGTGTATGCAAAACATTGTTTCGAAAACGAATGGAGCCATTTTCAGATTTGATTTTCTACAGTTGTATTATCGAAGCAAATTAAAAGAAAATAACAAAATAATGTGTGTGTGTGTCCGAAAGTTTTGTCACCCCTATATAATATAACAACGCACTGTGGGGTATTATCAAGGAGAGAGTTTCAGATGAACCATACCTGAATATACCCATCATTTGAAGGACGCCGTTCGGAGAGCTTTTACGACAATCAAAAAAGCACAGCTTCGTAAAATATCACACAGGACATGGCGCCGCATTATTTCGTGCCACGAAAAGGATGTGGTTCATACAGACCTTCTCGTTGCATGACAGCTTCAATGAAAGGACATAAACTGAATCCAGTACATGTGCTTTGTATTACTGTATTACTTGTTCTTCTATTGTTCTCATCATTTTTTGGTAGGGGATGACAAGACTTTCGGACATACCTCTATATTAGTATGTGTGCTTACATACAAACATATATATTTTACATAAAACACACCTGATTGCGAATTTCAATTGGTTTTATTTTTTGAATTTTAGAAATAATGTTCTATGAGCTTGCATTGTTTGCAGTGAGATCAATTTACAATGAAATGTGAAATAACATTTATAAAAATTAAAAACAATTAATATTGATGATCTGTAGTGCAGAATTTATAGTAATATAAAAGAAAATGAAAAATTATTGCTTCTGGGTGCATTACCTCTGGTACAACTATACTTTGTTTCAACACACACACACACATAGACACACACACACACACACACACATATATATATATATATATATATATATATATATATATATATATATATATATATACAAGTATAGGATTGTTGTATACGGAATAAATTCCAATAACCAACACTTACTATTCTTAAAAGAGTGCTCAATATATATATATATATATATATATATATATATATATATATATATGCGATATTTCAATATATATATATATATATATGTATATATATATATTTGCGATGGAATCATATTTTTAAAATAATAATTATAATAATTTTTAAAATAACAATTATAATATATATATAATAATAATATATATATAATATATATATATATAATATATATAATATATATATAGTAATAATTTTAAAAATTATAATATATATATATATATATATGTATATATATATATATATATATATTAGAATCAATCATAAAAAAATAATTTCATTGAGAACATCCCTTTTTTCATTTTATTGCTATCGTGGGATTGAACAAATAATACCTAAACAGGCCAAAATTATGATTAAAATTATTTAATTGCGTCGGGATCGAAGAAGAAAACGTTTGAAAGGATAAAGTAAAGCAAATACTGAAAATCAATGATTGTTTTAAATTATTTATTGTCTCTTAATCTCATTTTAACTTATTTGTTGGACGTTCACATAACGTAGATTGTAAAGCCTCGTTTCACAATATCATGATCATGAACATATCACATGATTAAACCAATGGCATAATTGAAGCCATCATCTTTTGCATATTTCTTGAAGCAAGAATTAGCGAATACAAATGTATTCTTCCAAGATAACTTAAAAATATATATCAATATGATATTCACTAGATATTTCTGTTACTGACGCAATCTACTTTGTGGAGAAAATTTTAGAATATGCGTTCGTATGACAAGCAATCAGTAGCTAAGCGACAGGACAAAAACTTGTCAGAAAAGATTAAAAATAATGAACAGAGAATATGCATACGTGCGTAATGTGAGATCCCCTTTGGTTGGGATCTCACGTATTCATACCCTAGTTTTCCTTCCCCCGGGCAGTATCTCTCACGGGTGTCGGGTGGGTTTACTGCCCGGCGGATGAGGCGTCCCCAAATGCGGTACTACCGATGGGTCTTGGGAACATTTGCGCTGTATTACCGTTAAAACCCACTTTAAACGTCGACGTTGTGTCACATCCAGTTGCGTCGTGGACGCCCTGGGAAACACCAAAAACAAAATTTTGGACAATGTACTCAATCTTCTTCCTCTTTATACTCAAAACATTCGTTTGCTTGTAAACTCTTCAATGTATAAATGGTTTTCAATCTCTATACAATTATAAAGAGAAAGTATAAAACACAAATTGTGTCCTGACTATGAAGATTAGGCCATCATAAATTTATGCTCCGTGAAAACTTAACATTCGTTCACTTGCAAAACCTTCAATATCTACATGGTTTATTACGGACATACACCTTTGTGCAAATTAATTGAAACAAAACGAATAATTCCGTTATTATTTTTTTTCGTATTTTCCCACCGAAACATGACCCAGTGCACATGTTAGTACTTCGTATGTCCATTTCACAAAGTCGTTCCTTGAAGATTGACCAAGATTCTCGATTGGATTTAAATCAGAAGAGTTTCCGGGCCAGTCTATAATACTTTGATTTGCTCACTGGTAAGGCTTGCTAGTGTGTTCGTGTAGTGTTACAATTTTTGTACGCTTCCTTGGAGTAATGTCCATCGCAGACAATGGCCGTAGGACAACTAATCGACAGTCGAAACAATAATGTGTGGGAGTGAGGAAATGCTGACGCAATCACGGATGACGCAATACTTTTCAAAGGCAGATTAATTTCATCATGCACCCTAAAAATAGATTCACATTACTGCACACCACTTTAAATGACCTAATTTGAGGAAAAAACAGAAATTGAATACACCCTGTCAATTCAGTGGGTCTTAAACTGACCGTATGATGAAAGAAAGGAAACTAAAGGGGTTGTTCCAAATAATTTGCTCAAGAGTGTACATTATAGTAAAGGATGCTTTTAGAGAAAAAAATTCATATTGATATCATAAATATTTTCTAGTGGCTTTGTTTCTTGTCATAACATATATGAAAATTGAAGACATGTTTCATATGGTAGTTTTCTGTTGTTTTATAAGTCTATCAACACGTCATGTGATGAGCTTTCAAATGTATTGATTATAAATAAAAGAACTTTAAATAGTTCTCAATATCTCTGTTAGATGACTCATTGTCACACACACACGCAAGCACACATACTCGCGCATGCATGCAAGAGCCATTTTATGTTCGATCACACACACACACACACACACACACACAAATAGAATCTAAATTTCTAGTTTTTCTTTCTCTTCTTTTTTTTTTCCTTTATTTATACACACCCACGATCTTCTGTTATCTTTTTACTTCCCAGATAAAATACACATATTTTTAATTTATGCATTTCCCCATCACTCACCGGTGAACTGTTTTTTATCGATATCCTCTTCGATTTTAAAGCCCAGATTCATTCGTGTTTCACTATTTTTCACCCATAAATACAAACATACACACACTTTTTTTTATAAACGTTTCATGAAACATGGGTCTAATCTAAACGCAAAAACTCAAATCGCCCAACTGTATGACGTCACATAAATACTTTGATGATTGGCGACCGGTAATAAAACAACGGGATTCTTATTTGTTTTTTGTTTTAACCGGAAATCACGCAAAGTTATGGTATCAGTCCTTTCGAGTATTGAAGGCGAAACAAGTACATTTCACTTTCCCTTTCTCTAGGCTTCATACATTTTTTTAAATCTGTTTTCGTCTTTCTTTCTTTATCTCTTCTCTTCAGCCTCTCTATCGTCCTTTGACCTTTCTTCTCCACTGATATCTTTTTTCTTTCACTTTTCCTTTTCCAAATGGCATGCCTTCGTCAATATTTCTTCCGTCTTTTGTCTCTCGCTTTCCATTTGCTTGCAAACGTTCACCCCTTTTCTTTTGTCCCTAATTTATTAGAGAAATGTATGAATAGCTTTCCTCCGTATTAACAACAAACTATTAAAGATTTATATATCTTTAATAATCTGGCGACCTCATAAAAATGACAGTATGTCGATAATTGATCACAGAAAATTATGATTTGAAATTGAAATGAAAACAGTGAGGCTGCATACACTGAAACTGTCATAACATTTCAGAATGTGAAATTAGAAAAAAATATCGTTCGAAAGAAAGAAACGATTACCTAACAGCTGTGTAATATCGGTCCTTAAATGAAAGATGGGCAATCTCTTCATAGACGAAGAAGAGATTTGAGGCAATAGAGATGTCGTTCTACAGGACCATAATGGGAATACCATGGACTGGACATCTGAGGAAGGAGGAAGTTTTAGGAAAAATGGAAACATAATAAACAAATACTTAACATCAGAATGGGCAGCTAATTAAAAATGAGGGCGTTGTAAATTTAACAATGACAAGAAATATAGGGTGACAGCAAAAAAACTGGAATTTTTGAAGTGCGTATTGTCAGACATAAGCAAGTGGCAAAACTGCGAGACAGTGACCTTAAGCAAGTAACCATTTCGCCATTTTAGTAACGAGAATGAAATTCTTAAATGGCATGTTTTAAGGTTTATATTACTATGAAATAATTTTTTTTTTCTTCAATCACTCTTGGTTTTATTGGATTGTTAAAATGTTCCCGTTTTTTGGGGTCACGCTGTATATATATATATATATATATATATATATATATATATATATATATATATATATATATATATATATATATAATTATTTATTTAAATATTATAACATAAATATGTTATAAAATCACTACAAAAATAGCCATTTTGTTTCAACACCTCCGGTATCTTATCAAGTGATGATGTTGAATCTAGAATAAATCTAAATAAATATATATATATATAAATCTAAATAAATCTCTCTCTCTCTCTCTCTATATATATATATATATATGTATATATATATATATATATATATATATATATATATATATATATATATATATATATATATAAATCTAAATATATATATATATATATATATATATATATATATATATATATATATATATATATATATATATATATGTATTAATTTTAAAAAAAAAACACTTTAAGGTTCCATTAGTTATAATTTATTACACCAGGGAATTTTATTTTTCTCTGGATCTTCAGACTTGACTTTCAAAAGTGAAACGAAAAAAAGTGAAGTCTGAAGTTCTACAGAAAAATAAAATTCTCTGGTGAAATAAATTATTATTAATGGAGCTTTAAAGTGGTCCGTTTTTCTTTAAATTTAATTATTCGCTCTGACTTAACATTGAGCTCTCAGGATTTCATCCTCCTTGGGATTATCCATACGTATTACCAAGATTTTCCTTACTCAAATATATATATATATATATATATATATATATATATATATATATATATATATATATATATATACATTTCATTGAAAATAGGCTCGATTACGCGTTTCGCCTTTTAAGGTTTCATCACATCCAAAAAGGGAAAGAAATACGTGTATGTGTATTTTAGTGCATGCTTAAATAATGAATCATTAAATAATGATTCGGGATTTACCTTTAATTCGGTACAAAAAGCTGGGAAAATATATTAACTTCTTTGGACATGAACCAAGAATTAAAAAGAAACGATACAGAATAAATATCAACAACTTTTTTTTAAGTCTCTCATTTCCTTTCTTCTTTAATGACGAGAAAGTCCAGCTCAGGGAAAAAAAGTACTTATTTAATAGATATATTGTGGACATAGGAATCAACACTTCATGGTGACTGTCTATTTCGCATTTTCATCGATGATTTATATTGTTCTATCTTGATATTTTGCTCTTTACTTGCAAAGTCTACTATCCGTGGATGCGTTGTCTCCCGGAATTACTTGTTAAAAATGAGAATGAAAGCCAGGAGGGCCTTCAATAATTATTTAATTCTTTGTTATTTGTGAGCCCTTGTTCGCCATGTCTTTAGGCAACTAAAAATCTGTTTACACAAGCACATCCCCTGCTGACACACGTTGTTAACCTCTTTACGGTCGAGAAGATATCTCAAGAGTGAACTCAGGGGGTCCGGCTATAATGCTCACCGGCAATTTTGCGTCGGCTGATAATTGCATCACTTATATACGAACTATTTGTTTAATCAAGTGTCCTTCGACAAGCCGATGATGGATGGAAATTTACGAATTCGAGCGAAAACTGGCAGGCCATTCTATTCAGCCTTGGCCTGATGGAATGTTAGTCGAAGCAAAAGATATATTTTTCTTATATAATAAAGTGTAAATGTTTATCACAAAATTCTGTGGGCAAATGTTCGCGAAAATTTACTGACAAGATATTTCGATTTGTTTTCTGTTGTTTTACGGCATATCAACCACAATGGGTTATTTAATGTCGACAAGATTTTTATTGCCGGTAATATTTTTTTCGAAAAATATATTGCTGGTAATATTTTTTTTTTCAAGAATCTATTGCTGGTAATAAGAATTTTCTAAAAAAAAATATTGCTGGTAATAATTTTTTACGAAAATGTACTGCTGGTATTAAAACCTATTTTTACACTGTCTTAGTGTTTTGACCTCATTTTGTGCGGTGGGGAGGGTAACTATTTGTCCATAGTTGAGATCCTAACAGATGCTACCACCCCGGGTCAGGGTAGATCTGAGAACACCAGCAAATAAGAGGTGATTCCACGCTACTCAAAACCTCCTGGTCAGAGGCCTTACTGTTGGACGTAGTTTATCGCCTTAACATGGCCGCTGATGTAGTTTATCCTCATACCAAGGACGTTTCATCTTTCGAATCAATAAATTTAAATGGTAATGTTGAAATGAACTATTTTCTTAAAAGGAAATATTCGGCACTCATTGACCGAACAGTCAGCACTCATATCATTTGGTTTGATTTGTTTTGTTTTACGGCATATCAACACCTCAATGGGTTATTTAATGCCAACACTTTTTTTCCTGGTAATATTTTGTTTTGTCAAAAATCTATTTCTGGTAATATTTTATCTCAAAAATGTATAGCTGTAATATTATTTTAAAAATGTAATGCTGGTAATTTTTTTTTTAAAAACTAATTACTGGTAATAATATTTTCAAAAATATGTTGCTGGTAATAGTCTTTTTTTCTTCAAAAATTTATTTGTGGTTTTTACAAAGTATTTCTGGTATTAAAACCTATTTTTACACTTTCATAATGCTTTTTACCTCAGTTTTGTGGTTAACTATTTGCCCATAGCTGGGACCCTAACAGGTGCTACCACTCCGAGTCAGGGTGGACCTGGGAACACCAGCTATTAAGAGGTGGTTCCACGCTCCTCAAAATCGTCTGATCAGAGGCCTTGCTGCTGGACGTAGTTTGTCGTCTTACCTAGGACGCGGATGTAGTTTATCGTCAGACTCAGCACGGGCACTCATATCGGTTCATATTTATAAAGTCTTTCTCTTAAAACAATTTTTCAGTGAAATATATTTCTCAAGTTCGCAGACCATTAACGCTCTTTCTAATATTGATGGCAGGTTCTTTCCTCAACCTTTGCTTTGATGGCCGACTCGGAAACAAAACTACAGGACCGCCTAGAGTCGGTGGTAGAAGAAAGAGAGAAGAAAAGGACTACTCTTCAACTGCAAGGAGACGGGTCATTAGCAAGAAAAAAAAAGCCGAAGATGTGAGTCACGAATTGGAGAGATAAATCCCAATCAGGTGCAGAAGTTTAAATATCTGGGAAGCTTTTTAACAGACAATGGAAAATGTGACACCGAGATCTGAACTCGCATTGGACTAGCGAAAGAAAGATTCCAAATGTAATCAAGGCGTTATGAAAGAAAAAAGGAATTAGGAACAACGAAAAGAGTGCTGGATTGCTACGTGATATCCATTTTCTTATATAGTAGTTAATTTGGGACAATCTCTCTGTGGATGTAGAAACATAAAGAAAGTCTGTAAACATGTGTTTCTACAAAAGGATTCTGAAAATTCAATAGATGGAACGAGTAAGCGACAAGGAAGAATTAAAGAAATGGCAACGGAAAGAATAAATGATTCTCAGAATCAGGAAAATATTGCTGAAATTTATTGGACACATAATGAGAAAGTTGGGCTTGAAAAACATAAACTTCACGGGGTATATCGAGGGTAAGAGAAATGGAGGAAAGCAACACAACACTTACCTGACGAGCTATAATTCACACGAGATAGGAAGATGTGTATATCATGGTCAAACAGAAGGCGTCAACATCTTGATTATATTGTTGGGATTGTCCATATACCGTGGACACCCGCCAAATACTAAATGAATCGTTCGTAGCAAGATTGGCAAATCGGGTCCGTTGACACAGAGTCGACCAATCAGGTCGGTTGATACATGTTCCCGCGAAGGCGCGAACTTCGAAACGGAATGAAACGCGCTGTTTCTTAGAAACTAACAGTTTACACGAAGATCCGAACCGACAAACACACGTTTCGTCGATCTGTGAATGTCTCTCCAAATCTGGCTCTATGAAACTCAGCTAACCTGAATAAGCAAACTCATCGAAAGACGCTTGAGCTAATATTATATAAAGTTGACTTCTTCCTGTTCAATTATTACCACAGAAACATTGCCTCAAATCACTTAAAGGTACGAATTATCTTTTTCCTTTAATTGCACACACATCTTTTACGAACATTCAACCTCAACTGAATCGACCTGATACGAACGAACTATTATAAATCACAGACTTGTATATAATATGTATAATAATTATTCAAGTTGTTTTCTCGTTCAGTAAATTGTGTTCTTATTATTTGTTGTGATTTTGGTGTTACACAATGTTTGAACTAACTGTAACCATTAATATGACTTTAAATAACTACGTTTAACATTTCCAGATCTTACTATTTGAATTTTATGATTAATCATAATTCTTATACTAATGAATGCAAGATCTCCTTGTAAGCTCTATGGCGATAAAATACTCCTGGAAATTCACCTCTTGCATCATTGTATATTTGTGCTTAACAAATGTAAAAAGATATTGCAATAACAATCATAAGTATGAATATAGGTCATTTACATTTTTTTCCATTTCACTGAAGCAGACGTTAAAGAGACAGGAACGTTATACATTCCTCTCTCTTCGCTTTCCTTGTTTCTTTCTTTTCTTTTCTCACTGAAAGCAAGCAGCGTCTCTGATATATCTTTCCTTGCGGTGTCGTTTTCAGACATTTTGCAAAGTCACGGCACGCTGGGATCGCTTCCATACATCAAGGCCATCTTATTGAATAATCGAAGATAGTGACTTTCGAACCAGGGTCTGGTGATGGGAAAGCGACACACACGCACAGACACATACACACACACACACACACACACACACACACACACACACACACACACACACACACATATATATATATATATATATATATATATATATATATATATATATATATATATATATATAAACACACACACACACACACACACACCCTTGTGCATATTAATGGAAACAATTACTTTAGTTTCCTTTCTTTCACCATTCGGTCAGTTTTAGACTTACTGGTGTGACAGGATGCCATCGATTTCTATTTTTTCCTCAGATTAGACCTTTTGCAGTGGTGTGTAGTAATATGAATTTATTTTCGGGGTTCTATGATGAAATTTGTTTTGCTTTGAAAAATACTGCGTCATCCGCGATTGCATCAGATTTTATCACGACCAGATACTATTGTCTCGACTGTTGATTTGTTGTCCTACGATAATTGTCTGCGATGGACGTTACTCCAAAGCAGCATACGAAAATTGTAACATTGCACGAACACAAGCCTTACAAGTGAGCAGAAGAAAGTAATATAGACTGGCCTTGAAGCTTTACTGATTTAAAAACAATCGAGAATCTGTGGTCAGTCTGCAAAGAACGACTTCAGGGATTGGACATTCGAAGTAGTAATGTGGACTGGGTCATGTTTCATTGGAAAATACAAAAAAACTAAATAATAACGGAATTATTCGCTTTGTTTCAATTAATTTTCACATGGTTATATATATATATATATATATATATATATATATATATGTGTGTGTGTGTGTGTGTGTTTGTGTGTGTGTGTGTGTGTATTTATATAAGCCATTTATGCAACCGAAATAATTCGATTGACCTCTCGGCGAAGAAGGGGTGATTTTCTAAACAGCGGCTGCTGCTGATGCTGCTAATGCATTGCTCTTCTACTCGAATCGAGCTCTCCTATCTACGGATGTCTTTCGCATAGTAAAAACGTTAAAATTTCACTTCTGCGATGCCGTGCGACGATAGCTTGGAAGTAGAAAATCTGACTGATACCAAATTGGTTGAGTTACGGTCCCGGTTTGAAGCAATCGGATGTCTAGCCACACTGATGAGCTGTTATACAGCAAAACAGTCTATCTGTGGATGACTATATATATATATATATATATATATATATATATATATATATATATATATATATATAATAATAATAATAATAATAATAATAATAGTATTAGTAATCTTATAAGTATAAGAAACTATACTCGTTAGGAAAACCTTCTGTGTCTTGATTTGCAAATAATCAAACCAATACCAAAGGGAAAAAAGGTATGTAAAAAAAGAAAGAACCAAGAACATGTACGTTAGACGAAAATAATCGTCTAGAATGTAATTCCAAAGGCCAAAGAATAAAATCCTGATACGAGTACACAAAATTACTAAATAAAATGCTCAATACAATAAGTAGAGCAGACCTAGTTAAACCTAGAGATATATCAATAGCAGTGATGATACTCACCCACATTGTTTCATGGATCCTATTTCGGCGTTGTTAGTTGTAATTAGTCTGTTTATTTGTGTCTTAGCAGTAAGGTTAGTTATATTTTTCTTTAATTCTATGAATGTGTCTCAATTATTGAAGAGGTAGTATAATTTTTGTTATAGTCTGTTCTCTTTACAGTAATAAAAATACAAACATATTAGACTTTTCCCTCTTCCTAAGTATTATATTTTTCGTTAATTTTATGACAAACAAAATGAAAAATCTATTAAAATATATACAGTTTCCTGGTGTGCGTTAGGTTTGCAGGTCTGAAACATTGAAGGCGATTTTTATCGCTTTCATGAAATAAAGATTTAAGTGTTTGATATTCATTAATTAATAATTTTGCTCTGTCTCCGACATAGAGCTTTCCTTGAAACTTTATCCTCTTGAAAGTTCCATACATATTACCATTTCCATTTATTATTATTATTAATATATATATATATATATATATATATATATATATATATATATATATATATATATATATATATATATATATTTATATATATATATATATATATGTTGAATACCAAAACTTCGAGTTGATTCTGCAAATGGAATCAGTATTCAAATAAATATGTCTTTTGAAAAAAGTACATATGCTATGAATTCTCTAGAAAAAATATGTGCCGCTCTATCGTACATTTTTCTTTAAAACTTCCAACTATTTCGACATATATATATATATATATATATATATATATATATATATATATATATATATATGTCGAAATAGTTGGAATATATATATATATACAGAGAGAGAGAGAGAGTATACATATATATATAAAGAGATGCATATATATATATATATATATATATATATATATATATATATATATATATATATATATATATTCATACATATATATATATATATATATAGGGAGATAGTTTTTTTTACACTTTGTCATTCATTTGCATAACATTGTTCTGATATATGAAATTTATATATCACATTCTCCTCTCCCACACTCACACACAAAATTATATACAAGCATATATATCCGCGCGCGCGCGCACACACACACACAAACACATATATTCTTCATCCTTGATTTTTTTAACAAAGCCACTGATCTACGCATGCTCAGATGTATGCAAGATGTCATAAAGTATTCTTCCATATTAAGAGCAGGAATTCCATGTCATGTCATCGTGAATTTTATAATATCAAATGAAGGATTATTTTCATTTTTCTGAAAAACCTTTCTGAGGTAATATCAAACGTTTTTTTTTTTTTTAAAAACCTGTTCAGAAGTGAATCATTTTCCAACAGCCAATTATGGTGAAATGGTTTATTACGCTAAAAAAATTTTTGTCCAAATTTTGAAAACAAAATTTCATATCTATTTTACTTTGAATTAATGCCGTATTTGTATCCGCCAATCTGCAATTGAATGATCTCTACTCTCCCTTCCACTTTCCCTCGCTTCTTCTTTTTCTCGCTCTCCCCTCTCTCAACATCCATATTATTTCCGCCTCCTTTCTCTCATCTTTAGACGTTCCTCAGTAAAATGAATTTTCTTTACACATTTTTATTTGTCGTCGAAAATAATCTCGCCGGTTTTCAGTATTTCATTTTACTTCTCTTTTCCGTGATACTTTTCTTTTATTTCTTTTCGTGTTTCTTTCTCTGTTTGTTTCTTTCTCTCCTTTGTAACCTAGGAAAAGTTACTGAATGAGGAATAACCAAAACGGAGGTTGGAAATGAAATGGAAATCTTTATAACATCAACAAAATACAATACTCGTCAGCAGCCTGAAGTAGGTAAACCACTGCTAATGGCGGACTACTTAGACAGCATATTACCCCCCCCCATTACAATAGTGTCCAACGGATTTATGACAATTGGGGCATACCCATTAGTGTTCATAGGTACAGTATATAACACTATCATTCTTTCTTTCCTTCTTTCCTTCTTTCTTTCTTTCTTTCTTTGCTTTTGAAACTTTTGATACACTTCAGTTTACTATTTTTACCCTTTCAATTTTTAACAATTTTCATTATTATATTTTCTCCCTAAGTATATATTTTTCTTTTTTCTTTCTTTTGTTTTCCCTGCTTCCTTCATTATTTCTTCATTTTGTCTTTCTTTCTTTCTTTCCTTCTTTCTTTGCTTACCTTCCCTCTTTCTGCATTTCGTTCTATCTTTAAGAAATAATTTTTCGTATTTCTATCCATCTTCGCATTTCTCATCAGTCTTTTTTCTTTCTTAGACCCATTTTTTTATTTCTTTCGTTATTTCTTTCATTCCTTATTTCTTCACTAATTTCTTTTTCATTTCTTTATTTCCTTCTTTTTTATTTCGTTTTTCTTTCCTTAAAAATTACTTTTTCCTATTTCTATCTTCACGTTTCTTATCATACTTTTCTCTTTCTTAGACCTATTATTTCTTTATCTTTCTTTCTTTCTTCATGACTTTCTTTCGTTATTTCTTCATATATTTCTTTCTTTCCTTATTTCTTCATTCTTACCTTTTTTTTTCTTTCTTTCTTCATGTCTTTCTCTCTTTCTTGCTTTCGTGATGTATTTCTTTTTTTCTTTCTTCATGTCTTTCTTTCTTTCCTTATTTCTTCATTCATTCTTCTTTTTTCTTTCTTCATGTCTTTCTTTCTTTCTTTCTTTCTTCATGTCTTTCTTTCTTTCTTTCTTTCTTTCTTTCTTCATGTCTTTCTTCCAATCTTTTACAAATTATTTTATTATATTTCTATCCTTCTTCACATTAATCATCATTCTTTTTTATTTGTTTCTTTTCTTTCTTTCTTTTTTCTTTTATGCTGAATTTCTTTCTATTTCTTGTTTATTTTAGCGTTCCTACCCATCCATATCATCCGCTTTATTACTCTGATCTTTTTCATAATTACTTTCTCTGCAATTTTCCCTCTTTTCGTTTTAATCATTCCAATTATTTATTTCCTCACCACCTGTGAAGAGAAAACATACGTTTATCGCAAATACTTCGACGGACAAGAAAAGAACAAAACAGTTAATAAATAATTTACTTAAAATAACCGACATCAGCCAATACCATCTCCGCCGTGACATGATTCACGAAGTTCTCAATGTGCCCGATATCCTTGTTCATTGTTATTTTATCTTTAAATGATTTACACAGTTGATGTGTAATATTTCCACCAGCAAGAGAAAAAGCTCAACAAGCGATTTGCATAATGGATATGCGATCATCAAGTAAAAACAGAAGTTTAAATATCTGGGAAATGTATAATGGCAGTCAGTTAAGTGTCATACGTGATACAATTTTGCGATTCATGAGTGACTAGACAGAAGTTTTTTTTTTCTTACAGTAGGTTACCGTTACTTCATGCAGTAGAGTGGATGCTAACCAAACCTACTGGACCCAGTCTGTCCTGCTATTTACTCCATAGCTGGAAGAGAAGAGATGGATTCGTATCTTTCCCAATGGTATTTGCGCGTAAGTGAATATAACGAAAAAGAAAAGCGAGTTGAAGATGAGACATTCAATTGGTAAACAACGTGATGAGAAACAGAAAAAAAATCCTTAATAACAAAGATTTCTGTATTCTTTGTGATATCCTCCATCTTATATCACAGTAAGTGCAGGTCAATCTTCTTACAGATAAGAAGAATCCTTAAGGCAATAGGAATCTGGTTCTACAGAAGGATACTGAGAATACCAAGGACGGAACGGATAACGATTAAATAAAAGGAACAAAGAACACTTATTGGAGAGAATGGAAACAAAAACGGAAGGCATAATTAGCACCAGTAAGAGACAGTTGAGGAAGGAGGACTTGGAAAATCTGATACTCATAGAAAAAGGGAAAGAAGGGCAGAGGAAAGCAGCGCGTGACTTACATAATGGGCTTGAGCAAATGGATGTCAGGACAGGAGATATAACGGAAAGATGATTAAGAATTACAAGAGACTGGGAAATATGGAGGGCCATGATCGCATACGTCCTGAAGGGAGGTGGCTCATAAATGAAGATTATATTCCGAATCACTTGAATACATAATGAGGAACGAGGGCTTGGATTATCTGAGGCTCACTGGAAATATTGAGATAGGAAGGCAGCGAGCCACTTACCTAACTAGCTTGTGTGAATGAATGGAAACTGGGCCTTAGAAAAGGAAAAAAAAACACAACTAAGGTCCACAATAGACAGGAGGTTTTGTGGAAACATATTCACCCATGTCCTGAAGCGATGCATTTAACTTTTTTTAAATTTGTCTGTCTGTAGATCAATCCTCTTCCTGGCAAATGGAAAACATCTTCGAAGCAAAACAGATGGGGATTAGCAGAGTTTTGCGAAACATTTATATCCTGAATCTAGTATACACTGGGTGTAACAGCAAAATTGTCCAATTTAAAAATCGTTCGAATTAAATTTTGAACCGTTGTATCTTAGAAATGATTAGTGATTTCTAACTGAAATTCTCTCGACTAAGAACAATAAAAATGTATAATTATTCTCCAAGCTTAACAGAAGAATCGTGATGAATTTGATCCTGAACGAAAATGACATGTTCATCATTAATTAATCATAGCTAAGGATCGAAAGCTCATGAAAGATCGAAATAAAGATCACACATACACACATTTATATATATATATATATATATATATATATATATATATATATATATATATATATATAGGGTGTCCATAAAGTTCGGGTGCACTTTAAAAATTTATAACTTTATTTGTATTTGCGATAGAAATAATTTGTAAAAAGGATTAGAAAGAAGAAAATCTATATTTTTTAAGGTTTTATTGAAATTTTATTTAAGTTTCCACATGTCCTCCATCATTAGCAATACAAAGGGTTATACGATTTTGCAGTTCACGGAAAACATTTGCCAACTGATTTACAGTAATGCCTGAAATCACATTAGTTATTTTAGCTATACCTAAAACTAGGTACATTAAACTTTATAACATATTTACAGATTATTTCTATCGCAAATACAAATAAAGTTATAATTCTTTTTAAAGTGCTCACAAACTTTATGGACACCCTGTATATATATATATATATATATATATATATATATATATATATATATATATATATATATATATATTATTCCAGTATCATTTTCCAACTTATTCAAGATGATGTTCGCCCTCTCTAACCTTCTAATCTTTTGTCCTGGAGTAAAAAGATGCTTTATACGTTTCACTCACGATTTCATTTTCAAGTCTTTTTTCACTATTCTTCGGACTCATAGATGAAACTCATCTCTCACGTGCCAAACATCTTGTGGATTGAGTTGGATCTTTTCTAATTGATCTTTTTAGCTCTAAGTTGAAATGATGATCGCACATCCTGTTGTGACCTCTTGATCCAGTTTACCTCTCTACTGTTACCTCTTTTTTTAAACACATTCAGCGTTCTCTTTGTGATTGTCGTGAGCAAGATACACGATATCATACCTGAAAACGCCCACACATTGCATGCGTATGGCGTCGCTGAGCAATTGAAAGAAAAGAAAATTAACGGAGTGCGCCTACGCATATGTAAGACTCTCCCGCTCAACCAATCGGCTGCTTCATCTTGGTCTATAAAATAAGTGTGTCTGAAGGCTTTGGCATTGGGGGCCGAGGTAGCCGACGAGGACGCTGAGAGACGACTGCCCTGAACCGGAGGACAACTGCCCTGTTCTAGCGGGCATTTTTTGGAGTGACGGCTACACACTTGATGGTTCTTAAATGGAATTTGAAAATGTTATCCGGAGTATGAATTTTGGTACCATTATTGAAGGCCTAATTGATCATTTCTCTCGTCATTGCTTAGTTGAAAAAACACAAAAGGGTCTGACACAAAATGATTTTAATCTGTTATTTTTATAGCTGAATAACTGAAGGGTTTTTTCAGTGATTCTTACGACAAATGTTGTCAAGATGGATAAACGTTTTATCCGAAAACCTGGGAAAAAGAAAATTAGTGTGCTTTTAGATATTAAACATTTTGTGGGAAGGCCAATTATGGTGTTACATTATTTGGACAGTTTTGCTGTTACAACCGATATATATATATATATATATATATATATATATATATATATATATATATATATATATATATATATATATATATATGAATGATAACAATGGACACCCATGGATTCGATGCATGAAGGCTCAACAGCATTTTCAGTTCATTCTTTTGACGTTTATGCCTTAAATGATACTTCAGTCCAGCTGCAGATTAAACATCAAGCAGCATTTAGTTCAGTTGACTAGATTTTGAGTTGAGCAGGTTGGAATCTTTGATCGAATCTCGGTGTTAGATCTTAGATCACGAAGAGGAACCAAACAAGATTTTTTAAAGTTTAGTATACCTTCATGTCGAAATTGTCCAACGAAAATGAAAAACACAACGCGCAAATAAAAATGTAAGGATTTTCTTTTCTCTTCCATATTTCATTTTCTGTTGAAGCTAAAATAAAAACAAAACAACTTTAAATTATAATCGTTACCGATTTGTTCCTGATCCTGTCATATGCACTACAGTTGCCATGAAAGTATTTGTAGAAAACGCAGAGGGAATCCACATCACCTATGTGAGAAAGTGACCGTAGACGAGATGCCAGATCAGGCCCTATCACATTGCATATATACATCAAAAATAAAATCATGATAAAGATGGGGATATTTAAGTTAAATATTATCTGTAACTATAGAATAATAACAATAATAATAACAATAATAATAATAATAATAATAATGATAAAATAGTATTAGTAATAGTAGTAGTAATGGCGAAGCGAAAAGAAAATGTTCCTTAAATAAATATTCAATATGTAAACATCTATATGTAGGCGTATGCATGTTTGGAATATATCAATGGAATTAGACATATACAAGAATATAAGATAAACATACATGGGTGCGTTGTTTGCTTTTAATTTTATCAACTGCACCGTCTAGTAAGTTCAGTTATTCACCACCTGTGAGAAAAAAAGAACGCCATGACGTTATTCAGTTCGCCAGAAATTTGGAAATGTCATGCTGTACTGCTTGGCATTCGTACCGTACGCTCTAATACAAACATTTCAGAGTGTTTTGGTGCCAATCTGAAGAGAGTGCAGAGAATTTGCAAAGAGTTCGATGAGTCTAATGGTGATTACAAATGTACGGCAGCTCGAAAAACTCACTCTGATCGTTCTGATAAGAACTCCCGAATTTTTGGCGGGGAACTCACATTCAACACGGAGGGCTTCATCAAGTGCCTTGAGTAGGTAGTACTACCCTGTGTCACGAGGGTGGTTGCTAGAAGACCCTACGTCTGGCAACAGGACTCTGCATTATATCTCACACGGAGGAGAACCCAGTAATGGCTGTCAGACAATTTCTGCGACCACATCAGCCCTTGTACCGAGCCATCTAACTAGCAAGACTGTAATCCGCTTAAGTGTGTGTCGCAGTTAAACGAGGGAACACAAAAAAGACCCCTTGTAACACCAAAGATGAACTGAAGGCAAAGATTATGGCAACATTCACCAACTTAAACAAGGAGACCGTCCAGAAGAGTTGCAGGAGATTCCGAAGTCATCTGGAGGTTGTGGTTGAAGCCAATGGCGATTTTATTGAATAATATATTTAGCATTTCAAGATGTTTTTACATCATTTTTGTAAATAGAGCTGGTAAAATAGGACTCCAGTATCATTTTCACTTTTGCGAAATTTTGACGACAAATTATCCATCGTACCCTGTAGATATCACCCAACATTTATTTTGAATGATTCGTAAGCAATGACGATGCAGTCGAGTATGAGATTAAAACACCTACGCAACAACACACTTGTTCTTATATTCTTTCTAGCATTATTATATTCTATCTCAATATAAGCAAAGTAATTAACATAGGTAAAACTGGAGTTATACAAGGCGTTCCAAATGTCTTGGGCACATTTTCACATTGAATATCTCGAAAACTATTAAGGATATAAAAACGCGCCTGACATATTCTGAAAGAATTTAATCTCAAGTTTTCCATGGAAAGTTAAAAAATGTTCAATGTGAGCATCTTTGGTCACACGGCACACATCAAATCCCGTCATCTTCCAACTTCTCTTGCATTGCAATGCAAAAGTCAGGACGAGCTGGTTTATCAGTGTCCTGCAACTGTTGGGTCAACTGTAGCTTGTAAGGTGTCATGTGCAGTCATCTTTTTAAGACATGCCAAACAGTTGTTGTCGGAAGCTGAAGTTCCTTACTGGCTCTTCTGATCGATTTACGGGGCTCCGCTCTAAGGCAGTTCGAACTCGCTCAACCATATCATCTGAAGGTGGGGGGCGTCCTCTTCTCTTAGCTGGGCACAAACACCCATCCTTCATGAATTTACCAAATCATCTCAATATGGATTTCCTTCCTGGTGCCTCTTCTCAAAATTTTGTGCGAAATTCACGTTGAACATGTGTCCATGATTCAGTTTTTGCAAATTCAAGGACGCAAAACGCTTTTTCTGGTTGAGTGAACGCCATTACTAGTTCTGAAAAAATAAGAAAAAAATCATTAGCATTATAAAAAACTTAATGAATTTAGGTTTAAAATGGTACGAGTTTCATTTTACTACCATTCATAGTTCAGCAGATATGAGGACTTGACACGAATGTTAACTAGCATACAAAAAAATCGATAGCTGCATTCGTCACAAGTGGGAAAAATTTAAATCTGCATGGCACTTTATTCCAATTGGCTCATTCGCTTGCTTAAACTCAACGTTGATTCTGATTCCGAAGAACTGGGTTGGGTGTGAAAAAGTATTTGTTGTTAACATTCTTTTTTCATTCGGTTTTTCCAGTTGCGAGTCCTTTTTTAAAGCTGATCGTTTTGTGTTCATTTTGTTTAGTTCTTTTTTCGTAACAGATTTAATGTTTAGTATAGAGCTTAGAGAAAAATCGCAGTGTGAGATAGGTAAGAAGTAAGGCATGTAGCAACATCAGCACGGCAAAGGGCACTCCTTTAAAGGCAAGGAAGGGCAAAAATATTTTAATTTAAATGATAGCGATTGCTGTATGAGTCGTACGATTTTTGAATCAAGCACGGGCAACGCCGGGCCATGCTGCTAGTTTATGCATATGACTTGGACCACTGACAATCTCTCTCTCTCTCTCTCTCTCTCTCTCTCTCTCTCTCTCTCTCTCTTTTGCTTTCTCTCAATATATATATATATATATATATATATATATATATATATATATATATATATATGTATGTATGTATGTATATATATATATATATATATATATATATATATATATATTAGATATTTTAAGTATGGATTTTATAAAAGTTGGTAGCATAATATTGGGTTGGTGCATAATTATCAGGCGTTTTTGTAGGCAAGTTATTTGTTAATAAAAATTACTGTTTTGTTTACTTTTTTTCATAAAAAATATTTTTTTGTTATCAGGTTATTAAAATAAATGTGTGTCGATAATCATACGCTCGGGAATAATCATTTAAAATGTTATTGTTGTATTGTTATATTTCTTTATTCATAATAAATATTGTTTAAAAATGCCTGATAATTATGCACCAACCCAATATAAGTGTGCTTGACGTGTGTTTATGGATAGTAAAATATTTATCAGGGCCCTCTTTATGCACTGAACACCTAGATGAAAAATAGAAACACGTTGAAAAAACGTTTAGGTTTCTTTACTACTCACAACATTTCATCCTCAATACAAGAAAATGTTCACAGGTTAAAGGAAATGTTGACACCACCACCCAACAGAAAATATGACAAAGAAAACACAAAAGTGATCAACTTACCCTGCAACACACGATAAAAAAACATTTGATAATAAAATGTTTCCAACACTAGGATCTTCTTACCACCATCAAGGAAATAGGATATTTTATTAGGATAAAAATAAATTCAGCACATCAGATAACGGGATTTATTAAATACAGTTCTGCAATATGAGAAAATTTAGATTGGTGAAACATCTAGGAAATCTCAAACCTCCCAGCCATGAACATAAGGAAGATCTACGTTGGTACAACCCTTTAAACACGCTCGTAACACGGGGACAAAATGGGCATAACTTTGAGTTTATAAATGACGCAGTAATTAAAAATTACGTAATACTTTCCTCAGTTGATATATATTTTACCATCTATAAGCACATGTCTGGCACACTTTACACACACACACACACACACACACACACACACACACACACACACACACACACACACACATATATATATATATATGTGTGTGTGTGTGTGTGTCTGTATGTGTGTACGCGTGTGTATGTGTGTGCGTGTGAGTGTGTGTGTTTGTATATATACATATATATATATATATATGTGTGTGTGTGTGTGTGTGAAGAAATATAGTTTTAAGGTGTACTATATTTATGAGATGTATGAGCGTATGTAAATATAAATATGAAAGTGAGCATTGAAGTCAACATTCAGAGGTGACAGTCTGGCCGTCTGACGATTGCGTCTAGCTTGAAACAGCCTGTCGCCTCTGAGTGTTGACTTCAATGTTCACTTTTATATTCATATATATATATATATATATATATATATATATATATATATATATATATATATATATATATAAGGTAAATTAATGGAAAAGTTGTAAAAATCAATCTCTTGCAGAAATACATTTTCCAAAAGAGAGTTAGTTCCACTATGTTTATTTAATGAAACTAAACATATGGCTAAATCTACAAAAAAAAATAAAATAAAATAACTTTGTCAAATAAATAAAATATTGTACGACTATTCTCCCCCACATACCGTGTGTGTGTGTCTGTGTGCGTGTGTGTGTGTGTGTGGAAACAAGACTTATTTCAATCTGTTCAATATAGGTTAATTCCAATAAAAACGAATATGGAAGTGTAACCATTTCTATAGCCACAGTGACAAAGAATCAATTCGTTAATAACTGGATACCTACTGCTACACGGTGCTTATGAAGTTTGATCTGCAGGCCAGTTCGCTAGTTATCGAGTTCGATCCTCTCCATTGTCCCCTTGAAATTAAGTAAATAAATATAATAATGCTAGGATTCCCCCATTAAGTCCCCTCATAACTCTTGCTAACATTGTGTCCAAGTAAATTCGGTTAAGTTAATGAGGAATATTTACCACAATTCCCCGTGTATAATATGCCTTTATCCATAAAACGACACCTGAAATTGTGCTGAAATTGTGGAAAAATGATTCTACTCATACATAATACGCACCCCTTGTTTGGTAATCGAATTCTATAAATTGTACCTCTCCAATTTCATTACGGCCAGCGTTTCCGACTCTTATTAAAAAATGGTTTTATACATAGAATAATATTATTCTAATTTAGTTTTATAATAATTCTTATTATATTTTACGGTAATTTAAAAAAAAATATTTTTTAGCCGTGCATAATACGCACCGGTTATTTCGCTTATTATTCTTTTGGAAAAAAACGTATTACATATGGAAAATTAGGGTAATGCCTATGTATGCAAAATAAGCTAAAAGTTTCGCTCCACACTCTGGATTTACAAATTAAAGTTATTCATTGTTTAGCTAAGGATACTGAAATTATTTATCCCACTAGTAGGCAGATTTTTGAGTGGGGGGGTCAGCTAAAATTTAAAAGGCACCAGCTCTAAAATTAGCCAGCAAAGTAGATTTGGCAAAAAGAGATTCAATATAACCTTTGTCACTGTATGTAACTT
Organism: Acanthosepion esculentum; assembly: GCA_964036315.1. Lineage (NCBI taxonomy): Eukaryota > Metazoa > Mollusca > Cephalopoda > Sepiida > Sepiidae > Acanthosepion > Acanthosepion esculentum. The sequence continues at coordinate 122,268,267 of OZ038482.1, read as the reverse complement.
CATTTTCTGTAAAAAAGTTTATCCTGCGATTGAAGGTGATCCTGATTCCTGAATTTGATTTTTTTTTATTTCATAGTTGTGTTGCCATATCCTGCTACGGCAACAGAAAACACATTTGAGTGAAATTAACAGTAAGGTTTGAGAAGCCTTGAAAACGAATGCATTAGGAAGGGAAGTAATATTAATATTGCAGAGTGCTCAAGGTTAAAGAAAATTTGTCCAGTAAATGTTTAATTTCATTATTATTATTATTATTATTATTATTATTGAAAATAGGATAGAATCCTTCTAGAAGAGAGAGTTACGCTGATCTGAAGTGAGCTAGTGTATTAGGTTTGCAAATAGTACGCAACCTTTTATTTGTAGGGGTTTCTTCGAAACCCAAAGGGTGTCTCCAAACTTTCGGTATATAGAGTATGTTTAAACCAACTGAATCTATCTATGCATATTCTTACGTGAGCTTGGCATATGACAGTAAATACAAGTAAATGAAACCTATGAAAACAATGGAGAGATTTAATGGCGATCAGTGAAACTGAGGATGTTGAATGAATCACATTAGTGCGGGATGATGGAAAGGCAAGTGGAGGCAGAAAATAATAGCCCGAGAATTCTAAGAGTCTTTATAAATGTCCGTTCCGAATATGGCATACCAGTGACTATTGTTAGTGCAGAAAACTGCTTTGAATAGTAATGAGGAAAGCGTTGATGAGAAAACCACGCCCCATTCTCCAGGCGGCTCGTATACACTGTAGTCCCCGTGCAGGGTGGTTAGACGGATGAATTAGGAGTAAGGCCAATGTTTATACGCACACAAACGCATACATATATATAAATATGTGTGTGGGTGTATATATGTTTTTCGGTGTGTGCCAATGCGATGTATACATGGATGCATGTCTGTACGCACGTATGTAAGTATGTATGCGCCTGTGCAGATGTGTGGGTAGGTTTGTTATGTGTGTATATTTGTGCCTTAATTGCCTTAAATGAAAATAAATTCATCTACACTTACACACACACATATATACACACACACACACACATATATTTATATATATGTATGCGGAGTTGGTTGTGCTTGATTCAAAAATCGTACGACTCATACAGCAATCGCTATCACTTGACTTAAAATATTTTTGCCCTTCTTTGCCTTTAATGGAGTGCCCTTTGCCGTGCTGATGTTGCTACTTGCCTTACTTCTTGCCTATCTCACACTGCGATTTTTCTCTAAGCTCTATACTAAACATTAAATCTGTTACAAAAAAAGAACTAAACAAAATGAACACAAAACGATCAGCTTTGAAAAAGGACTCGTAACTGGAAAAACCGAATGAAAAAGAATGTTAACAACAAATACTTTTTCACACCCAACCCAGTTCTGCGGAATCCGAATCAACGTTGAGTTTAAGCAGGCGAATGAGCCAATTGGAGTAAAGTGCCAAGCAGATTTAAATTTTTCCCACTTGTGACGAATGCAGCTATCGATATTTTTTGCATACTAACATGCTAGTTAACGTTCGTGTCAGTCAGCTGTTGGCTCTAACGCTGGCCAATAGAATCTTCCTGTCTATTCGAAGCAGCCAGTAGGCTCTCACTCTGGCCAGTAGAAAAAGGCCGCAAACCACAAGAAAAATACCGTAGAAGCATGAAAAAATCGATTATTTCCACTATCAGTCGGGTTTCGATCCTAGCTAGAGGCACCCGGACGTCTAGTCACACTGATGAACTGTGAAACAGCGAAACAGTCTGTCTGTGGATGACAAAGATATTGGCTCCTGAAAAATTAATTTCGGTTGAGCTCTCTGGTTTGAGGTGTGAATATGTAAACAGTGACTATTTAAGCTAATATTGCACGTCTGCAGAATTGAGTCACTGTCAGTCAGTGTGTGTTTATCGAAATCTAAAAATAAACACGCTAAAACTCACCTTCATTCCTGCCGTGCGCCGACGGCTTAGTGGGAGAAGTTCCGACTGACGCAAATTCAGTCGGGTTTGGATCCTAGCTAGAGGCAACCGGACGTCTAGCCACACTGATGAGCTGTGAAACACAGAAATAGTCTGTCTGTGGATGACAAATATATATATATATATATATATATATATATATATATATATATATATATATATATATATATATATATTATTTACATAATTCGGACTATTGTCCTCATCTTTGTCGCCGTATTTATTACAACGTTTCGGCCGTTGTACGCTCCAGCCTTTTCAGGCGTTAGTTAGAACCAGTGACAGAACCCAAAGAGTGTGAGTTCAATACCTGGTTAAGGCAGTGGAGAACTTTCAGAGGGGAATTAACAGGAGATAACTGATAGCTGACATCCATTATACATGACACTAGAAGAGTCCACGCCAGTGAGCGAAATAAAGTGTTCAGTTCGACATTCGAACCACCTGAAGAAAGCCGGAGCGTACAACGGCCGAAGCGTTGTAATAAATATGGCGACAAAGGTGAAGACAATAGTCCGAATAATGTCAATAATGTACATAATACCTCATCTCAGAAATATATATATATATATATATATATATATATATATATATATATCTTCGGTAGAGGAAGATATCAGTAGTCTGTCATATCAACCCTAGTGTGGTCAGAGTTCGTGTCAGAAATAGAAATTTAACTATGGAAGCTAAAAAAAACGTCGAAAAACTAATACAGAATTTATCCATTTCAATGTTTCAGTCAGACAAAAGGCATGAGGCAGGAGTCAGGGGAAGATAGAAGGTATTTTTCTTAAAGGGAAGAAGTTTTATCAAATTAAACCCGAATATTAACCTCATGACATTAATTTGGGGTTTTATGAAGAATGAAATATTAATTTAAAATTAAAAGAGGAATAAAAAGGGTTTTAAAAATAACGTTGAAATATATGGATGTATGGGATTAACGGAAAGAGAGTTGCGATGATCTTAGGGTAGGGGAATGTTTATAAATTATAATGTATATAAGTAAAGCGGTTATAGAGGAGGGGGATATAGAAATTAGAATTAGTGATACATTCGACATTTGAAGACTGAAAGGGGAGTGAATGTTATTGAAATATAGTAGCTAATTAAATTAAAACTATAACATGGAAATTTAATTTGTTTTTATGTTATACATTTTAACACTAATTCATTCCTCTGATCTAATAGTTGGTTTTGATTACTGTATTTTATTATTCTAATTTTTCTTCTAAACGTAAGTCACACCTATCCCTAAAACTATTAGGAGTACGTGCGGAAATACAATGCTCCAAATTATATATATATATATATATATGTAGAAATATAGTCTTAAAGTGTGCTATATTTATGGGATAAAGTGCTCAATATCACAGATAGTGTGTAAATATAAAAGTACATTGCACCACTGACCCGTATATATAAATAGCTGT
>OZ038482.1:122247366-122262366 GCA_964036315.1 Acanthosepion esculentum | reverse complement strand
TGTATGTGTGTATTCATCATATATATTTGTACACCATTTTACATTGTACGTCTTCATGAAATACGTTTAATTTACTAGGAAATCAAATTATCTACACCTTAGACGAATACTTTGTTTTTCTTTATATAAAATCTTGGTTGCAGGCTAAAATTGCAGCAAGCTGGTTTCTCGTGTCACTAATCAGCATTTGCGTTCGCTTTGATGAGCGCATTCTATATGCTAATTTCCGAAACAGGAAACTTCTCTCACCTTTGAGGGCGTACCGCTGTCAACTTACCTGCCGATTGCAAATCAATTTGCATTCTTGCCTTGCCGCCTAAATGCAGTATTATACATTGAAAATTTTATGTAAAATTCAGTGAATAAAGATGTTTTCGACTATAGATCTTGTGCTCCACGATCGTATATATACAACAACTAGGGTTATTCGGTCAAGTCAAGTCGATCGGGCTCAAATAAGTTCTTTTTTTTTGCTTTTTTATTTTTTGCCCTTGACAGTGATTAATGTTCTTCGTTATTTTCCCTCTTTTTTCCCAGTATTACATTAGAATAAACATTCCTTTCTTCCTTTTTTTCATTTGCGTTCTGGTCGCCTGACGATCTTGTGAGTGTGAGACTTAAGTAGTAATCCGAAATTTTTCTCTTTCTGATGAGTGACACTGTGAAGCATTTTTGCTCCAATTTTATAACATAGGTACAGAGCATTGTTTGTTACTGGTATGTAGTTACATGCTTTATGGTCTTTTTGTCTTATTTTTATTTTTGTCTTATTGGTTCATTTTCCCTTTTTTTTTTCTTGGTTTTTACTTTGTTCGTTTTTACTATTTTTCTTTTTTTTCTTTTTGGCTATAGGTCACAACCACCGACCTATTTACTAAATTCCGATCCAAATATATATATATGTATGTATAAATATTTTAATATTCTGCTCCCAGTAACGATCGTAACGAACAGTTCATCACCATTATAAGTACCTGAAGATATTACTGAACAGGAATATCCGAGTCGGACTTACGATATAAGGGAATATATATATATATATATATATATATATATATATATATATATATATATATATATATATGTGTGTGTGTGTATTCTGTTTATACATTATTTTTATGGATACACTTATTTAAGTAAATGCTCTGTTTTTTAATTAAACAGTATAAATTATATTTGCAGTCCAGAATGTTCGAGAAATTTCTCGACCATTCATACCGTTAAATGTAATATATACTGTTTTTAAATATTATTTTTAACCATCTGTCTATATTTCTGAGATGAGGTATTATGTACACTATTTACATTATTCGGACTATTGTCCTCATCTTTGTCACCATATTTATTACAACGTTTTGGCCGTTGTACTCTCCGGCCTTCTTCAGGTGGTTGGAATGTCGAACTGAATCCTCTATTTCGCTCAATGGCTTAGACTGTTCTAGTTACACGTGCCATGTTTAATGTATGTCAGTTATCACTTATCTCCTGTTATTTCCCCTCTCTAAGTTCACTGTCATAAACGAGTATTGAACTCACACTCTTTAAGGTAAAGCTTCAAGAACACCAGAAAGCTGTAGCACAAGGGGAAGTGGAAAAATCAGGCGTGGCTGACAACATATAGGATCAGGTTGAGATCATAAACAAAGAACACTATTGGAAAATTCGTAAACTTAAGGAATCAGCACATATGCTAGGCCACAAAAATCTCCTGAGCCGACCAAGCATAGAAATGAATACAATATGAGAACCAGTAATAAGGAATGCTAGAGAAAAGCGATAATAACAACAAAAATTTCAATATGAGATCTGGTAAAAATATGCATTGATAACGGCAAAAAATTGCAATATGAGCACTGGTAAAAATGGTTGCTGAAGACATTAGGTTTATAATGCCCAGAAATTCATACACAGATGTCCTCAAGGACAGAGTGGATAAAGGCGTTGGTTAGATCCAGTGACAGAACACATTTAATAAAATAAAATATACGATCTACGGTTGTTCTTCGGATTCGAAGAAAACTTTGTCTTGCAATTCATCAGTGGATCCATGGGAGTCTCGTGTCTGGAGCCGTGGGAATAAAAAAAAAGGGCGGTGGTTGTGATCAATTTAAAGTTACTCAGTGGCGCTTTTCTCTTAGAGGAGTAAGATGGGATGTGTACACGCATGCATGTACGTATGTATGTGTTTTATTTTGGGCACGTGGCCAAGTGGTTAGAAATTTCGTATTCTGATCATGAGACACGGGGTTGAATCTCATCATGGTCGATTTGTCTGGAAGGAAACTCCGTGATGTCAATCCCAGCGTGGGGTACGTTTGGAAACCATATCACGGGTTGACTAATCCTTGTTAGTGAAATTGGGAGCCGTCAATAGCTGTGCTAGCACGAAGTCACAAGTCATTGTGGCCGAGGGCTTGAGCGTGCTGGCCTTGTTTAAATTGTTGATCACGCTACATAACACGCTCATCCCCCGAAAGAATAAAGAAAGTCGGTGGTTGTGATCAATGCTAAAAGTGCTCAGTAGCGCTGTTTTAGAGGAATGAGTTTTTGAGACCACGTCTCTTCGATGTTTTCAGAGTCTTGGTAGACAGTGACGCGTCAGTGCGATCGGTCACCAGCACGCTCCTTTAGTCTCACCCTGCAGCAGTGGAAGTTAACTATGATTGTCTCTTTAAACCTTTTCTTTGGTCGGTCTTGATGTTTTCTGAAACATAGCTGCTCTTGGTAAGACAGACCTTTGGGAATGCGATGTTCTTCCATGCGTATGATGTGGCCAATCCACGGGACTTTCGCCTTGATGAGCATTGGTTCAATGCCGGTTAAATTCGCACAATCAAAAATGACAATGATACTGTTGCGACCCTGTAAGGTGATTCCAAGTATGGAGCGAAGAGCCCGCACGTGAAACAGTACACGGTGCACGTTTAGCAACTGAATAGTAGATGAGGAAATACTATTCTGTTGTACACCCCCAGCGTCTACCTGTTTCGCGCCGTTGCGAAATCGTCAAGCCATATGGTCTGACGATAGCGTATAAGTATGAAACAGACTGTCGCTTAACCCTTCTTGATAAGAATTCTCATAATGTCAATACTTTTGAACCCTTTCAAGGCTGGAAAGTGAGGATTGATTAGCTCAAGACTAGATATGTCATTAATACTTTATTTTTGGTCTGACCTGACTCTTTGGAAGATAGCTAACCTCACTGACTGTTTACTGTGTAGTAGGTTCAATTCTCACTGGGTGCACAAAACTTGTACCAGACAAAACTATTTTTGGGAAAGAAAGTAAAAGCTACCCAAGCAGACTATTAGATGTGTAATAAGTTATAACTCTACTGTTCTCTCCATCGTGGAGAATAAACCGAAGATTTCGGCGGAAGAGATTGCTTTTTGAGAATTGCCTTTCGCCATTTGAAGAAACTAGGGTTCGTTTCCAAATCCGACACGTGAATGCCACATTCTCTGATAGAAATGAACAAGCTTCCTTGCTGTTACGCCACGAAAAAAGAAGCCCTTCTTCGACAGAATTCTCACAGACGATGAAAAATGGATTGTCGATGATAACCTTTGCCGCAAACGGAGTTGGAAACAAGCTTGTGAATGCACAGGACTCGTGGCTATATCGGGCTAGAATTCTATGGAATTGTTGCTGTCCGTTTGGTGGGATTGCAGAGGAATATTTCACTTTGGGTTTCTTCCAACAGTCGAAACAATAACTGCAAAGAAGTATTGCAATTCTCAATGTGGCGATTCAAGAAAAACAGCTGATTTTCACATTTTGGAAGGGTGTAATTTTTCACAACGATAATACAAGACTGCGTGTTGCAAAACAGACCTTGCAGAAGCTGAAAGAGTTGAAATAGGAAAATCTCCAGCATCCACTCTATTCTTCTGATTTTACTTCTTCCGGTTTTCATTTGGTCCTGTCTCTACAGAACAATTTCAATGACAGAAAATTTGATTCTGTACCGTCAGTCAAAATGACCTCACACTTACTTCCTATGACCCCACCCCCGAAAATGCAGGTTTTTAGAACGATGGTAAATAGCTACTATTTCAGTTATGTGCCGTGCGTGATACACGCTTAGGTGATCATGCATCTTTCGATACATGACTGACGAGGGAGATTTTTCCCGCAGTAGGTTGCCATTACTTTCTGCGATAGACCAGTTGCCATCAAAGGCTATAGAACCCGGCATGTCTTACCATTTACGCATAGCTGGGGAGATAAGAATAGGAATCAGTTCAGTTATGTGCCATGCGTGAGACACGCTGAGGCGATCATGCATATTTCGATACATGACTGACGAGGCAGGTTTTTTCCCGCAGTAGTTTGTCATTACTTTCTGCGATAGACCAGTTGCCATCCAAGTCTATAGAAGCCGGCCTGTGCTACCATTTACCCATAGGTAGGGGGAGAAGAAGAGGTTTCATTACGTATTAGCCCATAAGTGAATGTAATGGATTCGACTGGAATTCGAACTCGGTTGTCCGACTCCTCAATCCGAGCCGCTATCCATTACTCCACCGTGCTTTTTGCGAGGATTTAAAATTTTGTTTTTAATTTTCTAATCTGGCACAAACTTTTGCAATGATCTAATAGTTATTCCCCATACACGTAAGCCGCTAGTGGCCCGCTGGCGAGCTACCAATGGCAACGCCAGCGGTCCTCTGATGGCAGCCACTGGCGGGCAAACGGGTGAGTCTCTAGCGGTCTTCCAATGGCAACATTGCCGAGTGGAAGAAGCCGATGGTCCGTCAAGGGGTCACCAGCGGTAAATGCGAGTGGCATGCCAACCATTGGTAGATCATTGACTTTCGTGTAGGGATACTTCCTGATCATAGATTTTACAAAAATATAAATTCTACGACTTGTATATCGTCATCGAAATATTTAATCTCGCTTGTTGATAATTTAGAAATATATTTTTCAAAGTTACATTCATCCTATCTGCATTTGAAAATATACACACATCTGCAACCCCTTAACCTTGATATGTAATCATTTTGTTTTGTTTTAATACTTATACATACATACATATCTAGATGGACTTTTATGAATCTACACTATGATCGGTACATAACATAATAACGAACACCACCACCAACCGTGAGATTTCAGTCGCCATTTTGAATTGTGTCGATGGCTGAAAGAGAAAACGTTATTAACGACTAAGTGCGTCATTAGAAATTCATATAACGATGTTGGTGCGGTCAGCAAGTAGAAGGGTGGGCCTAGTGTAACTGCTAGGACATCTGTAGACCGGACTAGCAATATACGGCAAATCAACCTAATGTCACGATGACCATTCGAATCACATTTTCGCATATGACGATAATTTTCAATTCATTATGCAGGGTTCAGAGAAAGATTTGACTTACGAAGTGAAGAAAGAAAGAAAGAAAGAAAGAAAGAAAAAGCGAAGTAAAAAAACACAGAATAAATAAAGAGACATGCGTTGATATATTATGAAAAAAAAGAGAATGCAAAGAAAGAAAGAATGAAAGGATGAAAGAAAGAAAGAAAAAAAGAAAGAATGAATGAAAGGACGAAACAAAGAAAGAAAGAAAGAAAGATACATAGATAGATATAAGGAGAAAAAGACGAAAGAAAGAAATAAAGAAAGAAAGAAAGAAAGAAAGAAAGAAAAGAAAATTTGGATAAAAATACGAAAAAGGTGGATAAAATAAGGGAAAAATATGGGTAAAATGAAAGAAAGAAAAAGACGGATAGATATAAGGAGAAAACGGAGAAAGGAAGAAAAATGTGAAAAAATGACAGAAAGAGAAAGGATGGATAGATATAGAAATAGAAAGAAAGAAAGAAAAATAGAAAGAAAGAAAGAAAGAAAAAAGAGGGGGAAATAAAGAGTCTCTGTTTAGTTATGTGGCAAGCGTGATATACACTGAGGCGATCATGCACCTTTCGATACATGAATGACGATGCAGATTTTTACACGCAGTAGGTTGCCATTACTTTCTGCGTTAGACCAGTTGCTATCCAAGTCTATAGAACCCGGTCTGTCCTGCTATTTACCCGTAGCTGGAGGGAGGAGAAGAGAGTTCATACCTTTCCCAAGGGCATTAGCACGTAAGTGAATGTAATGGATTCGACTGGGATTCGAAATCGGCTCTCCGATTCCTCAATCCGATGTAGCCGTAAAGAAAGAAAGAAAGAAAGAAAGATTTTCTTTGTTTCTTTGTTTTTTTGTTTCTTGGTTTCTTTCTTTCTTTCTTTACGGCCACATAGATCTCTTTATTAAGGAGCGAGAAATTGGTCCTTAGTTTTTGTTTAGCGGCATATCAACTTGTATGGGATTATTTAATGCTGAAATCTGAATATTTTGTACGCAATGTTATTCATTTTTTTTTGGGGGGTGGGGTAATAATGGCTATAGTGATGAATTCTTAGTAAGTAACCCATAGATGAGGGACAAGAGGTTGATTCAAATCTTTTCCAGGGTGGAGGCGCGTAAGTGATTATAACGAGCCCAACTAGGATTGAAACTCGCCTCTCCGATTAAGAATTCCGAGGCATTATCCATTACATCGCCCGCATAGCAAAACTTACAGCACCTGATATTATCAAGCGGTCACCCATCTAGGTACTGACCAGGCTCGATGTTGCTTAACTTCGCCGATCATAAAGGAACTGATGTTTCGACGTGATGCGGCTGTAAGCAAAGAAAGAAAGAAAGAGAGAAAGAAAGAAAGAAAGAAAGAAAGAAAGAAAAATTAAAATATGAAATAAAAGGACTGAGTAGGAACAGAAAGAAAGAAAAAAGAAAGAAAAAAGAAGAAGAAATAAGAAAGAAATATGCAAGAAAGAAAGAGATACAGTAAGGTAGGCAGAGAAATCAACAGTAAAGAAAGAAGGAAACAGAGAAAGAGGGAAATACGAAGAAACTTAAAAGAAGAAAATGAAAATCCACAAAAAATATATTTGGCTGGTTTTAAAGGAGAAAAACCGTTAAAAGAATGGCAAGACAAAATAGAGTAGAAAAAAATAAAAATTAAAAAAATAAAAGTATAGGGCATTCAATGAGACTCGAACTCGCTAATCAGACATATAGTGAACCCGACAAGATCGCTGAGATTTATACTCCACCGAAGCTCGAAAAGCGCTTTAAACGCTTTATGAAGCTTTAAACGCCTTATAAATCTATAACGGACTGGGTAAAAAAAGCATTTTATTTTACACAAGAAATATTTCTTTGCAACATCTATATATAAAATTCTGTGACGTCCTTTAGTCCGTCCGTCCGTCCGTCATACCCTCCAATATAGCCCTACATCGAATGATCAAATCCAAATTTTGGGGAGAAGGGCAAATTTCCATCAACCTTTTTGGAAAGGTTAAAAGTTTTATTATTTAACATACAAAATATTCCCACTATTTTAAAAACAATTTAATGATTAAAATAACAAATACTTATTTAATAAAAATGTAATATTGTTTTTTGCATATCTTTTCTTTAAGTTTTTATATGTACAAAAATCCAGTTTCCAGTTTGCCCTGCATTTGCAAGAACTATAAACAAATCACAAGGCCAAACACTTCAAAAAGTTGGAATTTGGTTCCAAAAAGAAATATTTATTCATGGTCAGTTGTATGTTGTATGCTCAAGAGTAAGAAATCCTTAGAATTTATTCTTCGCTGATAACAAGGAAAAAAAATATTGCTTACCATGAAGTTTTAGTAAATTTAAATTTTTTTCAAAAGAAAGAACTCTCACCGATAAATATTTATTTTTTTAATAATTTTTTAAAATACACAATTTATAAATTACACTTGCCATTTAGTGTAATCCATGAATTGTGTATCTGAAAGATAATGAAACAAAATAACTATCGGTGAAAGTTGTCTCTTTTTAAAAAAATAATAAAATATAAAATTAATTGGTATAAAAATTTCAGTTTACACTCCATTCGTTGTATCTAGTCAATTTTCTGTTTCATCAAATTTGGGACTCAGATGTTAAGTGGAGAAAAGGGAGAGAGGATTGAATTCACTAAGAATTTGTTACTTCCAAGTAATCCATTACCTTTAGATGATTTCTAAGTTATTTTTGTCTTTTCAGGCTTGTTTGTTAGTCATGTATTTTTCTATTTGACACATTTTGGCATAATTTGTATGCAAAATGGATGCGTATTTTCCGAAATGAAAGCAAAAAATCGTTACATCCTGTTTTCAAATATTTGCCAAAAACCAGGGAATTATTCGATTCAAGCAAAATTCTCTTTACTTATTTATTATTATTTTTTTTTTCTTTGATATCTGACGTTTACACATTTCTTTCCGGGTCCCGCCCAAGGACCTAAGGTTAGAAATGGCATCATGACACTTTCCACTGCAAAAATAAAAAATAAAAAAAATAAAAAAACAATTACATAGATAAAGCCCTTCGTAAAGTGTGGGCTTTTTTAAATTTTTTTTTTTATTATTATTATTAGTAGTAGTAGTATTATGATGATGATGATGATGATTATTATTATTATTATTATTATTATTATTATTATTATTATTATTATTAATGAGTGAATGAATTATTTATATATAAATTATGTGATTTCTGTTAGTCCGTCTGTCAGACTTTCTAAAATAGTCATACATTGCCCTAAAGAAACCAAATTTTGGGGAAAAGTACAAACAGGTAAGGGGGTACAATTTGTTTTACTAGGGTGCGTACCTTAATGCAATACATTTCCTTAATTATTTGGAAAAATAAAATTTTATTATTTAACATACAAAATACTCCCACTATTTTACAAAACAATTTGATTAAAATAACAAATACTTAAATGCAATATCCTTTTTTTTTTTTTTTTTTTGCATATCTTTCTAAGGTTTATACTATAATCTAGTTTCCAGTCTACCCGGCGTTTGCGAGAACTATTAGCAAATCACAAATCCAAACGCTTCAAAATGTTGGAACTTGGCTCCGGAAAGAAATATTTACGCATGGCCAGTTGTATGTTGTATGCTCAAGAGTAAGAAAATTATTCTTCGCTGTTAAAAAAAAAAAAGAAATTTTCTTAAAAACATACTTTTTTACCCTGATATCTTATAAAATTAAATTAATTTAAAGGAATTATTAAACTGCGAAGTAGGGTCTTTTGTCAAAATATTTTTCCAAACAATTCAGCTTATTTAAATTTCATTGATTACCTTGCGAAATTGAATGAAACGAAGAGTTTGTAAATATCGACAAAAAAAATGCTAGCAACAATTTTAACAATACTAAATACCATGAAGCTTTCAACCCGCTGACGTGTGTTGCCAAATAATAAGACGTATAATAGATAGCAACTAGAGACTATTATTTGGTGGAGTAATATTAATTATATACCTTGAAATATTTTCTGATCAAAACTCCTCCAATAAATTAAACAGGCTACAAACTTATTGATATACCCTCTTAACCATTTGCATTAACCAGAAAAAAGCCTTGCACAGAAGCGTCTATCTTTTTAAATTTGGATTTTTTAATGTAACTATAACAACAGAGATATTTCGATTTCATTTTTGCCTTGAAAAAGTCGGAAGATTTTTCCAATTGTCATCTTAACTATAGTAATAGACTACTGCGCTTTGATTAGACTTAATCGAAATTATCTGCAGTTACAGCCTGAATAACTCCACAGAAGACGCTTCTTGATGTATTTACGACATTTCACTTGCGAGCAGACATTAACGTAACACTTTGTAAGTAACGAACCCTCTCGTAATGCCTCAGGGGAATAGACTCTTAAACATCATTATTCCGCAAAGGCACTCACTTGGAATAAAAAGGCTGGCTGGGAAATTTATTTTTTATAATTTTCATCAATGAAACACTTTGTCCAGGAATGTTCACAGTCCAAATTAAGAGCTGATAGGAAGATTCCAGAATATTATAGAAAAGGCTTGAAGTTAGACCAGGATATGTTATTGCAAACTTGGTAACATAAGCTATACAGAAGACAACGCGTTGATATTAAACGCAGAAAAAAACTATAGGGATTTCTCGAAAAGGCGGTAAAGGAAAGAGGGCAGGAAGTACTAACTACCTATTTTTAGAGAATGGAATGTATACTTGTCATCAAATGGAACAGATCTACGAATTGGTGATGCCAAAATCAAGCAAGTACGAAAATTTCAATATCTGGCGAGAGTTTTAACAAAGAACGGAAAATATGACACAGAAATCCGAAGGCAATGGGAACCGCAAAAGACACTAGAACATGCCATTAGAAACAAAGAATGCTGAATATTGGTTGTCTTTTATAAGGTAGAGAATGCTGGGCAATCTCCTGACAGATGAAGAAGAGACTCGAGGCAACAAAGATGTTGTTATACAGAAGGATACTGAGAATACCACGGACTGAACATGTGAGTAACGAGGAAGTCCTGAAGAAAATGGAAGCAGAAACGACATAATTAGAATCAGAAAAAGAAACTTGAAAATTCTGCGACACAAAAGGAAAAAGGGCTTGGAGAATTTGAGACTGACAGGGCATACAGAAGATAAGAAGAAGAGAGAGGAAAATGTCGAGTCATCTACCTAACAATCTTGTGTAAATGGTCGACAGATCAGTGACTGGGAAGGATGTTGAAAATGCAAAACGTACTGAGAGCTACAAATCACGGGAAGTTGTGGCGAGCCATGATCGTCCAAATTCTGATGGGACACAGCACTATGAAATCCAAGACTTACTAAATACTTGAAATCACGAGTAATACAAATACCTAAGTCTATATGTGTGTGTTCACTCTAAGTGCTTGATTTAACGAATTCAGATCTAAAGGATTACAGATTTAACGGACATTTCACAGCAAAGGAAATTTCTCAGGAAATGTCATGGTAGTTCTGGTTATAAAATAATTAAAAAAAACATTGATATTCTTAAATAAAGAATAAAAGTACTGGTTCAATCTTGCTAAACGGAAAACAATGGATTTTGTAAGGTGAATAACTAATTATTTTAATTTTATATATTATATTTTTTTACACTTTTTATATTAAGATTGGCGCCTCGTTTTCATTCATAGATAACCGACATTCAGTATGAAACCTTATCCTTCTGTCATCAGTTTCAACTGACAATTTCATTTTTCTGTATGTCTAAACCAGTTGTTCCCAAATGGTGCCGCGCGCCTCATCGGTGCGACGGAAGAGGATAGCAGGTGAGGCGGAAGAGGATAGCAGGTGAGGCGGAAGAGGATAGAAGGTGAGGCGGAATGATTGAAAGACAAGCAATGATTTAGAAACAAACCCAAAAAATTAATCTGCCAAAAATAAATATGATTTCAAAATTTAAAATATTATTATCGATTACATGTAATTACATGCATGGATCCCAGTATAAATAGTAATAAATAATTATTGACCGATTTTAGTATTGTGATATGTTTGTATTATATCAATTATTAAGAATATACTAACTAGGGTCCGCAAATTTGAGGAGAGAGTTATCAAAGATAATGTAATGCATCGAATCCGCGGTTATCTTCCTGTAGCCCTCTCACTGTTTTTTTTTTTTATTTTTAAAAGTACTTTTTATCACATAAAATTTGTCGGAGCGCGAACAAATTTGAATTCTGAAAATGCGGCCCAGAGATCAAAAAATAGGAACTGCTGATTAAAACTATAAATATAAAATATAACTTTAAAAAGGGAAAATTTGACTGACATATGCTGAAAATTTTCCAGCTGTTTTACACACACACACACACACACACACACACACACACACACACACACACACACACACATATATATATGTGTGTTTGTCGGTGAGCAAGAAAATACGAAGTTTACTAAAATGGTCGAAAAATTAAAGAAAAAGAAGCGTCAGATTAAAAAGATGTCAAAAGCATATGGGTTAAAGAGTCATCATTAGTAAATCAAGTTTGCTGTAGTATTTTTCCGGAATTCCATCTCCCGGTCTTCTTTCACTCCTGCCTCTCTTATTCCAACCGCCCCGATTATTAATTTGCATAGAGACTACCGAGAAACATGTTATCCTACCCACTTCTCAGATTGTTCTACCACTCCCTTAGTAGATTTATAAAAAAAATCCAACCATTTCCAGTTTATTCCAATGAGCCACGCTTTATTAGTAATAAAGTTTAATTGAATAATTAGACGCAATAATCTTGTAGCAGGAATAAAATAGAACAATTCTAATTATCTTCTTCTTCTTCTTCTTCTCTTCTTCTTCTTCTCTTCTTCTTCTTCTTCTTCTTCTTCTTCTTCTTCTTCTTCTTCTTCTTCTTCTTCTTCTTCCGGCGCCGACGCCGCTATGCATCGTGTCAGGACGTTGGCGATCATGACTCTTCACAATCTCTTGTCGTTTGTAACTCTCCTATAAGTCGTGTCATTTCAAGTTATGGGCGGTCATGGCTCTCCGCAACTTCCCAATCTTCGTAAATTGCAGAAATATTTGTTCCCTTATCATCACTTTACACGAGATTGGGTATATTTCTCTATGCTTGTGCGTTTTAAATTCTCCAAAAACCACTTTTCTCATCATGTGTCCTCATAATTTTCAGCTTTTTTTTCTTTTTACAGATCCTAAGCACAAGAGTCCATTTCATTCCCATTTCCATTAAAACTTCCTCGTTGCTGGCATCTTCTCGGTGTTCACAGCATAATTCGGTCGAACTATATTTCAATATCTCCAGTTGTCCTGTCTTCATCTGCCATATTGATATTACATAGCAATTTAACACTTTTCTCTTTGTTTCCAACGAATTTTTCTTGATCCTCAAAAGATTTGCTTACGTTTAGGAAGGCGCCTTTTGAAAAACACTCCGACCTGTCGGCTGGAGCTTCAGAATACGCCGACTGCACCTCTGCAGAGGGGTAAGACCCCACCCGCAAATGAGGCATCCTAGGTAAGACGATAAACTACATCCGGCAGCAAGGAGGTTTTGAGGAGCCTGGAAGCACCTCTTAATTGCTGATGTTACCAGGTCTACCCTTATCCCGGGTGGTAGCGCCTATTAGGGTCACAGCTATAGGAAAATAGTTAACCCCAAAATGGGGTCAAAAAGCTATGAAAGTATAAAAATAGGTTTTAATACCAGCAATACATTTCGTAAAAATAATTGTCAGTAATGAATTTTTGCAGAAAAAAATTATTTCCAGCAATACATTTTGGGGAAAAAAATTACCAGCAATATTTTTCTGACAAAAAAAATTAATTTTGGGGAAAAATATTACCAGCAATTCATTTCTGGAAAAAATATTACCAGCAATATATATTTGAGAAAAAAATATTACCAGCTATACATTTTGGGAAAAAAATATTACCAGCAGTATATTTTTGAAAAAACTTACCACAACAAAAATATTACCAGCAATAAAAATCTTGTCAGGATTAAATAACCCATTGAGATGTTGATATGCCGTAAAACAAAACAAAACAGCAAAAAAAAAACCCAATACACCTTCCGATTTATATGGCCTATTTTTGGTCGGTATAACTCTGACCAGATAGTTACCGTATGTACTTGTTTTATTCTGAAGTCTCCAATATGTAGCACGCATCTTGTGCTGCCCCTAAATAAAATTAACGAATTGTTTATTTATAGCTTTGACCGCCTGCTCTGTTTCCCGCGGTAAATGAAACCGCGGAAAAACGGAAATGGTTGATAATTGGGAATTCTATATATATGCATACATACCCATCCATATATGAAATCGTTGTAATTTTCTGTTTCGACATATATGTGTTTATATACTAGCCGTCTTGCTTTCACCCTACAACATTCACACCCGTACCAAACCCTGAGGACACAAGAGACCGTCTTTGGCTAAACACGCCCATTTAGCAAGTCTTCTGCTTGACTAGCGAAGAACTGGGACCTGCTTCGTTCGTTCTTAATGCCTACACAACAGCCGAAGATGGTAAAGTAATGGTGGATACTTTCACAGTAAAGGGGATGCTTTGAAATGAAAATGAGGGGTTGATGTATAAGTGTGGAGAAAGGGTGAGCCCTGCTGACCCGAGAACAGTGGAACCCGACCGATTCAATCGGCAGGTGTGGAACGACTCTTTATCAACAAAACAAAAACAGTTGATTAAAATCGCTTTAGACACACGCACACACACACACATACGTATACACACACGCACGTACGCACGCACGCACGCATGCGCGAGCACGCACACACACACACACATATATATATATGTATATATATATGTGTGTGTGTGTGTGTGTGTGTGTGTGTGTGTGTGTGTGTGTGTGTGCGTGTGAATACATTTACGTCTCTACGTGATAAATCTAAATTTAAACGTACTTAGGATTGTAGAAGACAACATGTGAAAGCTCATAAGTAACGCGTTTCGTTCTGACAAGGAAATTATACAAATTAATAATGATTTTAACTGTGGCGTGACAATGTTATGTGGATGAATTAGTTTCTGCACGATGTAATTCACCAACAAAACAGATTTTTTTACAGTGAACTAAAGAATATAAAACAAACACTTAATAATAGCTTTCCAAACTATATAGTTGATGAACAAATAAGATGCTTTCTTAGAAATCTCAATACTAAGCAAATAGTACATAATACTGCTTCTACTAATCTCAAACATATTAATCTCCTATATCGTAATCAAATGCATACTAATTATCAACAAGATGAAAATATACAAAAAAAATTAGTAAATACTAATATATCTACAACAGATCCTAGCAAAAAACTTAAGCTAATCATATACTACACTAAATCTAAAATATCCAACTCAATTATTCGCAATGATTCTTCTCCCCCGGTTAGCGATTTGCAAAAGACCAACATAGTTCACAAATTCAAGTGCCCTTTGGGAGATTGTATCTCCAACGAACTAAATAAAATTTATGTTGGTCACACCACAAACTCGCTTTCACGACGCTTGACACTACATTTGAATGATAACTCTAACATTTTTAGGCATTTAAAACAATATGCCTGGCCACACACACAATTCCGGAAAATCCTTGTTGAAAACAACTATACTT
>OZ038482.1:122212366-122242366 GCA_964036315.1 Acanthosepion esculentum | reverse complement strand
ACCGAAATTAATTTTTTCAGGAGCCAATATTTTATATATATATATATATATATATATCAACCCAAGTGCCACTCGTTTTCGGTCGTCTTTTTGGTTTTGGTGTATTGGTAGAACTCAAATTTTTTGATAGAAGCCGAAAGAAAAGTAGGTTGCATAAGTAAAGCAGTCCTCCCTGACCACCACCTCCCGTAGGTAGTGACAGAGAAACGTATGTTTTCGCCCAGGGAAATCAGAATAATTCACCTCAAATTTGCCGTAATTGTAGCTAATCACCATTGAAACGATGTCAGCCTGCTCTGTCCATATAGTGTCAACCTCACTGTTACACTACCACACTGACTAGCTACCTTACAAGCAATATTGCGTTGTTTACCAATTTTGTTATATTACCTCATGTCAGATAAACATCGCTTGGCCAAATGTTCCATGTCTGCTGATTGACTTTCCCAATTAGTTATCTGAATGTTCCTTCCTCGAAATAACTCAGAAGTAGATCTGTTTTGTTTGGTTTTTGTACTTGTCTATTTTATTTTTATTTTTTGATTTGCTTGATCTGTTTGTTTGCTTTTTGTTGCTTTTATAAATAGGAGTAGATAGGCTTTATGTCGTCCGGTTCATACTCCTTCTCCTTTTCTTGAAAAGGAGGAGGAGTATGAACCGGAGTATGAACTTGAAAAGGAGGAGAGGCTCATACATTGTTTTCTGTTTAGGAAGGGTTTCCCTGTCCTTTCTTTTGGCTTTAATAGGGGAGGTGTTGTCATGAATTTTTTGTGATATGTGAAGATGGTTTCAACGTTTCTTCATACTGAGGGTACTTGAGTGCTATTCTTGGTTGGCAGTTAGTAGCCCGAACTCTTAGGTAGAGGCAGATCTGGTTAACTGTTGCATAATATCGGAGTTCGTGAAGTGCCTTGACGCGCATGAAAGGGAGTCCCTGCAAGCACCGTCGGTGGGTAACCCTGAAGCCATACTATGCTGCAGTCTGAGACAGTTCCCTCCCTGCAAATGTTACATTAGACGACCGACTGCTAATACTACCCTAGACACTTTCTTGCCAAAACAACTACATGATGATAAATCTAAACCAGCTCAACAAATATCACCTAAACTCCGTAACCTTTCTTTCTCTAACATTCGTGGTCTCCGTAACAACTTCTGCAGTGTTGAATCGTTCCTCTTCGAAGTCTCCACACATCCTAGCTATCTGTGAAACTAATGCTAACTATTGAATCCCCTGCTCTGATTTCTCGGTTCCTCGTTATCTTCCTCTCCTTAGGAAGAACATGCATGGCCCGGGATTTTATGTCCGTGAACATCTTCTTCTGCTAGGGAACTCTCTTTTGAAACTCCACACTACTCTAACATGTCTCTTCGTCTCAGCTATCTCTTCTTTCTCTACCGTTCTTTTCCTCTCATGGCTGTTTCGTGCTAGATAGTATTTCTGATAATATAGACAAAACCAACTCCCTACACCAGTTTGCAGATATATTTGTGCTTGGCGACTTTAATACCCACAATGCCAGGTGACTTAAACATTCTGTCACTGGATCTGGGAACACCAGCAATTAAGAGGTGGTTCCACGCTCCTCAAAACCTCCTGATCAGAGGCCTTGCCGCTGGACGTAGTTTATCGTCTTACTCAGGGCGCGGATGTAGTTTATCGTCATAACCAGGACGCAATATGTAATTTGAAAAAATGTAATATATAATTTGTAATATGTAATATGTTTTAAAATCATTTCGACATATCATATGCCGTTTTATTTAAAGGAAGAAATTGATCTATTAAGGTGAAATATACGGTGTCCATAAAATGTTAAAATATATTACAAAGTCATTTAATGAAATATCTTAATCAGATTTGTTCTATGCATTCAGCAGCTAGCAAAGTTTCTAATCACATTGAATTTGAGTATTTCAGCTATCCTATTGAAAGAGGTATTGTTAAATGAACCCCTAAAATGGCTTCTCCTCGTGAAAAGTCACAATTGATCCAGGCCTTTAATTTCTGGATCAATCAATCTCTCAGGTAAGTAGTAAACCTCCCTACGCATTTTCCCATTAACCCTGATGGGCACACTTCTCTTTTAGATCTCTTTTTTGCCTCTATCCAGGACTTTACAACACTGCACTCTTGGCAACGCTGATCATGTGATAGTATCTGTAAACATCTCTTTCCACTCCGCTACCAACCAAAACCACCTACCAACAGTATATCTTTCTGTTTTCAACATGTGGATTCCGACCCATTCCGTAACTTCCTTTGTGACGTGCCCTGGAATGCAGTTTTTAATCATGTTCATAAATGTGTGTCTGTGGTCTCCACCTGAGTGAAAGCCGGCATCGATGCAAGGAAATACCAAATTAAGCCGCATTCATTGCCTTGGTTCTCACATGCATACGGTGTCGCTATAGACCACAGGAATCACTTCTTCCGACTGTACCAGAGTGACATCTCTGATTGCAACAGACGTCTCTTTGTCTCTGCTCCTAACCAGTGCAAGCGTGCCCTCAAAGAAGTGAAGTTACTTTGCTGATAAAATGAAGCAACGTACATCATCAGTTCGGTTCTAGAGATTATTAGCGTTTCTGCAAGAGTTTGCTGAACAACAGCAAATACACCATCCCCCCTCTATTCAATCAATTCAAAGTCCTGACATCTACAGCAGATAAGGTTGAATGCTTTGGTCGGAAATTCTCTTCCAACTCAACACTCGACTCAACTGGAGTACACTACTTACATTGTTCGGACTATCGTCCTCATCTTTGTTGCCATATTTACCACAACGTTTCGGCCGTTGTACGCTCCGGCCATCTTCCGGTGGTTGGAATGTCGAACTGAACCCTTTATTCTGCTCGCTGGGGTAGACTGTTCTAGTTCCATGTGCCATGTCTAATGGATGTAAATTATCAGTTATCTCCTGTTAATTCCCCTCTCCAAGTTCACCACTGCCTTAACCAGGTATTGAACTAACACTCTTTGGGTCCTGTCACTGGATCTAACCTAACGCTTTTATCCACTGTGCCATGTGTCCTGGAGTACTCACGTTTTTGAAAAAAAAATATATTACCAGCAATACAGTTTTGAAGGAAAAAATTATTACCAGAAATGAATTTTTGACAAAACAAAATATTACCAGCAATAAAAATTTTGTCGGCATTAAATAACACATTGAGGTTTGATATGCCGTAAAACAAATCAAACCAAACGAATCAAATTGCATATTCCGATGAAGAAGTATTTCATCGAGTGCTTTGTTTTATAAAACATCTATTTTAGCTTCATGCATTCTTTTTATTTAGAATCCTAGAAATTACACCTATATGTTTTTTAGGATATTATTCGCAGTCTATTTTGAAAATTCCTGTTCATGTTGCTAGTGTTTTGGGGGTAATTAAATATATTATTGTCTTTTAAGTAGTCGTAAAAAATTTTATATAAATTTAAGAAAAATTATTTTCAATTTATCAAGAACAATGTGCCTAATATTTTGACAGTACATGGTCCTGATTATGCCGAAAATGGTAAAAAGATATTGAACAAAAACGAAAAAATATATACTCGTGTACCTCGTGTCATCAAAAAATGACGATAATTGCTAGAATGTTTTAATAGGGAGACGAAATGAAACAATGTATTAAGATTCAAAAGGTGGTTTGGTTGGGTTTGTTTTATGATGTATCAACACCTTATGAGACATTTAATGCCGAAATTTTTTTTATTATTAAAATCTATTGCTGTAATTTTTTTTTCTATTGCTGGAAATTTTTACTATAAAAATGTATTTTTTTTAATACTTTCATAGTGTCTTGACGCCATGATGGTGGTTCACTATTTGCTCATAGCTGAGACCCGGGCCAGGGTAGACCTGGGAAAAACAACAATTAGGGGGTGTTGAAATGCTCCCCAAAACCTACCTTGCTGCCAGATGTAATTTATCGTCATACACATGATGTTCTATAAAGTGAAGAATTCACAACTAAACTAGAGGCCAATAAACCGTTTAATTAATCCGTTCTCTTTAAATATTTTAGACGTTCATTGGTATTTATGATTCATTGATTACTCCTGACATTTCTTTGACGTGAGTTTTGGGAGGGTAGTCTTTTCAGATGTTGATTGTCATTTCCAAGTGAACGTCGTCTACTACCCTGTTCTCCAAAACGTGTATTCTCTCTGAAGAACTTTAGAAACTAGCACTGTACATTGCCCGGTTACAAACAGATACTTCACCCAATGCTGTGGGAAAAGTAAACGCATCTCTTCTTTTTTCATGTTAAAGATGAGAAGTGTATAATTATTTATTTTGAAAGAGATTGATATAAAGTTAAAAAAAAAGTGTACACGTTATTTATTAGCAATTAGTATTATATTTTGTTTAACTGTTATAATAATATTAGACAACACAATTAAAATGTTTAATCCCAAATCAGGTATTATTGTTCGAGCAACACAACAATATTAACTGCCGGTTACATATGTAGGGGCCCGTTAGTTGATATGACCTCTCAATTTATATTTAACGCAAAATACCACAAAATATGAAACAACAAGGAACACAAACGTGTCGGAGTTAACTCGTCCTTAATTTCCTGATTGTTCACTAGGGGACGCTCTCCCTGCACTATAAATACTGGGCGACTTCATGCCTCGTTCTCTTTTTTACTTTGCATTTCAGCGGACACATTTACAAAATGTGATCTCTGCGTGAGATCTGCGTTTTTGCCCACTTGTAGGAAAACGACATGAAACACACATACGCGTACATACGAACATTCACCAAAATACAAACTCTTCACACACAAACACAAATGTTAATGTCTTTGTCACTTGTAAATTTGTTGTTTAATACATATATTTGTTGATATATATATATATATCAGTCTTGTTTGTTTTCTTTACATTTCTTTATGGTGGATTCCAATTTCTAAATCCACCATGTTCTGTTAGTGAACCTTCAAGCAGGAATAAACAGCACGTGTTTCTAATTCACACACACGTAAACCCACACAGGTCTGCTACAAACGGTTTCACAACAACAACAAGATTTATATTTGTATAATGATGTACAAGCGAAGCGATTACTATTTCTGTTGGTGTTATGTCCCTTTGACTGAATTAAAGTTTTTACTAATGAAATTGAAATATTTTTATCCGAGCTCACAAAAGTTGAACTTGTCGCTCAAGATGTTTACTGTTAGAGAGTTGAAAGAATTATAAAGCTGAGAAATGCTGAATAAACTTTTGCTTTAGAAGAGTATTTTAAAGGGAAACGTTCTTGTTGCTGGTTTGCAAATGTTTCGTATCTTTGTAATGTAGTTTAGAAAATTTCGTAAGTACGTGCATATGTGCGTGTCTGAATATGTTTTCATAAGCGTCTGACCGCACATGGTCAAGACGCGAATCCTTTAAGATTACATTCTCGTAGGCGAATGAAATCAAGAAAAGAAAGAGAAGAGAGAGAGAGAACGAACTCGTGTCTACTATTTATAATTAATGTAACCACGTGACAGGATCCTGAAAAAAGAGCGGGAAAACTTTCCTTTGTTCACGCGCTGGAAATAGACTTGTACGTGGGTGGATTGCAACGCCCACTTGTGTGTTTATTGACCAATTAGAAGTTGAGATTTCTTGAAAATCTGTATGAAGCTGGGTAAGCTCTTTGATCCACTTTTTGCACAGATTTGTACAAAATTCAACATTGATAAGAAAGTGGTATCGGGATGCTAGACACGTTTCTGGGCACACATGTCAGGTAGGGATGGTAGACAAACACTGTTCTAGACCCACAACTGTACATGTTCGACACTCACAGAGTCCACCTCTTTATACTGCAACTACTCTAAGTGGACTTTAGTTCTAATTTCTGAGAGAGATCGCATAATCTGGCGTGTTCAACAGTTTGAACAAGAGTTGTAACTTCCCGTTAGCACAATCATGGATTGCTTCCGAAACATCTCCATCTATTCAATTTCACTTAAAAAGCTTGAATTTTCAGGGACTTTCTAACGGTACCATAAGCAGATCGGCCATTGTAAGATTTGAACCCGCGTCTCCTTGGAAGTAATTTTATAAGATCGTAGATTTTTTTTATAGAATTGAATGGTAATTTTGCATACTTTCCTTTACTTTAAATATCTTCCGTAGTCTCAAACACTTTTTCTCACTTAGTTTCAGAATTTTACTTCATGCTACACGTTAAAATACGTGTAAATTCTCATTAAAATTTTTACTAATCATTAATTGTAAAATATTCGTTCATAGAAAAAATAATTTGTAAAGCCTGTATTTTGAATGCAAATTAAAAATTGGAGATTCCAAAATCAAACACGTACAACGATTTTAATAGCTGAGAAGCGTTTCAGTAGAGGACGGAAAGTGCGACACTAATATCTGAAGTGGCATTGGGGTAGCGAAAGATGCCTTACAAAAGCTAAGCAAATTATCAAGAAATAGAAAAATTGCGTTAGAAACAAAGACCATAAACTACATATAGAAAAAATACCAGCAATCCATTTGTGAAAAAAAATTACCAGCAATACATATTTGAAAAAAAATTAGCAGCAATACATTTTTGAAAAAATATTATCAACAATAAATTTAAAAAAAAAAATTATCACCAGCAATAAACATCTTGTCGGCATTAAATAACTCATTGAGGTTGATATGCCGTAAAATAAAAGAAATCAAACTAAACTGAACTGTTATGTATTATCAGTCCTCCTATATGGCAGTGAATGCTGGGCAATCTCCACACAAATGAAGAAGGGACTTGAAGCAACAGAAATGTGGTTCTACAGAAGGATAATGAGCATATCATAGCTTGAACATCTGAGCAACGACGAAGTTTAGAGAAAATGTGTATAAAACGGCACTTATACTTAACATAAGAAAGAGACAGTTGAAATGTCTAGGGCATATAATGAGGAAAGAAGGCTTGGAGAATTTGATACTTACAGGACAGATTGAAAGCAAGAGGGACAGGGGAAAACAACGCATAACCTAGTGGGCTTTAGCAAATGGATAGCGGACAATACACAGTAGAGATAACAAAAAGATAAATTTATTAAGAGCTACAAAGACAGGAAATTGTGGAGAGCCATGATCGTCAAGAGACACAGTTCATAATGAAGAAGATTTTAAATTGACATCATTTATGTTGTGTTTTACTCAAGACTTCCTTAAAAAATATTAGACAAAAAATACTTCTGTATTTCTTCTTGGTTGCACAGCACGACAAAAAAGAAAGAAAAAAAGCCGGCAGTTGCCAATGTGTAACGTCATCTTCGTACTGTCCGTTGTAACTCTTTAACCTTTAGATGGAATTCATTCTGTCCGGATAGATTACTCTCGGTTTCCTTTTAAATACCATCCAACAAATGCATCTTCCTGTAGCTGACGTTTTGATTGAGGTGAGGTTCTCATTTCTGGCCTGTGAAATCTCGCTAAAATCTCGGCTAGAAGTCTCGTACAAAAGATTCTTCGTACAATAAATATGTTGTTAATCTTTAGCCAATGTGTTTTGATATATTACATTTTATTGCATTACATTATATATTTTTATGTTCATACAATTTAATATATAATATTCTAGATATAAAAAAAGGAATGGATTTTTTTATTAACAGCTTTAACATTTTCCACTTAAAACAAAGTTTAAGAGATAATATATATTTTAATTTATAATAAAATAAAATACAAACTTTTTCTGTGGCGTCATATAACTTCCAAAATATATTACAAAGGCAAACTTATTCACTTCTGAAGATGACCTTAGAGTAGATCGAAAGGAATTGGGTAAGAAAAAACTACGGCACCTTGTTTGATGAATTTCATCCTAACATCAAAAACTGATTCAGTCAGCAATGTGTCATGCGTGATACACGCTTAGGCGATCATGTATCTTTCAATACATGACTGACGATGCAGATATTTTCCGCAGTAGGTTGGCATTTCTTTCTGCGGTAGACCAGTTGTCATCCAAGGCTATAGAACCCTGTCTGTCCTGTTATTTAACCATAGCTGAGGGGAGAAGAAGAGGATTCATACCTTTCCCAAGGGAATTAGCACGTAGGTTAATGATATGGATTCAACTGGAATTCGAACTTGGTTCTCCAATTCCTCAATCCGAGCCGCTATCCATTAAGGATTATTAGAAAGACATAATATTTCGATATTATTCAATGAAACAAATGTTTGAATATATATATATATATATATATATATATATATATATATATATATATATATATATATATATATAATAAAGAAATATAGTTTTAAGTTGTGCTATATTTATGGGATAAAGTGCTCAATATCAGTATACCAATATATTGCGTCTTGCATAAAACAGCCTGTCGCCTCTGAGTGTTGACTTCAATGTTCACTTTTATATATATATATATATATATATATATATATATATATATATATATATATATATATATATATATATATATATGTATATATATATATATATATAGTTGTATATTTTATCTGATCTATCCGATTACAGCTCCATTAGAACCCATTTAAACACACAACAAAAATTTACCAGACTCCATTACAAATATACTAGTAGAAAACACAAATATATTAATTGCTTCCACCTGTAAAAAAGATTAAAAATAATGGAGGCTTTGATAATAAAAAAGAAAAACTCTTAACAATATTAACTACGAACAAAGCCACAACGTTCTAACCGTATTTGGAAATTAAAACACCCCTACTACACATTAAGACATACACATAATGCACACACTCAATTAAGCTGAAAAATCAAATCATCCTTGATAATGGCTAAAGGTATAGCCGAAAGCGCTCGGAAAAATAAAACATTTGGACAGTTCTTACACACCCTTTGTCCAGCAAAGAAAGCTCTTGTTCGTACACAAGAAAAATTAAATAAAAAAACTTAACCGTAGTACCTTGTCTATTGTTTTTAATGAAACTTGCATATATATATATATATATATATTACAATAAAATTCAGCAAGTAAATGCACCGGGAGCTACTCGATGTAGGTGGTTACAGATTAAAGGGCATATTTTATATGGCTATGTTGAGAAGATTACGGTTAACCTTAGACATGCATAGGTTAACCTTGTAGCGATCGCGGAAGCATCCTCTTGGGAGTCGGTTCCGCAGAGCAGTGGTTTTGTGGAAAGAAGCTCCTTGAGTGTAACGTACATATCACCAAAGGAATGCGAAGGGAATGAGGGTGGTTCGCTATAATGGGCGTGGCATGGCGGGTCTAAGCCGTGAAGGTTAGAACTAGTGGAATTAAGGAATATAGTTGGTCTGAAAACTTCTTATGGAAATAGGGACACAGTAGAGAAAGGCTCACGACGTCTCCTCTGTGAGAAATGGCTTGTAGGGTAGAAAATAAATTTGTCACCCAAACGGACGCGCAGAAGCCTTTGGACACTATCGAGACGGGAAAGTGAAGACTGGGCACATCCTGCATTATATGTCACCAGTACTCCTTTTTCGGTCTGAGCTGAGTCTTTTAAGCAAAATAAGTGAGATACTTACTGTCGGGATAAAGGGGATCGACCATTAGTTTGGTTACTAAAATACTAAAGATTCAGCGGAAAATAGGTTGTATTTTACACGATTATATCTACGGTGGTTTGGATAGAGCACTAAAGGCTTTTTAGTTTATGAAACAAACGCTAGGGGTCGCCATTTTACGGTGTCTTGAAAACATATATATACGTCAACAGCAGGTAAATAATTTTCGTAAGGACGTATAAGTGCGTTGACAAGAGCCGTATTGTTAACTGCACAGTAGCGACAAAATTGTTACTATTTTTCTTTATGAATTATTCATAACTTAGTAAGCCAAAGACTGTGGAATAATCGATAACGGCTGGGAATGAAAAATCAGAATGGCATGTTCAAATTCCAGTCGGGTTCGTTACATTAACTTACGCGCAAATGTCCTTGGGAAAGGTGTGAATCTATCTATTCACCCCACCTATGTGTTGTATAACAGAACAGACTGTGTCCTATATCCTTGGTTGGCCACTATTCTACCCCAGAAAGAAATGGCAAATTCTGCAAGAAGTCACCAATCAAAAGAGACGTGATCACACAAAGTGTGTCTCAGGTATGACTCTGACTTTGAATGTCAAAAAAGAAGATTCAAAATATCACTAGAAACCTGGTCTTATTTAATCAATTATGACATTTTTTTTTGTGTTTATACATTCTTTTTATAGATACAAATATTTAAGTAAATGCTCTGTTTATAATAAACAGTATTAACAACATTTACCGGCCTGAATGTCCGATAAATTTTCATAGAAAATATGTGCCTCTGACAGGAATCGAACCTCTATCTTATACGGAACCGTCATATAGCCTGACGTGCCTTAACCGATTGGGCCACAGAGGAGCGTTCGGTTAGCAAGGTGGATTTTACTGTTTTTAAACACAATTCTCCATGATTTTCTCTCATTCATTCATATCTGCTCAATGCGTATCCAAATGTAAACAAATGACCTCATACATTATGAAATGGACAAAGTCCGAGAATTATTTTTAAGACATTTTTTTATGTTTATACGTTCTTTTTATAGATACAAATATTTCAGTAAATTCTCTGTTTATAATAAACAGTAGTAATAATATTTACCGGTCTGAATATCCGAGAAATTTTCATAATCATTTATTTAAATCACCACGACTGATTTGACAGGAAGGAGACGTTATCAGTCTGGAGAGGGACGATCACAACGTGCGGCACCATTGGAAAGTGCCAGAAAACCATACCACGTATTGACCATACTCGCGGGTTGTAAGTGAAATTGGGCAGACGAAACGCTTGGGGGCCGTCGACAGCTGTGATAGCACAAAGTCACAAGTCATCGTGACCGAGAGCTTGAGTGTGCTGGTGTTGTTCACATTGTTGATCATGTTAGATAACACGCTCTCTTCCAGAAACTGTAACTAAGGTCTGCTCAACATAGTTGCAGTATTAACCACAGGTTGTCTCTGTGGATGATGAAAAAACTGAAAAGTGCCTGGGCGAGCGTCTGCAATTTGGATTGGTTAGCCGTCCTGGTAGACGGGAATCATCGAATATTGTGGTCAGCTATTATTATTATATACGATATATCGCACATATAGTGCTGATGTTAATAAAAGAGTGCTCGATGTAATATAACAGAGCTATTGATTATATATTAATAAATATACATGTTATTCTTCACCAGTAGCACGACTCGGAGTTTCATGCATAACGCAATCTTCGGGTGTTGCGTATTGACGCACCGTTACGTAATTTAAATTGTAATAAAAAATATCTGGTTAGACCAATGTTCGCGCAGTCCATATATTATACAGAGATTACAGTTTTGTTTTTATGTTAAATATATAATTTTGCATTGAAAATAAACGGAATATATATATATATATATATATATATATATATATATATATATATATATATATATATATAAATATAGTCTTAAAGTGTGCTATATTTATGGGATAAAGTGCTCAATATCATAGATAGAGCGTGTGTAAATATAAAAGTGGACATGGAAGTCAGCACTTAGAGGCGACAGTCTGTTTCATGCTAGTGCAATCGTCAGGCGACTAGTGCTGTTATTTTTCTCGGCTATTTATATAAGGGTCAGTGGTGCATTATGGGTAGTCTATTTTGGCGGTTACTTTTACCGGAAGTCGCTTATTTGTTTATTTATTTATGTCAAATTATTTTGCATGTTTTTTGTTTGTTTTTTTTTAATTTAATTTTTATTTTTTATCTTATATATTTATTTGTTTGTTTTTTATTTTGATCAGTGTTTTTTGTTAACGTAGTAAAAATTTGTTTATATAGCTTATTGTTGGTAGTCTATTATGGCGGTCATTTACCGGGAGTCGCTTGTTTGCTTATTTATTTGGGTCAAATTGTTTTGCTTGTTTTTATTTATTTTCATTTTTATTTTTTATCTTATATATTTGTTTATTTGTCATTGATTAAATCTATTTATTGAATTTTGGGGTGGGATGTTGTGTTTTATATATATATATATATATATATATATATATATATATATATATATCGGTGGCCCGATGATTGCATCTAGCATGAGACAGACTGTCGCCTCTAAGTGTTGACTTCTATGTTCACTTTTATATATATATGTATATATATATGTATATATGTGTATATATATATATATATATATATGAAGAAATATAGTTTTAAGGTGTGCTATATTTATGGAATGAAGTGCTCAATATCAGAGATAGAGCGTGTGTAAAAATAAAAGTGAATATTGAAGTCAACACTCAGAGGCGATAGGGATGAGTCTAAGTTTAACCTGTTCGGTTGTGACGGGAGAAGGTTTGTTCGACGCAATCCTAAGGAACGGTATTTGCTTCAGTGCACTAAAAGCAGCGTTAAATTTGGAGGAGGAGGTGTGATGGTGTTTGGCCTGATTTCCTCTGCTGGTACGGGACCTCTTGTTAGGCTACACGGTAAAATTAACGCAACTGTATACAAAGAGATATTGAAAAAACATGCACCTAATTTGAGAACTGCAATTAATCAACCAGCTGTATTTATGTCACACAGCGAAGTCTGTTAAGACATTTCTTTCTGAGTAGGATGTTACTGTTATGGAGTGGACTGCTCAAAGCCCAGACATGAATCCTATTGAGAATGTTTGGAAGTTACTAAATGAAAGAGCTAAGGAAAAGAATCCAACAAACGGTGAAGAACTATGGACTAATTTGAAAGGAGAATGGGAGAAAATATCCGTTAATGAATGCAAGACATTAATTCGCTCATGTAGCAAAAGATGTCAAGCTGTTATTGAAAGTAAAGGTCTACACATCAAGTACTAATGAATTATGAACGCTATTTTCATTTGGATATGATGTTTCCATTATAATAGTATGATTTTGTTAATCGTTGATGATTTGATCATCTATTTTTTTCGAATGTTATATAATTATTCTTATAACTTTTATCAAAATAAGTTTATTGAGCTTTATATTTTGGAATTATATAATTTACCTTTATATTCTTATTTCTCCTTGAAAAAATGTTCTATGAAGCTTTAAAATAAAAAGTTATTTCACATTTAGACTTTTTCTTAACATCGTTCTGATCATTATGCTCGCTACTGTATATATATATATATATATATATATATATATATATATATATATATATATATATATATATATATGCATTGAAGTCAATATCTGAAGGCGATAGTTTGTTTCATGCTGGAACAGAATCATCATGTCATATGCATGGTGTTTTCACTCGACTATTTATATATACAGATCAGTGATGAATTGTGGGTTGTCTATATATATATATATAACGTTAACAAGCTTTCTTTTATTAGATCAGGTATAGAGTAATGATCTGTGAAACCCTCCAGTTGATACTGGTAAAGTAGGGAGTAATAATGAAAAATTTTTTGGGCTAAACAAAAGGCAAAAAAAAAAAAAGGAATATTATTGTATCTTAAAGAAATTTACTCATCGTTTGGTAAAACGTTGAGCAGAGAAGATTGAGACACCGAATGATGATTACTTGTTAAAACCATTGCTTCGCTTATCTTATGAGTAAGACGTCGAGGCCAGTCATTAATCCCATTAATCAACGGAAACGAAGACAATCGTCTGCTTTTATGGACTAAAATAGGAACGATATGCTTCATTAGATAAATCTATCTGGCATTTGTGCGTGCGACTGTCCATCTGTCTGCGCACATGATCACACCTCGTCTACTTTGAGCTTATTTATGGACCCGACATCGAAGTTTGATTATTATAGACTCTATGCATTACGAGGTTATACATCTGGTGGCGGTTAAAATAAAATAAAAAAAACACTTGTTGAAGAGAGATAAATTATCCTCGATATTCTTCGGAAGCTTTTCTTTAATACTGCGAAATCAAGAATGAGAAGAGTGATTGATTATGTATGTATTTGTCATCTTTATATTCCCTGTTTTGGTCAATGCCGGATAATGTTAAGTTTCATACATATGACATATGACGATGTTTTATTCTTTATTGTTTTGATTTAATCCACATAAATGTACACAGCGGACAAAAGTCATGTAACTATTTGAAATGGTAATATTTTTAAACGGTTTTCATAATGAAGACCTTGTATCTGTCTATATTTCTGAGATGAGGTATTATGTACACTATTTACATTATTCGGACTATTGTCCTCATCTTTGTCAACATATTTATTACAACGTTTCGGCCTTTCAGTATCTGTCTATATTTTTGAGATGAGGTATTATGTACACTATTTACATTATTCGGTCTATTGTCCTCATCTTTGTCACCATATTTATTACATTTCGGCCTTTCAGTATCTGTCTATATTTCTGAGATGAGGTATTATGTACACTATTTACATTATTCGGACTATTGTCCTCATCTTTGTCAACATATTTATTACAACGTTTCGGCCTTTCAGTATCTGTCTATATTTTTGAGATGAGGTATTATGTACACTATTTACATTATTCGGTCTATTGTCCTCATCTTTGTCACCATATTTATTACATTTCGGCCTTTCAGTATCTGTCTATATTTCTGAGATGAGGTATTATGTACACTATTTACATTATTCGGACTATTGTCCTCATCTTTGTCAACATATTTATTACAACGTTTCGGCCTTTCAGTATCTGTCTATATTTTTGAGATGAGGTATTATGTACACTATTTACATTATTCGGTCTATTGTCCTCATCTTTGTCACCATATTTATTACATTTCGGCCTTTCAGTATCTGTCTATATTTCTGAGATGAGGTATTATGTACACTATTTACATTATTCGGACTATTGTCCTCATCTTTGTCAACATATTTATTACAACGTTTCGGCCTTTCAGTATCTGTCTATATTTTTGAGATGAGGTATTATGTACACTATTTACATTATTCGGTCTATTGTCCTCATCTTTGTCACCATATTTATTACATTTCGGCCTTTCAGTATCTGTCTATAATTTTGAGATGAGGTATTATGTACACTATTTACATTATTCGAACTATTGCCCTCATCTTTGTCGCCATATTCATTACAAACGTTTCGGCCTTTCAGTATCTGTCTATATTTTTGAGATGAGGTATTATGTACACTATTTACATTATTCGGACTATTGTCCCCATCTTTGTCGCCATATTTATTACAACGTTACGGCCGTTGTACTCTCCGGCCATCTGCAGTTGGTCGGAATGTCTAACTGAACCCTTTATTTCGCTCACTCGCACAGTGGATAAAGGCGTTGGTTAGATCCAGTGACAGGACCCAAAGAGTGTGAGTTCAATACCCGGTTAAGGCAGGGGAGAACTTGGAGAGGGGAATTAACAGGACATAACTGATCACTGACATCAATTAAAACATGGCACATGGAACTAGAACAGTCTACCCCAGTGATCGAAATAAAAGGTTCAGTTCGACATTCCGACCACCTGAAGAAGGCCGGAGCGTACAACGGCCGAAACGTTGTAATAAATATGGCGACAAAGATGAGGACAATAGTCCGAATAATGTAAATAGTGAAGGCCTTGTAGATTAATCATATATATACTGTATGTGAGACAATGGTATTGCAAATGTAAAAGAAAAGATAAAGAAACTATTGAATATGGAAAGCCTTCATGAATTTGCCCTCTACGTATACAATTCCTTCAACTTCACAAAAGCAAATCTTATTTTTGTCTCTACTTGACAATTCAATAAATGGTGACTGGATTTGTAATAAAATGATCTAACTTCCAAGATATCATATTTGAAACATTTCCCTTCCACGCACATTAATTAAACTGTAATTTTTTAAATTTTATTTTGAAGTTTTTACTTTAATATTTTTTAAACAATTCACCTCAAGCAAGGCGGGGGTACTATTAGCACGCCAGGGGTTACAGAGAGTGAAAGTAAGAGTAAAGAGAGGTATTTGAGGAAAGGTTATAGATAAGGACGGAGATCAGGATCAAGGAATCAGGAGATGTCGATTGAAATTACATATTTGAAGATTTTAGCTATCAGAGAAGCAAACAAGGGGAAGGGAGTTCCAGTGTAGGGAAGTGCGAGATAAGAATCTGTTAGAGTAGAAGAGGCGGTTACATTTAACTGTTTCGACAGTGAAAGGGTGAAACCAAGATGCCAACCTAGTAGCACGCTTAAATTCATGCAGTTGGTGTACCAACGACAGTAGCTCGTTGCCATGTTCCGTATAAGATAGAGGTTCGAATCCTGTCTGA
The DNA here is from genome assembly GCA_964036315.1 of Acanthosepion esculentum. Lineage (NCBI taxonomy): Eukaryota > Metazoa > Mollusca > Cephalopoda > Sepiida > Sepiidae > Acanthosepion > Acanthosepion esculentum. Next base: position 122,226,100 of record OZ038482.1, on the reverse strand, counting down.
GGACGAACATATTCTATGAAAATTTCTCGGTCATTCAGGCCGGTAAATGTTATTTAATACTGTTTATTATAAACAGATCATTTACTTAAATACTTGTATCTATAAAAAAGAATGTTAAAAAACATATGTTATATATATATATATATATATATATATATATTTATATATAATATATATAAATATACATGTTTTATATATATATATATATATATATATATATATATATATATATATATATATATATATATATATATAATATATATAAATATACATGTTTTATATATATATATATATATATATATATATATATATATATATATATATATATATATATATATATATGTAGATAGATAGATAGATAGATATTATAATAAATATATATAAATTATAATAAATATATACATGAATTATAATAAATAGTGGATGATATTCTGTTGTTCCTCCAGCAATAGAAAGTTTGGGCAAGTTACGATCACTGAAAATACATTCATTTTAATCCTCCTAAATTACACGTGTATAGTGCAACCTATCACTGATAAATCACGATTTTTAACCTCTTCAAAAAAATAATAACCTGTTTATCGTACGACTATTTATTTTCTGCGTATAAAAACTGATCATAAAATCTCGCATTATACTCGAGTATTTACGGGAATTTACCTTAGACAACTATTTGTGTATATATTCTATTTTTAATTTTTTTAATTTTTTTTTTTAGTTTTTCAAAAAATCAAATTAAAGTCTACCGGTCTAGAGTATCGAGAGTCTTATTAAAGAGAATGTACCTCTAGGTTGGAATCAAAGTTGCATTCTTTTTTTTTCCGGGAAAATAACTTTTAACCGGTGTACCTGTACCGGTCGGAAGGGACACGCCAGGACGAATGAGAAATTCGAATAATTTGAAGTTGTTAATATATTTAAGGAAAAGATTAGAATGTTAACACAAACATGAAACACATAAAAAAAATGATGATGATTTTGCTTCAAAAAGTGATCTCAAGAAAGAATTGCAAACTTAATTAATATTGCTAATTAACTTGCACGTGCAACGAAGATTTCTCCGGTTTCTTAAATGATTTTATAGCGTCTGCGTCTTGCTTTCGCTATTTTTCTTTGTATTTACTCATTATTATTATTGAGTTTTAAATTTTTCCCTACTTTTCCGTGTTTTGCAGGACACAAAAGGGGAACATATTTTCTCGATCAAAAATAAATAAGTATTTTTTTTATTTTTTTCAAATCTGATATTCAGAACAAAAATAATAATAATAAAAAAAAGACAAAGGAAAATAGAAAATTCGCCGCTGGACGTTAATCTCAACAAGAAAGAACCAGCTGTCTGATTCAAATACAAATCTTTCTTGGAATTTTGGCGGGATGTGATGCTGACGGGGTGGGGGATATGAAACTACCCCAAAATTATCATTTATTCCTCTTTTAATTACTTTCACATGGGATGATGAAGTCACGTATGCACAGGCGTTGCGTATCGACAAATATACCTACAAGTAGCTCTACACGCAAGACAACACGCATGCGCATATAGACAAAAAATAAAATGATGCACGCACACAATGTCGGCCAATAGAAATAGGGTCACTGATCGCCGGATGAAGATTTTTAAGTCCTAACTCCCTAAGATTATTTCAATTATATATTTTTATAATGTTATATCCATTTGTATTTAAACTTGATGAAGTAATTCAATATTCAGTCGTTCTGACGATGATGTGAATAATCACCGAAATAATACGAAACTTTCTTCGGTTATTTATTAGCCTTAAACAAGTGCGGATTAGCGACACGCGAAGAGAAATCAGCGATCGGAATCCTAATTCCGGCCGATGATTACTTTTAGGAAAAATACCTCAAAGAAAAGTATGAATTGATCTCTTCTCCGACATCCCCAACTATTGGTTAAATAGCAAGTCTGGCGAGCTCCCTTGACTTAAATTAGCAACCAGTCTAGGGAAATGAAAACCTTGAATTTAAAAATCAGCCTGAGGGGGGATGATTTACGTCAGGTTATCTTATCCTAGACAGACCGCTGTTGCTATGGTGACAGTACATATGATGCTCCTACAATCTTAATGAATTACGGGACATTCTAACATCAGAATTGATATTCAAGAAATATAATCAAAGTTCTCCTGGGTGCTGTGTCTATTCAGATCATGACTCTCCACTACTTCTTATTCTTATTAGCTCTCAGCAATAGTTATTTCTTCTTTTTTACTATCCTTCACATTTCCTGTTCTTCTATCCATTTACACACATGCTTCTTTGGTAGGTTGATCATGGCTCTCCCCTACTTCCTATCCTTTTTAACTCTTAGCAATATTTATCTTTTTACTATCCCACCCATTCACTGTTTTGCTATTCATTTACTCACGATAGATAGATAGTTTACTAACTGTTCCCATAAGCATCGTCGGCCTTCAGTATATCTGTAAATTTTCCAAGACTACTTTCCGCATTAAATTTCTTAGAAATTTCAACAGACTGTTTTTATTCCCATTATAAGTGAAATTTTGATTAACATGATCCTCAAATCTTCCACGTTACTTCCATGTTCCATCGACTGTATTTTCAGCATCCTACCGTAGAGTCACATGTTAATTCCATCAAGTTTCTTTATCAACGGTGAGGAAGTTGTCTAGCATTCACTGCCATATAGATGGTCTGATTTTATATAACATTCCAGCACTAATTTATTAGTTTCTCTTGCTTCATGTCTACTGTCATCTGTGAAGATATTGTCTAGCATTCACTGCCATATACATGATCTGATTTTATATAAAATTCCAGCACTATTTTCTTGTTTCTCTTACTTCATGTCTACTCTTCATCTGTGACGTAATTGTCTAGCATTCACTGCCATATCGATGGTCCGATTTTATATCAGATTCCAGCACTATTTTCTTTGTTTTTCTTGCTTCGTGTCTGCTCTTCATCTGTGAGGAAAAGTTCTAGAATTCACTGCCATATATTGGTCTGATTTTATATAACATTCCAGCACTATGTTATTTGTTTTTCTTGCTTCATGTCTACTCTTCATCTGTGAGGAAATTGTCTAGCATTCACTACCATATAGATGGTCTGAATTTAAATAACATTTTAATAATATTTTGTTTGTTTCTCGTTCTTCATGTCTACTCTTCATCTGTGAGCTAATTGTCTAGCATTCACTGCCATATAGATGGTCCGATGTTATATAACATTCAAGAAATATTTTCATTGTTTCTCTTCAGTGCCATATAGATGATCTGAATTCATATAATAATCCAGCATTATTCTCTTTGTTTCTCTTGCTTCGTGTCTACTCTTCATCTGTGAAGAAATTCTCTAGCATTCAATGTCATATAGATGGTCTGATTTTATATATAATTCCAGCACTATTTTCTTTGTTTATCTTGCTTCGTTTCTTCTCTTCATCTGTTAGGAAATTGTCTAGCATTCATTGCCATATAGATTCTCTGATTTTGTATAACATTCTAGCACTATTTTCCTTATTTCTCTTGCTTCATGTCTACTCTTCAACTGTGAAGAAATTGTCTAGCAAAAACAGCGATATAGATGGTCTGAATTTTTATAACATTCTAATATTATTTCTTTGTTTCTCCTGCTTCATGTATACGCTTGATCTTTGAGGAAGTTGTCTAGCATACACTGCCATATAGATGGTCTGATTTTATATAACATCCCTGCACTATTTTATTCATTTCTCTAGCTTCATGTCTACTTTTCATCAGTGAGGAAATCCTCTAGCATTCACTGACATATCGATGGTCTGATTTTATATAATATTCCAGCACTATTTTCTTTGTTCCTCTTCCTTCATGTATACTCTTCATCTGTGAGGAAGTTGTCTAGCATTCACTGCCATATAGATGGCTTGATTATATATAACATTCCAGCACTAATTTATTAGTTTCTCTTGCTTCATGTCTACTTTCATCTGTGAAGAAATTGTGTAGCATTCACTGCCATATAGATGATCTGATTTTATATAAAATTCCAGCACTATTTTCTTGTTTCTCTTACTTCATGTCTACTCTTCATCTGTGACCTAATTGTCTAGCATTCACTGCCATATCGACGGTCCTATTTTATATCAGATCCCAGCACTATTTTCTTTTTTTGTCTTGCTTCTTGTCTACTCTTCATCTGCGAGGAAAAATTCTAGAATTCATATATTGGTCTGATTTTAAATAACTTTCTCATACTATTTTCTTTGTTTCTCTTGCTTCATGTCTACTCTTCATCTGTGAGGAAATTGTCTAGCATTCATTGCCATATATTTTGTCTGATTTTATAGAATATTCCAGCACTATTTTCGTTGTTTCTCTTGCTTCATGTCTACTCTTTATCTGTGAAGAAATTGTGTAGCATTCACTGCCGTATAGATGGTCTGATTATATATAACATTCCAGCACTATTTTCTTTGTTTCTCTTGCTTCATATCTACTCTTCATCTGCGAGGAGATATTCTAGCATTCACTGCCATATAGTTTGTCTGATTTTATATAACATTCCAGCACTATTCTCTTTGTTTTTCTTGCTTCAAGTCTACTTTTCATCTGTGAGGAAATTGTCTAGCATTCACTGCCATATAGTTTGTAAGCATTTATATAACTTTCCGGCACTATTTTCTTTGTTTCTCTTGCTTCATGTCTACTCTTCATCTCTGTGGAAATTGTCTAGCATTCACTGCCATATAAATGGTCTGATTTTATATAACATTCCAGCACTATTTTCTTTGTTTCTCTTGCTTCATGTCTACTTTTCATCTGTGAGGAAATTGTCTTGCATTCGCTGCCGTATAGTTGGTCTGATTATATATGACATTCCAGCACTATTTTCTTTATTTCTCTTGCTTCATGTGTACTCTTCATCCGTTAGGAAATTGTTCAGATTTCACTGCCATATAGATGGCTTGAGTTTATATAGCATTCCAGCACTTTTGTCTTTGTTTCTAATACATTTTTGTGTTTCTTGATACTTTCTTTCTTTTGGGATTCATTGTTTGCTATTCCAATGCTACTTCGGATTTCACTGTCACATTTTCCTCTACTATTAGAACACTTCTACGATATTTAAATTTGTCTTCCTGTTTTATTCTGATATATTCAATTATTTGCTCGTATCTTGGGCTGTTTCTCATGCAGAAATCGATTAGTTCTGTCTTCTTACAATCGATGTTTAATCTTTTGTTTTCGCTTTCCATTTCTGCCTTATTTACGTGGAGATCCTGTAGTTTCCTTTCTGTGCTCACGGTCAACACAGTATCGTCTGCGAAGAACCGCTTCGCTGTAGAGATTGGAATAATTCGCTGTATTATTTTTAGGTACTTAATTCATTTCATATCCATATGCAGGCAGATTGGTCCCAGGATAACTTATGGATTACTCTAATATTTTTCTAGAATAAATAAAGATTTTTTTTGTTTTTGTTTTTTGTTTTTCTCGCAGTTCAAGTAGATCTTCTTGTCGTACCTTTTGCGTAGCATGTGAAACGTAGACATACATTCTTCTGCGTATCTATTACTGTCTCTTATAGGATTCTGGACATAAATCTATTTTTTGTTCCAGTCTTTTTGCCATATATTTAGTATCATTCGCATTTCACCAGAATTCGAATGATATGGTGTTAGAATCAAGGCTTTAGAAACGCATACGTGTTATAAGAGTACAACATTGAAGTACCTTAGGCTTAATAGTCTGTCAAATTCCAGGTCTTTCCAGGTTTGTTTTGTATTCAGTTATACTACCAAGGCTAAAGGTTATAAGCCATATATCCATAGTGCATTGGAGTAATAGATAGCGGCTCGGATTGGGGAATCGGAGAGCCGAGTTCGAATTCCAAGTCGAATTCACTTACGTGCTAATACCCTTGAAATAGGTATGAATCCTCTTCTACTCCCCCCCCCCAGCTATGGGTAAATAAAAGACCGTGTTCTATAGCTTTGGATGACGACCGCAGAAAGAGATGGCAACATACTGCGGGGAAAATATCTGCCTCGTCAATCATATATCGAAATATACATGATCACGTAAGCGTGTATCACGCATCGCACCTGACTGACTGACTGACCCTTGGGAAAGGTATGGATGCACTGCTTCTCCCTCCCTGTTATGGGTAAATAGTTCCATAACCTTGGATGGTAACTGGTCTACTGCAGAAAGAAATGGTAAACAACTGCGGGGAAAAAAATCTGCCTCGTCAGTCGTGTATTGAAAAATACATGACCGCCTAAGGCTGACACACGCTTAGACGATCAAGCCTAATGTATAGTGCGATCTCTGAATTTCTTTTCTAAAAACCTGATTTCTTCACATAGCTTTTGTATGAGGCGCCCCCTGCTGAGCAATACTTGTAGGCGTATCATAATCAAATATTGCAGTGATGGGCATCATTCAGGACATATTTTATAGCAAATAAACGATCTTCATTCTTTTTTTGTACGAACTGGAGAAAGGAACACAGCATTGTTAATTATTCATTTATATAAGGTATTTGTAGATTTTAAGCGGCGCACATAGGGGATGAGGTTCTGCTCTTCCTGTAGCAACAGAAAAGAAAGAGTCAAGGATACACGTAGGTTACGGTCACCGAAAATGCATACATTTTAAAAGAAAGATTTCACTTGTATAGTGCAACCTGTCACTGGAAAATGCTCATTATCCGTGATAGAGCTAACATATTTACAGTTGCGGCCAAAATGTTCAGATGTTTCGTCAGAAAAGTAGCTATAAGTTTTTATCAAAGTTGTTTTATATTCTATAATTTTCACAGACAATAAATACCATATTAATTGTTATTGTCTGAGGTTTTGGTGTAATTTGAGAGGATAATACAAAAGCTATGGATGATTTAGTGATTTACTGCAAAACCAATGGCGGCCAAAATGATCAGAACGATTGAAAAAGTAACAAAATAATAAAAAATGACAGAAAATACTAGAATTATTTAATATTTAGTGTGAAACCCTTTAGCTTCAATCAGACTTTGACATCTTCGACTGCATGAGGAAATTAAATTTCTTGCTGGGTAATGTTAATCCATTCTTCCTGAAGGGCATTCCATAATTGCTCGGTTGTTTTAGGATTTCTGGCCTTCGAACGTTCTCCTAGAATATTCCACACATTTTCAATAGGATTCAGATTTGGGCTTTGAGCAGGCCAATCCATAACAATAACCTTTTCAGCCTTGAGGATGTCCACCTTAGCCTTGTGACATGGGGCATTGTCCTGCATGAATATGGGTAGTCGCTTAGTTGAATTTCTCAGCACAGGCAAGACATGATCTTTTACAAGTTGTTTATAAACTCCTGCATTTACCTTTCCATGTAATCGCACCAAAGGGCCCACACTATCTCCAGATATCATCCCCCAAACCATGACACTTCCTCCACCAAATTTAACACTAGTCTTTAGGCATTTAGGCGACAATTTTTCACCTACTTTTCGACGAACGTACCTTTTCCCATCTGAGCCAAATAACATAAAGTTAGATTCATCATTGAAATGCACCGTTTGCCATTTTTCTTGAGACCACAACACATGTTCGGTTGCAAAGGTAAGACGACACTTTTCATTCTTGGAGCTGATCAGTGGCTTCACTGCAGATGCTCTTGCTTGTAGGTCATGTTCAACTAAACGACGAGACAGTTTTTCGAGATAAAGTTTTCTTCAGTACAATGCTCATTTCCCGAGAAACAGCAGCAGCAATTTTAAATCTGTCCTTTTTAACCAACTTTACCATAGCACGATCTTCTCTCTTGGTCGTTTTTCTTGGCCTATCTGTAGACTTTCTTGCTTCACACGAACCACAATCATCGTAGACCTTAAGAATACTGTGAACAACACTTTTGGACTTGTTAACAATCTTTGCAATAGACCCAATACTTAAATTATCCTTCTTTCGAAGCTTAATAATCTGCTGACGAATTGGTAACGGAGTAAGTGACATTCTATTAACAAAGTACACTGCAGATATTCTTATTAATGTTTAGTAAACGAACCGTCACGTAAACAAATTAAAAAATTGAGTTAAAATATACTAAAACACGGAGTAAAAGCAACCGTTCTGATCATTTTGGCCGCCATGGGTTTTGCAGTAAATCACTAAATCACCATAACTTTTGTATTATCCTCTCAAATTACACCACACTCTCAGACAATAAAAAATACTATCGTATTTGTTGTATGTGAAAATTATAGAATATAAAACAACTTTGTTAAAAAAATTATAACTACTTTTCTGACGAAAACAATGCCGTTCTGTACATTTTGGCCGCAACTGTATATAGCTGAAATGCTTGAATTGCGTGTATGTATGTCTGCGTACGTATGAGTGGCGTTCCGACGACAATTTTCCTCCCACTACCATAAAAATACCGATATACGTAACTATATATATATATATATATGGAAAAATATATATATGATGCATGTGCGTTTATATATATATATATATATATATATATATATATATAAGAATATACGCCAACATATAGATGTGATGATATATATATATATATATATATATATATATATAGAAGTGAACATAGAAGTCAACACTTAGAGGCGACAGTCTGTTTCATGCTAGATGCAATCGTCAGGCCTGATTGCGTTGATTTCTATGTTCACTTTTATATTTACACACGCTCTAACTCTGATATTGAGCACTTTATCCCATAAATATAGCACATTTTAAAACTATATTTCTTCATATATATATATATATAAGAATATACGCCAACATATACATGTCTTTATATATATATATATATATATATATATATATATATATGTTTGTGTGTATAATCGATTTCATCATAGCGAACAATTACTATGAATCTACTTATAGAAACATGATTTTGATGGAGCTTATGTATAAGGCGACCCCATCTTCTGAACAACACCAGTAGGCCTATTGTAGTCAATTTTTGCAGTGATGAGCATCATGCTGAACATATTTTATAGCATATAAATGGTCTTCATTCTTTCTTTTTTGTACAAACCTGCTCCAAAATGTTGAGAAATACAAGTTACCGTAAAATATCTGATCCGAAGATTTAGATACATAAGGTAGTTCCTTTACCGTGGGCCCGCCGCCTAAGTAGCCGAATTTTCTTTTTGTCGCTATGAAGAGCAAAACATCATCCACTATAAATGCCACTTAAAATCAGCAAATACCTTATATAAATGAATAATTAATAGATTTTTATTATCTTAAATTTGCATCCATCTTCGTTTTTTGGAAGTGTTTATATCGCCGAGGTATTGCCTTTCCTTCGACAACCCTTCTAACAAAGGTAGTGTTAGAATGCAAGCCCACCATGTAGGCAATGATAACTGAACATGCATTAATTTTAAACCACCCAGAAAAAAATTAGCTGTGTATAGTGTTTCCGATTACCGAAAATGCATGATTTTTAACTTCTTTAAAAGAATTACCTGTGTATATTTCTACCCAATATATTTTGCGTAAACTTATCATAAAAGACTCGCATTATACTCGTGTATATACGATATTACAAAGTTTTGTCTGTTATGCTTTCCATGCATTTTCAGTTGTCTATCACATGTTTTAGGCACTAATAAGCTCTTCAGTAGACCTAGCACAATTATGAGTAGCATTTGTGTGCTTCTGATTATGTAAAATAGATACTCAAAATTTCACCACATCAGTATAGATATTAGGTGTAAGGCTTCAAAATTTTACAACATTCGCTCGTGGATTTACGCTTTAGGTATCACGTATCTGATTTCTATGGAGTTGTGTGTTCAGATTCAGCGAAAGAAAAGTAGAAGCGAGATAAATGCAAACAAACATGAGATAATCTCTATCTATAAAAGGCAGGATGTGTGTGTGTGTGTGTGTGTGTGTGTGTGTGTGTGTGTGTGTGTGTGTGTGTGTGTAACGAATGCACGGCCGCAATTTTTGACGGATTTGCATCAAAATTTACATGCACATGCTCCAAGTTTAGAGGGAAGGTCAAAACCCACTTTGCATTCCCCAACTCCCATCGATAGTGGAAATAAGTGGTGTTTTCATGCTTCTACGGCAGTTTTCATGTAGTTTGCGGCCATCTTCTACTGGCCAGAGTGAGAGCCTATAACTGGCTGCCACGAATAGGCAGGAAGATTCTATTGGCCAGCGTGAGAGCCAACAGCTGACTGACACGAATGTTAACTAGCATGCAAAAAAATCGATAGCTCGTCACAAGAGGGAAAAATTTAAATCTGCATGGCGCTTTACTCCAATTGGCTCATTCGCTTGCTTAAACTCAACGTTGATTCTGATTCCGCAGAACTGTCCTTTTTTAAAGCTGATCGTTTTGTGTTCATTTTTTTAGTTCTTTTTTCGTAACAGATTTAATGTTTAGTACATAGCTTAGAAAAAATTCACAGTGTGAGATAGGCAAGAAGTAAGACATGTAGCACTATCAGCACGGCAAAGGGCACTTATTTAAAGGCAAGGAAGGGCAAACATGTTTTAAGTCAAGTGATAGCGATTGTTGTATGAGTCGTACGATTTTTTAATCAAGCACGGGCAACGCCGGGCCATGCTGCTAGTTAATTAATACGAGATATTCGTTAAGCATAGACAGTCACAGAACTATCCATTACCACACATTGAAAAAGGGTTTTTAATTCCGGGTAAGTTACCGAATACAAGCGACAAAAAATAGGCAGGTTCAACAGTTGAACTCTCGAGGTGAGTACAGGATTCCGAATAGAAAGGTATATCAGAATGATAATTCTTCATCTCAGCAAATTCCATTGAAAAATTGAATTTAAGTCTATTCCTATCACAGCGGTTAATGTCTATCTAGAATTCGTGAAAGTACTAGTGGACTAATAGCTAACATAAGGCTATAGTGAAAATCACATAGTGAATATAGTTGCGTGTTAAGTGGAAAATTCATTTTGCCAACAAATGAAATAAGAAAGAATGAAACAATTGATTATAATAGATTCAAATGCAGTTCCCATATGCCATCTGCATTAACACTGTCCGCTGTCAATAAACCACAAATAATAAAAGTCTGGAACACTGAAGATCTCGCTTGATAAACATTAGAGAGAATATTAAATAATCCTGTGTAACAAACCGACAACTGAATTGCATCTGCGTCAGTCAGATAAAGGAAGTCGTTGTTCCTGATGGCAACTGACGACATATTTGAAGAGTTTTTGCGGCTTGTGGGGGTCAGTGTACGCCTTAAGCTGACACAAGTGCAATTCTATATTTCGTCAATGTAAGATGAAGAATAGGGTTGATGATTTTCAAAGTTGGTGTTAGGAAATGTCCGTGGGCAAAAGGAGAGATAATTACATGGAAATTCATGAGGTATTCGAGGCTTGATGGAGATGATCGTATGGGATTTCTTGTTATGATCAAGAAATAAAATTAATTATCGGTGAAGGAGGCAGAATAAACGATAATAAAAAGGAGAAAAAAATTTAATCCGGGCAAAAGTATTTACTTTTAAAGTTGGACACACAGACATACGTAAATGTGTATGTATTGTTTTAATTTATTATAGTCTTAAGGGGAGATTACTCTGTATCTAAAATAGAGCTTTTATAGGCATCATCATACATCATCTATGTTTATGGACATCGGGATCAACACTGCAAGCGGACTACGAAATTCACGCCTCAGTGCGATCTTCAGACTAAGAATCACTACTCGTTTATCAGGTTGTATTTATAGATCACTGGTGGATTGACTGAGTGGAGAAAAATGTCTCATCTCAGTTCTTTACATAAGGGACATCTGTCTATCAATCACTCTATCTATTTGGTTGTCTTTGTCTGTCTGTCTGTCTATCTATCTATCTATTTATTTATCTCAGTCCTTTTCATATCTATCTATCTATCTATTTATCTCAGTCCTTTTCATATCTATTTATCTATCTATTTATCTCAGTCCTTTTCATATCTATCTATCTATTTATCTCAGTCCTTTTCATATCTATCTATCTATCTATCTATCTATCTATCTATCTTAGTCACTTTATGTCTATCTGTCTCTCTTGGTCTCTTCATATCTATCTATCTATCTATCTATCTATCTATCTATTTATCTCAGTCCTTTTCATATCTATCTATCTATCTATCTATCTATCTATCTACCTATCTATTTATCTCAGTCCTTTTCATATCTATCTATCTATCTATCTATCTATCTATCTATCTATCTATCTATCTATCTATTTATCTCTGTCCTTTTCATATCTATCTATCTATCTATCTATCTATCTATCTATCTATCTATTTATCTCTGTCCTTTTCATATCTATCTATCTATCTATCTATCTATCTATCTATTTATCTCGGTCCTTTTCATATCTATCTATCTATCTATCTATCCATCTATTTATCTCAGTCCTTTTCATATCTATCTATCTATCTATCTATCTATCTATCTATCTATCTATCTATCTATCTATCTTGGTCACTTTATCTCTATCTGTCTCTCTTGGTCTCTTCATATCTATCTATCTATCTATCTATCTATCTATCTATCTCAGTCCTTTTCATATCTATCTATCTATCTATCTATCTATCTATCTATCTATCTATCTATCTATTTATCTCAGTCCTTTTCATATCTATCTATCTATCTATCTATCTATCTATCTATCTCAGTCCTTTTCATATCTATCTATCTATCTATCTATCTATCTATCTATCTATCTATCTATCTATCTATCTATCTCAGTCCTTTTCATATCTATCTATCTATCTATGAAATAGCGCACCGTCAGCACTAGTGGCAATAAAACCGTGCTTGCTGTAAAATAATTTCAATTTAAGTATTACGTTAATATTTAAGCTTACCTTTTAAAAGTTCAACGGTAATTCTTTTGTCTTAATTTAAAGACAATTTGATGTACGTAGGTCCTTACTTTCTGTACAGAAATTATTTTTATTTCATAGATGATTTTCGCTGGAATTCGCAATTAAACTTCAATTATTTCCAAATTTATTTCATAGTTCTAAAAATAGTTATCGTACAAAAAATTGTCACAAAACATCAAGTAAAAAAATCACGTAAAAATAATCTTAGTAATGTAATCACGTAAAAGAATCTTAGTAATGAAAGCTTTGGAATCCCAAATTTCAGAATTGCGGATCCAGATCCGGCTTGGAATGTTTTTAATTTGCTCACGGTGTCTGTCTGATTCCAAAGTTGAAAACGTGTGACACACTGACATACTGAAATCTCATTTATTTATATAGATTTAAGTTTTCTAATATGACAGAGTCAGTTAAGAACTTGACAACATTAAATATATTAGCAGTATATTATATGTATACTACAGTTATTCTTTTTTCAATTTAAAAGCTGTAACTATTCATCAATGTGATTTCTGTAGTATCGTCTGTGTCCATTCATTTGTAAGTTGCCCTATTCACCTAAAAAACAGTGCGAAGGAAAAATGCAGTAATGAAAAGGTCATGACATTGAAAATAAGGTATGCGAAAATGATGAGCTACTTGACACCCGCCATGTTTAACATCATCCTAGATTAAGATACGCATGTTACCTTTTCATATTAAGTAATTAAACAATGATTTTATAAAGTTTGGCGCCTTTATTTGCTTTGTCACTGTAGTTTTAACAATCAAAGAGTGACTTTATAGAAGGGATTAAAATTATGGATATGTCACATAGACTGAGTCAACATGAACTTGCTAAGGAATTACGAATATC
>OZ038482.1:122182366-122207366 GCA_964036315.1 Acanthosepion esculentum | reverse complement strand
AGGTATTATGTACACTATTCACATTATTCGGACTATTGTCCTCATCTTTGTTGCCATATTTATCAAAACGTTTCGGCCCTTCAGTATCTGTCTATATATCTGAGATGAGGTATTATGTTTATGTACACTGTTTACATTATTCGGACTATTGTCCTCATCTTTGTTGCCATATTTATTACAACGTTTCGGCCTTTCAGTATCTGTCGATATTTCTGAGATGAGGTATTATGTACACTATTTACATTATTCGGACTATTGTCCTCATCTTTGTTGTCATATTTATCAAAACGTTTCGGCCCTTCAGTATCTGTCTATATATCTGAGATCAGATATTATGTACACTGTTTACATTATTCGGACTATTGTCCTCTTCTTTGTTACCATATTTATCACAACGTTTCGGCTTTTGAGTATCTGTCTATATTTCCGAGATGAGGTATTATGTACACTATTTACATTATTTGGACTATTGTCCTCATCTTTGTTGCCATATTTATCACTACGTTTCGGCTGTTGTACGCTCCGGCCTTCTTCAGGTGGTTGGAATGTCGTACTGAACCCTTTATTTCGCTCAAATGGTTAGACTGTGCCATGTCTAATGGATGTCAGTTATCAATTATCTCCTGTTAATTCCCCTCTCCAAGTTCTCCACTGCCTTAACCAGGTATTGAACTCACAACTCTTTGGGTCCTGTCACTGGTTCTAACCAAAGCTTTTATCCACTGGACATTTTCTCTTTTCTCGCCATATGTGTTCAGCCACGCCTGATTTTTCCACTTACTCTCGTGTTACAGCTTTTTGGTGTTCCTGAAGCCCTACGTTAATTGGGCGGCCTGTCTCCAATTTTATATTTCTTTCAGCAGCATGAGATAGAGTACACAGTCTTTAGTCATGTTCTCCTCTATGGGAGAGTCTTAGTCGGGAGAGGCATCTGCGAAGTGTCGTCCAGCTTTTGAAGGTTGTCCTGATGTTATATAGACCGCAGATCCTTTGTATTTTCTCTGATAACTCCTTCACATAAGGCTGGCAGACTGTTTTCTGAGTGTTGTTGTCCTCCTCTTGTTGTACCCACATATCCCAGTTTTTTTGGGCTGCTGTCATATACCCAGGGTAGATGTTACGTTGTAGAGTACTCCTTATACTGACCAATTCTTTAACTAATATCACGGTCGCCACTTAAGACTTTTCCTCGGTGTTGCAAGCAGCGGACGGTCTCTTTCTTTACGCTCTATGTGATGGTGGGAGTTGAAATTGAGTGAATGTTGGTTTGCGGTATATGGATATCTTGAACCCCTGCTCTGTTCGAGTTATTAGAACGTCCAAGAATGGGAGTGTGTTGGTACTCTCTTTCTCCATTGTGAACTCTATCGAGGGTCTTACTGAGCTAACATGGTTCAGTAGAACCTGGACATCTTCCTGGTGTGGCCAGATCATGAAGGTGTCATCTACGTATCTTAACCATATAGTTGGCCTTAGAGATATAGATTGTAATGCCATTTGCTCAAAGTATATATTCGCCATTGCTGGTGATAATGGCGAGCCCATTGCTAAGCCCACATCCTGTCGATATATGTGTGATCTCACTTCGAAGTGTGTTGTTTGTGTACAGAAAGTCAGCATCTCCATCAGATTATCTATTGGAATACTGGTCCGTTCTCCTAGGGATGAGACAGAGGCCAATCTGTCTCTGACTACTGAGAGTGCCTCCTCCGTGGACACCTTGGTGAACAAACTCACCACATCCAAGCTCACCATCTGGTTGGCTAGGATAGAGCATGTTTGATTATTTCCACAAAGTGTGCGGAGTTTCGGACATATGAAGGTGACTTTCCGATCAATGGGTCAATTATATCTACAAGGAAGCGACTCAGTGTGTGGCATACGGAGCCTTGGCAACAAAATATCGTCTTTGAGAATCTTAGGGAGACCGTATATGTGAGGTAGCTTGATGTAATGCTGCCTATACATCTTAGGTTCGAAGTGATCCTTGTTCTTGATTAGTATCTGTAATAGTTGGCGTTCCGTTTTCATTGTAGGATCCTTTTTTACTTTACTGTAGCTACCATTTCTAATGGGGTCTTCCAGCTTTCCTGCATAATCTGATTTGTCCATCACTACAATAGCATTGACTTTGTCAGCCGGTAATATGATTATGTTTTCGTTCCTCTGTAATGACCCGATAGCCAGCCTCTCCAGTTTCGTGATGTTCTACTAGGCGGCCTGGCTTTCTCCAAGGTCTGTCTCACTCTCCATCTTAGCTCATGAACCTGAGCAATGTAAATAATGTACATAATAGCTTATCTCAGAAATATAGGCGTATATATATATATATATTTTATATATCAAGAACAATATTGAGGAAAGTGTATGACAAAGTGCGACAATTTACGCGTCGCACTTTACACACACACACATATATATATATATATATACAGAAATATAGTCTTAAAGTGTGCTATATTTATGGGGTAAAGTGCTCAATATCAGAGATAGAGCGTGTGTAAATATAAAAGTGGACATGGAAGTCAGCACTTAGAGGCGACAGTCTGTTTCATGCTAGTGCAATCGTCAGGCGACTAGTGCTGTTATTTTTCTCGGCTATTTATATAAGGGTCAGTGGTGCATTATGGGTAGTCTATTTTGGCGGTTACTTTTACCGGAAGTGGCTTATTTGTTTATTTATTTATGTCAAATTGTTTTGCTTGTTTTTTATTTGTTTTTTTATTTTTATTTTTATTTTTTATCTTATATATTTATTTATTTATTCTTTTATTTTGATCGGTGTTTTTGGTTAACGTAGTAAAAATTTGTTTATATAGCTTATTGTTGGTAGTCTATAATGGCCGTCATTACCGGAAATCGCTTGTTCGCTTATTTATTTGGGTCAAATTGTTTTGCTTGTTTTTATTTATTTTCATTTTTATTTTTTATCTTATATATTTGTTTATTTGTCATTGATTAAATCTGTTTGTTGAATTTGTGGTTTTTTCTGACTATTATTTAGGTGGGAACAGTTTTTAATTTATCTATTTAGGTTGGTTATCTTTATTTGTTTTTGTTTTGTTTTGTTTTTTAAACGGCTAGTTTATCGTAATCGGTTGTTAGTTTATTTATATATTTGGATGTATTTAGATCGATTTAATTATACTTGTTGTTATTTATTTGTTACACTATATCTTTTTGGCTTTCGGTTTTTAAGTAACGTAGTATATTATCTTTTATTAATGTTTTTTTTTTTTTTTTTTTATTATTATTATTTTTTTTTTTTTTTTTATTTGTATAACAGTTATAACTTTCGTCCGTTCTTTTGTTTTGATTTTGTTTCGTATATTAACAGGTGTGCAGAATAAAAAACGAATGTCCCTTAAACGGTAATTGTTTACAAAACAACGTAATATACCAAGCCACGACAAAATCAGCAGATAATGAAGAAAAAGTATATATAGGAGTAACCGAAGGACCATGGAAACAAAGAAATTATGTACACAAAATGTCTTTCACAAATAGTAAATATGCGAACAGCACAATGCTTTCTAAGTATATCTGGGAAATAAAAAACAAAACACACACCACACCAAAAATATCTTGGAAAATAAGGAAAAAATCATCAGCCTACAACAACCTATCAAAAACCTGCAAACTTTGCTTGAAGGAAAAAATAGCTATCATTACCTTCCCAGATGAAAATAAATTATTAAATAAAAGATCCGAGCTAATCTCAAAATGTAGACATGAAAACGAATTTTTACTACGTAACTTAAAATAGAAAAATAAATAAATATATAAACAAACAACAATAAAATAAGCAAAATAAATTACTCCAAACAAATCATAAAACCACACCTGTTAATATACGAAACAAAATCAAAACAAAAGAACGGACGAAAGTTATAACTGTTATACAAATAAAAAATAAAAAAATAAATAATAATAATAAAAAAAAAAAAAAAAACATTAATAAAAGATAATATACTACGTTACTTAAAAACCGAAAGCCAAAAAGATATAGTGTAACAAATAAATAACAACAAGTATAATTAAATCGATCTAAATACATCCAAATATATAAATAAACTAACAACCGATTACGATAAACTAGCCGTTTAAAAAACAAAACAAAACAAAAACAAATAAAGATAACCAACCTAAATAGATAAATTAAAAACTGTTCCCACCTAAATAATAGTCAGAAAAAACCACAAATTCAACAAACAGATTTAATCAATGACAAATAAACAAATATATAAGATAAAAAATAAAAATGAAAATAAATAAAAACAAGCAAAACAATTTGACCCAAATAAATAAGCGAACAAGCGATTTCCGGTAATGACGGCCATTATAGACTACCAACAATAAGCTATATAAACAAATTTTTACTACGTTAACCAAAAACACCGATCAAAATAAAAGAATAAATAAATAAATATATAAGATAAAAAATAAAAATAAAAATAAAAAAACAAATAAAAAACAAGCAAAACAATTTGACATAAATAAATAAACAAATAAGCCACTTCCGGTAAAAGTAACCGCCAAAATAGACTACCCATAATGCACCACTGACCCTTATATAAATAGCCGAGAAAAATAACAGCACTAGTCGCCTGACGATTGCACTAGCATGAAACAGACTGTCGCCTCTAAGTGCTGACTTCCATGTCCACTTTTATATTTACACACGCTCTATCTCTGATATTGAGCACTTTACCCCATAAATATAGCACACTTTAAGACTATATTTCTGCATATTCAGCTCCTGATTATCAGTAGAGCACTTTCGCTACATTTATAACACAACATGGACATAGAAAAATTTAGCCTCGACTACTCACTAAAAAACATACCTACCCCTTCCCCTTACATATATAAACTAAAATTACTTGAAAAAACAGAAAGTTTCATAAAAAGAATGAGATGGAAAGCACATTTTTTAAACCAAGATCTTCACAATAATAATAATACACTCAAGGAAAAATACGGGTTCAAAACAAGAAAATGTCCCCCGCAACAAAAAGAATTAGATGACTTCGAGAAGGACTTAACTGACCTAGTTAGAAACATAAAATTCCATAAAAAACAAGATGCATTCCAAAAAAAGCTAAAAGAAGATATAGCTAAAATAAACAGTTCAGCAAATGTATTTATCGCAGCCGACAAAACAAGAAATTTATACAAACTAACCCCTCCTACGCACAATAAATTACTAAAGAACAACATAACCAAAACATACAAAAAGGCACCCAAAACAATAGAACACGATATAAATAAAGAAGCTAAAGCAATCACTCAAAAATTAGACCTAGATGACCGAATAAGTTGCATGAGCAAGACGCAAGCCTTTATCACACTAAAAGACCACAAGGAAAATTTCAAAACCAACCCTGCATGCAGACTCATAAACCCAGCCAAAAGCGAACTAGGTAAAATAAGTAAAACAATACTAGAAAGAATTAATTCTGAACTTAGGAAGAAGTTAGGAGTAAACCAGTGGAAAAACACAAAAACAACCATTGACTGGTTCAACAGCATAAACAACAAACAAAATTGCCACTTCCTACAATTAGACATAAAAGAATTTTACCCATCCATAACAGAACGTACACTAGATAAGGCCATCAACTTAGCTCAGGAACAAATAATAATAAAACCAAACGAAATCGACATCATTAAGCACTCACGTAAATCATTATTATTTCACCATGAAGAAGCATGGATAAAGAAAGATGGGATATTTGACACTAC
Organism: Acanthosepion esculentum; assembly: GCA_964036315.1. Lineage (NCBI taxonomy): Eukaryota > Metazoa > Mollusca > Cephalopoda > Sepiida > Sepiidae > Acanthosepion > Acanthosepion esculentum. Next base: position 122,201,621 of record OZ038482.1, on the reverse strand, counting down.
AATGGGAAGCTTTGACGGTGCAGAGACATGCGAAATCGTAGGCATTTACTTACTACACGAACTAAGCAAAATAATAGATAGAAATGACACAGGGCTCTACAGAGATGACGGTCTCATAATCTTAAGAAACTGCAACAAACAAAAGACTGATAAAACTAGAAAAGCAATAATTAAAATTTTCAAAAATAACGGATTCGAGATAGATATTAAAACTAACCTAAACGAAGTAGATTTTCTAGATGTCACCTTCAACCTAAGAAAAGGCACACACAAACCATACAGAAAACCGAATGATAAACCACAGTACATACATATATACTCCAACCACCCGCCTTCTATAATCAAACAGATACCTAAATCGATTAACCGCAGGCTTTCCGACAATTCTTCCGATGAATCTATATTTAACAAGGCCAAGAAAGACTACGAAACAGCCCTAAAAGATAGCGGATTCCCAGCAACACTCACATACTCACCACAGAACACAAAAAAGACCAACAGAAAAAGAAATATCATATGGTTCAACCCACCGTACAGCAAAAACGTAAAAACAAACATAGGAAAAATATTCTTCAAGCTTTTACACAAACACTTCCCGGAATCAAGCACCCTACACAAAATATTCAACAAAAACACAGTAAAAATCAGCTACAGTTGCACCGAGAACATGGCACAAATAATAAAAAAGCACAACAGAAAAATTATTAACAAACCACACGAACAAATTAAACCCACGTGCAACTGCAGAATAAAAAACGAATGTCCCTTAAACGGTAATTGTTTACAAAACAACGTAATATACCAAGCCACGACAAAATCAGCAGATAATGAAGAAAAAGTATATATAGGAGTAACCGAAGGACCATGGAAACAAAGAAATTATGTACACAAAATGTCTTTCACAAATAGTAAATATGCGAACAGCACAATGCTTTCTAAGTATATCTGGGAAATAAAAAACAAAACACACACCACACCAAAAATATCTTGGAAAATAAGGAAAAAATCATCAGCCTACAACAACCTATCAAAAACCTGCAAACTTTGCTTGAAGGAAAAAATAGCTATCATTACCTTCCCAGATGAAAATAAATTATTAAATAAAAGATCCGAGCTAATCTCAAAATGTAGACATGAAAACAAATTTTTACTACGTAACTTAAAATAGAAAAATAAATAAATATATAAACAAACAACAATAAAATAAGCAAAATAAATTACTCCAAACAAATCATAAAACCACACCTGTTAATATACGAAACAAAATCAAAACAAAAGAACGGACGAAAGTTATAACTGTTATACAAATAAAAAAAAAAAAAAAAAAAATAATAATAATAAAAAAAAAAAAAAACATTAATAAAAGATAATATACTACGTTACTTAAAAACCGAAAGCCAAAAAGATATAGTGTAACAAATAAATAACAACAAGTATAATTAAATCGATCTAAATACATCCAAATATATAAATAAACTAACAACCGATTACGATAAACTAGCCGTTTAAAAAACAAAACAAAACAAAAACAAATAAAGATAACCAACCTAAATAGATAAATTAAAAACTGTTCCCACCTAAATAATAGTCAGAAAAAACCACAAATTCAACAAACAGATTTAATCAATGACAAATAAACAAATATATAAGATAAAAAATAAAAATGAAAATAAATAAAAACAAGCAAAACAATTTGACCCAAATAAATAAGCGAACAAGCGATTTCCGGTAATGACGGCCATTATAGACTACCAACAATAAGCTATATAAACAAATTTTTACTACGTTAACCAAAAACACCGATCAAAATAAAAGAATAAATAAATAAATATATAAGATAAAAAATAAAAATAAAAATAAAAAAACAAATAAAAAACAAGCAAAACAATTTGACATAAATAAATAAACAAATAAGCCACTTCCGGTAAAAGCAACCGCCAAAATAGACTACCCATAATGCACCACTGACCCTTATATAAATAGCCGAGAAAAATAACAGCACTAGTCGCCTGACGATTGCACTAGCATGAAACAGACTGTCGCCTCTAAGTGCTGACTTCCATGTCCACTTTTATATATATATATATATATATATATATATATATATATATATATATATACAAACATTTTTATGTTTAACATTGTTTTTATAGATACAAGTATTTAAGTAAATGCTCTGTTTATAATAAACAGTATTAAATAACATTTATTATAAACAGAACATTTACTTAAATACTTGTATATTAAAACAATGTTAAACATAAAAATGTATTTAAATAATTGTCGGACCTTGTCCATTTCATCATATATATATATATATATATATATGTGTGTGTGTGTGTGTGTGTGTGTGTGTGTGTGTGTGTGTGTGTGGTGGCTGACTCTCTCAACGCGGACGACAACAAATGAGGACCAAGTAAAATAAAGAGGTGCTCATCGCCTATGGACCCGCATGTGTCTCCTGAGGCCTGCAGGTATTTTGAAAACTTTTAGACTGGTGGAACATGTGATTGACCCATTTCGCTCGAGTGGTTAAGGATCAGTTACCACATGTTTCCGCGAGTAGAGAGCAAGACCTGCTTTAATACGTGCATCAATGCTATATTGGTAGGTAAGGGTATCATTGAGAGGAGCAATGTAATCTCGCGCAAATCTTTGTATTGATGAGAATCAGGACAAACTCCTTTGCTCAGATGTTTTGCTTTCCCATGAAGAAAAAGGGATACTGCATTACTTCAGATTGTCTTTGAGTCCATCTTCGAAACGCACGACAGGAATTACAACTGATATTCTTGTCAGAAGCTAGTCACAGACGAGTTGGTCTGGAAGTGTCCTATTGCTCATACGAGAAAGATATCCTACCCACCTTAGATAGTATATATATATATATATATATATATATATATATATATATATATATATATATATATACGTAAAAATAGGTGGCCAGGAAATCCAAATAAATCCTAATTATATAAAATATTAAAACTTATTCACAATGGGGTAAATTGACTTTCATTTTTATGTAATTCATATATATATATATATATATATATATATATATATATATATATATATATATATATATATATATATGTGTGTGTGTGTGTGTATATATATATATATATACATATATCTATATATATATTCCTCATATATATATAGATATTTATATATTCCTTATATATATATATATATATATATATATATATATATATATATATATATATATATATATATATTCCTCACCTCCTTCTATGTCACTTTATATAAGCTTAATACTGCCCGTCAAAAATGTAAAATTTAAATTCATTTTTCGTTTCCCCTTTCAGAGAAAAGTAAAATTCTCTGGTGAAATAAATTATAACTAATGGACCCTTAAAGTGGTCTGTTTTTCTTTAAATTAAATTATTCGCTCTGACTTAACATTGAGCTCTCCGAATTTTATCATCCTTGGGATTATCCATACGGATTACCAAGATTTTCGTTACTTATATATATATATATATACATATATATATATATATATATATATATATATATATATATATATATATATATTCTACGAATGAAAGCTAAGAAAAGAGACATTGCTTTTTTCAATTTTAATTATTTTCTTCAATTTATCAAACAGCAGTCAAAAATATCAATTCTCTCAATATTTAAGAACCTGAAGAGTCTTTAGATTAGTATTCTATATATGTAGCCTCGTAGTGAGCTGAACAAAAATAATCCTAGTGAAACTTCTGTTTCTGACTTCCTCATCTCCAATACTACTGTTGTCATTAACTGGTTCAAAATATTCCAATTACAGATCATAATTCTGCTTTAGAAAATTTTTTCTGACATCTTTATACTTCATATTATTGTTCACTCAACAAAATTCCCAAGAAACACTCAAGACGGATATTAATGAAAGAGTTTGTTTTAATTGTGTAATAGTAAGGAAATACGTGCATATTATGAGGAGATGTACGATAGACATCAGTTAATCCTTGACTTGAAGAGGTCATGATTGTAGAGGAATCTCAATTGGAGTCTATTCCACGAAGTAAAATTTCTTATGAAGAATCTCTCTGTGTGGAACTTCCTCTTTACGAATGGAATATAACGGGAATGTAGATGAGTCGACCCTGTGTATGTCCTAATTCTGATCGGGTGGAACTAATGTTTGGACATTTGCCATGAACCTAGTGAGAGAGTAGCAGGGGGCTTGCATTTTTCCTCTGTTGAAAAGGCGTTGTCGAGTGGAAATTAAGGCCGCCTAAACGCCTTTGAACTCTCTCAAGACTAGAAAGTAAAGATTGGGTATACCCAATCTATATATGAAAGCAGTACTCCATTCTTTTTCTTGATCTGATTCTTATAAAGATGGAAAATATCAGGACATTTCTGGTACCGTACATGGAATTAACCATTTTTACAGCCTTTTTAGCGATTAATTGTTTATTTGACTTCCAACTGAGATCTGAAGTGAACTTAGTTCAAATAGGCCTTCAATGCAAGGAGTCACACAGAGCGTACAAACGTTCATCATGACTGAAGAAGTCTGCACCGTGATGATGAAATATTACGAGCTTCGTTTTGGAGGTATTGATTATTACAAGCCAGTTGTTTCTCCTTCAGCTGTTAGAGCTTGGACAACGGATAAAGCGACTGCAAGTCTCTGGTCATCCACAGTTTTGTCAGTGCACCCGAAAAACGTAGTAATATCTACATATATATTTATCAATGATCTCTTTACTTTGGTTTATTTTGTTTTTCATCATAGTAAGCACAATGCCGACAAGATTTTGAGAATAGGTTCGTATGAATAGAATATGTATTGTTTGTAAGAAATCAGTTTGTAGATCAGGTTTTGTTTATTTTGCTTTATGGCATATGAACCTCAATGGGTAATTTAATGCTAACAAGATTTTGAGGATAGGTTCGTATGAATAGAATATGTATTCTTTGTAAGAAATCAGTTTGTAGATCAGGTTTGGTTTATTTTGCTTTATAGCATATGAACCTCAATGGGTAATGTAATGCTAACAAGATTTTGAGGATAGGTTCGTATGAATAGAATATGCATTCTTTGTAAGAAATCAGTTTGTAGATCAGGTTTGGTTTATTTTGCTTTATAGCATATGAACCTCAATGGGTAATTTAATGCTAACAAGATTTTGAGGATAGGTTCGTATGAATAGAATATGTATTGTTTGTAAGAAATCAGTTTGTAGATCAGGTTTGGTTTATTTTGCTTTATGGCATATGAACCTCAATGCGTAATTTAATGCTAACAAGATTTTGAGGATAGGTTCGTATGAATAGAATATGTATTCTTTGTAAGAAATCAGTTTGTAGATCAGGTTTGGTTTATTTTGCTTTATAGCATATGAACCTCAATGGGTAATTTAATGCTAACAAGATTTTGAGGATAGGTTCGTATGAATAGAATATGCATTCTTTGTAAGAAATCAGTTTGTAGATCAGGTTTGGTTTATTTTGCTTTATAGCATATGAACCTCAATGGGTAATTTAATGCTAACAAGATTTTGAGGATAGGTTCGTATGAATAGAATATGTATTGTTTGTAAGAAATCAGTTTGTAGATCAGGTTTGGTTTATTTTGCTTTATGGCATATGAACCTCAATGGGTAATTTAATGCTAACAAGATTTTGAGGATAGGTTCGTATGAATAGAATATGTATTCTTTGTAAGAAATCAGTTTGTAGATCAGGTTTGGTTTATTTTGCTTTATAGCATATGAACCTCAATGGGTAATTTAATGCTAACAAGATTTTGAGGATAGGTTCGTATGAATAGAATATGCATTCTTTGTAAGAAATCAGTTTGTAGATCAGGTTTGGTTTATTTTGCTTTATAGCATATGAACCTCAATGGGTAATTTAATGCTAACAAGATTTTGAGGATAGGTTCGTATGAATAGAATATGTATTGTTTGTAAGAAATCAGTTTGTAGATCAGGTTTGGTTTATTTTGCTTTATGGCATATGAACCTCAATGGGTAATTTAATGCTAACAAGATTTTGAGGATAGGTTCGTATGAATAGAATATGTATTCTTTGTAAGAAATCAGTTTGTAGATCAGGTTTGGTTTATTTTGCTTTATAGCATATGAACCTCAATGGGTAATTTAATGCTAACAAGATTTTGAGGATAGGTTCGTATGAATAGAATATGCATTCTTTGTAAGAAATCAGTTTGTAGATCAGGTTTGGTTTATTTTGCTTTATAGCATATGAACCTCAATGGGTAATTTAATGCTAACAAGATTTTGAGGATAGGTTCGTATGAATAGAATATGTATTCTTTGTAAGAAATAAGTTTGTAGATCAGGTTTTGTTTATTTTGCTTTTTGGCATATGAACCTCAATGGGTAATTTAATGCTAACAAGATTTTGAGGATAGGTTCGTATGAATAGAATATGCATTCTTTGTAAGAAATCAGTTTGTAGATGAGGTTTGGTTTATTTTGCTTTATGGCATATGAACCTCAATGGGTAATTTAATGCTAACAAGATTTTGAGGATAGGTTCGTATGAATAGAATATGTATTGTTTGTAAGAAATCAGTTTGTAGATCAGGTTTGGTTTATTTTGCTTTATGGCATATGAACCTCAATGGGTAATTTAATGCTAACAAGATTTTGAGGATAGGTTCGTATGAATAGAATATGTATTCTTTGTAAGAAATCAGTTTGTAGATCAGGTTTGGTTTATTTTGCTTTATAGCATATGAACCTCAATGGGTAATTTAATGCTAACAAGATTTTGAGGATAGGTTCGTATGAATAGAATATGCATTCTTTGTAAGAAATCAGTTTGTAGATCAGGTTTGGTTTATTTTGCTTTATAGCATATGAACCTCAATGGGTAATTTAATGCTAACAAGATTTTGAGGATAGGTTCGTATGAATAGAATATGTATTGTTAGTAAGAAATCAGTTTGTAGATGAGGTTTGGTTTATTTTGCTTTATGGCATATGAACCTCAATGGGTAATTTAATGCTAACAAGATTTTGAGGATAGGTTCGTATGAATAGAATATGTATTGTTTGTAAGAAATCAGTTTGTAGATGAGGTTTGGTTTATTTTGCTTTATGGCATATGAACCTCAATGGGTAATTTAATGCTAACAAGATTTTGAGGATAGGTTCGTATGAATAGAATATGTATTCTTTGTAAGAAATCAGTTTGTAGATCAGGTTTGGTTTATTTTGCTTTATAGCATATGAACCTCAATGGGTAATTTAATGCTAACAAGATTTTGAGGATAGGTTCGTATGAATAGAATATGTATTCTTTGTGAGAAATGAGTTTGTAGATCAGGTTTCATTGACGTATTTTTGTAAAGAGTTTTTTTGTCGTGAGTCAAATGTATTGCCGTTATTTTTTTTCCAAAAATGTATTGCAGGTATTTTTAGTATAAAAATCTATTTGTATACTTTAATAGTATTTTGATTCCAGTTTGGGGGTTAACTGTTTGCCCATAGCTGGGACCCTAAGAGGTACTACCACCCGTGGTCATGGTGGACCTGGGAACAATAGCAATTAAGGGGCTGGTTCCACTCTTCTGAAACCATCCCATTTAGAGACCTTAATGCTCGTTGTAGTTTATCATCATGCACAGATCGAATTAATGATCTGAGAATTTTATAAAATCTATACAATTTGTTAAGGGATGTTCTTATAAAGGCTACAAACATATATCATCAACATATCCCCGCTTAATTGCCGGTTAACTGGTCTCTGGGAGAAAACAAACAAGAACGGTGCTGTCAAAATTAATATTTTAAAAGTTGTATTCCTTCATATTTACAAATAGTGTCACTACATTTGTCAGTTAAAATCAATGTGCTAATCCCGTAAGCAGTAAATACAAGTTGAGACATGCACATTGAAAACACAGATTGTTACGCATATATATATATATATATATATATATATATATATATATATATATATATATATATATATATAATTAAAAAGTGTGCAAAAATTAATAAGACAAATTACTGCATATAAATGAACTGCTGTGTTTAATGTGATAAGACAATAACTCTATAAATGTGTAAATGCGGATAAATAAAACTAAATATGTTAATATAAAATAAGCTTCTATTAGAATATTGATAAACATATTATGTAACAGTAAAATAATTTAAAAGTTTGGAAGTATTAGGCCTGTTGAGCCATTAGTATCTGCCGTAAATACTGGCGTCCTAGGTATTACGGTGTAATGTTCATAGGAATGGATGGTTTGTAGATGTCTCTTTATGACTGCATGAATAACATGACCACACAATTTATATTTGACATCTGTGTATGGATTTCTGGGTATTATAAACCTAATGGCTTCAGCAACTTTTTTTATCGGAGCTCATATTGCAATTTTCGTTGTTATTATCACTTTTCTCTGGCACTCCTTATTACTGGTTCCCATATTGTATTCATTTCTATGCTTGGTCGGCTCAGGAGATTTTTGTGGCCTAGCATATGCGCTGATTCCTTAAATTTACGAATTTTCCAATGGTGTTCTTCGTCTATGATTTCAACCTGATCCCACAGAAATACCACAAAACATGAAATACAAGAAGGAAAAAGATGGTTTTAAAAACATAAAATTTGTATTTATTTGTGTGTATTGATGTACATGTTTAGAAGTTAAAGATCTGTTGGTGTTATGTCCCTTAGACTGTGAATATTTTTATCTGAACTCACAAAAGTTGAATTAATTACAAAACTGAGAAATGATGAATAAACTGTAGTTTTAGAAGGATGTTTCAAAGAGAAAAGTTCTTGCTGTTTGTTTGGAAATGTTTTGTATGTTTGTAATGTAATTTGGAAAAGTTAGTACGTACGTGAATGCGTGAATATAGTTTTAACGTCTGACCGTCCATGGTCGAGACGAGAATCCTTAAGATCACATCTCTGCAGGAATTTTGAAAGAGAAGAAAAGAGAGAGATGCAAGCTTGTGTCTGCTGTTTATAATTTGCACGAAGTTTTCTAATAGAATAACGGAATTTTTTCAATAAAGAAGTAATTCATTAATAAGTGAGTACTGAATCTTTCATTGCAATTGAATAATTTTGTAGTGGTACTATTTATAAGAATGGACATTTGTAGATGTCTGTTTACGGCTGCGTGAATAACAGGACCACACAATTTATATTTGATGTAAAATACAACGAAACATGAAATACAAGAAGGAACAAAAATGGTTTTAAAAACATGACATTTGTATTTATTTGTGTATATTGATGTACATGCGTAGAAGTTAAAGATCTATATAGGGGTTATGTATCTTAGACTGTGAATATTTTTATCTGAACTCATAAAAGTTGAATTAATTACAAAGCTGAGAAATGCTGAATGAACTGTAGTTTTAGAAGAATGTTTCAAAGAGAAAAGTTCTTGTTGCGTGTTTGGAAATGTCCTGTATGCTTGTAATGTAGGCTGGAAAAGTTCGTACGTACGTGCATGCGTGAATATGCTTTTAACGTCTGACCGTCCAGGGTCGAGACGAGAAACCTTAAAGGTCACATCTTCGCAAAAATTTGGAGGAGTAAAAGATATGAACTCGTGTCTGCTATGTATAGATAATGTAATCACGTGACAGGATCAGAGCAAATTGGCGGGAAACTCGACTTGGTCACGGGCTGGAAAAATATTTGTACGTGGGTGGATTGCAACGCCCACTTGTGTGTTTATTGACCAATTAGAAGCTGAAGCCGCCCCCTTACGTTAAGGCTTCAAGAAATTAGTAACGCGAGGGGGAGTGGAAACATCAGGTGTGGCTGACCACATATGGAGAGAAAAGGGAGATAACTGCTCTCTGTGGGATCAGGTTGAAGTTATAGACAAAGAACATCATTGGAAATTTCGTAAACTTAAGGAATCAGCACATATGCTAGGCCACAAAAATCTTCTGAACCGAACAAGCATAGAAATGAATACAATATGGGCACCAGTGATGAGGAGTGCCAGAGAATAGCGATAATAATAACAAAAATTGCAATATGAGCTCTGGTAAAAAATATGCAACGATAACAGCAAAAATTGCAATATGAGCACTGGTAAAAAAGGTTGCGGAAGACATTAGGTTTATAATACCCAGAAATTCATACACAGATATCCTCAAGGACACATGGCACAGTAGATAAAGGCGTTAGTTAGATCCAGTGACAGGACCCAAAGAGTGTGAGTTCAATACCCGGTTAAGACAGTGGAGAGATTGGAGAGGGGAATTAACTGCTTACTGACATCCATTAGACATGGCACGTAGAACTAGAACAGTCTACCCCAGCGAGCGAAATAAAGGGTTCAGTATGACATTCCAACCAGCTGAAGAAGGCCGGAGCGTACAATGGCTGAAACCTTGTGATATATATGGCAACAAAGATGAGGGCAATAGTTCGAATGATGTAAATAGGGTGTTTGAAAATTTTTTAATTTTTTTAAAATAATTATAAAAAAATAATTTGCTCTTTCCTATTAATAATAACATAAACATTTTGACGATAAAACTTAGTTCTTATTAAGTTCGTGCCATTTTTACATCATTCTATGCCGTTTTTTCGGCAAGAAAGTGAAGGGACCTAGGTTAAACTGTGAACTATTTCTTATTCTAAATGCGATTAGCCAGAGAAACAGAGAAAGTTGATTAACATTGACATTATCTTCATTGACTGAGTGTAATTAAAACCGGAACTCTTCTTTTGACTTGCAGCAGGCAAAATCGTGTTTCGTTTCCTTTCTTGGGAATTTTTAGTCCCCTGTTGTCCTCATATCGCATGAAAAATGTCCTGGCTCAGTATCTCTAACAAAAGAACTAGAAAGTGTAATTCTCTGAACAGCTTCAATAGATTTTACACACGCCGTCCGTAAGGACGGCTTTATATACAAAAATCAAGTTCCAGATGTTTGGATGTTATTAAAATTCTGGAAATAGCGCTTAAAAGTAATAAAATATGGCGAAATCTTTCTTTTTATGTACAGTATCCTTTCATGGCGTTAGCGATCATGGCTCTCCACTTCCTCCTATCCCTTGTAGCTCTCAATAATTTCCGTCACTCTGCCACATCCCCCCGACCACATTCTGTCATCCACTTGCTCAAGCCTGCCAGGTATGTCATCTGTTGCTTTTCATTGTCTCTCTTTCCCTCTATTCGACCTGTGAGTATCAAATTATCCAGGCCTTTTTTCTCATTATGTGTCCCATAAACTTCAGCTGCCTATTCATGATGTTAAATATAAGCCTTCTTCTTGTTTACATCCTCTCCAAGACCTCATTATTGCCCACACGCTCGGTCCATGATATCCTCAGCATCTTTCTGTAGAACCACAATTCCGTCGCTGCGAGAGTTCTTCATCTTTGAGGAAATCGTCCAACATTCACTGCTGTAAAGGAGGACCGATGTCACGTAAGAGATCAGTACTCTTTTCATCCTTACTAAAGAGATCCTCCTGTCACGCAATACTCTGTCCAGATGGGATACGTTTACGTATCTCAGTGTCGCATTGACCGCGCTTTGTCAGAACGCTTCCCAGATATCTAAACTTCCTCCTGTCACGCAATACTCTGCCTAGATGGGATACGTCTACGTATCTCAGTGTCGCATTTACCGCCCTCTGTCAGAACGCTTCCCAGATATCTAAACGACCTCCTGTCACGCAGTACTCTGCCCAGATGGGATACGTCGACGCATCTCAGTGTCGCATTGACCGCCCTATGTCAGAACGTTTCCCAGATATCTAAACTTCCTCCTGTCACGCAATACTCTGCCCAGATGGGATACGTCTACGTATCACAGTGTCGCATTGAACGCCCTCTGTCAGAACGCTTCCCAGATATCTAAACTTCCTCCTGTCACGCAATACTCTGCCCAGATGGGATACGTCTACGTATCTCAGTGTCGCATTGACCGCCCTCTGTCAGAACGCTTCCCAGATATCTAAACTTCCGCGCCTAATTGATTTTAGTGTACCCGGCCTGCAAATCTTATTACGGGCTCATTCTTTTATTGAAAACCATGCATTCTGTCTTGTAGTTTATGCTTAGTCCCTTCTTCTCGCATTTTTTCATTACCTTCTGTAAGAGATTTTGTAATTTCTTTTCCGTGTATATAGTATACTGTAATAATGATGTCGGGAGATGAACTGTCCCTTTGACATTTCGCTTTCTTCTTTTATGAAACTTTCTTCATCCAATGCATTGTCTAGAATTTCATTTCTAATTTTCTCGTTTCTTGCATAAATAGTATCTGTCTGTTTTAAAATCTGGATTTAAAATCCTATTTATTTTCTCATTTGGGCTTGTATTCCGACCACTAACGAAGAAAGCATATACACAAGATCTTCCGGGGTGTGATCATATTAATATGTTTATTAATTTTTTTTCTATTTAAATGTAATTTTCATTTTCTAATTTGCCTCAGCGAGAAATCAATGAATAAATAATAATTGACGCAGTGTCTTTTATTACTAAATGTCATATATATACATATATATATATATATATATATATATATATATATATATATATATGTGTGTGTGTGTGTGTGTGTGTGTATATAATTTTGTATAATTTTATATATCAACAAAAAATAATTTGAAAAATTTGACAAACTAGATGGAATGCGTCAAAAGGAATTTCCAGTTTGCCATCTCTCTCCCCTCTCTCTCTCTCTCTCTCTCTCTCTCTCTCTATATATATATATATATATATATATATATATATATATATATATATATATATATATATATATATATTCTGCACATACGATAGTTTTATAGATATAATTTACACTGTTTTTTTTTTAATTCGGACTTAGCTGACTAGAAGGTTCTTCGTGGCTGAATTTTTAACAGCTCGTCAGATCAAATGATGGTTCCCATTAAGCATTACAGGTTCGATTCCTGTCGGAGAAGCACATATTTTCTACGAATTTTTAAAACTTTCAGCTCAATAAATATTATTACTACTGTTTAATTAAAGAAAAAGATTTACTTAAATAAATTATATCTATAAAAGTAACGAATAATATATTAAAATAATTGTCGCGGACTTAATCCATAGCATAATATATATATATATATATATATATATATATATATATATATATATATATATATATATATATATATATATATATATATATATATATATATAACCATTTCACTACAAGCAAGGCAATAAGACACAGCGCTTACAAAGTCTGAAAGAATATGAGAAAAGAAGAAACATTATTAAGGATAAGAAACAATAGAAGAATAAGTATTAATAAGGTAGGAGGAAGTCTGGAAAGCAAGAAGATTCAAGAGAGTTCCACGAGGGAGAAGTGTGAGAAGAGAACCTTTTAACATAGACTTTACTGTTACATCTGGCCAACTGTAAAAATGATTAGATTTTGCTGTTAATCGAGTTCTGCGCTTAACTTTTTAAAGTCTAGGTACCACAGAGGAAAGTTCATCAGAACAATTACCAAGAAAGCATTTATAGACAAGGCAGAGTGATTGAAGCCGAGATGTCAGGTCAGGACAATTAACATTGCAGATTCTACTTTGGATTTTATCAAGGATCCCTAAATATATAGCAGGAGCACGAAACCATATGTGGCAGCAATAGTCATGGCAGTGTAATAAATATGTAAGATAGATTCTAGAGAGAAAAATTGTTTACAACGACTCAGCGAACCAACTTTCCTAGCTGCAGAGCTACCATCTGACTCGGTATAATCTTTCCACTTCTGATCAGGGAAAACGTTAGCCCGAAAAAGCGCAATGATTCACTCTTCTGGAAGTTAGCATCAGTCATGCTGATGGAAGGCAGAAAGTGTTCGCTCAAACAGAGAACAGGTTCGTTTTGAAGGGTGTTAAAATTAACAAGCAAATCCTTGCCCCAGTTAACAATAGATTATAGGTCACTTATGTAGATCAGTTGCTAATTTGACCTTATCGAATCAGACTTACTGTTAAAACAAAAGGAAACAGTTGTTTCATCAGCAGAGATACAGAGTTGAGAACTGATGCCATCAGGAAGGTCGTTGATGAAAATGAGGAACAACGAAGGATGAAGCCCTGGGGAGGGGACGTCGGTATTGCCGGTGTTAGTGTAAAAAGATCTAGAGGAGTAGTCGTTAAAGACAACTTTCATTTCGCGTTTTGAAATGAAAGATTGAATCAATTCAAAAATAAGTCCAGAATTACCATAACCTTTGAACTTGAAAAATATGACAAACCTTGTCAAATGCCTTGGGGATATGCAACACAATCGACGAGTTTCACCATTCTTATCTAAAGCCTGATAGACTTGTTCAACAATAATCGTAATACATCTGCATCTGACTTAGTGAAGCAAAGGCCATAAAGCTTATTCGAAAGCAGGTGAGGTGCGATTCTTAACCAATTCAGAGTTGATTAGTGCCGCTAGATATCGAATATAAAAGATGGGAATATAGTTATATAGATAAAAAGAGAAATTATCTTTTAATCTTTGTCGATGTTGCTCTCTGTTTTAGGTGAGACATGCAAAATATAAGTAACATTTCATGTAGAACGACATTCTATGCAAATCTGGGACATAAACGAGGCACCAAAAACGCCATTCTGCCTTCGTGCATTTGCATACAAAAGAATAGGTTCGAGAATGAACAAGGATTGAATGACTCAATAATTCAGACACTGTTACACTTCCATATTCAAATCAATATTCTGATCTAAACCGATGTGAGATGATTTTTTCAAGTACATGCAACTAAACATATATTTAGGATTTTAAATTATGCCCTTTATATTTAAAATAACATCTATGCAAGGATATGACTTTTCACGAGATTTATTTAACCTTTAAAGCGAAGAGGATCCTAAGAGAACTAGAAGTTCTACCAGAATTTGATATTTAGACAAAAGATAGAAAGGAAACTACAGAAACTCATATATATATATATATATATATATATATATATATATATATATATTTGAAATTATTAGGAGAATTTGATAATTATATTTAAGTGATTCATCGAGTCTGAAAACTCTACAGAATGCAGAAAACACTGGACGGACGTTTCGTCTTATATTTGGGACTCATCAGCAGTGCGCATCACTTAAATATAATAATCAAATTCTCCTAATAATTTCAAATGTATATCATTGCTTGAACCGGCTTCTAATGTTCTGGAGTGAACGGCTTGGTGATAGTAGTCGTGGCTCCAGGGGACACAGTCCTATGTTTAAAGTGAATCTCCGTAGAGTTCCACCACGGAATATGTGAGTGAGCGGCGCTATATTGAGTCTGATTCGCTACCTCTGCGTCACCGAGGCACGTTGGAACAGTTGGTATGGTGTTTGCGTGACAGCCTATCTGTCAGGGTTTCAATTCTGGGTAGTGGATGCGCACGGCTGATGAGTCCCAAATATAGGACGTAACGTCCGTCCAGTGCCTTCTGCATTCTGTAGGGGTTTCAGACTCGATGAATCACTTAAATATATATATATATATATTGTCTTGGTAGACCTTGACATTTAAAGCCAAGTAATTTTTTTATTTGAAAGAATAAATGCCAATGAAGCCGTAGTTGATATTAAAGATGTGTAAATATTACCAGAATGCATCCCGAAAACACCAAATTGTAGCCTCCATTTTATAAGAATGATACCTAGTTCGTTTGTGTGCATGTATTCCGGTGTCTGTGTGTGTGTGAGTGTTTGTATTTGTGTTTGTATTTATTTGTGTGTGTGTGTGCATGCATGTGCGCGTGTGTATGTGCGCGTGCGAGCGTGTGTGAGTGCGTGTGTGTCACATGTTCTTAAGTAAGCAGTTCAGTTGTACACTTTCTTTCTATCATCTGTTTGTTCATCTTGCTTCTTTCCCCACCCCACCCACCCCGCCCCCGAATAAGCCCCCTCTTTTCGTACACATTTGACTTAATTTTTTTTTTTATTTCTTCACTTATTCCACGCTATACCAGCATTAATGTATTCCAAACTTCAGAATCTAACTGCAACACACCATTCTTCCCTCCCTGGTTTTTTTTTTTCTCTCTTGTTACAGTTCTAACCCGACTCTGTCTTCTCCGCCTCGAAACACTACAGCCACCACCACTACGCTTTATGCCACTTTCAAGCATTGTAATTTCCACCCGGTCCCTACCCTGAACTTTCACCAAGCTGAATTTCCTACACCAAATGACTCCCTATAATTCATCTGAAGTACCCGACACTTCACCCCCGACACACCTACACACGCGCACACACCTATGCAAACAGCTTCCTCCCTCCAGACCAAATACTTTGCCCTTAACCTGCCAAGTGCAAATGCTTGATGACTGCCCATAATTCTATTTTTTAATTTTATTCAATTCATTTTTTTTTCTTTTCTTCCTTCTTAGCTTCGTTTTTTTCTCCCAACGGATTTCGTTTTTTTTTTCTTCTCATTTCGCTGTGTTCTTTCTTTTCTTTCTCTCATATTTTTATACCTCCACCCGTTTAGTTCCCTCCATACTTTCGATCTTATTTCTGTCCCTTTTCCTTCACTCTTTCCTTTTTCCTGTTCATTTCTTTCTATTCTTTCATTCTCGTAAGTTGCCCTTCCTCGCACAGTTTTTTTCTGTTGCATTTTCTTTATTTTTATTATTTTTCGTCTTATATCTTTCGTTTAGTTCCCTGCTTTCATTCCTTTCTTTTTGCTTTCGTTTACCGCCACTCTTTTTTCTTCCCTATTTTTATTCTCTCCACACTTTCATTTCACTCAGTCTTTGTATGTTTTTTCTTTCTACCTCCATCTTTTCGATCTAATTTCCTTTTATTTCCCCATTTCTGTTTAGTCTTTGCCTTTCTGATCTATATCCTCTTTTTTACCTGTAACAATTCCTTCACTTTCTTTTCTCTTCCTTCCTTTCTTTCTTTCTCCACCGTCCCTTTTTTATTTCATATTTTCTTACCTCCACCTCTTCATTTCCCTCCAGCCTTATCTTATCTGCTTTCATTTCCGCCATCTTTACTATTCCTTCTTTTTTGCTTTCATCCTTTCTTATTTGAAACTTACATTGTTTTCCTTGCATCTTTTTCTTCTTTTTCATTTTATGGCTTTTCTATTTTATTTCTTTTGGTTCCTTCCTTTCATTTCCTAATTTTCTTTCATATTTTTTTTCTTTCTTTTCTGTTTTCTAATTTTTGCCTCCGTCTTTTTCTTTGTTTTGAATTTTCTTTCTTCTCGATTCTTCTTATTTTCCATGTTTCTTTTTCTACTTCTTTCCTTTCTTTCGTATTTCTCTTTCACTTCTAGTTGTTTCTTGCTCTTTAACTTAATTCTTTCCCTCCCATCATTTCCGTCTTTCATATCTTCTTTCCTCCAGCCATTCATTTCCCATCAGCCTTTGTAACTTAATGTATATCTTTTTTCTTCATCTTTTCCTTATTTTAAACTTTCTTTCTTTAAATCGAATCATTTCTTTGTCTCTTGTCAGTCTTCTTCCAAAGATGTTTCTTTTCCTTTTTTCTTCCTTTTACCTCCATTATTTCCTTGGTTTTCTTTCTTTCCCTATTTTATCCTTATTTCTCTTTCCTTTCTTTCCCATTTTTATTTCAATTGTATCCCTTTTCCATATTTCCATCTTCCTTTTTTTAATTTTCGCTTTTATTTTCTTCACCGCCATTGTGTTTTCCCTGTTGTCTTCCTTTTACGTTAAAGTTTCAGTCCGACATTACTGATTAGCTGGCTGTCCTTTTTAATTAACAAGTTATTTATTACATTCTACTTTATATGCCATGTCCTCACAAGATTTTGTCAATAATGGCTCTCCACAACTTCCGGTCTTTTGTTACCCTAAGGAATTTACGACACTTATTATCTCTCTTAGTCATTTGTCCATCCACTCAAACAACTTAAGTAGGTTACAAATGTTCCTCTTGCTTTCATCATATCCTGTGAGCATTAAATTCTCCAAACCCATTTCACTGACATTTCTATCATTGGGGGGGAGTATTTTGGGTACTTAACACAGAATGGTGTTTATATTTTATGAAAATTTAGTTCAGCAAGTTTTATTTTATTACCGGAAAATATAAACAAGATTTTAATACACTATTTACATTATTTGGACCATTGTCCTCATCTTTGTCGCCATATGTATTACAACGTTTCGGACGTTGTACGCTCCGGCCTTCTTCAGGTTGTTACAACAGCCGAAACGATGTAATAAATATGGCGAAAAAAGGTGACAACAGTCCGAATAATATAAATAGTGTACATAATACCTCATCTCAGAAATATAAACAGATACTGAAGAAGGGCGGAGCGTACAACGGCCGAAACGTTGTAATAAATATGGCGACAAGGACAAGAGTCCGAATAATGTAAATAGTGTACATAATACCTCATCTCATAAATATAGACAGATAACGAAGTTTTTTAATTGTCTAAGATTAACGCATATTTACTGACAGAAAGATTAGACATATTAAATGAGTACTGAGTAACTGGTTAATGATCTAATGAGTAATTAATCAAGTGAGTAGCATTGTTAATGGCTATTGGCCTACTTACCTTAAGTTGATATTATGCAATTAGAATATTTTGATGTTATTGGAAAGAACATTAGATATTTGAAAATAGACTATTAGTTCTGAAGATAAGGAGACAAATTGTAAAAGGAATGAACGACGCGTTTCACCGAGAGTATCTTCTTCCTCTGGCTTCTTCATGTTAGAATGAACGTCAAAACAGTATGTAAAGAAAAACGGGATCTCTGAGGATAGGTGCAGGCCATAAATCATAACAACATATCGCATCAGGAGACCAAAACCCAGAGTGTTTCTGTCTGCCTGTTTGTTTATATATATATATATATATATATATATATATATATATATATATATATATCTTACCAGATATGACCGCGTGGTTAGAAAGTTAGGATTTCATTCATTATATATATATATAAATATATATATATATATATATATATATATATATATATATATATATATATATATGAAAGAATGAAAACCTAACTATATATTTTCATTCATTCATATATAAATATATATATATACAAATGAATGAAAAACTAAATATATATATATATATATATATATATATATATGAACGATATACATATATGAATATATATATGAATGAATGAAAACCTAACTTTCTATCCACTATATATATATATATATATATATAATCACTATATATATATATATATATATATATATATACATATATATATATATATATATATA
>OZ038482.1:122162366-122172366 GCA_964036315.1 Acanthosepion esculentum | reverse complement strand
GTCAAACGCCTGTCATCCATCACCATGTAAATTTGTACTAATGTTTGAATTAATTAAACACACACACACACACACACATAATGTTTTTCATGATCAATGTCTTCCTCGGTGGTGGTATTAGCAGGACATCCAGACCTTGGGTCATCTTCAAAACTCTCCTTTTCCCTCCTAAATTCAGCTAACAACTTCTACAGTATTGATAAATCTGGAGTGGTATCCTCTTCGTGTCAGCATGAATCTCCTTTGGGACTGAACCCTTTTATCTGCAGGTAACACCACGATACAAGATTTGGTCCATTTTCAAGAGATGTCGCTACTAGTTGCATTTGAATTTTTATAGATATCAGATTAACTGGTTACAAAAAATACAGTTATTAATAAGGAAAGTTGAAATTAAGACAAGCAAGATTTCACAGCTCTAGTATCTCTCCGTCATAGGAACTTTCAACCTAGCCACGTATTGTGCCAATGAAAATGCTGACAGAATTAAAGATTACCGATCGTTATGGAAATATTAGGAGCATATAGTAAAATCAATACATCTTTTTTATTTGTGAAGCTTTTTTTATTAAGAATTTCATTGTATTTCTACGGAGTCTATTATCATTAATTCAGTTTACCATGGTATCGTATCAAATATATAACTATAATGGAATAACCGGTCGATAAATTACGTAGATAAAGAATTATCATTAATATTAATTTTCGATATGCCTCTGTATCACAATTCTATGGCCATAAACATATGCAGCGTGAATCGTACATTCCCGAGAACAGGCGAGATTTGAACTTTTAAGTATCAACGTTATTACCAATTTGGTTATAACGACTTAACCAGCAAAAACTACTTAGCTAAATCATAGAGGTGTATTCTCTACTTCTTCAATCACTAAACTGATATCTTTATTTTTTTTATTAATATATTCGGCAACCGTCCGTCTCGGGAGACGATGGAGTAGCGCTGTAGGTGCTAGGCGATGGAGTTAAATCGCCTCTGGTGACTGCGTAGTCCCACTCTGGAGCGGCTTAACGGGTTGGGCTTTTGACCGGTAACTGTCACTTCCCGTGTTGTGCCGATGTCTTGCGACGTCGTTTCCGTGTCCTCTCCAATGCGCTACGAGCCTGGGCGGGATGTATGGAGAACTAAGGCTGCCCGGACGTATAGTTCCCCCTCTCGGCCTTGCTAGTAGAGTCCAAAGGAAAGGATGAACCAATACAGTTTGGTACCAGCAGGAAGGTAGCACAGAGTGCCGTCCATCCGCCCTAGGGGCTCCACTCCGGATTTGTGTAGGGTTTACTCCTTAGCCTTTTCTTCTCCCGAAGATTTCCACAAGGCAGTGGAGCTATTTAACTCATAGCTGGGATTTGGTTCATGGGTAACAGGGCGTGTACACACACCGGTGGGCCTGCAGGCCGCATGTTAAGGAGGCCAAACTCTCTCTCCCCCCCCCCCGTCCCCTGCAGTTTAGCCCAAGTCCGCAAGGTGCTTGGTTTCCATGTGTCGCCACGAGGAGGCACTACATAGGGCTTTCTGATGAAGAGGCAATATACTGGCAGGGGAAGACTTACGCACTCGACCCCCCTTTTCGCATTGCTGCTAGCCAGTGGCGGTAATTGAAATCGAGAAGCGGCAAGCACTACCATTACAGGCTACCACACTAGACGCGTCACAACAGCCGTTGAGACCCAATTTTTAATAACACCAGTAAGATTAGCTGTAATATTTGGTTTGTTTGAGTTCGTGTTCAACGCCAGTTTCTGACAGAAATTAACAGGAGATAACTGATAACTGACATCCATTAAACATGGTACGTGGGACTAGAACAGTCTACCCCAGTGAGCGAAATAAAGGGTTCAGTTCAACATTCCAACCACCTGAAGAAGGCCGAAAGAATTCATATAATTATTTGTGCCGCAACCCTTCTGAACGTCGGTAATCATGGCTCCCCACAGTTTCCTGTACTTTGTAGGGCTTATCAAATTTTCTCCTTTTGTTATCTCTCCTAAACCTTGTTTTGCCATCCATGCGCTGATTTTCTCTGTCTATTTTGCCTACAACTTTCCCTGTGGGTATCAGATATTCCAAGCCCTCTTTCCTCATTTTGTGCCTACAAATGTTGCCAGTTTCTTTCTGATTTTAAGTATAAGTTTACTTCTTGTTTCCCCTTACCCTAAAACTTCCTCGTCACCTACATGTGCAGTTTATACTATTCTTAGTCTCCGTTCTATCGCCTTTGTGTTCTTCTTCATCTGTGCGAAGGTTGTTCAGTATTCACTGCCATATAGAATGGCCGATATTAAATAAGAGTCCAGCACTCTTTTCTTTGTCTCTGATGAAATGCCTTTGTTTCTTAATACTTTCCGTAGCTTTTGGAATGTATATTTTGCTATCCAAAGGATATCTGTGTCGCGATTTCCGTTCTCTGTTAAAATCCTTAAGATATTAAGTATTAAAAGTATTAAGTATGTTAAAATACTAAGATATTTAGACCAGCTTGATTTTGTTATTTCCAATTTGTAATGTTCATGTCTGACTGTTCCTTTTGCTGACAACCATACATTCTGTCTTGTGGTAATTAGTGTTTAGTCCTTTCTTCTAGCTTTCCTTCTGTTGTAGAGTTACTTTCCGCAGTGGAAACTGTATTTGGACTAAATTCGGTCCTAAATAGGTTCAACGTAAAAAAACGTTAGGAACTTGTTATAATAAGTATTACGCAGAGTAATCTAGTTGTGGTAGCTGACTACTTTCGTATTCGACTCCCAGTCGACCCTCACTGACTCCTACTTATATTAGGTGGGAGAGTCTATTATCTATAGACTAGGTGTGTTTCACCATAACACCTTCAGTACGATCTGTTAAGAGTTCTTGCATATTCATTTCTGTCTCTGCTATCAACACTGTCACGTCCTGGATAAGACGTTAAACTACATCCGCGTCCTGGGTAAGACGATAAACTACGTCCAGCAGCAAGGCATCTGATCAGGAGGTTTTCAGGAGCGTGGAACCACCTCTTAATTGCTGGTGTTCCCAGGTCCACTCTGACCCCGGTTGATAGCACCTGTTACGGTCCCATCTATAGGCAAATAGTTAACTATGACCAGCAATACTTTTTTGAAAAAATTATTACCAGCAATACAATTTTGAAGGAAAAATATTACTAGAAACAGATTTTTGACAAAACAAAATATTCCAAAAATTTTTTATCGGCATTAAATAACCCATTGAGGTTGATGTGCCGTAAAATAAAATAAACCAAAGCAATCTAAACCAAAGAATACATATTCTATTCATACGAGTCTATCCTAAAAATGTTGTCGTCATCAAATAACCCATTGAGGTTGATATACCGTAAAACAAAATAAACCAAACCAATCTAAACCAAAGAATACGTATTATATTCATACGAATCAATCCTAAAAATGTTGTCGGCATTAACTAACCCATTGAGGTTGATATGCCATAAAACAAAATTAACCAAACCAATCTAAACCAAAGAATACGTATTATATTCATACGAATCAATCCTAAAAATGTTGTCGGCATTAAATAACCCATTGAGGTTGATATACCGTAAAACAAAATAAACCAAACCAATCTAAACCAAAGAATACGTATTCTATTCATACGAATCAATCCTAAAAAATGTTGTCGGCATTAAATAACCCATTGAGGTTGATATGCCGTAAAACAAAATAAACCAAACCAAACTATCAACACTGTCATCTGCATATCGTATTTTGTTCAATTTTCGCCGCAAATAATGACTCCTGGTAGGATTTCTAATTCTCTCAGAATCTCCTGGCTTTATGGGTCTAATAATTGCAGTGAGAAGATGCATCCTTGTCTTACGCCCCTTTCTATTTTTGTATATTTATTGGATTTATTTTCTTATTGTATGTATTGGTTTGCTCCAGTATAAGTTCTGGGTTATTCTAATATCCGCTAAGGCTACTGAGCAGTTACAGCTCTTCTTTGCGGTGTGCTTTATCAAAAGCTTTTCCATAATCAATAAAACATATGTATACATCCTTTTTTATTTATTGCTTCCTATGAGATTACAAGATGTTTTTATGGTTAAGGAAATCCTCCCTCATCGAAAGTTTGGTTTATTTATTTTGTTTTACGACATATCAACCTCAATGGGTTATTTAATGTCGACAAAATTTTTGGATACATTTGTATGAATAGACTATGTATTCTTTGGTTTAGATTGGTTTGGTTTATTTTGTTTTACGGCATATCAATTTCAATGTATTATTTAATGCCAACAATATTTTTAAGATAGATTCGTATAAATAGAATATGTATTCTTTGGTTTAGATTGGTTTGGTTTATTTTGTTTTACGGCATATCAACATCAATTGTTTATTTAATGCCGACAATATTATTTATTGCTGGTAATATTTTATTTTGTCAAAAATCTGTTTATGGTAATATTTTTCCTTCAAAATTGTATTGCTGGTAATAATCTTTTTCAAAAATGCATTGCTGGTAAAAGTTATCTATTTGCCCATAGCTGGGACCCTAGCAGGTGCTACCACCCCTGGTCGGGGTGGATCAGGGAACACCTGCAATTAAGAGGTGGTTCCACGCTCAGCAAAACCTCCTGATCAGAGGTCTTGCTGCTGGACGTAGTTTATCGTCTTATCCAGGACGTGGATGTACTTTAATGTCTTACCCAGGACGCTCATCGAATGTTTAACTGAATGAAATGTTATTCCTTATCTTGTGTATCCTGTACTATCTCTAATGGAACTATCACAATTTAGATACACGTTATTCAGACGGAGGACACGGCTCTCTTTATACATCTCCTCCATTGATAAAAGTATCACTCTGATAGAATTAGTGACGGAATGGTATTGAGAGAACTGGCAGCGTTATTGCATCGCTCGTCATTGCAAAAGAACCAGACGCCAACGAAATCAAGCATAACGTCCTCAAAGAGTCTCGCGTCACTTATCGGAATCTTGGTCTCTGTTGGCTCGTCATGGACCGTCGTCATAGGCACGTAATGCGCATGCGTGCCTGCTCATTAATCAAAAGAAAACAAGAAACAAATATAAAACAAATCTTATTTGCTCATTTGCTAGTTTAAAACCAGAAAAAAAAGGAACGAGATAAATTATTACCATATAATTAATTAATAAGTTAATTAATTTTATCGGTATTTTTCCCGAATTCCTATCGTTATTTTTTCAAATGGTTTTATTTCTTTCCTTTCCCCGACGCCAATGGTTATAAATCTCTTTGCTCTCCATCTTCGATTTCTCTTTCTTTTCTACGAAAGCTTTCTTTCGTTCTTTCTTTCCTTCTATATCTCGTTCTCTTTCTGCCAATCTCATTATGTTTGTCACTTCATTTCTCGTTAACATTCTTCTATCATAAACGAAAATTTGACGCGCTCTTCTGTCTATATCATTTTTTTTTCTTTCTATCAAGCTTGTTAATTTTCTCATATATATTTCAGTCTATCTACATCTGCAAACGTTATACATCTGATATTATAGCTTTGAAAATACTTGGCGATTTCTTGAACTCACGTTTTCCTGTTTCATAAAGTGATTATAGTGAAAAAAAATTGGTTGGTCTACTGCTCGGAAAGTTGGTTTAATATGTCGGGCCACATAGATTTTCACGTAAGAATCAATCTTTCGCATTTATAAACCTACTATTCGTCCGTGCATTGAATAAAGTTGCCGCCATATCTGGTCTAGTGTTTCTACTGTGTATCTCGAAATTCTTTAAAAAATCCAAAGTGTCTGCAATACTATCAGTCCTGACCAGGCATCTCATCTCCAGTCACTTTCTCACTAATATGACGTAAATTTCCACTGTTTTAGATAGATTTTCATGCCAACTTCTCAGATGAGCGTTTTTTAGCGGGGTACAAACGTCATAATCTGTCTATATTTCTGAGATGAGGTATTATGTACATTATTTACATTATTCGGACTATTGTCCTCATCTTTGTCGCCATATTTATTACAACGTTTCGGCCGTTGTACGCTCCGGCCTTCTTCAGGTGGTTGGAATGTCGAACTGAACCCTTTATTTCGCTCACTGGGCTAGACTGTTCTAGTTCCACGTGCCATGTTCTAATGGATGTCAGTTATCAGTTATCTCCTGTTAATTCCCCTCTGCAAGTTCTCCACTGCCTTAACCGGGTATTGAACTCACATTCTTTGGTCCTTTATCCAATGTGCCATGTGTCCTTGAGGACACATAACAGTGGATAAAAGCGTTAGTTAGATCCAGTGACAGGACCCAAAGAGTGTGAGTTCAATACTCGATTTAGGCAGTGGAAAACATTCAGAGGGAATTTAACAGGAGATAACTGATAACTGACATCCATTAAACATGGCACGTGGAACTAGAACAGTCTACCCCAGTGAGCGAAATAAAGGATTCAGTTCGACATTCCAACCACCTGAAGAAGGCCGGAACGTACAACAACCTAAAAGTTGTAATAAATATGGCGACAAAGATGAGGACAATACTCCTAATAATGTAAATAACGAACTACCTGAATTTAAGTGTGCTACTAGATTGGCAACTAGGTCTCACTGTTTTACTGTTGAACTAGTTACATGCAAATGCCGTTTCTACTCTAACAGTTTTTTTCTCGCACTTTCCACCTGTAGAACACCCTTTTGATTTCTTGCTTCCTTATAACTAAAATTTTCAAAAATTTAAATGCATCATCAATCGTCATCTCTCTTCGTGAACCCTGTTCTTTTTTGTCCTTTCTTCAGTCCCCACCTTTTTCAATCTTCTCACTCACATATTTTTCACTCGCTGTATCTCCCTGCGTCCTAGTGGCATTGTTGCCTTACTTGGAATGAAACAATTTTAAAAAAAAAAGAAGACTGACAACCAACTTAGTTCTATAAGAAAGCACTTAAATACTTATACACTTAAGCACTAAAACGCCTTCTTGAACTCACATTTTCCACTGGCATAAAGTGGACCGACTGTATCGAGTCAATTGCTATGTCGACGGCGAGGAAGGTTTGGCTCACTGTGTCATGCAGAACGATTTTTCTCACCGGAATCCATTTTTCACCATTATAAATCTGCCATTCAACCGTGCATTGAATAATGTTGCCGCCATATCGGGTCTGGTGATTCTACTGTGTATCTCGAATTTCTTGACAAAATTCAAAGAAAGGTCTGTGATATAATCGTTTCTGACCTGGCATCTCGACCAGTCATGTTCTCGCTGCTGTGATATGCTTTATTTCTGTTTTTTTTTCACAAATATTTTCATGGCAGTTGTTTTAATGAGCTTTATAATTTGGTGCCTTGCCTGCATAAATTTAAGCGTACGGCCGAGCAATTGATTCAATAGAATCATTCCACTTCACGTCAATGGAAAACATGAGACCAAGAGAAGGCAGTAAGTTGCTCTCTTTGCTTATGGATGGCAAAACTAGTTCTCTGTGATGACTAAAAAATAGCAGTTTCATTTGCGAATTGGGGAGATTTACAATCCAATTCTTGTCCAAGTTAACAATTCCACACCATTTTCAGGATCACCTGTCAATTTTACTTTATAGGACCTATCAAACTTACTATTAACAAAAGGTGTAAATAACTGTGCCTTCAGCATAAATACTGACTTGGGAAGTGATAACATCGGGAAGATCGTTGAGGAAGGTAAAAGACAAAGTATATACAAGGATATACTGATAGGGAGCCTCGAATTAATGTGAAATGATCGAGAGGCATTGACGTTTAACACGATTTACACACACACACAGTCACACACACACATACAAACACACACACACATACACACACATATATATATATATGTATATATACGTATATATATATATATATATATATGCAAAAGTAGGTATACATTAATGAAAATCGAAATGTGCACACAAGACGTATTTTCCTGATAATACAAACATATTAATATGATACTGGTAATACTGGTGTAATACTTACCGTGTATCTTATTTTGCAGGCTGCTGTAAACAAAACACACACAGACACACACACACACACAAACACACACACACACACACACACACACTTCATGAAGTGATTTGTGACCATAGGTCTCTGGTTGGGACCCGGAAAATAATGTGTAGACTACAAAAATCAAAGGAAATAATAATAATAATAATAATAATAATAATAATAATAATAATAATAATAATAATCAGTAAGATATCATGGAAACATTTGTGACCTTAGGTTTCTGGTTGTTACACAGAAGGAACTGTGTATACAACTGAAAACCAAGGTGATAATAATAATAATAATAATAATAATAATAATAATAATAATAATAATAATAATAAGACATTGTTATTATAGACCACAAACAAAAAAAGTGCCTCCTTATTGATATGACAGTCCTTGCAAGTGTGCAATGTATCTTTGAAGATATTCGAAAAACTGTCAAAATACAAGGACCTTGAAATAGAAATCTCAAAAATGTGGCACATGGGAACATCAACAATCCCTGTTGTAGTTGGAGCCCTAGGACTGGTTGGAAAAGATTCCAGTAGACTAATTGAAGGGATCCCTGGAAGTCTATACCTCAAAGAGATACAAAAAATTGTTCTGACAAGTACAGCCCACACTTTACGAAGGGCTTTATCTATGTAATTATTTATTATTTATTTTTTTATTTTTTTGCAGTGGAAAGTGTTATGATACCATTTCTAACCTTAGATCACTGGGCGGGACCCGGAAAGAAATGTGTAAACGCCAGATATCAAAGGAAATAAAAACAATAATAATAATTTTTATATTTGGTGACGATCCGTTTTCTCCTACGTTCACCGGCCAAAAATAAAGTCCATGCTTACATCAATAAATAAAAAAAATATTCCGGGAAGTAAAACAAATCAATGTCGTGAATCTCTCGTTTCACGCATTAAATGCTAAGACCAGAAGATTGAAAGACAGACACACACATGCACATCCGTGTTTGAAATAGACGACCCTTAACACGGGTAGCTATTAAAATTAACGCTTGAAGTAAAAGAAAAATTTTGGATTAAAAATAAATCCATTAATTGTCATAGAAATTAGACATCCACAGTGATTTTCCAAGCGTAGTTCAAATGTGACACAGGGCCGAAAGTATTGGGCACCTAGGGAGGATCGAACGCACTACTCAGTCGTAATTGTTCTAGCGAGACATGCTGGATAACCATTACACAGCATCGAGGGTGTCTCAAAAAATGTACTCACACATTGAATGACGAGAAAACCTTTATTTATGGACATTTTTTTAAGCTTATCACCCCAAGCAAGGCTGGAAGCCACTAGCACGCAAGGGGTTACAGAAGGTTTGGAGGAAGAGCAGATAGGAGTGATAAAGGAGAGGATGTGGAGAAAGATAGTGGATCGATCAAGGCAAGGGGGTTACAGAAGATTTGGAGCGAGAGCAGATAGGAATGAAAGGTGAAAGGATGTGGAGAAGGGAAGTGGATAGATCAAGGCAACTGGAGATGTCGATTGACGTTACACTTAAATAGTTGGAGATTGTATTTGTCAGGGGAACAAGAATAAGGAAGGGAGTTCCACAGGCGAGATGTGCGAGACATGAAGCTATTGGAGTGGAAGAGACGTCTACATCTAACAGTTTCAACGGTGAAGGGGTGGGAACGGGATGCCAGCCTCGTAGGACGTTTAAATTCATGAGGCCTAGGAACCAGCGAAAGCAGCTCCTCGGAGCAATTACCGTGAAAGTATTTGTAAAAAAGACAGGGCGAGGCAACGTCGCGTCTGTGAGAGAGTCGCTGCAGACGAGATGACAGATCAGGGCCAATTACATTGCATATCCGTCTCTGGAACTTAGCAAGAACCCTGAGGCAAACAGCAGGGGCTCTAGACCATATATGGCAGCAGTGAAATGGAATAGCTTCGAATACAGAAGAAAAATGTAATTGAAGAATCATGTTCGCAAATGTTCAAATTGATGACCATTATTGTCCAGACAACGCTGATAACGCGCACCAAGGGATTCGC
>OZ038482.1:122137366-122157366 GCA_964036315.1 Acanthosepion esculentum | reverse complement strand
ATATATATATTAGGATATTACATCGAAAACATGTTAAAATCGCTACGCAATTTAAGTCGTGTTTCGATGCGTATCAACGCATCTCATCAGGCGATTGTAAATTATTGGCGAGAGAAAGATTTATTTTGATTTAAAAGCAAAATACAACCTCTTTTTACGAAAAGAAAAGAAAAGAAAAGGGGAGCATAATGTTTGTGGGCTTTACTCAGATCAACCAATCGAATATGACCTACCTTAAATTGAAACTAAGCGAAGAAGCAAGAATTAAGAAACCATTTTCGATAAATGGATCACGAACCGCAGATTAATTTGAGTTATGTCATTATTTTCTTTTTGATTCAAATATGATATACATGTTTGTTGTAGTTATTCAAATGTAGCAAGTGATGCGTTTCCAGTTAATTGGTACAGCTCTTTGTTTTTGATTCGGTAGCGCACATCCATAATTTTCAAAGATGACTGGACTTTGCTAATAGCTACAGGCTTTATTCGGTCCAAGCCAGTTTTAACTATTAATCTCAGAAGCGATTGTATAGAAAATCGATGGTTTAGAAACTTCTTACTGGGTAACATGCATGACAGCCATATGATAGTCTCAATCTGACGAGCCTATTGAAAAACATGACAATATTAATGTGAATCCATTGTCTCCTAGCTTCTTTCAATTCTTCACTATATAGGAAAATAATAGCCCCAGATGTGAAGATAATAAGACCACAGTACCTCTCAGGAATCTGTTCCACAAAGCATTAATCCAGGTATTGATTACTGCAGCAATATCTGGTCTGGTACGTCCTGAGTATGTCGATAAATTACATCCAGCAGCAAGGCCTCTGAGCCGAAGGTTTTCAGGAACGTGGAACCACCTCTTAATTGCTGTTGCTCCCAGGTTCACCGTAACCCGGGATGGTAGCATCTCTTAGGGTCCCAAATAGTTAATAGCTAAATAGTTAACTCCCAAACATTGGTCAAAACACTATGAAAGTATAAAGATAGAATTTTATAATAAAAACGTTCCAGCAATACACTTTTGGAAAAAAATATTACCAACAATATATTTTTGAAAAAAAATATCACCAGCAATATATTTTTGTAAAAAGAAAATATTAGCAGCAATACTCTTGACTCTTGACAAAAAAACCCTTTTAAAAATGCGTCAATGAAACCTGATCTCCTACAAACTAATTTCTTAAAAATGTACATATTAAATGTCAGTATTAAATAACCTAATGAAGCTGTTATGCCTTAAAACAAAATAAACCAAACCAAATCATCTGGTCTGGTGCTCCAGACCAGATGGTTTTGAGTCGAGGTTCTACAACCGAAATTCTACAAGAGAAATCAAAGGAAATAATAGTAATAATAATAATAATAATAATAATAATAATAATAATAAGTGGCAGATATCATTTGTGAGCTTAGGTTTCTGGTTGGGGCTCGGGAAGAAATGTGTATACAACAGAAATCAAAGGAAATAGTAATAATAATAATAATAATAATAATATTAATATTAATAAGTGGAAGATATCATTTGTGAGCTTAGGTCTCTGGTTTGGACACGGAAAGAAATGTGTATACAACAGAAATCTAAGTTAATGATAATGATGATAATAATTGTTATATTTAATTCCATTCGGTTAAGTGCGACGTTCACCGGCCAAAAATAAAGTTCATGTTTGCATCAATAAATGAATCAATATTCATAGAATTGAATCCAAATCAATGATTGCCGAGAAACTGTTGCTTCACGCAGTAAAGGCTGAGACAATCAGATTGAAAGACAGACATATGAAAAGATGAAATTACAAATGATACCTCCATCAAGAGCAAGATATATATATATATATATATATATATATATATATATATATATATATATATATATATATATATATATATATATATATATATATATATATATATAAATGTATAGACAGAATATCTATAATGTTAGTGCTCTTGGTGTCACGTGCTTCTGTTAATCGCAATCAATGAGCTTGGACCATATGTTGCAGTGGCGACCGAGAGTCTAGGAATTGACGCCAGGAATGAAACGACGCGTGTCATCGGCAATGAAATAATTAACACATTTAACAGACTGTGACAAAGCCAGGACGTCTCTGAATATTTGATTCTCTAACTACAATTAATGTCCAGGAGTTTCGTGTAAACATCAAACGATGCCTTGTTGGTATTAATTGCTCGATAGATAACAAGGTTTGCTGCAATTAACTTTACTTAATCATTACTAAGATAAAAAGAAATCTGCCTTTTGCTTAATGAAGTGAAGGAATATTTTCAATCAGTTATTTTGGAACGGATAATTCGATCAGATTTATTCTATCAGATATTATGCCGAGAACAATTAAAAGAAAATGTAATGTTCCTTCGTGTATTTATTATCTGAGTAAATGCCATGGATTCTTCAGAGATATACTGGAATGGTTTCCCATTGCTTTCTTCACGGTTTCGAGTTCACATTTCTTTCTTTGAGAGGAGTTTCCATTAGTTGAGAGAGCTCAGTGCTTTTATTAATTTACATCTGTAGGAAGAAGTATCAGATTCATGTATTTTCCCAAGGGCATTTGTAAGATAGTGAACACAACATTCACGGTAAGTATTTGAACTCCATCATTACATCATCCACTCATCCTTGACGACGAATAGGTTAGAAAAAGGATTCATTTATTTATGCAATTGTCTACACAGATTTTCTTCAAAGGTTTTAAATAAGAAAATACTGTTAAATTCGCGTGAAACTTTTCAGCATGTTTTAGCGGTAATAGAAATCTGTCTATATTTCTGAGATGAGGTATGTACACTATTTACATTATTCGGACTATTGTTCTCATCTTTGTCGCCATATTTATTACAACGTTTCGGCCTTTCAGTATCTGTCTATATTTCTGAAATGAGGTATTATGTACACTATTTACATTATTCGGACTATTGTTCTCATCTTTGTTGCCATATTTATTACAACGTTTCGGCCGTTGTACGCTCCAGCCTTCTTCAGGTGGTTGGAATGTCGAACTGAACCCTTTATTTCGCTCACTGGGGTAGACTGTTCTAGTTCCACGTGCCATGTCTAATGGATGTCATTTGTCAGTTATCTCCCGTCAATTCCTCTCTCCAAGTTCTCCACTGCCTTAACCATTGAACTCTCACTCTTCGGGTCTTGTCACTGGACCTTGAAGATGGATGGAGCGTACAACGGCCGAAACGTTGTAATAAATATGACGACAAAGATGAGGAAAATAGTCCGAATAATGTAAATAGGGTAATAGAAATGTATACCTTTTTTATTATTATTGTTTCACATCAAGTACGGCGATAAAGCCACTAAGACGCAAGAAGTT
Organism: Acanthosepion esculentum; assembly: GCA_964036315.1. NCBI lineage: Eukaryota > Metazoa > Mollusca > Cephalopoda > Sepiida > Sepiidae > Acanthosepion > Acanthosepion esculentum. Next base: position 122,154,007 of record OZ038482.1, on the reverse strand, counting down.
ACTCAGTGTGAAATAATATGAGAAAAGTCATTATCATGGATAGAGGACAATAAAAGAACAAGATTCAAGGAAAGAGAAAATGACGATTGACATTGGATTTACATTTTTGAAAATCAAAGTTGAGTGGAAAAAAGGATCCAGAAGAATTTCCCATAAGTGAGAAATGTGAGAGAAGAAATAACTTGCATAAAATTTACGTTTACATGTAGAAATTTCAACTGTAAAATGGTGAGACCTATCTGCCAATCTATTACTGCGCTTAAATTCATAAAGCCGAGGTATCAAAGAGGAAAACTCATCAGAACTCTTACCATTAAAATATTTACAGGAATGGCATAGGTAAGTTCCTTTACAGGAAAGTGACTTAAATCGAGATGCCAAGTAAGAACCAATAACATCACAGATTCTTCTTTGGATTTTGCCAAGAAATTTTCAGCGAGGCGAACATATTTCGAATCCCTGCCAGATGCTATTCCAGAAATTCTTGATTGATTTGATTTGCTTTGTTTTGTCTACGGTATATGAAACACAATGGGTTATTTAATGCCGACAAACTTTTTATTGCTGGTAAATTTTTTTTTTCAGAAATATATCGCTGGTAATATTTTTTTCAACAATGTATAGCTGGTACTTTCTTAAGGTATAGTTTGTTTTGGTTTGTTTTGTGGCATATTAAACCTCAACGGGTTATTTAATGTCCTCAAGATTTCTATTGCTGGTATTTTTTTTTTTCAAGAATTTATTGCTGGTAATATTTTGTTTTTTTTTCTTCAAAAATTTATTGCTGGTAATAATTTTTTACAAAATATTTCTGCTATTAAAATCTATTTTTACACTTTCATGGTGTTTTGAGTCAGGTTGGGCGTCAACTATTTGCCCATAGCTGGGCCCCTAAAATGAGCTATCACCCCGGGCCAGGGTGGACCTGGATACACCAGCAATTAAGAGGTAATTTCACGCTCTTCAAAACCTCCTGATCAGAGGCCTTTCTGTTGGATGTAGTTTACCGTCTTACCCAGGGCGCGGATGTAGTTTATCGTCATACCCTTGGACGAAAAATTCTTGATGTTTCCCTAATATTGTGTTATGATATTGTTGTGGATTCCGGGAATGGAATCCTGCACAAATAAATAAACAACGCCAGTAATTGAGATAGAAAAATAAGTGTATTAAACGTAAGAATACAGATTGGAGTGAAGATTAGTAGTCCACAAATGCGGGTTAGTAGAAAGTATATGTACAAGTCTCTGTAAGTGAAGCCATAATTCTCTCTCTCTTTCTCTCTCTCTGGACTCTCGTATCTCTCTCTCTCTCTCTCTCTCTCTCTCTCTCTCTGGACTCTCGTATATCTCTCGGTGAACAACCTGTGTACTGTCTCCGTATCTCTCACCCTTACTCAACGTATCTCAACCTTGACTCAACGAATCTCAACCTGCAGGTATTCTCTCTGTGAGTATAAGTATACTTTGGACGAGTTCATTTTGTGTAAAAGGGGTCTGCCCCACAACACCCACCACCCTAGCTTCTTTTTTGGAGGGAGATAATTATTTTTCGTCTATTATTAGTGGTTCCGTGAATTTTCTTTTTCGGCTTGTTCTTCTGATCTTCGTGGCTACTTGTGGTTTTTGGATTTCGAAGGCTTCGAAAATCGCTTCCATCGCGTCTTCATTTTCGGAAGGTGACGAGTTTGGTTCCTCTACCCGTCTTTTCTGTATCTGATTTATGTGTCTCCTGTGAGTGAATTTTTCACCTTGGATCGTGTACAGAACATTTCCCAGTCTGTTTATTATCGTACCTGGTTCCCAGTGTGCCATATTATTCTTGAACATTCTGAAATAGACCCGTTCGCCTGGTTTGAAGGATCTTTTAGGCCCTATCGGTGTATGCCGGTTTTTATTTTTTCTGAGTAATAATTTATCAAAAACAGACCGTATTTTGCGGGCAAACATCACTTCAGCTGGCGAAAGGCCAGATGGTGTGTTTCCGTTCGGGGTGATTCTGTAGACTTGTAGGAACTGTTGTATGGCTCTTTCTGTTGGTACGTCCTCTGCTTTTTTCAAAGCTCTCTTAAGCGTGTCCACAAACCTTTCGGCTTGTCCGTTAGATCGTGTATGGTGTAGTGCTATTTTAATATGTTTGACTTGATAAGTCGCACAGAATTCTTGAAAATCGCTCGAGGTGAATTAAGTACCATTATCCGTTACAAGGCAATCTACAACGCCAAATCTTGTGAATAACTCGTGTAGACAATTAAAAGTGTTTTCCGTCGTAGGGTTCTTGTATCTGAAAACTTCTGGCCACTTGCTAAATCTATCTACCGTTATCAAGTAGTAATATCCATCTATGGGGTCCTGCATAGTTCGCATGGATTCTAGACCAAGGTCTGTCCACCTTAGGCCATGGTTTTTGTATAATGGGTGGTGCCTTTGCTGCCGCAGCACAGCCTCTACATTTTTCTACCATTTGAGTAATGTCGTTACCTATATTAGGCCAGTACACAAAACTTCTCATTAACGCTTTCATACGATTTTTCTCTGGGTGTCCTAGATAAAAGTCCTTCAGAATTCGTCTTTGTAAAGATTTGGGTATGATCACTCTTTCATTATAAAGTAATACGTGATCACAAATTGAAAAACATTCCGCTAGATCTCTTTCTTTTTCTTCTATTATTCTCTTTGTACTTTGTATGAATTCATCCATTTCAGCTTCTCTTCTGATTTCTAACAAGGTCACTGGCAATTCCCTTACTGTATTGTTTAGAACTTTACTAATTTCGTCTTCGGCTCGCAAAGCCGCTATTACAGAGTCTTCCAGAGGTTCTCATTTCGCAGGTACCAATCTAGATAATCCATCCGCGTGACCAATTTTCTTCGACGGTAGGAATTCTAGTTTGAAATTATAATTCAATAATGTAATTCCCCATCTCAGAAGTCTGTTGGCTGTGTGAATTGGTAGTCATTTTTTCGATGCGAATATAGTGAGAAGAGGTTTATGGTCAGTTTGAAGAGTAAACTCTCTTCCATATATGTATCTGTGGAAGCGAGTTATGGCGAATATTATGCCTAACGCTTCTTTCTCAATTTGCGAATAATTCCTCTCTGCTGGTAACAACGATCTAGATGCGTGAGCTATAGGTTTCCTTGTGCCATCCTGCATCTTTTGCAATATACAAGCTCCCACATCGTGTGAGCTTGCGTCACTAGCAATGATAATTTCCAATTTGGGATCAAAATGCGTCAGTGCTAGATCAGACGTCAATTTCTTTATGATCTTCTTAAAAGCTTTCTGACAATCTTCCGTCCAGTTCCATTTGTTATCTTTTTTCAATAATTCATTTAGGGGAGCCCTCAATTTGTGCATGTTTTCAATGAATTCACCGTAATAATTCGCTAGACCAAGAAAGCTTTGGAACTCTGCGACATTTTTGGGCTCAGTCTTATTTTCTATTGCAGATGCCCTATCTGGATCTGTTTTTCTGCCATTTTCATTGATTATATGGCCTAGATACTTGATTTCTTTTAGAAAAAAATCGCATTTTTCTCCTTCACTTTAAAATCAAAATCCTGAATTCTTTTAAAAACTTCTTTAATGTGCGTTGCGTGTTCTTCTACATTATCGCTTTTGATTAAAATGTCGTCTAAGTAAGCAGTAGCAAAGTTCTGTCCCATGAGCATGGTATCCATAGTCTGTTGGAAGATTGACGGTGCTACTTTTATCCCAAATGGTAATCAGTTAAATTTGTAAAGTCCTTTGTGAGTATTGATACATAAAATTTTTGTACTTTCTTCTTCTACTGGAATCTGAAGATAAGCTTCACTTACATCAACCTTAGAAAATACCTTACCACCGTTAAGCTTGGTAAATATTTCCTCCGTGATAATCCTTGATGGCTCTGTTTAACCTAGTCGAGAAATCTGCGCAAACACGGGTTTCTCCGGATTCTTTCTTTACATTGACCACTGGTGCCGCCTATTCACCGAATTTGATTTGTGAAAGGATTCCAGTTTGTACCAATCTCACTAACTCCTTGTCAATTTTTGCTATGGTTGCAAAAGGCACGATTCGCTTTTTCTTGAATACTGGCTGACCATTTTCCTTTAGTTCAATTTTAGCTGCAACCTTATTACATCGTCCCAAACCGCTCGAGAATACTTCGGGAAATTGACTGTGTAGTTCTTCTTTTAATTTTGTAGCTTCTGACGGCTCGCACTCTATTTTCTTACAAAATAAGCTAATGGGTAAATCCCATACGTCATATTTTTGCATCCAATCTGTGCCCGCCAAATTTCCTGTGTCTTTCATTACAAATATCTTCAATTTTTTCGTTTTTCCATGGAATTTTACGTTTAGAATTACTTCTTCAAAATTGATACGCTTCCTTGTAACAGACTTGGCTATTTTCTGTCTATGCATCATGGTCGGTCTATTTAGCTTCCTCCATGTTTGTAAATTAATTATAGTTAGATCCGATCCTGAGTCTAACTGTAATTTTACCTTCTTATTTAAGATCTCGAGTTCCACGTATTTTCTTGTGTTTAGTTTGTCTTCGTAGTCCATTCTAGTAGTTCTTACCCTACTAGTGTGTTTTTGTTTCTGCATTGAAATGCCTTATGTCCCATTTTTCCACAAGCTAAACAGTTCTTGTATTTAAATCGACAGTCTTTATTCCAGTGGAGTCCACCACATCTGTAACATGCAGATGGTGTGTGTGTGTGGGGGGGGGGGCTTATATTTGCTTTGATCTCTGTCATTAATCGCCTTATACTCTGTCATTTTTTCTTTATCATAAATTTTTTTTTCTTTGGGGGTGTGTGAAAAACGTAACTATTTGTTCAACTTACGTATGTTTGCTAGTCCCGATTCCTCGATATCGTTAGAGTTTTTTTTTATGCTCAAGGATTTTTGGCAGTCTTCTGACAATTTTTGTAGCGTTAATCCAGGCTCATTTTGAAGCTTCGTGAGCATTCTTTCACTGTCCTTGGCTGATACTAATCCCTGTACGAAAATAAGACACTTAAAATTGTCCGGAGTCAATTCTGCCAATTTAAAATTATCGCAATGTTTGTTCACAATTGCGGCGAACGTGGAGTAGTCCTCATTTTCGCTTTTTCGAGGTTGAGGCATTTCCACCTTTTGTGAAAAAGTGAAGTCTTTGGACTGAAGAGCTCCGTAAGGAATGTAACTGCCTCGTCAAACGTCAAATCGTTTGTCTTTTTCGGTAGAATATAGTCCACAAATTTTGTGTACTCCTCTGTTCCCAATTTCCTGAGTAATAAACGTAGCTTCTTAGCTTCCGTCCAATTTTGGCAATCAATGTTGAAAATGTCTTCATGACGTCTGTAATAGTCTCCGAAATTTTTATCATCTTCTAGAGAGTATTTAAATGTTTCTATTGTGTTCCAAACTGCGTCTTGAGAAAAAGTCGCCTATTTTTCGATATTCTTTTGTTGTTCGTTCACCGTTACTTTTAATATTAATTCCTGGAGTTGCATTTGTCTTTCTTCACTTCTTATAAACTCAAGCATTGCTTTGTGAAAATCTTCCATTTTTTAGGGAGTGACGGAATGTTTCTACTATCTCGTATGTACATTCTTTTATATTCGTCGTTAATTTGTTGTTCTCAGTGTGAGTTCCTTCGAGTCTTGACGCCAAATTGTTGTGGTCGACGTGACTCTCAAATTTCCGTCGCCAGTTATTGTGTTGGCTAGCGAAAAAAATGTTTTTTCGTACGTCCGTACTCTTCGTCGTCAAGTTGTTGTGTAGACGAGAGAGTTTTTTTTTTCGTGTGGGTCCAAAATCTTCGTCGCGAAGTTGTTGGGGATTCCGGAAATGAAATCCTGCACAAATAAATAAACAACGCCAGTAATTGAGATAGATAAATAAGTGTATTAAACGTAAGAATACAGACTTGAAGTGAAGATTAGTAGTCCAGGAATGCGGGTTAGTTGAAAGTATATGTACAAATCTCTGTAAGAGAAGCATGCTTGTTTCGCCTGAACAATGACGACTGAGTCATGGGTTCGGTACTAACAGTATACTTCCTGCTTACGGCTTTGTACCACATCTAATCTCCACTTAGTAAAGCACAATTTTATGGTGCAATAGTTCGCAAGATTGTTTTGATGTATGAATTATACCTGAGTTTTGAGTTCGGTCATCACTGAGGGCTCCATACTGTCGAACTTGTGTCACGTGATATGTTTTCTAAATCACTATATAATCGGGGTAGGAATAACGGAAATGGACAAACGCACACACGCGTCTATTGGTTGAATTTTGATTGAAAAATTTCACTTTAGACTTTTCTAAGTTTTTTCTTCAGTGTTTTGACAAGAAAATAAATACAGACTTGTGCATATATATATATATATATATATATATATATATATATATATATATATATATATATATGCACAAATCTGTATTTATTTTCTAGTTCCACGTGCCATACTTAATGAATGTCAGTTATCAGTTATCTCCTGTTAACATGGCACGTGGAACTAGAACAGTCTACCCCAGTGAGCGAAATAAAGGGTTCAGTTCGATATTCCAACCACCTGAATACGGCCGAAGCGTACAACAGCCGAAACGTTATAATAAACATGGCGACAAAGATGAGGACAATAGTCCGAATAATGAAAATAGTGTGCATAATACCTCATCTCAGATATATAGACAAATGCTGAAAGGCCGAAACGTTGTGATAAATATGGCGACAAAAATGAGGACAATAGTCCGAATAACGTAAATAGTGTACATAATACCTCATCTCAGAAATATAGACAGGGATGATGATGATGATGATGATGATGATGATGATGATGATGATGATGATGATATAATGAGAGAGAAAAAAATTTGGAGAAAAGGGACAGAGAATGTGAATGGAAGGGATATTAAGATACGTAATAGAGAGAATAGAGAGAAAGTAGCTGAGAGAGATATCAAAGTTAAGCCAGGATTCTTTAGAACATTCCACCGGAAGCAAAGCCACTTAATGGCAAAGGATCACTCACTGTGAATGAATAAGATAAAAGAGAAACATTATTAAGGAACGAGGACAATAAAAGAAGAGGAATCAAGAAGACGGTAGATAATGATTGATATTATATTTACATTATTGAATATCAAGTTGCTTGGAAATCATGAAGCCAGAAGAGAATTTCACAAGCGAGAAGTGCGACTGAAGAAAATTATAGCATAGAACTTGCGGTAGTATCTGGCCATTTCAACTGCAAATTAATGTGACCTTGTTGTAAATCTCATACTGCACTTAAAGTCATAAAATCAGGGTACCATAGCGGAAAGTTCATCAGAACAATTACCATGAAAGTATTTAGAGAACAGATACAGGGAAGGTACATTAATGACAGAAGACGAAGTGTTTTGTCAGGATCAATAAAATCGTAGCTTTTTATTGGGATTTTATCAAGAATCTCTAAATACATAGCAGGATCACGAGACCACATGTGGTTGCAATATTCAAAGCAAAGACGAATGGCATATTTATAAATATGTAAGATAGATTCTAGAGAGAAAACTTGTCTCGCACGACACATTGAGCCAACTTTCTTGACAACAGACATAACAAATGATTCAATATAACAATATTTGTCCCAAAATACCATAACCTTTCAAATTGGGAAGGATACCAGTATGTCAAACCTGTCGAACGCTTTCGAGATGTTCAATGAAGCGATATTGCTGGTCTGAACAAACGCTCTGCGATATAAGTTGAATTCAAAGTTTGTCTATATTTCTGAGATGAGGTATTATGTATATTATTTACATAATTCGGATTAATGTCCTCATCTTTGTCGCAATATTTATTACAATGTTTAGGCTGTTGTACGCTCCGGCCTTCAGGTGTTTAGAATGTCGAACTGAACCCTTTATTTCGCTCACCGGGGTAGACGGATGTGGCGGCATCACTGGCAAATTTGAAGAGATGGGGAGTGCAAGTGTCACACTCTTGCCGGCTGTGTGGTGCATATGGAAAGCGAAGGGGCGACAGAACGGCTGGTACACCTTCAGACATAACTTGGTTCTGGATGTTGTGGCAGCAGCTATGAGAAGTGCTAGTTTACCCACGACGGACATGCAAAGGATTGCCTTCCTGAAGCAAGGTGTTACTGACACAAGGCAGAAGACAAGGCTGGAGGACTTAAGGAAGTGGAGAGTGTTAGTTGATGCTACACTGCCGTCTAGTCTTAATTGACATCGAGAAGCAACATCTGTTGCTTGGCGAACTGACAGTAGCTTGGGAAGAAGATATTGAAGAGGCTCATGAAAGAAAGTCTCTTCTGTACGAGGAACTGGTGGCTGAAGTTCGTGAGAGGAGATACGGCTGCACTCTGGTACCGTTTGAGATTGGCTGAGAGGGTTTGCTGTTGCTTCCTTAAAGAAATTCCTCAAGTCTACTGGTATCCAAAAGCCGAATAAGGTAATAAAGCCTTGTGGCGAGAAAGCGATTGAAGGCAGTGCATGGATTACCCAGAATTTCGTATCAAGTCGCGTCCAGCTAACTACATAGACCGGTTGTTGCAGACCCAACGTGTGGAGATGCACTGAGCTTAATAGGCCGAAACTTTGCAGAAAAATGACGTTCAACCGAAGATTGCAGCTGGTTTGGAGCACATGATGAGTACATGTGTTCTGTATATATATAAATCTAAAAGTGAACATTGACGACAACACTCAGACGCTGATTCAATGTTCACTTTTATAATTATATACGCTCTATCCCTGATATTGAGCACTTTATACCATCAATATATTACACGTTAAAACTATATTTCTTCATATATATATATATATATATATATATATATATATATATATATATATATATATATATATATATATATATATTTCAAATATATATATATATAATTCCCAAAATTTCGCTTGAAGATTAAACAGAGCTTGATACTTTAATTCAATTTAATTTTAATAATTATATTGAAGGTTTTGGCTCTTGTTTTCGAATGTAGTGAAGGAATCATACTTTTAAAATATAATTATAATTTAGGCTCTACGTTTGTATTTTATTTAAATAAAAACAAAAATACTAAAGAACTTCGGATTATTTACCTAACGTGTTCTTTCCTATTTTTCTATATATTTGCACACACACACACACACACACATATATATATATACTTATATATATATATATATATATATATATATATATATATATATATATATATATATATATCGATTCATTCATTCATTTCCAACAGTTTAACCAACTTTTGTAGGTTATTCAAAGAGAGGAAATATATTTAGATTACATGAATCATTCATACAAAAAGCAGATAGTGAAGTTAATGATATAAATGGCGAGAATACATCTTCGCAAACATATTTATTAAGATACATTAACCCACGAAGCTACATACATACATAGGTTTTCATATGGCGAACAGAGAAATCGTAAATTCACTATACTCTTGAATATACTACATATATAAAAGATTATTGTCTCTTCTGTCAGGTACATAGCATGTATGTGCCAATGCCTTTTATCGATTTCTTTTGGCTTAGCATGATTATTTTATGATAACATCATCATTATCTAATGTTTCGAATGTAGTATTTTTACGAATATTTTCAGTTTCACGTCATTTAAAATTAAATCTTTCCCGCTCTCTAAAAAATAATATAGACCAATGTCAATTGCGCATATAGCCCAAAGGTTGTCATGTAATTTGATATAAGAGACCTAATTTCAAATCCTGACTGCGAGAGTTTGTATTCATTTAATAGTAATGTCCTTTGAAAATGCATGAATCAGATTTTCTCAGAAGGTCACGTAAGGTAAAGTCATTCGCTTAATACGCTGAGAAAAGAACAGCGCCAATCAATTTCCATTCGTCAATGAATTACCTTGAATGACCCAATAGGGTACCCTGACGATCTATTTAATCAGGGCATTTTTATGTCCTTTTAAAAGAAGTCTGAAAATGCAACTATATTTTGACAGTAGGGCAGTCTTGTTATACTGGTTAATCAGTTGGATATTAAGAAAATCCACAGGAAAAAGTACCTAGCTATTGAAAATAGCATATGTCAAGCACATGTGAACATACCGACGATTGGGGAGAAATTCCCGTCCTGGGTATAACGATAAACTACATCCGGCAGCAAGGCCTCTGATCGCAAGGTTTTCAGGAGTGTGGAATCACCACTTAATTGCTGTTATTCCCAGGACTACACAAACTCGGGGTGGTAGCACATGTTAGCATCTAAGTTACAGGCAAATATTTAACCCTCATACAGGGCGCGAAACACAATGAAGATATAAAAATACCAGCAATACATTTTCATAGTAAATATTACCAGCAATTCCTTTATACATACAATATTACCAGCAATATGTTTTTGTAAATAATATAAATTAATATAATATAATATAATATAAATACGTTTTTTTAAAAAAAAACAATATATATATATGATGGACTCTCCCCGTCGAACTCGACGTATGAGGGCCAGACAGATCAGTTGCCAGAAACTGAAAGCCGGACACCCACACAAGATTTGATTATAGTGGTGAAGGCTTTGTGCAGGGCCATCCACACTTTTTGGAGGGACGAATACAGGGACCTGGTGCAACGAATGCCACAAGGTCCCGAAACGACCCTCCGCAGGTTTTGAATTCAGAGTTGTCCTTCTCCGAGACAAGTTGCCGTCCAAGGCTATATAACCCAGTCTGTCCTGCTATTTACCCATAGTTGGAGGGAGAAGAAGAGGATTCATACCTTTCCCAAGGGTGTTAGCACTTAAGTGAATGTAATGGATTCGACTGGAATTCGAACTCGGCTCTCCGATTCCTTAATCCAAGCCGTTATCCATTACTCCACCGTGCCTCCCCCCTCTCTCTCTCTCTCTCTCTCTCTCTCTCTCTCTCTATATATATATATATATATATATATATATATATATATATATATATATATATATATATATATATATATATATATATATATATATATATATATATATATATATATATATATATATATATATATATATATATATATATATATATATATATATATATATATATATATATAAATTATTGATAATATTAATGGTCAATATATACATATTCCCAAGAGGATAGAATCCAGGTAGAACTCAATGTCCAGGACTGAGTAAGAATATAATATAAACTGCTCAAACACTAATATTCCATGGTTAAAATTTATTACATTGAAATCGTAATCACGATCCAATTCATCAGACCTACAAATTCAAAAAGAAATTATATATCTATTTAATCAGGGCATATTTAATTGTAATATCCTTTGAAAATGCATGAATCAAATTTATAAATTATGTCTCTTATATCTTTGCTTTTTGAATTTGTAGGTTTGTAGAATTGGATCGTGATTACGATTCCAATGCAATAAATTATAACCGTGGAATATTAGTGTTTGAGCCTTTTATATTACACACACACACACACACACACACACACACACACATATATATATATATATATATATATATATATATATATATATATATATACCAAGTTAAATTAAATGGGAAATCATAAAGTATATTTATTTATGTATTTATTATAATTTTTCCTATTGACAAAAACAATTTACTCACTACAAAGATGCAACTTCGTTTCGCTGCATTTAGTTGCACCTCGACTGGTGAGAACCAAAATGTTTATGAGCAATTTAAATTTTAAGACTGGACATATAAGGATAAAATAAAGATAAGAAAGGCAATAGGGTGACAGCTTGAAACAATAGCGTTTGTTGATAGTATTTTGGAGAAGGATTGCTGAGATGTTTAAGTGATGGCTCGATCCTAAGAATGACAACAACGATCACGAGTTTAGGCACACCATTTCCAAGTCTCCTAAGATTGAGGGGAGGGGGATGAAAAGTGGGAATAGGAGATAGTAAGACGATGAAAGTGGAAGCAGGTATAATTCAAACGATGCTTATAGCAGTAATTGGGAAAAATTTTGGTAGCTTTCAAACGAAGCCAGAGTTGAATTGTATAAATTTAAGCTGGAATTATTGCTACTCGTTTTGTAATCAATGAATGTATTTTGTAAATAAGTAAATTAAGAGGTGGAGATGTTTTCTTCGTATGTTGATTACATGAGTTATTTGTTTTTTTTTTTTTAACAATACGTTTTAGTTCAGAATTTAATATATAAGTAGAAAGGTCGATAAAATTACGGGATATTAATATAATTCTTATAAGCAAATTTTGACCTATTGTCGGACTATATAACGTGTAGAATAAGTATGGATGTAAATCAATTTATCTGATATTATTACTAGTATTATATATGTGCGAAAATCTTTTAAGAATCATAATCTTAGATTAGTAGAAAACTATATAAGAGGGTAGAAAGTATATCAAAGAATGTGAGTTATAATTTTAAACGTTTAGGGTTATGGATTTGGAAGATTAGCAAGAGTGTAATGTTAGATCTTTAATATGCCTACAAAAAACGGTGGTTTCAAATCTTTGATTTAATAATTAACTGGAGTTCAAAAATTTAATAATACATATTTTTTCAAAGATTTACAAGTTCTGGCTTGTTTTAGGATTTTCCATTTAACCTTACGTGTTTTGCTTTCTTCTTTCATTCTGTAAAAGTATTTAGAAAGTGATGTCATATTGCGTTTGCTTGTATTTGTAAAAGAGGATATGTGATTATAATATTCGATGCTTAAGAGGTCTTCTAGTGGATCCTACATACAATTTAATATCCTTGGGGTTCTCATTTGATAATAAATAGAACATATACACAATGGATTTTGATAGGCACCTGTTTGATAATGAACATTGATCGCGGATTCTGCAATTACATAGCTCGGTTACCTGGTGTAATGCTAACCTCCAGGAAAACTGGGGCAAGAAATGACTTGAAAATTTGGATGCCTCCAGAATGAAACTGATATCTTTTAATCCTCATAGAGAACCATTTTTGCCTTCCGTCAGCATGGTTGTTGCTAACATCCAGGAGAACTGGGACAAGAAATGACTTGAAAATTTGAATGCCTCCAGAATGAAACTGATATCTTTTAATCCTCATAGAGAACCATTTTTGCCTTCCGTCAGCATGGTTGATGCTAACCTCCAGGAGAACTGGGGCAAGAAATGACTTGAAAATTTGAATGCCTCCAGAATGAAACTGATATCTTTCAATCCTCATAGAGAACCATTTTTGCCTTCAGTCAGCATGGTTGATGCTAACATCCAGGGGAACTGGGGCAAGAAATGACTTGAAAATTTGAATGCCTCCAGAATGAAACTGATATCTTTTAATCCTCATAGAGAAACATTTTTGCCATCCGTCAGCATGTTTGTTGCTAACATCCAGGGGAACTGGGCAAGAAATGACTTGAAAATTTTAATGCCTCCAGAATGAAACTGATATCTTTTAATCCCCATAGAGAACCATTTTTGCTTTCCATCGGCATGGCTGATGCTAACCTCCAGGAGAACTGGGGTAAGAAATGACTTGAAAATTTGAATGCCTCCAGAATGAAACTGATATCTTTTAATCCTCATAGAGAAATATGTTTGCCTTCCGTCAGCATGGCTAATGCTAACCTCCAGGAGAACTGGGGCAAGAAATCACTTGAAAATTTGAATGCCTCCAGAATGAAACTGATATCTTTTAAACCTCATAGAGAACCATTTTTGCCTTCCGTCAGCATGGTTGATGCTAACATCCAGGGGAACTGGGGCAAGAAATGACTTGAAAATTTGAATGCCTCCAGAATGAAACTGATATCTTTTAATCCTCATAGAGAACCAATTTTTGCCTTCCGTCAGCATGGTTGATGCTAACATCCAGGAGAACTGGGGCAAGAAATGACTTGAAAATTTGAATGCCTCCAGAATGAAACTGATATCTTTTAATCCTCACAGAGAACCATTTTTGCCTTCCGTCAGCATGGTTGATGCTAACATCCAGGGGAACTGGGGCAAGAAATGACTTGAAAATTTGAATGCCTCCAGAATGAAACTGATATCTTTTAATCCTCATACAGAACCATTTTTGCTTTCCATCGGCATGGCTGATGCTAACCTCCAGGAGAACTGGGGCAAGAAATGAATTGAAAATTTGAATGCCTCCAGAATGAAACTGATATCTTTTAATCCTCATAGAGAACCATTTTTGCCTTCCGTCAGCATGGTTGTTGCTAACATCCAGGGGAACTGGGGCAAGAAATGACTTGAAAATTTGAATGCCTCCAGAATGAAACTGATATCTTTTAATCCTCATAGAGAACCATTTTTGCCTTCCGTTAGCATGGTTGATGCTAACATCCAGGGGAACTGGGGCAAGAAATGACTTGAAAATTTGAATGCCTCCAGAATGAAACTGATATCTTTTAATCCTCATACAGAACCATTTTTGCTTTCCATCGGCATGGCTGATGCTAACCTCCAGGAGAACTGGGGCAAGAAATGACTTGAAAATTTTAATGCCTCCAGAATGAAACTGATATCTTTTAATCCTCATAGAGAACCATTTTTGCCTTCCGTCAGCATGGTTGATGCTAACATCCAGGGGAACTGGGGCAAGAAATGACTTGAAAATTTGAATGCCTCCAGAATGAAACTGATATCTTTTAATCCTCATAGAGAACCATTTTTGCCTTCAGTCAGCATGGTTGATGCTAACATCCAGGGGAACTGGGGCAAGAAATGACTTGAAAATTTGAATGCCTCCAGAATGAAACTGATATCTTTTAATCCTCATAGAGAAACATTTTTGCCATCCGTCAGCATGTTTGTTGCTAACATCCAGGGGAACTGGGCAAGAAATGACTTGAAAATTTTAATGCCTCCAGAATGAAACTGATATCTTTTAATCCCCATAGAGAACCATTTTTGCTTTCCATCGGCATGGCTGATGCTAACCTCCAGGAGAACTGGGGTAAGAAATGACTTGAAAATTTGAATGCCTCCAGAATGAAACTAATATCTTTTAATCCTCATAGAGAACCATTTTTGCCTTCCGTCAGCATGGTTGTTGCTAACATCCAGGAGAACTGGGGCAAAAATGACTTGAAAATTTTAATGCCTCCAGAATGAAACTGATATCTTTTAATCCTCATAGAGAACCATTTTTGCCTTCCGTCAGCATGGTTGTTGCTAACATCCAGGAGAACTGGGGCAAAAATGACTTGAAAATTTGAATGCCTCCAGAATGAAACTGATATCTTTTAAACCTCATAGAGAACCATTTTTGCCTTCCGTCAGCATGGTTGATGCTAACATCCAGGGGAACTGGGGCAAGAAATGACTTGAAAATTTGAATGCCTCCAGAATGAAACTGATATCTTTTAATCCTCATAGAGAACCAATTTTTGCCTTCCGTCAGCATGGTTGATGCTAACATCCAGGGGAACTGGGGCAAGAAATGACTTGAAAATTTGAATGCCTCCAGAATGAAACTGATATCTTTTAATCCTCATAGAGAACCATTTTTGCCTTCCGTCAGCATGGTTGATGCTAACATCCAGGGGAACTGGGGCAAGAAATGACTTGAAAATTTGAATGCCTCCAGAATGAAACTGATATCTTTTAATCCTCATACAGAACCATTTTTGCTTTCCATCGGCATGGCTGATGCTAACCTCCAGGAGAACTGGGGCAAGAAATGAATTGAAAATTTGAATGCCTCCAGAATGAAACTGATATCTTTTAATCCTCATAGAGAACCATTTTTGCCTCCCGTCAGCATGGTTGATGCTAACATCCAGGGGAACTGGGGCAAGAAATGACTTGAAAATTTGAATGCCTCCAGAATGAAACTGATATCTTTTAATCCTCATAGAGAACCATTTTTGCTTTCCATCGGCATGGCTGATGCTAACCTCCAGGAGAACTGGGGCAAGAAATGACTTGAAAATTTGAATGCCTCCAGAATGAAACTGATATCTTTTAATCCTGGTTGATGCTAACCTCCAGAACATCTCTTTGTGCTTTCTTGCTGTCACGTTTTCTCGATATGAAGTGTAACCATTATATTGAATCAATTGCTAGATCTTTTGCTAATAAATTTGATTCACTCTGTTGGGACAGACAATGTTTCTCCTCAGAATCCATATTTCACGTCTATATATCTACAATTACTCCATGCATTGAATATTGCTGTTATATCTGGTACGGTGCTCCGGTTATATGTTTCGAGAATCAGAACAAAATTAAAAGAAACGTCTGTAATGTTATCGGTGCTGATATTGTATCTCGACTGCAGTCACTTTGTCATCGCCTAGACGTGACTGCCTTATGGCATTTCTATAAATATTTTCAAGTCCTTTGTACTAATAAGTTCTCCGACTTGTTACCTCGACCGCGTGAACTTAAGCCTAATGCTAGATTGGCTATTAGGTCTCATCGTTTTACTGTTAAAATAGCTAGATGTAACTTTAAGTTCTATTCTAATTGTTTGCTTTTCCGTACTGCCGGTTTCTTACTTCCCGGCCACCTACAATACTCAAAACTTTACATCAAACGCCAATCGCCCTCTTGTCTTCATGAATCGTGATCCGTTATTGTACTTTCTCCTCAGTAAAGGATTTTCATTCACTTCCACACCCAGTGACTACATGGGAAGTGGAAAACGGACGGAAA
>OZ038482.1:122112366-122132366 GCA_964036315.1 Acanthosepion esculentum | reverse complement strand
TTCAAGATCTCTTCTTCTTCTCTTTCTCCTTCTTCTTCTTCTTCTTCTTCTTCTTCTTCTTCTTCTTCTTCTTCTTCTTCTTCTTCTTCTTATTATTATTATTATTATTATTATTATTATTATTATTATTAAATCGCTTATTACTTATCGTTTCTTCGAGTTTTTTTTCTTGATTTTCCTCGTATCTTCATTTTATCAACATTATCATCATTGTAGCGATTGTCTTACCAATTTTAACCACCTTATTGTTTACCGTTAAAATCTATTGAAAATTATTTCTTTTTTATTGTTTAAAATTGTGAGAAGTATTATTTACATATAAAACCTTGTTCGTTCATTCAAATACAGTCTTTATTAATGTTTACCGTTGAGGCGTTCACATTCAAATAGATTTGTGTGTCCGAACAATGATAGATACGATTACATTCTATTAAAAAGAAAGAAATACCCAGTGTCTTTTGTTTTTTGAGTTTTTTTTTGGGGGGGGGGGAGTTGCTATTTTAATATTATTTTATGGACACACACACACACACACACACACACACTCACTCACTCTATCTCTCTCTCTGAATATATATATATATATATATATATATATATATATATATATATATATATATATATATATATATATATATATATATATATATATATATATATATATATATATATATATATATATATATATATATATATATATATATATATATATAATGTTTAGAACGCTCGCTTTCTGACCATGAGGCCTGGGTTCGAATCTCACCACGGTTTCTTTGTCAGGAAGTAAACTTCCTGGTGTTATCGGTGTGGAGGGGGGCGATCTCAGCGTGCGGCATCTTTGGAAAGTATTTGAAAACCATACCCATTGTTGACCCAAGCATTGTGAGTGGAATTGGGTAGACGGAACCCTTGAGGGTATTTTTTTAAGCAATCTTTTTTGCCTTCAACAATTTGTTTGGATTATCCTTTGCATATGCATTTTAATATTGTCACTTGAAATTTAATTCTTAAAATAATGGCCGTTACATACATAGGGCAACCAATTTTGCGGTATTTCATCTAGGTGTCACTCCCAAAATTCTTTAAATTATCAGCAGCTCTAAATATCTTCGAAATCGAGTATTCTTCCCTTTTTTTAATAATAATAATAATATTTCAAAAACTGTCAAATTATCAGGATTTCCAAATCGATGTCACAAATATGTGGACACTTAAAACTACGATTATCCCTTTTGTGATAGGAGCATAGGGTATGAGAATGAAGGACGCAGAAAATTGTGTGAGCCAAATTACTAGACAATCACTCTCTCAGAGCTACAAAAGATCACTTTGCGCGCAACTGCACATATCCAAAAAACCCTCTCCATCTAAACTAAATTAGTATAGACAACTCTCCCACAGTGCACTTTTTACTCATAGATTTCGGAGGGGACTTGCTAATTAGGCACATAAAATTATTCTTTGACAAGATGGAGCCACACATGATATAATAATAATAATAATAATAATAATAATAATAATAATAATAATAATAATAATAATAATAATAACAATAATTACGTAGATAGGGCCTGTTACAATTCTATGGGACTACACAATACACACTGACAGAACAATCAAAGCCAACCGCCCAGACATTGTTATTAAAGACCACAAACAAAATAAGTGCCTCCTTATTGATACGGCAGTCCCCGCAGACTGCAATGTATCTTTGAAGATATTCGAAAAACTGTCAAAATGCAAGGACCTTGAAATAGAAATCTCAAAAATGTGGCACATGGGAACATCAACAATCCCTGTTGTAGTTGGAGCCCTTGGACTGGTTGGAAAAGATTCCAGTAGGCTGATTGAAGGGATACCTGGAAGTCCCTGCCTCAAAGAGATACAAAAAATTGTTCTGACAAGTACAGCCCACACTTTACGAAGGGCTTTATCTATGTAATTATTTTTTTATTTTGTTTTATTTTTATTTTTTTGCAGTGGAAAGTGTCACGATGCCATTTCTAAACTTAGGTCCCTGGGCGGGACCCGGAAAGAAATGTGTGAACGCCAGATATCAAAGAAAATAAAAACAATAATAATAATAATAATAATCCATATATTAATAGGCTTATACCTATGCATATTATGTGTCAGGATTGGTAGCACAAATATTAATAAGGAAACAGAAAGAGCGAGGACGTAAAAACCAAGAAGTGAGCGCAACACGGAGCTTGTTCAGATGGGGGGGGGTCAGCTGAGGTAAGGCAGTTATTTGTAGTGAGGGGTTAAATTATATTCCCTGACCTAATGATCTGTTGAAGAAAAATTCGACCGTGAACTGCAGGTAATCTTTTGAAATTAAATCTTTTTCATAATATTATATTAGCAAATTTGTTTTCAATTCGTACAAAGGTGATAATGGCACTGAAACGAAAGGGGTTACTGGAAGTGAAAGACGCTTTAGTAAAAAGAAAGGAAAATAAAGAGCAGGTTTAATGAAGACTGAAGATGGCGATAGGCATTGCATTTAATTTCTTGAATATTGTAGGTGGGAGAGAAGCAATAAATCAAAAGAGTTCCACAGGTGAGAAGAACGGAAAAAAAAAACAATTAGAATAGAACTCACGGTTGCATGTAGCTAGTTCAACAATAAAACGATGAGATCTACTATCGAATGAAGCGCTTAAATTCATTCGGTCAAGGTACCAAGAAAGAAAGTTTATTGGAACAATTAACATTAAAAATATTTATAGGAAACACAGAGGGAAGCCACATCACGTCGGTAGGAAAAGAACTGAAATCGAGATTCCAGGTCACGACCGATTAAAATATACTTCATTAGTGTTTGCCAATAATCTCGATATATATATATATATATATATATATATATATATATATATATATATATATATATATATATATATAGTCAAACCTAATGAGCCAAACAAACCTACCAAGGTTTCTCAAGCTGACCCTGACGATCTGCCTAAGTGAAACCTTGGTAGGTTTGTCTGGCTCATTAGGTTTGACTAGGTTTGCTCTACGTTTATATCGAGCTCTTTAGTTAGTTGTTTACACGTATCGGGTTTTTTTCTTTGGGCCTTGAACCTGTATCTGTGCGATTATTTTCGACAGACTTTCATGTTCCTGGCTCTTTCTTTTTAAAAACCTTTTTTCCCTTCGAGATTGATTTGGCTATTGTTAAATCAAGAATTCGAAGGTTTTTTGACACGAATATAGTTACCTATATATATATTTACATATATATATATATATATATATATATATATATATATATATATATATATATATATATATATATATATATATATATATATAGTAACTAATGTTGCAAGTGACCATACTTATAAACACGCGCAAACCACAAGATAGCTTATTACCAAATTCTCGCTTGATGAGGAAGCGAGACGAGACACCTTAATTCAACTAAATTTTAAAAATTATATTGAGGGGCTCGGCTCTCGCTTTTGAAACATGAGAACTCTTCTGTAGCGAAGGAATCATATCTTTTTTTAAATATTCTAATATAAGCTCTACTTCTGTATGGAGCACTGTCGTTTTAAAAATAATAGCAAAAATACTAAGGAACTCCGGATTATTTACCTAACGTATTCTTTCCTATTTTTCTGTGTACCTGCATATATATATATATATATATATATGTTAGCAAGCATTGGTCCTGTGCATCAAGAATAGATGGTCTATGATTTCCTGATATTTGTCACAGAACCTGCATTTTGGATGTACAATATTATGTATGATATTTGCCTGAAAGATCCTAGGGAAAAACTCTGGTCTTACGATGCAAGGATAAAGCCCCCCGTTTCAGTCCTTGATCCAGATGCTCGTTGTTTCGTCTGTTCAAAATATTTATCCATGGATTTCTTTTTCATTTTTTTTCTGCAGCAGTTAGTTCTTACTTTCTGTTTTGGTTTTCTACAGAATCTACTTGTGTTTACAAACTTCTACAATTATTACTTTTATTATTATTATTATTATTATTATTATTATTATTATTATTATTATTATTATTATTGTTGTTGTTGTTGTTTTTGTTGTTGTTGCTTTATTTCCTTTGGTTTCTGGTGTATACTCAATTCTTTTCGGGTCCCGACCAGCGGCCTAAGATCAGAAATGACATCATGGCATTTGCCACTGAGCAGTTTTTAAAAAAAACATCACACATGATTTACATAGCTAAACCCCTTAGTAAGGTGTGGGCTATACTAGTGAGTATATTTTTTTGTATTTCTTTAAACCGACCAGGGATTACTTCAATGAGTCCATTGGAATCTTTTCCAATCAATCCAAGGGTTCCAAGTACGACTGGAATTTTTAATGTCCTCATCTCATTTCGATTTCAAGGTCCTTGTATTTTGATAGTTTTCTGAAGATGTTCGAAGATACATTGCAGTCTGCGGAGACTGACATATCAAGAAGGAGGCACTTTTTGCCTTTGCGGTCTCTCATCATGATATCAGTGTGATTAGCTTTGATTGTTCTATCTGCGTGTATTGTAAAGTCCAATAAAGTTGTTACAGGTCCTATCTCCGTAAGCGGATCTGGGTGGCGTTCATACCAATTTCCTGTAGTTTCCTTTCCTTAAGTGTTGCAGGATTTCCAGTGCAGATATTGGCCCACTCTGTCGTGCCGGGTTTTATATTCAGTGGGTGCCAATACCGTGCAACCTGATACAAGATGATCAATTGTTTCTAGATATTTATCATAGAATCTGCATTTTGGGCTAACACATTTTTTCAGTGTGTGTGCTTAGTAATTTCTAGTTAGCAAGCATTATTATTATTATTACTACTACTACTACTACAACTAATACTACTAATACTACTACTACTAATAATAATAATACATTCTTTCGTTTTCTGTTTTTAGTAGCATTCCTTAGAGGTTCGTTATCCAAGACCGAGGTTAAGGCAATGATATTAAATATATGCATTCTATTTGCACAAATTCTGATGTTAAGTGGTACTTAACATCTGCAGTAATATTTTTACATCGATGATACACTCTTGAGTAGATTGCAAACTACGCATTTTTCGTAATAAGGAATCATAATTTTCCCACCGAGAGACGTCAATAGATAACATTTTTTATGTTTTTGTATCAAAAATCTGCAAACATATGAGGTACTATACAATCACAGTGAGAAAAAAAAACATTAGCCTCCGTATGGTGAGAAATTTATACAAGTTTTGAAAAGTTCCCATCCATATGATTTTCTGTAATTCACCTATTTCAGAGCTGCTGGCAATATCGATTCACAGAATGTTTTACATAGGATATACCACAATCACATTCTCACAGAGACTCACCTGTCACCTTTCGGCCGTAGTGCTACTAAACAACACAATAATAAGCTGCATAAGAATCATAGTGATATTAGACAGCTACTCACAAACAATACCAAGACACTAAATCAAATAGTAGTTATGATCGTTGAGCAACAAGAACACCCACTAATACATAACGACAATTGTAAGTGCTCGCATATTTAATATAAAAAACAAAATTGCACACGTCACACTTTGCTTATGCAACAACACCCTCTGTTTACGTTACGATAAAGAATGTTTCTACGACACTAGCCAATTGTCTTTACCTACTGTTCTCCCAGATCAATTGCCACTCAAGGCAAGGCCGTCCTACAATTTACCCATAGCTGTGTGGAGAAGAGGATCCATATCTTTCCCAAGAGTATTAGCAGGTAAGTAATAGCAAGGGATTCGACTGGAATTCGAACTCGATTCGCCAATTCCTCAGTTCGAACCGCTATCTATTACACCACCGTGCCTACAAATTAGAATTAGTTGGCACATATCCGCCGTTCTTAACCGTATTTACCTTAAAGTACGATTGGTGTCAAAATACACAGTATATATATATATATATATATATATATATATATATATATATATATATATATATATATATATATATATATATATATATATATATATATATATATATATATATATATATATATATATATATATATATATATCATTAAAAACGACTGACAAGGCGCGTTTATTTAGTTTTTTATATAATTTCTCGTGCGATCTAATAATGGTTTTCTTTTCAGATGATAAATTATATAAAAACTGTTCGAATGTTCTTTTTATCCGAGCGCTTTCGGCTATATATTTAGCCATTTTCAAGGATTATATTTCAACTGTTAGAATTAGAAATAGTTTGTTATATGTATGTTTTATAAAATGTTTCATTTTTTTGTTTCAAAACACGGTCAAGATATTATGTCCATGTTCAAAGTTAATATTATTAAGTGTTGGTTTGTTTGTTTTTACTAATAAGGCTTCCATTATTTTTAGCCTTTATTTGCATGTAGATGATGCTATTATATTAGTGTTGTCGACAAGTATGTTCCGAATAGTGTCCGGTAGGTCTCCATGAATATTTAAATGGGATCTAATTGAGCTATTGTCAGAAAGGTGTAGAGTTAGACTGCGTTTTGTAGTGTGGCCTATATAATTATATACGAAAGTTGATTCTTGAGGAATACAATTCCTTAATGGGCATTTGAATTCGTAAATAATATTCGGTCTATTTAATCAACTTTCATAAATAATATATATATATATATATATATATATATATATATATATATATATATATATATATATGAAGAAATATAGTTTTATGGTGTGCTATATTTATGGAATGAAGTGCTCAATATCAGAGATAGAGCGTATGTAAATATAAATATAAAAGTGAACATTGAAGTCAACACCCAGAGGCGACGATTGCCTCTAGCATGAAACCGCCTGTCGCCTCTGACTGTTGACTGCAATGTTCACTTTTATATATATATATATATATATATATATATATATATATATATATATATATATATATCGGCCATGTATGTATAGGTAGTCTCTCTGAAAAGTAAAGGGTCTTGGTGTGCTGTGTGAGCTATGATCAAAAGTGTGATAAGCAGATTGTGTTATCATCTCTAATATGAAATCTTGGGAGTAGTTGAGCTTAATCTTAGCTTTTTGTAATCATTGCAATTTTTAACATGGCTTTATGGCAGGACAAATCGTGGCTGCTTCACCATGACAATGCACCTGCTTATAACGTTCTGAATATCCGGTAGTTCGTGGCTGTGAATAACCTGGCCGAACTGGAACAACATTCATATTCATCTGATCTTGCTCCGGGTGACTTTTTGCTTTTCCCTAACTTCAAGTGGATTATCAAGGAACGTAACGATGTATTGAGGGTCATCCAAGAAGAATCCTTCCGGCAGTGCATAGAAGCGTGGCAGAGAAGGAAGGAAGGTGCATTAGACTGTAAGGGGATTACTTTGAAAGGGAAAACATGTAGTTTTCTTTTAATTTGTAATAAATTGTTTTTGACACCAGTCCCATTACTTTTCAGATAGAGCCCGTCGATTTTTGAGAAAGAGTGGTTTCCTGTTACCCATTCCAGGGTTTTGAATATAAAGTTATCCTTCTTCTAATATAAAAGTTATTACTGCCTTATCTCTTCATAATGCAGGCGATCGTGGCTCTCCACAGGTTCCTTTTTTATTATCAGAGAATTACCATACGTTCGTGTTGAACAGGGTAGAGCGGTTTCCCTT
This sequence comes from Acanthosepion esculentum, assembly GCA_964036315.1. NCBI lineage: Eukaryota > Metazoa > Mollusca > Cephalopoda > Sepiida > Sepiidae > Acanthosepion > Acanthosepion esculentum. The sequence goes on along the minus strand of OZ038482.1, from coordinate 122,124,739 downwards.
TTATTTCACGGTTTTAAATTTAAATTTATCAACCTAGACTGGCTACCCTGCTTTTTTAACCATAGCTCGGCGAGGAGGAATTTACTGCAAGATAAGCGTAACTAACCCGGTTAGATTTTGAACTTGCCTCACTGATTCCATTTTCCCGGCCGTTATCCGTTAGGCTACCCGCACATCATAGCTGCCATAGAGGAGACGCCCTCTACATTCAACAATCACCAAGACTAGATTAGTAGCCATCATTTTTCCGGTAATTTTTTTCCTTATTTTCAATAGATGCTGTTCGATATTTTATCTATTTTAGGGATGAAAGATGTATAACTTAAAAAATACAAGAAGTCGATTCTCTATTTGTTTGTTTTGTTTTGACTTTTTAACGGCATATCAAAACTTTATGGGTCATGTAATGCCGAAATTTAATTTTCTTTTACAAATATGTATTACTAGTATATTTTCTTCAAACATGTATTGCTGGCAATTTTTTGTTGTTAACTATTTGCCCATAGCTGGGACCCTAAAAGATGCTGCTACTCTGGGTCAGCGTGGACCTGAGAACAATAGCAATTAAGAGGTGGTTCCACGCTTCTCAAAACCTCGTGATTAGAGGCCTGGCTGCTTGATGCAGTTTATCGTCATACCCAGGACGGTGATTTTCTCACGGACTTCAAAATGTATGTTTTGAGTGGTTGATTTTAAGAACGCGAAACTACGTCCTATCAGCATTCTTCCTTTTGTCTCCGTGTTCTAGATCTAATCCTAACCCACTTTCCACCCTTGACAGATTTCAAAAGCGTTTAGCTGCGTGAGGGATTAATCTTTCCCACAGATGAAATTTCACAAGCCTATCACTAATATATCGGTAATAGTTCACGTTATAGTTTCAAACGAGTTACATTCCATAGTTCCACAAGTTCAAACCACTAAGGCTAGCTCGCACCATACCACGTCAATCAGTTATGTGTCATGCGTGATACACGCTTAGGCGATCATGTATCTTTCGATACATGACTGACGCGGCAGATTTGTGCCGCAGTAGGTTGCCATTTCTTTCTGCGGTAGACCAGTTGCCATCTAAGTTATAGAACTAGGTCTGTCCTGCTATTTGCCCCTATCTGGGGGGAGAAGAAGAGGATTCATACCTTTCCCAAGGGTATTAGCACGTAAGTAATTGTAATGGATTCGACTGGAATTCGAACCCGGTTCTCCGATTCTTCAATCCCAGCCGCTATCCATTACTCAACCGTGTCTCCAAAGTCATTTATGTGCTACGCTTAGGCGATCATGTATCTTTCGATACATGACAGACGAGGCAGATTTTTTCCCCCGCAATAGGTTCCCATTTCTTTCTGCGGTAGACCAGTTGCCATCCAAGGCTATAGAACCCGGTCTTTTCTGCTATTCATACATAGCTGGGTAAATAGCAGCATTCCCTAGGGTATTAGCACGTGAATGAATGTAATGAATTCGACTGGAATTCGAACTCCGATTCCTCAATCCGAGCCGCTACCACCGTGCAACATACATAGGTTAAAATCATCTCCATTACCTTCATATTACATTAGTAAAGAAGAAGTTCCATTTAGACAGCTTCTTAAAAAATTCTTATGATATGCAATTACTTCATCCTCTAACGTCGACACAACAATCTCATTCAGTAACCCTGTATACTGGCGGGATCTTCGGCTTTGTTTTGGGTGAACAGTTCGTAAAAAAATATGTTTATTCAGAAGAACAGAGATTATCCGGAGATTCGTTTCGCCCTCCACGCGTAACGAGCGAAAAAGCAAGCTTCCCACGGGCCCATCTCTTAGGGGAGGAGAACGACATGGTTAGATGCACCGGAAATTTTTCCTGTTTTCATTTTCTTTTACGGGAAGTGGGGACAGCAGAGATGGAAATGCATTGCAAGAGAGGCCGGGACCTGATTTAACCTATCTACTGGATGCCTCATCAAAACTTAGGTCTCGGTCATTGAGGTCACTTGTCAGGGGATTTTAAGGTGAAGTGTCTTCGCTTGGGTTTTCGGCTGATTGTGTCAGTGCCGAGTTTCTTCGACACTGGAGGAGATGAAAATTACCGGCCATAAGCAACCCCGCTCTACGTTCAGTTCATATAAGCCAAAATAAATAAACACCGAATAAAATAAACTCCACGTTAACAGCGAAAAGGGAAAAGAGACAGAGAAAAAAAAGAAAAGGCTAAAACATATAAAGGGGGAGGTTAACAAGAAACTCTAGAGAAAAAGAACAGAAATAGAATCAGAGTGAAAAACGAAAAAGAACGCCTTAGCATAGGATAGAGGTTAGTAAACTAGGCTCACACATCATTCTCGCTCTTAGGGTTGCGGTCAATCTGTAGTATCTGTTCTCCTATTTAAACTATGGAAAGAACTTGGTCCCCGAGATTCCATCTCTGTGACGGAATGTCTCTCGTTGCAATGGGCTGCAACATAAATCCCATTCTACTGTTGTGAAGGAAGAAGGAAGAATTGATTCTCAGTCGATGTCTCACACAAGTGAATTAAATAGGGCTATGATAAATTATATAAGATTATAAAAGGGAAATTAAATTTGGTAGGAATAAAGGGATTCTGGCTAAAAAAAAAGAAAGAAAAAAGTAAACAATGACAAAGAAAGAAACAAACAAACAAACAAAAAGAAAGAAACAAACAACGAACGAAGTACAAAGAGAGAAAAGTAAGAAAGAAGAAAGAAAGAAAGAAAAAAGAAAGAAAGATGGAGAGAGAGAAAGAAAAAACAAAGGAAAAGAAACACAAACAACGAACGAAGTAGAAAAACAGAAAAAGAAAGAAAGAAAGAAAGGAAGAAAGAAAGATGGAGAGGGGGAGAGAAAAAAAGAAAGGGGGATAAAACTGAAAGAATGAAAAAGAACAAACAAACAACGAGCGAATTAGAAAGCCAGAAAAAGTAAGAAAGAAGGAGAGAAATAAAGAAAGAAAAAGAAACAAAGAATGAAAGAAGGAGAGAGAGAGAGAGAGAGAAAGAAAAAAGAAGGGAAGAAAGTAAGTAAGATAGAGAGAAATAAATGAAGAAAAATAAAGAAACAAATACCGAAAGAAGGAGAGAGAGAGAGAGAGAAAGAAAAAAGAAAATAAAGAAAGAATTATTAATTAAAAGAAAGTAATAATGATGAAAAATATATAACAAAAGAGAAAATGTTGCGATCCAAAACAATTAGAAAATACAAAGATGGAAGTAAAAGATAATAGATATTGAAAAGTATAGAGATTTGGTAACAAAATTTTCGTGAAGGCAAAAAGATTCAGAATAAGAAAGAAAGAAAGAAAGAAAGAAAGAAAAATAAAGAAAGAATGAAAGAAAGAGCAATAAAAATAAAGTAATAATAAAAATATCAAAATATAAAAAAGATAAAACAAAAGAGATCAAAACCGGTGAGAAAATACAAAGATGGAAGCCAACGAGAAAATCAGGAATCGTAAGTTCATGAGAAAGGGGGGAAAATACATTAAATCAAGTAGTGAAGGGGTGAAAAGTTAAAGGGCCTTAAGAAAAAGAAACTGTGTAAGGATTTGTTAGTGTTATATCAACGGAAGGAGGGATTGGTGACCCCTGCATAGCTAGGCTCTCTTTACTACAAGTGCTTGTCATTAGCTTTGTAATTATCCCTGCGAATAATTTAGGCACAGACACCAGATATTGTATATGATCTTGACATTAGGATGTCGATATGAAGCGCTTCCGACGGTCAAAGTGAGTTTAACGTTATTTGGGTGGGATTGTAAACAGTGAATATACGTGTGTTTGTATGTTCGCTTGCGTATATGTGTTTATGTGTGTGTGTGTGTGTGTGTGTGTGTCTGTGCGCGCGCGCGAGATAGAAGGAGAGAGAGAGAGAAAAAGAGCGGACGAAAGAAAAGGATTGCATATAAGTTGGAAATAGAAAAAAAAACACGTAAGGAAGTGGATGAAAATTAAATAATATCTGGCCATACGGAAGACAACTTGTATAATAATAATGATGATAACAAACATAAGTAGTCAATGCGTGAGACGCGCTTAGGCGATCATGTATCTTTCGATACATGACTGACCAGGCAGATTTTTTCCCGCAGCAAGTTGCCATTTCTTTCTGCGGTAGACAAGTTGCCATCAAAGGCTATAGAACCCGGTCTGTCCTGCTATTTACCCATGACTGGTGGCGAAAAGAAGAAGATTCATGCCTTTCCCAAGCGTATTAGCATGTAAGTGAATGTAATGGATTCGACTGGAATAGGTATGAACAGGCTGAGATAGATATGAATAGACATAGATAGATAGATAGATAGAAACAGCCTGAGATAGAAACAGCCTGAGATAGATAGATAGATAGATAGAAACAGCCTGAGATAGATAGATAGATAGAAACAGCCTGAGATAGATAGATAGATAGATAGATAGATAGATAGATAGATAGAAACAGCCTGAGATAGATAGATAGATAGATAGATAGATAGATAGATAGAAACAGCCTGAGATAGATAGATAGATAGATAAATAGATAGATAGAAAGAAACAGCCTGAGATAGATAGATAGATAGATAGATATGTCAGTCAGTCAGTTATGTGCCATGCGTGAGACACGCTTAGGCGATCATGTATCTTTCGATATATGACTGACTGTTCTATCATGCAAATTATTAGTCAGCCTGGATTTTTCTCTACGTCCTGGTAGTTTCGTATCTAATTGCACTGGGCAAATGAGTAGCAGTGAAAGTGTTAATTTTTATGTCATGGGGTGTGCTTTTGTAGATCTCCTGAGAGTATGCGGTATTATGATATACAGAGGATTGAATGATGACCGATGAGTTCTTGTGGGGGGAAGTGTAATTTGTAACTAGTGAATTGGTCTTGAGTCGAATTTGCGAGATCGTAAGTGACGACCAGCCTCAACCGATTCCCCATTTTAGGCCTTTTTGCCAAAATTGTATTTTATTTACATTAAATCTCGATTACGTAGATTTAAATAAATGTAAAATATATTATGTATTTATTTATGCTATCTATATATGACAATGGCGGTGGAGTGATGGACAGCGCATCGGATTGAGGGTCTGGAGAGCCGAGTTCGACTTCTAGCATGCGAGTGTGAAAACGAGAAGTGTTAAGTATGGAAAGCCGTTGGTATAGACCATTGGCTTCTGTTCTTATCAGACACTATGAAAGGAATTTATATAAAATAAGAATAAAAAGGAAAGTTATAAAAAGAATAAAACAAATAAGATATAAAAACGAAGTTAAAAGGGGAGAAAGAAATGCAAGTCGTAAGACGAGCCAAGATAATAAATCGTTTATATATATATATATATATATATATATATATATATATATATATATATATTGGGGAGTCTTTTCCCAAAAACCACCGTCTTCGCCACTTGTAGGAAGATCAGTATAACCAAACATACCCGATCTATAACATCGAATAGCCCAAGTGAAGTCTTGATTAATTGCCGTTTTCTGCTATAAAGCGCTTCCTAAACCTAGTAGCAAATGTTATTCTGGGTGCAGCAATAATATATATATATATATATATATATATATACAGGCTATACCAACAGAATTGTAGTCCTTTTTGACGTCGACGTCAGTTTGAATACTTATAATCATGCATTTAATTTTATTTAATTTAAAACGCTCATTTTCTATTTATTTCCTTAATTTTAACCATTAATCTTGTTTCCAAGGCAATAATCACTGTATTTATAGTTATTTAGAGTGAGTTCGTTTGGGGGACACCTGATATATATATATATATATATATATATATGTATATGTACATATATATATGTATATATATATGTATATGTATATATATATGTATATGTATATATATATGTATATGTATATATATATATGTATATGTATATATATATATATATATATATATGTATATGTAGATATATATATATATATGTATATGTATATATATATATATATATGTATGTATATGTATATATATATATATATATATATATATATATATATATATATATATATATATATATATAGTTTGAACCGGTATTATTTGAGTGGACATCACTCTTTTAAAATTATTAAATTAATGGCCACCGGTGAAGACATCGAAGAAAGAAAATGTTCCCGACAGTTTTCGAATATTCTAGCGTTAAAACTGTTCGATTTCTGTCGGGAGGCACATTACTTGTTTAAATCTTTCGAATTCTAAGCCGGTGGACATTGATCTTACTGTATAAAAATACAAAGATATGTCCAATCAAACACGTGTGCACACCATATATATAAGCAGTATCGTAATAAAGTGTGTGTTCTTGTTTACATATATATATAAGAATTTTCGTAATAAAATTATGTGTATATGTTGGTTTATATATATATATATATATATATATATATATATATATATATATATATATATATATATGGCGTCCATAAAGTTCGTGTGCTCTTTAAAAAATTATATAACTTTATTTGTATTTGCGATAGAGAAATAATTTGTAAAAAGGATTACAAAGAAGTAAATCTATATAATTTTTCAAGGTTTTATTGAAATTTTATTTAAGTTTCCACATGTCCTCCATCATTAGCAATACAAAGGGTAATACGATTTTGCAGTTCACGGAAAACATTTGCCAATTGATTTACAGTAATACCTTAAATCACATTAGTCATTTTAGCGAAACTTAAAACTAGGTCCATTAATCTTTAAAACATTTTTTACAGATTATTTCTATCGCAATTACAAATAAAGTTATAATTTTTTAAAAGTGCACACGATCTTTATGGACACCCTAAATATATATATATATATATATATATATATATATATATATATATATATATATATATATGTAAAATCATTATCCTTATTATTAGTATTACTTCAAACTTTATTTTTAGTAGATACCGTATTTATGCATTATGCCTAACGCCCTACGGACTCGACAAAAGAAAATGTGCTGTCCTGCATGGTTCGAATAAGCTATCACCCTTTGTAGAAGAAACCTCTGTCTGATTCGGCTTTTCCATTTAAAATATTTTAAAATATACATTAATTATGTCGCTCAATTACTCCAAATTTGGACGAGATGATCGCTGCTATTGAAATTTTGTTTTTTTTACCTGAGATCGGACACCGACGATTGATGCCTTCAGAAATTTTCTCTAACTTATGCACCGGGTGAAGGTTTTTTACTTGAAAATTTTTTTCTGGGGTTAAATTTTGCTTTATTCTGTTTTTGTTTTATAAATTCTCTCTTTTGAATCTTTTATACTTTTGTTTACTTTATTTTTTTTGTTTTCTACTTAATTGGTTTTTGTTTACTTAATTGATTTTTGTTTACTTAATTGGTTTTTGTTTACTTAATTGGTTTCGCATATTTCTTTTTGTCTTTGGATTTGATTTGCACTTTTTCTTTGTTTCCTATTTTTATGTATAGTTTTTTTTTTTACTTTTCTTTTGCTTCTTTAAAATTATTTTTCTTTATACGCGTCATTCTCACTGCCGTCTTTCTTTCTTACTTCTCTGTCCTCTCTCTTTTTAACCGTGTCATTTTGTTTCTCTTCCTTCTCTTATTTCTTTTCTTCTCTTCCTAAATTCACTCTCCCCTACTCTCTTTCTGTCTGTCTTCTCTCTCTCTCTCTCTGTTTTATCTCTCTCTCTCTCTCTCTCTCTCTCTCTCTCTCTCTCCCTGTCCAACTATCTTACCTTCCATTTCTTTTATTTTTCTGCATTCTTCTTGTTCTTCTGCTACTGCTGCTTCTACTTCTTCTTCTTCGTGATTATCCCCAGTTCTTCTTGCTCCATGTTGTGTTTAATAAAAATAAAATTCTAAATGATTCTCCTGCTATGAGGGTTAAAAGGTCTTGTATTCATAGGAAAGACACTTAGGGTTCGTTTTAAGCTAAAAGATGCCAACAAATGTAAGTACCATCATCGAAAAAATAATGTTTTCACTTTAAATGTTTGCATTCCGGTGTCTACGACTGGATTGAAGGACGCTATGTATAGATGAGTGTGTATTTATGACTTTGAATGATTTGAGCGTGTCTATCACTCTCAGTACTGTAAGTACACATGTCAGTGTATAATGGTAGGTGTATGAGATTTGTATATAATGTCAGTTTATAGGCTTAAAAGAACTTCCAATTTCCGTTTTAGTGCATGTGGGCGAACAAGATTTAAGGCCCTATGCATACACTGTAGATATTAGTCAGTCCAAATATGCGTAAGGATACATTTATCAACATAATTGATAGAGTAACAAGGCGCAGAGGTCTACTTAAATCATGTGAGTATTTACGCCTAATCAGGTAGTTGTATCCATTACGGTATTTGCTAGAAGAAAAACTTGAAGAAAGAGCCAACATGCGTATAGAAAGTGGCGGAGGACAATGGAGGACCTTCACACCGGATATATTCAAACAAAAGGGGAGGAGATCCTGTGAGAAATCGAAGTCCTACGAGGATTCATTATTTTGGGGCACAAGATTTACAACAGAAGAAATCGTGTTGATGACAGATACAGGAAGAAATAGAGGACTAAGGTAGTAAAAGAAAGCGAGAAGAAAGGACTAATAATCATCAATTCTAGGCAGAGAGAATATTATATATATATATATATATATATATATATATATATATATATATATATATATAGTTTTACTAAATATATATATATATATATATATATATATATATAGAGAGAGAGAGAGAGAGCGTTTTAAGGTTTGATATATTATGGGAAAAAGTGCTCAATATCAGAGATAGAGCGTATGTAAATATAAAAGTGAACATTGAAGCTAAAACTTAGAGGCGACAGGCTGTTTCATGATTGAACGCAATCGTGAAGCCACGATTGACGATTGTGTTTAGTATGAAACAGTCTGCCGTCTCTAATTGTTTTGTTCAATGATCACTTTGATATATATATATATATATATATATATATATATATATATATATATATATATATATATATATATTATATATATATATATGACATAAAAGGATCAAATACTAATATTCCATGGTTATAATTTATTACACTGGAATCGTAATGACGATCCAATTCATCAGGCCAACAAATTTGTAGGTCTGGTGAATTGGATCGTGATTACGATTCAAATATAATAAATTATAACCATGGAATATTAGTTTTTGAGCCTTTTATATTATATTCTTACTCTGTCTTGGACATTGAGTTCTACCTGGATTCTATCCACTTGGGAATTTACACACACATACGCACAAACACACATACATATATATATATATAGTGATGAAATAATCCCCCTTCCAAATTATTTAGGCTATTTCGGCAGACACTATAAGTGATCATCTCTTTTTTCAACACCGATAGGGAATAGAATTCATGTTCGTAGAGCTAGAGGAAATGGGAAAGAAAAGTTAACTGTAAGGAAGGGAAGGGGTTAAACTAAATTTTACGGACGTAAATTCCATTCCATATCGGGGTTGAAAAGACAGACGCCCAAAAAAGGTAAAATAAATTTGTTTGATTATTCGTCATATTTCCCTGTACAAATAAAATACATCGAACTCTCTTTTTGGACACATCGATTTTAATTTTTTTATATTACTAGGACCCACTTACATTATACACCCGCATAATTTCTTTTACATTTACTATATATATATATATATATATATATATATATATATATATATATATATATATATATATATATATATATATATATATATATATATATATATGTATGTATGTATGTATAACACATATTACTTTGTGAAGTAATGGATAACGGCTTACATTGAGGAGTCGGAGATCCGAGTTCATATGCATCCTCTTCTCCCTCCAGCTATGGGTAAATAGCAGGACAAACTGGGGTCTATAGCCTTGGATGACAACTTGTCTAGGAGAAGGACAGTTCTGAATTCAAAACTTGCGGAGGGTCGTTTGGGGACCTTGTGGCACGTAGTGTACCAGGTCTCTCTATTCGGCCCTTCAAAAAGTGTGGTTGGTTCTGCAAATAAAATCTCATGTGCTGGTGTCGGGCTTTCAGTTCCTAGGAATTGATCTGCTTGACCTCATACGTCGAATTCGACGATAGAGTCGAGTATAGATATGACAAATGGAAAACCATTTCATCGAAATTTTCTCAAATTTCTTCAAAACTTTGTCGGGTTTCTGTATCCCATTTTGTACACATCTGTTTATAAAATACACATCTGTGTATAAGATTTTATACACATCTGTGTATAAAATACACATCTGTGTATAAAATACACATCTGTGTATAAAATACACATCTGTGTATAAAATGGGTGCACATATTCGAGTATGCCTGTCTACTAGGGCGGCTAGCAAATCCCTGTTGAAGACGCTTGGTAAGGTACATTTATATTTGTTCAAAACCCACAGAGTCATTGTTACTGTGCTGAGCGGATCTTAACAGTTTCTAGGAGAGAACGCATTACCTGGCGAGATAAACAGCCTGAACACGGCCAGTGCGCTCATACCTTTGGTCACAATGATTTTGTACTTGCTCAACCATCGGCGGATCACAAATAATTCCGTCTATACAATTTCACGCACAAGGTTTGGGTCAACTCGTGGTATGTTTTGCAGACACTTTCCAATGGTAAGAACATTGGGGGATTAGAAACCCTGTCTCATGGTCGGATCTGGACACGATCAACATCAGCCTTAGAATGATGCATGCGTTGGAGAGTGAGAAGCTTTCTTGTGTTGACATCCATTCGCTTAATGTCAGTTATGGTCCAATTAAGGATGTTGCAACTGTATTGTAGCACAGGAGCAGCCAAAGTGCTTATGGCTGATATTTTGTTTTTTGAATTCAACACGGTATTTGACGGCATTCACATTTCTTATTTTATCCTTCATTTAGGTATGCTGTATTCCATCTCCTTCTCTGACTTCTAGGTATTTATAGGCTTCTTCTTGTTCCAAATTCATTGTGTGTGTTTCTGTAATTCTCCCTTTCTTGCATGTTACTTTTTGATGTAATGGAATAACCCGGCACCCCCATGAATGATTACACTACAGGTAGTAAGTACCTATAAAGTCAAGTGTCTAAGAGAGACGGAGAAGGACGACAGGGAGAGAGTAGTGAGAAGACGCAAGCACGTCCGACCTTCTAGTTAGTGGCATTCACTACTAGATTGACCTGTGTGTATAACTGTACCGTATTTCATATTGTACTTGTTGTGTACAATAAACCTTTCGTCTAGTATCCACCTGGTGTTATTTACTTATTCCCTTAGCACGGAATATCACAGTCTCGACAAGAATTTTCATAACAATTTTGCACATTTATCTTATCTGGAATCTATACCGATGTCATCACTGAATTTTTTTACAGTATTGAGGATACCCTTAAACTTATTGTCGTCTTTATCAAAGAGTTTACTCACATTTGTGTAAAATAGGTGATTAAACACTTTTTTTCCTTTGCATTCATTGTTATTACTGTTTAATTCATGAGAAAATGGAATTAAGGGCGACAGGGAGTCTCCTTGAAAGATTCTTCGTCGGATATTAAACAATCGGCATTTGCATTACCTTAAGTGTGATTTTGGTATAACGTGGTTTTCCAAAATTCCCTGCTATATTTAAGGAAATTTATTATCAACAAAGAAACTTTGTATTATTTCCAAAACGTTAAGGGTCCAAGAGTGTGTTACATTATCAAAATGTACTGAGATTTCTATGTTTTTCTCCTACAGGATCATTTTATTTATCAGTTGATCATTGCAACTATGTGAACCTCTTCAACATTCATTGAGCAAAGAGTAAGTACAGTTCGTCAGGGCAGACAAAATCAGTTTATATTCGGCCTTCTGTCGCATTTTCCAACCCGGTTCTTCTCCGATGTGTTTCCTGATGGTCCACATCTGATTCTTTCTTTCCTTTTATGTATTTGACATGCAATGACTTCTCTCATATTCTTTGTAATTTCATTTGACCAAGTTGTTTTGATTTCTGTTTTACTCGTTTGGCGTAGATGGTAGGATTTCAAATATATTAAGCTTTTTTCTTGGAGAGTGCAGTTTTCTTGTTGATCGAGAGGATTTGACGTTTTACTCTTTCTAAGGGAGGGTCATTGATTTTTGTGAATTGGGCTTCCAATCCGAGTATTGTAGTTTTTATATTTAGTTCAAGTTGGATTAGACCTCGGCCTCCTAAAACGCTTAGTACGTACAGACTATCAACATCTAATTGCGGGTGGTACATTCACATTTGGGGAAGCATTTTTCTGGTATTGTCGTCCAATTTTGTAATGTCATTCAAATTAATAATGTTGAAGATGTATGTTAATACAGGTATAGCTAATGTGTCGATAGCCTTTATTTGATTTGGCCCCATTTAGTTCGC
>OZ038482.1:122029866-122107366 GCA_964036315.1 Acanthosepion esculentum | reverse complement strand
TATATATATATATATATATATATATATATATATACCATGATAGACCTCACGTCACCTGATCGAGGACCTCAAGTTAGGGGAGTGGCACAGTAGACCTACACGCTGCACCTAGGTAGACGACATATTGAGGTAGACCTCACGCTATAGTAGTACCAAAGATCTACCTTTTCTCGAAAGTCTATTAATAGGATCATCATAATCAACAGAATCTCTTTAATAATGAACATGGTAATCTCAGGCATTTCAGTATAACAAAATATTCGGAATTCATTGAGCGAGCATCCACTGCTGCTGTCGGTTGACATTTAAAATATCTTTCTTTTAAAATAATTTTTCAGTAAAATAGGTTTCTCAAGTCCAGTAGCTGTTAACGTTCTTTCCGGTAGTGATAGGGGTTTCCTTCCTAATTTTTTTTTTATTTGACATAATAGGGAACATCAGCATTTTCATTATGTCAGTATTATCTCTTTGAGTTACATATTCTATCCATTTTAGTTGTTCCTGCTGGTGGTGGTCCTCAAGGTTTCTGCTCCCAAAGAATTATGGTTCAGCTGCTAATGTTACGGCTGTACGGGAGTGACAATCTCGACGGCAACGAATACATGGGAAGACGCTCTCCCCCGATGTCGACGTACTGTTTTCTTTCTTGACAATTGGAAAAATCTTAGGCTTGGACAGAAGCGTCGATCTTTTTAAATTTGGATTTTTAATGTAACTATAACAACAGAGATATTTTGATTTCATTTTTGCCTTGAAAAAGTCGGAAGACGAAACGCGTCGGCAAAATCTAAGATTTTTCCAATTGTCATTTTATACCAATCTGTCTTGTCCACAGAATTGATCTAGGAATTAACTATATATATACATATACATATATATACATATACATATACATATACATATATATATATATATATATATATATATATATATATATATATATATATATATATAAGGCAACGTAATGATGAGATATTTTGAGAGATTAGTGCGTCTTCCAGCAAATAGAAGCCTTTGCCCACGGCGGTAAGAGATTTCACAAAATGGTGGATTGGGAGACGTGGCCGTGGGGAATGGGCCCCTCGGTTACCGAATATTAGTCTCCTTGACTTCTTTTTTGAGGTATGATAAGCCGTAGAAAACAAGCAATAAGTTAATCCATCTGCAATGTGTCTCATTGTCAGAGGCACATAATTTGGGAAGAAACGCAAAACTCACCGGCATCTGCACTTAGGCATGTCTACAGAAATCTACACATATTGCTCTTATGCTACGGACAATCGATCACATTTTCAGAATTTCTATTGCGTCATCGATATTCTTTTGTCAATCATATTCCGCCCGTGAGGAACATTAGCTTCCCTGTCAGCTGCCTATCTCCGTTTCCCATATAAATTTTGTACGATTCAATCAGCCGCTCATCGCTTCACAGAGACCACAGGTGTGTTTGACAGGCGAATCTCTACGAATAGCAGTCACTGATGTTTCGCAGTCCCTTTTGATACTTATCGAGAAAAGTAACAAAAGCTTCTCGACACAGCCGGTCACACAATAATCGCCGATGTTTGGTAGAATTATTAGTTGACGGTAACAATTGATGGGCGGATCAGTAGGTATTATTAAAGTGTAACTTGATATATCTTAATTTCATTTTGAATTAAAATACATTCAACAATTAATCATATTCCAGCTCATAAAACAGAAACGGAAAATTGTACCACTTCCTGTAACATCTTTTTTTTTTAATATCGAGACATTAAAACCCCCACTCTTAAACGTATTCACATTCATTTCTCGATCACGCACGCACTCATATCGACATAAAAATATGAGTCAGTTTGCGTAGGTGCAAATACGCACGCGCGCGCGCACATACACACACACACACACACACACACACACACACATAGAGTGTGGAGTATTAGAGCATTAAGCCTTTAAAACTGTGCTAGCGTGTTCACTCTTGAAATGTAATATTCAATACCGTATATATATATATACATATATATATATATATATATATATATATATATGTGTGTGTGTATATATATATATATATGTGTGTGTGTGTATATATATATATGTGTGTGTGTGTATATATATGTATATGTGTGTGTGTGTATATATGTATATGTGTGTGTGTGTATATATATAAATATGTGTGTGTGTGTATATATATATATGTGTGTGTGTATATATATATATATGTGTGTGTATATATATATGTGTGTGTGTGTGTGTATATATATATATATACGTGTGTGTGTATATATATATATGTGTGTGTGTGTGTGTGTGTGTGTGTGTGTGTGTGTGTGTGTGTGTGCAGGTATGTAGAAAAATAGGAAAGAACACGTTAGGTAAATAATCTGTTGTTCTTTAGTACTTTTTCTTTTTCTTTTTAAAAAACAGTGCTCCATACAGAAGTAGAGCTTGAATTATAATTATTTGTTAAAAAATATGATTCCTTCGCTACCTAAGAGTTCTCATGTTTCAAAAACGAGAGCCGAAAGCCTCAATATAATTATTAAAATTAAATTGAATTAAAGTATCAAGTCCTGTTTTAATGTTCAAGCGAAGGTTTAGGAATAACCAATCTTGAAATTTACGCATCTTTATAAGCATCTTCGTTCGCAAATTAAATACTAGTCTCCTCGACTTCTTTTTGATGTATGCAGAAAGACGTGTACAGGAGTATATATAATCAACCAATATATATATATATATATATATATATATATATATATATATATATATATATATATATATATATATATATAATTGACACTAAGGTCAGTTCCTAGGCGCGACTGTCTGTTTCACGCTTCAACGCAATCTTCATGGCTGAAGATTGAGTTCAAGTATGATGCAGACTGTCGCCGCCAATTATTAACCCCAGTGTCCACTTTTATATTTTATGCTTAAATACGCTGTATTCCTAATATTGAGCACTTTTACCAATAAATATAGCACACTTTAAAACTAGATTTTTATCATATATGCAATATAAGTTATGTAATATTTATGGGTAGAAAATGTTCAATATCAGGGATAGGCCGTGTGTAAATAGTGGATACTGAGGTCAACACCGAGTGTAAACAATTTGTTTCACAATCTTCAAGCATTAAACCAACAGTCGTCATTCGGATTTAAACTCAATTTCCACTCTCTCTCATATATATATATATATATATATATATATATATATATATATATATATATATATATATATAATTATTGTCATCCACAGACAGACTGTTTCGCTGTATCACAGCTCTTCAGTGTGGCTAGACGTCCGGTTGCCTCTAGCTAGGATCGAAACCAGACTGAATTGGCGTTAAGTCGGAAATTCTACCATTAAACTGCGACCGTCATCTGGCAAAGGGTGGAGATTTCCACATATTATTAAAAATAATTAATTTTTTTCCTTTATGTTTTTCGATGTTAAATATTCTCGATATGAGAAACTCTCTTTTTCTATGTTAGTGATCCAAACGTCTTTCTTGAACTAGCAGTGAAAAGTTCTCCGTGAAGGGTTATAAAACAATTAAGATTGGTCCGAGAAATAGAGTAGTTACTAATAAACAAAGGTTTTAAACTCGCAAAAAAATTCTCTAGACCAACTTAGAAATAAAAAGAAACATAACGTCGAACAAACTCTAACAAATGTCTGAATATACAACAAAAACTATCGAGAACTGTTCACAGAAATCACAAAAAATCTAGACCTACTTAGAAAGAATAATAAACTGAAAAATATATTGAAAACAACCAAAATAATTAAAAGCAAACGCCAATCTAAAATCCTAAAACACATTAAACTCATCCAAATTTAACAAACACACAATACAGGGAGTTACATAATGCAACAAAATAAAATATGCGGGGTTTGTGACATCATTATAGAATGAAACTCCTACAATTTTGAAAACCCCCAAACGACATTCATAATAAATAAAAACTTAAACTGCAACTCCAAAAATGTGATTGATGTACTGAAAATTGAATGTGTTAGAAAATGAAAACTTTATAAGATTTTTTATTCAGTATGTTTAGTTTATTGACAGTTTTACCTTTATGAGAAGTAACAGAAAGTAAAAATTAGCCGTAGTGATTATTCTCCCAGTCGCTTTCGATATTCATTAGAATGTTTCCCTTTAATGTGACAAGTCATTGTGGCCGAGGATTTGAACATACTGTTCAAATTGAAGATCCTCACAGATTATGCTTTATCTCCCAGAAAGTGTAACTACGGTTCGCTCAGCATAGTATTACTATAAACGACAGATAGGCTCTGTGGACAATGATCAAATACATATGCGCTTCAGAAAGGGACTTTCTAGCCGCATTAGCAGTCGACGTAGCCCGGAAAATGAGTGGTCAGCCATTATATAGAACTCACATAAACAGGAGTAAGGTATGATGATGATAGCGAAAAGTATAAAACAGTCACTATGAAATTTGATTCCCATGTCCACACTGTTTGTTTTTATCAATCATTTGATATATATATATATATATATATATATATATATATATATATATATATATATATATATATATATATACACATATATATATATATATATATATATATATATAAAGAAAGAACAGTAAGATATAAAATCCGATGTTCTTATAGATATTTTTATTTTTACACAATAGTGCTCAATGTAAATTTACAGAGCATTAATATTATAAATTAATTGATTTAAAATATGTTTTTTTTCGCTACACAGTGATAACCATGTTTCAGAAATGGAAGCTAAAGTCTTCGAATTTAATTTTGTTATTAAATTAAAGACATTAGTTCCATTTCCTCGTCAAGCGAATTTTGGAGTAACCATATTTTAAATCAATTAATTTATAATATATATATATATATATATATATATATATACATATATATATATATATATATATATATATATATATATATGCTCAGATCCACAAACACTAATAGCAATAATATTTCTGAAGCAGGCATTTATAAAATAAATTGCCAAAACTGTTCCTCCCAATATGTTGGAGAAACAAGTAGAAATTTTTTAAAAATGCATTTACGAGCACAAAAGAGATCTCACAAAAAACAACTTAGCTAATGCACTAGTCATACACAGAAATAAATTCAACCACAATTTCGATTTTAAAAATGCTACACTCAAAAAAGAAGAAGAAAATAACTCACTCAGAAGGAAAATCCTCGAGAGTGCGGCCATTGAATATTATCCAAATATTAATCTACGCCCAGGCCTTTTCCCGATTTCACCTTTCAATTACTACTCTCCCAAACAAAAGTTCAAAACAGTATCGTGAAATCAAAAGAAAATGCTTGGATCCGTCAACAAAGCAATAAAAACAATATCTCCACACGTGACAGTAATTGACGTAATTTTCAGTTAACAATATGAAAATAGTATTCTCTAAATTCTTCCAGTTGCTAAGGACATTTTGTTTTGTTATAATTAGTTACTTTGTTTTAATAAATTCATTTCGTGTTTGCCTTGAGAAAGTCCACATTTGACGAAACGCGTCGGAAACTACTACAGTTTTCCTATTGTCATTTATATTTATAAATATTGTCTTTTCTACAGGTTAACTCTGAGAAATATATATATATAAAATTTCGTATCCGATGAATGCATATCTATCTATAAAATTATCAACAATTTATTAAAAAAATTTCTGTTAAATCAGTTTAATATTATAGAATTTTATTTCAATTTTCGAATA
Organism: Acanthosepion esculentum; assembly: GCA_964036315.1. Lineage (NCBI taxonomy): Eukaryota > Metazoa > Mollusca > Cephalopoda > Sepiida > Sepiidae > Acanthosepion > Acanthosepion esculentum. The sequence continues at coordinate 122,101,633 of OZ038482.1, read as the reverse complement.
ATTTGTTCACATTCAAATCAAAATTAAATAAACATTGATTTCGTCCGCCTCTGCTATTATCAAAAATTGAATCTTGTCAGTATGATAGACAAAATATTGTTGGCTACATCTTGATATATTTTCTGAAACGCTACAATTTAAATTCAATCCAAATATAAGTGGTATCAAACGGTAATTCTGCGACAAAACGGGACCATGTTCGAACCTTACCGGAGAGCACATTTTCTTTATTATACCTGTGTTTGTGTACAAGAATTAAAAATAAATAAAAGTATATGTGTAAACGGTTAATAGGAATAAAGACGAAAGGAAAAATTATCTTAACCAACACGTTTCGTCCTCTGTAAGAATTTATTTTACACCAAGCATTTATAAAAAGAATGCTTTTTCGAAATTGATGGCGGAGTGAATTGCGTAATGCTGCTCCTTTTCCAGACGGAGCCCAACTAACCCGACTATCCTGTGAAGTCGACAAATTTAAAAACAAACAACACTCATCCGCGAAATTATATATATATATATATATATATATATATATATATATATATATAATAACGGGTTAACCCAAGTCTTGTGAGTAGAATTGGGGAGACTGAACCCTTGGGGACCGTCGTTGGCTTTGCTAGCACGAAGTCACAAGTCACCGTGACCGAGGGTTTGAGCGAGCTGGGTTTGTTCAGATTGTTGATCAAGCTAGATAACACGCGCCCTCCCAGAAACTGTAACTAAGGTCTGCTCAACATATTTGCAGTATAAATCACAGTTTAGATCTTTAGGTGTTGAACAAACACAAATGTGCCTTAGCGAGCGTCTGCAGTAGGGACTGGCTAGCCCCCCTAGCAGACGGGTATCCACGAATACGAGTGGCCAGCTATCATATACATTTTCATATATATATATATATATATATATATATATATATATATATATATATATGTATATGTATATGTATATATATATGTATATATGTATATGTATATATATATGTATATATGTATATGTATATATATATATGTATATATGTATATGTATATATATATGTATATATATATATATATATATATATATATATATATATATATATATATATATATATATATATGTATATCCAGGGTGTCCATAAAGTTCGTGTGCACTTTAAAAAATTATAACTTTATTTGTATTTGCGATAGAAATAATTTGTAAAAAGGATTAGAAAGAAGTAAATCTATATTTATTAAAGTTTTAATAAAATTTTATTTCAGTTTCCACATGTCCTCCATCATTAGCAATACAAAGGTTAATACGATTTTGCAGTTCACGGAAAACATTTGCCAACTGATTTACAGTAATGGCTAAAATCATATTAGTTATTTTAGCTATACTTAAAACTAGGTACATTAAACTTTATAACATTTTTTACAGATTATTTCTATCGCAAATACAAATAAAGTTATTAATTTTTTAAAGTGCACACGAACTTTATGCATACCCTGTATATATATATATACATATATATATATATATATATATATATATATATATATATATATATATATATATATATATATATATATATATATATATATATATATATATGTATATATATGTATGTATATATATATATGTGTGTGTCTTTATATATTTTACGTGTGATAGTTAATATTTAACAACCCCCGCCCACGAGTGATGTATGTGGCACTAGGCCGAGTTTACCCTGGGTTCTCCGTAGCCCGTTCACGTGTGATAGTTTATGCGTATCAATTTTCCAAAATAAATAAATGGTGGTTCTATTTTTCTCTAGAAGAAATGATTATATTCGATCGATTATACGAAAATAAAAACGGCATTCTTCCCAAAAGCCTATTTTGTTTTAAGATTTTATGTTTTTGCCTTGGCCACTGCTTGAGGCGACCAATAACGCCAAGCGACCAACCCTTCAGTACCATCCACAACGTCTGAGTGTCCGACTGCTCCTTGGAGACGAACAACATTCTGCAGAGACATAAAATTTGCTTGTGGCAAGTTAGAGCAATTTGTTCCCTGGACGAGGAAAAACGATGTCGCTGAGTGATCGTAAACCCGGGCCAAACAAATTAGCTATGATTTATCACACGTTAAGGCCGCGTATTCATACTAATTGGCGAGGTTTAGCGTCACCAGTGGCGGATACCCATACGTTCAGTCGGTCGCGTAATGTTAGCTTAATGCAGGGATAATGGGGCCGACTCGTGCCTAAACGTTTCCGCCATCGATCCTACAACTTCTTGTAAATGTCAACATTTTTAACAAACAACGGTTTATACGTAAGGATTTATCTTTCTGTCCTTCTAGATTTATTACTTATCTTTCTACCTATCTATTTGTATGCATGCATGCATATATGAAATAACGCATTATAATTCTGTATGCTTGCCTGTATCTTTACATATATATATATATATATATATATATATATATATATTGGTGCATGTTTCATTAAATTATATAGACAAGTTGTGTCTATTTCTTTTAAGTATGTTCCTTTCATATTGTCTGGTAAGCTTAATCACATTATCATTGAAAGACGAAAGGAAATCACCATATTGATACATGTTTTAATCCTATCTAAGCTTTCGCCTTAAATAAGCCATTATCAAAGATGACAATTACTTTTCAATATATCAAACAATACACGGACGAAACAATAATGATAGTCTGTTTCTGTTGTAAGAATAATTTCAAAGCAGAGACAAACTCGTGTATACGAGACGCGGAAGCGAAAATCGCGTCGCAGCTCGTGACGTCACACATGACCACTGGAGAGTGAAAACGAGAAGTATTAAGTATGTGAAGCCGTTGTTATAAACCAATGGCTTCTGTTACCAATTATAGGCATGTAAAAACATTTGTGGAGATTTCGTAGTTTATTTTGTTCAGGTTTCAACTGTTTTATGTATATAGCTTCAAGAACGTTTAGTTTTTGTTTATTGTTTTCCTGTTTAAGTATAGTTGTGTTTTCAACGAGGATTTTCCGGAATTGTGTACGCGGCCAAGCATGTTGTTTTATCCCTATACACACACGCACACACACACACACACACACATATATATATATATATATGTATATATATATATATAAGGATCTCTACACACACACACACACACACACACACACACACACACACACACACACACATATATATATATATATATATATATATATATATATATATATATATATATATATATATATATGTAGAGAGAGAGAGAGAGAGAGTATAAGGTACGCTATATTTATGAGTGAAAATACTTATTACCAGGGACAGAACTTATGTAAATATAAAAGTGAGCACTGAGGTCATCACCAAGTGGTGAAAGTCTGTTTCATGCTTGAACGCAATCTTCAGACTATATATATATATATATATATATATATATATATATATATATATATATATATATGTGTGTGTGTGTGTGTTTGTGTGTAAATAATGACAAAAGAAAACTTAACTTTGCCAATGCGTTTCTTCCCTTTTTACACATATATTTTTAGATATATCTGAATTTTGACACCTCCCACACACGCGCACCCCCCCACATATATATATATATATATATATATATATATATATATATATGTATATATATATATATATATACATATATCGGGAAAAGGTTATAATATTTTATTTTGTTTTTTGTTATAATGGATACATGGCATCGGCGCTTCTGCAGAGAGAAAGACGAATTCTAGCGAATTGTTTTTAGGACTGTAAACAAACGCGAGACTACTCTATTCATTAATGCAGAGTGATGCGTTAGGGCTGACAGGTACTTTTTATAGAATTCGCTCATCTCTCAATGGTGCTCAACCGAAACTTTACCCCAGGCAAGGTGGGAGTGTTACTAGCACGCAAGGGTTTGGTCACAGAGAATGAAAGTAAGAGTAAAGAGGGGTGTTTGAGCAAAGGATTAAAAGAAGGGCGGGGATCAAGATCAAGAAGTGAACATTGAAGTCAACACTCAGAGTCGCCTCTGATTTTTGGCTTCAAAGTTCACTTTTATATTTACCTACGCTCTATCTCTGATATTAAGCACTTTATCTCATAAATATAGCACACATTAAAATTATATTTCTTCATGTATATATATATATATATATATATATATATATATATATATATATATATATATATATATATATATATATATATATATATATATATATATGCAGTATAGAAAATAAAGGGCTCGGCCGATTCCGCTACCATGGTTTCGATTTTAAGTATCTTCAGGCGATAGTGAGAGTAAGAGAGAAAGAGAGAGGGAGAAAGAGAGTGTTTGTATCTGTGTATGTCATTAAGAAAGTGAATTTTATATAACAGAACAATGCTGGGAAGTTTAAAGACGAAGTGGAAAACAATTTTACGTGTTATGCCCCTTTCACCCTTCATAAGACAAATGTGATATTTACGGAGATGCAACTACCTATGTCTACAATATAATATCTTGAATCTAGCCCATTCTAGAGTAAGTTACCTAAACAATTAATAGATTTCCGATATATTGACGACATTATATAAGTATAGCCCCTGGAAATTATATTGCTAGATTTTCTAGGTAAATGTATAATAATATATGTATAATTAATAAAGTAAATGACAAGACGAAAAATTTTTTTATAAAATTCTATATTCTTCAGTTGACGTTCCTCAAGGAACGAAACGCTTTGCAAAATTCATTTTTCCTTTGACATTTCCTTGTGTTAATATTGTATTTGCACACATATTCATTTATATTTTCATTCTCACACACAAACATTCATTCACATCGATATATATACATTATTTATTCATATATATATATATATATATATATATATATATATATATATATATATATATATAGTTTTAAGGTGTGCTATATTTACGGGAGAAAGTGCTCAATATCAGAGATAGAGCGTATGTAAAAATAAGTATAAAAGTGAACATTGAAGTCAACACTCAAAGGAAACAGGCTGTTTCTTGCTAGACGCAATCGACAGGCCTGACGTTTGCGTCTAGCATGAAACAGCCTGTCGCCTCTGTGTGTCGACTTCAAATGTTCACTTTTATATATATATATATATATATATATATATATATATATATATATATATATATATATATATATATGTATGAAGATATATATATATATATATATATGAAGATATATATATATATATATGTATGAAGATATATATATATATATATATATATGTATGAAGATATATATATATATATATATGTATGTATATATATTTATATATATATACTCTTTAAACGATTTAATTATAACAGCACAGATTGAAAACTTCAAAACAATTTTCTGAATTGATTTAAACAAATTACGTCATCAATATTTTTTTAATTTTTACCGAGAAGAGAAAATGCAATGTGTAAGTAAACTTATTTCCCCTCAGATCTGCTGAGGAATGGATGCAATGCCACAAAACTCAGTATTGATTTATATAAGCGAACAATGTTAGCCGACACACACGGTCTTGTGGCGTGGGGAGATAGATAGATAGATAGATAGATAGATAGATAGATAGATAGATAGATAGATAGATAGATAGATAGATAGATAGATAGATAATGAACAGACTGAGATAGATAATGAACAGACTGAGATAGATAGATAGATAATGAACAGACTGAGATAGATAGATAGATAGATAGATAGATAGATAGATAGATAGATAGATAGATAGATAGATAGTGGACAGACTGAAATAGATAGATAGATAGATAGATAGATAGATAGATAGATAGATAGATAGATAGATAGATAGATAGATAGATAGTGAACAGACTGAAATAGAGAGATAGATAGATAGATAGATAGATAGTGAACAAACTGAAATAGAGAGATAGGTAGATAGATAGATAGTGAACAGACTGAAATAGAGAGATAGGTAGATAGATACATAGATAGATAGATAGATAGTGAACAGACTGAAATAGATAGATAGATAGATAGATAGATAGATAGTGGACAGAATGAAATAGATAGATAGATAGATAGATAGATAGATAGATAGATAGATAGATAGATAAGAACAGACTGAGAAAGATGGATACATAGATATGAACAGACTGAGATAAAAACAGACAGAGATAGATAGATAGATAATAAACAGCCTGAGATAGATAATAAACAGCCTTAGATAGAGAGATAGATAGATAGATAGATAGATAGATAGATAGATAGATAGATAGATAGATAGATAGATAGATAATAAACAGCCTGAGATAGATAGATAATAAACAGCCTGAGATAGATAGATAGATAGATAGATAGATAGATAGATAGAAGCGAATGAAAGACAGAAACAGTGTGAACATAGAAATCAACACTGTATAGTGACTGGATGTTTGCATAAAAGCTCTATCAGTGATATTAATCACGCTTCTCCCAGAATTATATCAATGATTATACTATATTAATATGAAATCTATGCGTGCAGGTGCGCGTGTTTCTGTGCAAATAGCATTTCTATCGACTAAGATATTTATGAACTCATCTTAAATGTCAAGTATTTGGTATTTCAAAACAAGTCTGATGAAATAATTTTTGAAACTAAGATTATAATTTTTTCTGTAAATTGTCCGCTTGTTTTAATAAATTCTTGAAAAATTTGAATATAGAAAGAAAATAATTCAATAAACAAGGAAGAAGATAGTCGGTAGCAAGCGCGATTTTTTTTCATGCAAGAATAACTAGGAAGAAAAGACATAGAGTAAAAGAGATTATTTAAGAAATAAAGAAAGAAGGAATAATATATAAAAGAAATAAAGAGAAGAAGCTGAAAAGAAAGAAAGAAAGAAAGAAAGAAAGAAACGAAGAAAGGTTGTTTTATTGATTGACTACTTACGGTTTATCAACACCTTGTTTTTTAAAGCCGGAAAGTATGTTTTAGATTGTAAGAATGTTTTAGACATAATGATTTATTGATAAGAATCTCTCTATTTAATGGTGGAGGAAGATCTGGATTCATATTTTTCCCAAGGGTATTTGCACGTAAGTGAATATCACGAATACAACAGGAATTAGAACTCGGCTCTCTGATTTCAAATTCCAAGGCATTATCCATTACATCACCACCCGCAGATCCAAGCTTACAGAACCTTGCATTCCCAAGCGGTCACCCATCAAGATGTTGACCAGACTCGACGTTGCTTAACTTCGATGATGGTACAGGAACCGGTGATTCATCGTGATGTGGCCGAAAGCAGAAAGAAAGAAAGAAAGAAAGAAAGAAAGAAAGAAAGAAAGAAAGAAAGAAAGAAAGAAAGAAAGAAAAGAAATGGAAAAAATAGACGAAAGATTACGTTCCCGTATTTTTTCGTTCATTTTTTTGTCCAGTGTTTGACGTGATGTTGTCGTAAAGAAAGAAAGAAAGAAAAAAAGAAAGAAAGAAAGAAAGAAACAAACAAAAAGAAAGAAGAGAGAAGTAGAAAAAATGAACGAAAGAATACGGGAACGTATTCTTTTGTCGATTTTTTTCCTCCAATGTTTGAGGTGATTCTGTCGTAAAGAAAGAAAGAAAGAAAGAAATATAAAGTGAATTAGCTGGAAAAAAAAGAAAAATATGAAATGAACAAGCAGAGAGAAGAAAAAAAATAAAAATGAACTGTAGTTGTCATTTAATGAGCTTAAATTAGTTTTTGCACAAAGGCGAGAATGTTATTATTCTATTTAAGATTAAGCTTAGTGGCAATAATCAACCATACTGACTCCTTAAGCATTGCCCAAATGCTAAAATGACCAATGGTTTTTTTATTCAATAATGTTATTAACCAAAATTGAATGCACCAATCTCCTTAGATTCAAATAATATCCCAGTGTTTAAATACCAACTCAACATGTCTCCAACATTAAATCACGAAAAGCTATAACTTTATTTCGGAATAATAATTAATGTAAAATGCATCATTATTTTAATTGCATGTCATTTTTATTGTTAACAGTGTGAACGCTGTTGCACTTTTCTCTCACTCTTAAATATTGCAAAGCGTTTACAAACAGAATATTTAAACAAGGAAAGAACTTTGGGAATATTTAATTACTTGCAAATAATAAAGTTCATTGACTTGGCGGGAAAAAAGATTTCATATTTCGTTTCGAAAACATTTCTACATTCACTTTATCAAAATGTGGACTCGTGTGATTTTTTGTATCACGAATAACAGGTGTGTGTAATATATATATATATATATATATATATATATATATATATATATATATATATAGAGAGAGAGAGAGAGAGAGAGAGAGAGAGAGTGTGTGTATGTGTGTGTGTGTGTGTGTGTGTGTGTGTGTGCCTGGATATTTCAGGTATTTCAATCTCCGAGCATGTTTTTCTTATCTGGGATTTTTTAAGTATATACGAGGGTCATTCAATAAATAAGGTGAATTTTTCAGTATAAGGACTTCTAATACAGACAGAAGCTTACTCTTTTTTCTTTTTTTTTTTTTTATTTCTTTTTCACATGGATTTAATTTCTTTTGCAGATTAAAAAAAACTTTGAGAGTTTTGGCGATTAACAAAGATGGCCGACCAAGAAGCATGCTCCAGGATAGAACAGCGGTTAGTTATCAAGTCTTTGGTTGCTGAAGGGTGCAAACCAGTTGAAATTCAGAGGAGAATGTCAACTGTCTATGGTGCCATATTTCCGCCAAAAAAATGTCTACAAGTTGGCTAAATTGTTTAAAGAAGGACGGAGCAGTGTTGAGGATGAAGACAGGCCTGGGAGGCCTACAGAAGTGAGGTCTCCTGAGGTGATCGAATTAGTCAATGACCTCATTCAGTCTGACAGAAGGGTGACAGTGGATGACATTGCAAGGACTTTGAGCTTATCTGTTAGGACAAACGCAGGGGTCATCAGTCAGGAGTCATCTTGCATCATGAAAACGCAAGGCCTCACACAGCAGCCCAAACGGTGCAGACCATCAACGAGCTGGGCTGAGAACTGCTCCCTCATCCCCCTTACAGCCCAGACCTTGCCCCTTCAGACTTTCTCTTGATTGGTCCCTTGAAAGCGTTCACGAGAGGCACGAAGTTTAAAAGTGACGATGATGTGTTGTGAGCGACTGGCTGAGACATCAGTCCAAAGATTTTTACTCTGAGGGAATACGGAAGCTTGTGCACAGATAGGAAAAGTATGTGACAGTGCTGGGGGACTACGTTGAAAAATTTTTAAAAAGTAAGCTTCTATCTGTATTAGAAGTTCTTATACCGAAATATCCACCTTATTTATTGAATGACACTTGTAATTTAGTTTTCATGTGTAACTTTCAGTTTGTATGTCTAGGCCCGCTACGACATGTAGTTATTTAACATCTTGCTTGGTATTAAAGCACAAAACTTGGTTTTCCACTCAAGGTTAGTGTACTGACAATGAGAAGGAAGTATGCTGATGACTTAGGTATACAAAGTTGGGATAAGAATGATCTTGAACCAAAAATAAGGCTTAAGACAAATATTTCCAAATCAGAAACTGTCATTTAGAATAGGGGCGGGCGACCCTTTTGAGAGTGAGTGCCAAAACCGGCCAAAGCTCTGAGACAAAATTTTTCCACGTGCGAACAAACATTTTTGAAACATCAAAATTAGCAGCGACTAAGTTGGAAGTGGGTCTACCCGAAATAAAATTCATAAAGATATCAGCCTCTTTTTTGTCTTGTTAAGCTCACGAGAAACTCATTCTGTTTTTTCCTCTTTAGTTTTATTGCTTAAGTTCTTCTGAACACTTTCAAACTGTCCCTTATCTGAAGAAGTCCTACAAACGATTGTTTCGGAACAGTAAATGCACAAGGCTTTATTTTCTTTATTAATTATTCCACATTTTTCAGCACAGTATTCTTTAAACTCTCTAATATCTTCTTAATTTGAATGAAAGCGTTTCTTAGCTAAGGATCGTGACATTCTGCACAATTTGTAAAGGGAAGAAAATAAAAATACAAGCGATAATGATATACATGAAAGAGGAAAAGGATAAAGGTGAATGTAATGAAAAAGTTTCGCGTGCCAGAAACAAGTAATCAGTGTCCTATGTTAAGAACGCATGCCAAGGGTTGCCGATCCCTGATCTAGAATACAAATGAAACTGAGATTGTTATATGTTGCTGGTGGGCTTAAATATGGCGACGAACACTTATATATAAAAATATATATCTTTATTGTCCGAGTTGTGGCGAATGGGTAGAGAATCAGAAAGGTTAAGAATGATTACACAGGGATTAACGGAGACAAATCTTCGATAAACTACTAGCCAGCCCCTCTGTCCAGATCAATAATCGGACCGTTTATATAACATTTGGACACCTACGCAACTACGACTTTTTCGGGGGCATGTCGCCTACGCAACTTCGTGTGGACACGCCTCTTCCGGAATGTTCAGACGCAAGCTCGCATTTCCTTCCGTTCAGCACACCTGTGCGCCCTGTTTATTCAAGGCTCAGGACACTTGTACATCCTGTTTATTTTAGCCACCAGATGCATTTCCTGTTTATTCTATCACCAGTTTTGATTTCCGCTCACACACTGATGCCGCGGAAGTAAGGCCAAAGCTCTTTCCTCAGCCGATTTCCAAAAAGATGTCACATACCCAAATCCATTGTAAAAAATCTTATATGTTAAATTAATAAATGCTACATACGTCAAATAACTCGGTGTTCGGATCAGTTATAATATATTTAGAATAGGGGATCAGAAATTTGAACAAAGAATATGCTGCGCCAGGGGTAATTTTGTTTAACACATCAAACTGTTCAAACGCCACAGAGTAACCAAAAATTCGAGTAAAGTTCTTAAATAACAGCGTTTGATCTAGACTTACACAAGTTTGATATTTATGATAACCAATCAGTTCAGAAATGTCCAAACTGTAATTCTACTGAAGCATGTACGTTTTAGAAAAGACACCCTTCTTCGAATCTCGTAGACTGGCGCTACAAAATCACAAACAAAAAGACGACTGTATTAAATAAAAGAAACCGCATCACCTCTAGAGGTTCAACAACAGCAATAACTGAATTAGATAGCACATAAAACTCGACGAGAAAATAATGACATAATCAAGATGTTGACGTCCTACATAAAATGTTAGGAACGAAGCCCTCATTAATACTGGAAAAAGAGAGATAACTGAAGTTGACCGAGAACCCTATTTGTAACAGAGAATCGGGTCAGCCCGATAAAAGACTCCGAGTTGATTGTATGTGGTGCTGTAGGCTGTTGAGAGAAAACTTTCTACTTAAAGTAGGTGGCGCTGACTATTTGCATATGAATGATACTGGGCAGGTATTAGCCAATAGTCAACGTGGATTTGGGACTGGGAGAGCTTTATAACACCAGTGTTTTTCTTAGTCAAGGGAGGCGCTCTCGACGTGCGAAATCTAGATAAGATGATCCAATATTCGTGTGGAAAACTTTTTATTGAGAGTTTTAATAAATTTCAACCGATGGTAGTGCTGGCTGTTTGACCAAGGAATGCCGAATGAGTTCTTATGAGGTAACGGCTGATATTATCATTAACATTAAGCACCAAAAGTTAAGTGCTCACGATTCTGACTTGTTAACAATTATTCTTTTCACAGGCGCTCTATCCACTGCTACATATATGTAAATGATGTTATATTTTAAGCTTAGCTTAGGTTGGCACAAAGCTATTAGCATAGAACAACCACAGAGAATAGAATTCTCTACACAGTGGTAATAGTCAACCAGACAAGATCGCTAAAATTTCCCCATAGCGAGGCGCCCAAATATATGCATTTATTGAGTCATTTACGAGGTCCGTTGCTAAGAAAGTGGGTTCACTCTGTCCTGCTTGGCAATTCTCCTCGTCATTCGTGCAATCATTGAACAGTGCTACCATATCTGGTCTGGTGATCCTGTTATTGTTGTAGCATGGGTATGTCTCCATTCACATAAATACAGTAGTAAATACTCTATGTTGGTCTTCAGTTGGAGATTCGTCTCCAGCTGTCCTGGTCAAACTGTCTGCCTCCGGGCAGAGTGGATCCCCAGACGTGGGTATGTTGAAGGGCAGAGTCTCGTCTTGGGAAACGGCTACTCGACCCCGTTTTATACGGGGTCTACAAGGAATTTTTGGCCGAGCCTACGGGCTCGGATACCCCACATTAAATTCGGCTTTGTGCCACATATGACTACGTGGGGTGGTTAGTAGATATCCTGCAGCTGGAGATTCATTACAGAATTCACTTGACTCACTTCTAGCCGTTGAATCATCTTCTCTGCGCCGCTGGCGAATCTTATATGTGTTGTTCTTGTCCTAAGTATTATCGTTGATTACCAACCTTCGTTTGATTATTCTATTCTGTAACGTTACCTAGATTACAAAATGTTATGCTACAGGAAGGATGTATAGTAATATTTGTCGTGTCTTGGCACTTCGACTTCGTGAACTGGCCTCCCTCTGTTTTTTCTAAAAAGCAGCATGAATTTAAACGTACTACTAGACTCTCAACAAGATTTCATCGTTTCACTAGTGAATTGCTAATATGCAAACGTATTTCCTATTCTAATAGTTTGTTTACACGCATTTCCCACCTATTTAACCTTCTTCCAGGTTTTTGCTTTCGTACCATCTATAATTATCGCCATGGTATATTTTTAATTTCGCGCATACACGTTGTTTGTTTTTTATTTTGTCGAAACAGTATAGTAGGGTCAGTTGGGCACCGTCGGTGATGCTGTACTGCTTGGCATTCGCACTGGAAGCTCCAATATGAATATTTCATAGTGTTTTGGTGCCAATATTTCATAGTGTTTTGGTGCATAATAATAGTTGGTTGAATCTAAAAGTTATTATGAAGTGGTTTGGAGTGATGGCAAAGTTATTCCTCCATTCATCTTCCCACAGGGACGCAGAGTCAACACGGAGGACTACATCAAGTGCCTTGAGCAGGTAGTACTACCCTGTGTCAAGAGGGTAACTGCTGGAAGATCCTATATCTAGCAAAAAAACTATGCACCCAGTCAGTCAAGCAGGAGAACAAAATCATAGCTGTTCCAAAACATCTGCTACCACATCATCCTTTCCATATGGCTTCCTAACTCCCCAGCCTGCTGACCTCTTGATTATTATGTGTCGGGCACAATTGAGCGAGAAACAAACAAAATTCCTTGTAATACCAAAGATGAACTGAAGGCAAGGATTATGGCAGCTTTCACCAAATTAAACAAGGAGAAAGTCCAGAAAATATGCAGGAGATTCCGGAGTCGTCTGGAGGCTGTGGTTGAAGCCAATGGCGATTTTATTGAATAAATTTACTCTTTAGTATTTCAGTATATTTTTGTGGAATTTTGGTAAATATATTTGCGAAAATGAGATACCAGTGTTATTTTAATTTTTTAGTAATTACAACGACAATATATCCATCGCATACTTTGCACACACACACACACACACACACACACACACATATATATATATATATATATATATATATATATATATATATATATATATATATATATATAATGTTATATATAAACGGTTTTTAATACCATCAGTGTTAACTACCTGATGAGACGTGTTAAACGTCGAACAAAATACGTAATATTGTAGTAGTAACTCGGATGTTCTAATGTAACAGTATATAATATATATATATATATATATATATATATATATATATATATATATATATATATATATATATATATAGCCAAACCTAATGAGCCAGACACACCTACCAAGGTTTCACTTAGGCAGATCGTCAGGGTCGGCTGATTTATATTTATATTTATATTTATATATATATATATATATATATATATATATATATATATATATATATATATATAAATGAACATAGACGATTGCATCTAGCATGAAACAGACTGTCGCCTCTAAATGATGACTTCTATGTTCACACACACACACACACACACACACACACACACACACACATATATATATATATATATATATATAGTGTAATTTTAATAAATAAAATGAAATCATTGGTCTGGAGTTTGTAGAATCAACATCCCTACAACACATGCTCCCTTATTTCATACACCATTATGCAAAGAAAGGAAACTAAAGTCGATGTTTCAATTAATTTGTACAGGGATGGACATATAATATTTTCTTGTTATTTTAAACGTATCTATTAACTGATTAGAACATGTAATAATACAGACAAATTATATGATTTCTTCTTTTAAAATATTGCGGTAACTAAAATGAAACTTAATTTATAATGTAATAGTTAAGAATAATTTGTACGTGTGTATATTAATACATTTGAAAACGCCAAAAAATTGCTTTACACTCAACTATTTCAAAACCCAAGGGCACATGGCACAGCGGATAAAGGCGTTGGTTAGATCCAGTGACAGGACCCAAAAAGTGTGAATTCAATACCCGGTTATGGTAGTTGAGAACTTGGAGAAGGAAATTAACAGGAGATAACTGATAACTAACATCCCTTAAACAGGTCACGTGGAACTAGAACAGTCTACCCCAGCGAGCGAAATAAAGGCTTCAGTTCGACATCCCAACCATCTGAAGAAGGCTGGAGTATACAACGGCCGAAACGTTGTAATAAATATGGCGACAAAGATGAGAACAATAGTCCGAATAATGTAAATATTGTTCTGATTTTATATCTTAAAATGTCTAATATATAAAAAAAAACGAATAAATTCAATTTACACGCATCGCTGTCCAAAACGGAAGGACATGATTACCAATAATTCACCACAAATGTCGTATTAACTTCTAATTTTATCTGTCTATATTTCCTCAAGAACACATGGCACAGTGAATAAAGGCGTTGGTTAGATCCAGTGGCGGGATCTAAAGACTGTGAGTTCAATACTCGATTAAGGCAGTGGAGAACTTGGAGAGGGGAATTAGCAGGAAATAACTGATAACTGACATCCATTAAACATGGCACGTGGAACTAGAACAGTCTACCCCAGTGAGCGAAATAAAGTATTCAACTCGACATTCTAAGCACCTGAAGAAGGCCGGAGCGTAAAACGGCCGAAACGTTGTGATAAATATGGCGACAAAAATGAGGACAATAGTTCGAATAATGTAAAAAGTGTATTTCAAACCTGTTTCTAACCCAAGTTTCAAGGGATATTACTTCAACGGTTTTGAAACTAATGCACCGACAAGATAAACGTTCGTCTGCTGAAATCTAGATTTGTAATTTTAAAAGTGAGACGAAAGGACTAACTTGTAAGAAAACAGAAAACGAAGAACGGTCCTACATGTGAGTTACGAATTGGAGCGTTCAAAATCATCAAGTATAAAAATAGAACTATCGCAGAAGTGTTATAACAAGGGCATTAGAATAGCGAAAGATGTCTTTCAAAAGTTAAACAAAGTATCAAGAAACGGAAAAAAATCTTTGTTAGAAACAAAGAAAACGCCGCTGAACTGTATGTAACTATAGCGAAGAAAACGGCGACTTACCTCGTCAAACCAAGCGACAGCGTGTCGCGTGTATCCTACGACGGAAAAGAAAATTACTTACCAAAAAAAGGGCACGTATTCCGCATGACATGCTGAAGACGGAATATTTGGGTTAAAAACAAGTACGTCGCAGGAGTACTCTATAAAAGTACTTTGATGTGCAAAATACTTGGCGTCCTCTCCCAGCTGTCGACGAATGGAAAAAATGCTCGATGGATAAAAGCAGTTGGTGTTCTCGAATCTGGAGAAAAAACTGTTATATCTTGGCTGCCGCGTTCGCCGGACAGTGAGTTATTTTTGTGACTGGTTACGTGCATTGGTATTTGTGAGATAGTACCTGCGAATCGAGTTTTTGGTATTTCTTTCTGCCCTCGATATTCGAGTCTGAATTTACAGTAATTCGTTCTCTGCGTTGTGGAATAAATCTGCGACAAACATTTTCTTTGCTGTCAGAATGCTCACAATACGACCCAGTCCCAATCTGTCTTGTCAACTCGCCGACATGGTCCCATAAGGGTTGGACCCGGGGATAATGGTAGAAGGCGTGTGAAGCCGTTTCCTCTAAACCAAGGCCACACCGTTCACAGTCTGGCAAATCCGCCAAGCCTCATATGAAGGCCTTGTCACTGAGAGGCAGCTGATTCCGAGGCAATCGACAGGTAAGCGAAAATTCAGAGTTACTGAGATAATGCGCCGGTGGCGCCCAAAACCAGAAAGAGCGAAACTCCTCCTCCGACAACCTCCCCCACCCCCACCCCTCAAAAAACTGATATATCTTGGCTGCCGCGTTCGTCGGAGAGTGAGTTATTTTTCTGACTGGTTACGTGCATTGTGAGATAGCACCTTCAAATCGAGTTTTCGGCATTTCCTTCTGCCCCCGATGTTCGAATCTGAACTTACAGTGATTTGTTCTCTGCGTTGTGGAATTAATCTGTGACATATATTTCCTTTGATTTCAGAACGCTTACAGTAACACCAATTTCCATACCTGGAAATGGATGCTGGACAATTATCACACTGATGAAGAGGAGCAAGAAAGATGTAGTTCTAAAGAAGTATGTAATCAAGGAGGAAATTCTAAGGAAAATGAAGACAGAAATGACCCTATTAATAAGAAAATGGCAGATGAAATTACTGGGATAGCAAAAAAGAAAAAAAGAACCTGTAGAATTTGACTCCTACAGGACATAGGGAAGACAAGAGGGACCAAAGAGAAAGATAAAATTACCTACGGAAGCAACTTGTGTGATGTCAGAACAGGGATTGGAAGAGATGGCAAACGTTATTTAGAGCAACAAATGATTGGGAATTGTGCAGAGTCATTCTTGCCCACATTGTCAGTGGATACGGCAAATAAATGATGAAATTTAGCAGAAAATATGAGTACCCCTCAAGGATCAAACTGCGTACTTTTAGAATTTGTGATATTTTAGCAATCTACAGCAGACGGCACTGTCTAAACACTATGTGTGTCTATCTGTGTACTGTAAACATGGAGAATCTTGTAACTGTAGTTGATATAATATCTGTCTATATCTCTGAGATGAGGTATTATAATTACTTTCATTATTTACATTATTCCGACAGTTATACTTATTTTCATTGCCATATTTACAAAGCTTCGGCCTCTATATATCTGAGATGAGGTATTATGATTACTTACATTATTTGCATTATTTGGACTGTTATCCTCATCTTCATTCCCATATCCACAAAGTTACGGCCTCTATATCTCTGAGATGAGATATCATGATTACTTACATTATTTACATTATTCAGACTGTTATCCTCATCTTTATTGTCATATTCACAACGTTTCGGCCTCTATATCTCTGAGATGAGGTATTATGATTAATTGCATTGTGTGCATTTTTCGGACTGTTATCCTTATCTTCGTTGTCATATACACAACGTTTCGGCCTTTGTACGCTCCGGCCTTCTTTAGTTGATTGGAATTTCGGACGGAACCCTTTATTTCGTCCACCGGCGTAGATTGTTCTATTTCCACGTACCATGCCTCTTCTGGATGTCTCAGTTATTTCGCTTTAACTCAGCTCTCCAAGATTTTTGGCTCACCACTGCTGTGACCTGGTACTGAACTCACAACTCTTTTAGTCTAGTCACTGGATCAAACCAACCTCTTTATCATTATTCAATATTAACAAAATTTGCAACATGTGCATTGGTAAAAATGTGGTTGCTGAGACATTAGTTTTATGAATCCTAAAAATTCATACGCCGATGTCCTCAAGGAGACATGACTCGGTGGAAAAAGACATTGGTTCGATCTAGTGAGTAGACTTAAAGAGTTGTCAGTTCAATACCAGGCCACAGCAGTAGTGAACCAAAGCTTGGGGAGTTGTGTTAAAGGGATGACACGTGGAACTAAAACAATCTGGACGAAATAAATGTTTCCGTTCCGAAATTCCTATCACCTGAAGAAGGCCGGAGAGTTGTGAATATGACAATGAAGATGAAGATAATGGTCCGAGTAATGTAAATAATGCAATTATTTGATATAACACTAATTTTCAATGGTCTCATATCATAATTTAGTACTAATAATAAATTTTCAGTAATTAATATACATTAATAAAATGATTGTGTGTCTGCTTTGTGTATACCTTGTTAAAAGCCACATGTGTGTACGCGCTTGAGGGAGAGTCTGTATACGTGTATTGATTTGTTAGAAATATTTTTGATTATTTCCTTCTGTCTGGAGCACGTTTTCTTTTTGAACTCTCCACAGTTGGACATGTTTGTTAATATCAGATAAAACACCAGCTGGTTTAATACATTTTATCTAAGGGCAGGGTGGTTCATTAGGCATACAAGTGAATTGGGCTTAGTACCGGGGTGGTTAGGGTATCTGGTCAGATAATCAATCGATGAATGGCCAGAGTTAGCGGGTGTCTATACCTGGGGTTTCTTTTTTTTATTTTGGAGAAGTTTACAAAGAAATAAGTTCCGTACTCGCTCTTCCCGCAGTGTATAGCCAACTGAGCCGAGCCTAAATAAAAAGTTATTTAATTCACTGTCATTTCGCTGTATTCTATTGTCCGTTTCTGTTGTCGCTTTATATATGAGATTTTTAATTATTTACTTTTCTATGTAAAAGGCAGGAGAATTGAAAAATTTTCAGCCAAACAGCAATCATTTTCTTAGCAGAAATATTCACTTCATATAAGCAGATATGCATCCATTTCCCACATGCTTACTGTCACATCAGGTTGAAACATTGGTTCCCGCACGACCTACACCTTTGTGCAAATTCATTGAAACAACCGATTTAGTTTCCTTTTTTTTTCATCATACGGTCAGTTTTAGACCCACTGGGTGTAATCGATTTCTTTTTTTTCCTTTATAATTCAGTTACAGTGGTGTGCAGTAATATGATGAAATTTGTTTGGCCTTGAAAAATATTGCGTCATCCGTGATTGCATAAAATTTTCATCACGCCCAGACACTATTGTCTCGACTGTCGATTAGTTGTCCTACGGTCATTGTCTGCAAAGGACGTTACTCCAAGGAAGCGTACGAAAATTGTAACGCTGCACGAACACAATGGAAAGCCTTACCAGTGAACAAATCAAAGTACTATCGACTGGCTTAGAAAATCTCCTGATTTAAATCCACTCGAGAATCTGTTGTTAGTCTGCAAGGAAAGACTTTGTGGAATGGACGAAGTACTCACATATGCACTGTGCCATGAGTAAAAAGAGTAAATAATAACGGAATTATTCGTTTTGTTTTAAATATTTTGCACAAGGGTGACATTACGAGCTAATTCACTCTATATTTCTTTCTTTCTTCCATATGTTCCGCTTCTTTTTTTCTTTGCTTACAAAGGTTTCACGTCGAAACATCGGTTCCCGTATCATTTCTTCCATATTTTATACTTCTTTCTTTCTTTCTTTCTTCCATATTTTCCACTTCTTTCTTTCTTTGCTTACGCGTGTATCACGTCGAAACATAGGTTCCCGTATTATTTCTTCCATATTTTATACTTCTTTCTTTCTTTCTTTCTTTCTTATTTTCCACTTCTTTCTTTCTTTGCTTACGAGTGTATCACGTCGAAACATCGGTTCCCGTATTATTACTTCCATATTTTATACTTCTTCCTTTCTTTCTTTCTTTCTTGCATATTTTCCACTTCTTTCTTTCTTTGCTTACGAGTGTAAATAAACTTGGGAAAGGTATAAATCTCCCTCTCTCCCAAACTATAGGTTAATTAGTTAGACTTGTTCACTAAACAATTATTAACTCTAAAAAATCCTTAAAATCTAAAAAATGTTCTGTCTTTAAATAACCTGTAAAGGGTCAATAAGCCGTAGAAAACGAATCATTCATTCATTCATTTTCTATATCAGTTCTATAAAAATGGCTGGATGTTGAAATATATAAAGAATCCATTCCAACAGCAGTTTAATATCCAATCTTTTAGAAAGACAAGACTTACAAGGTCTTTGAATTAAGTCTTCAAATTTATAATAACCTGTGGGGTAAATTTTTTTCATTGTTAATTTGATAGAGGAAAACATTTACAGAGAATCATGAAGACATTAATCTGATAAAAAGAGCCTATATAAAATTGATTTTACACAAATCTATCGGCAAATATTGGTAATGGTAATGGTAAAATAAGTATTGAAATATTATGTAGTATCAGTCTTCCAATATGGCAGTGTTGCTGGACAATCTTCTCACTGATGAAGAAGAATCTTGAAGTATCAGAAACATGATTCTACAGAAGGATGCTGAGAACAACACCATGGGCCGAACAAGTGAGAAACTACGAAGTTCTAGGGACAATGGTAACAAAAAGGACACTTAAGTTTAACATCAGGAAGAGACATTTGAAATCTCTGGAGCACATAATGAATAAAGAAGGCTTGGAAAATGTAAAACTCACAGGACACATTGAAGGTAAGAAAGACAGAGGAAAGCAAAACACAACCTACCTGACAACTTTCGGTAAATGGATGGCAGGTTTGGGAAAGATGACACAAAGACAAAAGTTATTAAGAGACAAGACATAGGTTTGGTTTGTTTTGTTTTACTTCATATCAACCATAATGGGTTATTTAATGCCGACAAGTTTGTTTGTTTTTTACTGCTGGTAATAATTTTTCCAAAAATGTATTGCTGCTAATATATATACATTATTTTCCAAAAATGTATTGCTGGTAATTTTTTGTTTAAATGAATGGCTGGTATTTTTTCCCCATAAATATATTGCTATTAATATTCCTTAAAGCACTGCGGGTAATATTTTTCCACAAAATATTTGCTGGTAATATTTTTTCCCAAAAATGTATTGCTCGTAATATTTTGCATTAATGGTAAAAAATTTTAAAAAATGTATTGCTGGTAACAATGCATTTTTGGTAATAATTTTTTCCGTCAAAAATTCGTTGATAATAATAATTTTTTACAAAAGAATATTGCTGCTATTAAAACCTATTATTACACTTTCATAGATTTTTTCCACAGTCTTTTTTTTGGTGGCGGGGGGGGGGTCAACTATTTGTTTATAGCTGTGAACCTAACAGGTGCTACCACTCCAAGTCAGGGTGGACCTGGGAACACTAATTAAGAGGTGCTTCCACGCTCCTCAAAACTTCCTGATGAGAAGCCTTGCTGTCGGATGTGATTTATCGTCCTACCCAGGACGCCTAATTTGGAGGGGTATCTTACCACTCTGAGAATGTGCAGTCAGCGGAATTCTGAAGTTCCAGACGACAAGGGTGTACAAAACATTGTGGACAGCCATGATCGCCAACGTCCTGAATGGACACTGCACATAGAAGAATAAGAATTGTGAAATTAGTCGTTAGCTTATAAGGAAACTTTCAAGATTTATTGACTGTACCATTAGCGTTACTGTCAGGTGAAATTTATAAAATCTTTCTCTAAAATACATTTTTTCCAGGAAGATATATTTCTCGAGTTCACTGTTATTGTTCTTTCCAGTATTGATGGAGATTTCCTTCTTAACCTTTGGTTTGAAGTAGTGTGGAACATCAACATCTCGATTATGTCATTATTTAATCTTTGGGTTACATGTGATATCCATTTAGCCGTTGCTGCAATTGAAGGTACTCAAATGATGTGTCTTCTGTCATTTCGTACAGCTCTTTACGAATTTGTTGTGCATTCTATAAGATCTGGTAAAGGGTCATCTTTAAGACCTGCATATTTCATTCATTTGAAGCAATTTTAATAATTGAAACCATTACACTTCTCCGTTTCAGGCGTCCTGGGTATGACGAAAAATTACATCCGATAGTAGGGCCCCTGATCGGGATATTTTGAGGAGCGTGCAACCACCCTGACCGAGGGTAGTTGAATTTTTTAGGGCCCCAAACAGGGCTCCGTAAACCATGAAAGTATAAAAATATATTTTTATAGTGGAAATAACAGCAATACATTTTCATAGTACAGTAGAATCGCTCATATCCGGAATCCCTCATATCCGGAGTGACTCATATCCGGACATGATTTTGATGTGTATATTTGAACTATTTGGGTGATATGTAACTGATTTGAAATGTCTGTTTTTCAGGAAATTTACTTTGGATAATTGCCTATGCTTATTGCACCTTAATGGCTTGGTGCAAAGGATGAAGGAATAAGAGGAAAAGAACAACTTTGGAGTCATTGCAAAACGTGAAAGTTTTAAACAGACTAGAAGCTGGTGAAAGTTCATCGTAACTAATGGCTGAATTCAACATCGGAAAGTCAACATTGTATGATATAAAACCTTCCAAAGAAACTATGCTCGAACATTCACACTATAACAATGAACAAGGAAATTAAAAAAAAATATGATTGTGATGAAACCTGAACTGAAATTGAAAAAGCTATTGAAAAGATTGTCAGTTTTATGGAAAGAAAACCAGCATTCAGCTATGACGATTGCAATAACGCACGCAGAGTTAAAATTGTCTTTCGTTTAAAAATGTCAAGAACAAAAGCACAACGAAACGCGGAAAAAGTTGAGAATGACATTAGAAGAGAAAGAATCATTATGCAACAGCAATTAATAAATCTTCGTTATATTATTTGTTTTGCATACGTGGCAGACTTAATTTAATGATTTTTCATTAACATTACATAGTTTATTTCTTTTTTCCTTAAAATCAATTCCGTTACATTTCACTCACCATTAGCTTATTTTGTTTACTATAAAACACTGAAAATAAATGTTAAACCTGATTTCAGTTCTTTTATTTTAATCTAAATTTAACCCTTTATATACAGACTTCTTAGTCCGGTTGTCAAGGATACAACTGTAATATAAATACAAGCAATACATTTTTGTAAGTGAAATTACTAATGCCAAAAAATTAAATTTCGACATTAAATGATCCATAAGGAGTTGATATGCTGCTAAACAATAATAAAATTTGTCAGTTTCAGTTAATATTTTATATAAATTTATTTTAATTATTATAAATTGATTATTGTATCTATATTTATTTCCTTCACTATTTTGTTATCATAATTTGATTCATTTTTATTATTGGTTACTTTCCGTAAATAGGATGCTCACGCTGTTTTAGCTATGATAGTAAGACGATACAAAAAATTAACATAAGCACCCGTGTCATGTTCTTATATAACTTTAGATTTAGTCTTTCATGCAGATGTCACGCATAGCATCCAACTCGTTCATAAATATCTAAGCTATCAGCTCGATTCAACCTGTTCGTGAGATCAATGATTAAAAATGGCTTCAAGCGAAGGAATCCTTTCGGATTTAGAAAAAGAAAATCCTTCATCAGACACCATATCAGTTTCGAGATCCTTATAGTTACCTATATAAAATATATCTATTAAAGAATATACTTTAACAGATACAATTTATCTGATGACACTAAAATCTTTATGGGAAGGCATTTTTGACATGTAGTTTTTAATCCAAGAGAAAAAGCCAAAATTGCACCTTCATGAGATCGCCAGAAAATGAACCCATAGCATGATAAAAATGGCCTTAAAGTTGACGAAAATAATTTTTATTTGTCTAACTGTTTATGCTATACTCAAGAGGAAAGATCAAAGTATTTTTTGATTATTTTTTTACTATTTTTATCATTTCGAGCCCGTCCAAAATTGTCGTTTAAAATCATGTTTTGTTTTTTTTCTGAAAAAATCGATCGTCAGTCATTTTTCCAATTTTTAAAATTTTATAAACAAAAGTTAATTTTTCCGTTTAAAATTCTGCCAAGAAATAGTTACACATTTTTTTTAAATTTATTTTTACAAAATTTTAAATTTAAATGTTTATTTAACATATTTTGAAAGAAAGCATTACTTACTTTACGCGCTGAAAAGTGTACTTTAAAAAAAAAAGACAGCGTGTTTGAACAGCAGTGACACATTCGAGGTGTCGATAGATGCTGTCATCAAGTATTGACAGCTTACGCGACCTAATTTCATCGTACGGATGGACAAAAGTGAAATAAATTAGCTTTTCATTGAACCAAAGAGATTTAAAAGTAAAGTTTAAAAGAAGTGTTTTAACGGATGATGGAAAACGTGACACCGAAATCCGAAGTACCGGAATTTGCCTTCTAACAAAAATAAAGTATTAAGAAACGAGAAATGACATTCGAAACAACGAAAAGTGCACGGAGATCAAATGTAATATCAGTCCTCCTAAATGGCAGTGAATGCTGGACAATTTTCTAACAAGAGAAAAGGAGACTTTAGGCAACAAGTTCTACAGAAGGATGCTGAGAATTCTCTGTGGGGCGCCCGTAAACAACAAAGTGTTTAAGGGGATCGGAGAAAAAAATACTTAGAATTAGAAAGAGACAGTTGAATTTAAAAAAAAAATAACATAATGGAAAAAGACGAGAATAATATGACGGACGGGGCATACCGAAGGCCAGAGGGACGGACAAAACAGTAAGTGGCCTATTTAATGGACTGGTGTAAATAGATGGCAGGACAGTGAATCATTGCTAAGAGAGACAATTGAGAGGAAGTTGTGGAGATCCATAATCAACCCCGTTCTGAAGGGAAACGACACAGAGAAGAATTTCAGCTAATTTTAGTAAGTGTGGAAATGAGAAGTAGAAGTGAATTAAAACAATAAAAGAAAAAAAAATGTCATTTCAGAATTCGAAGACAGCTACAACTGAACTAAATACCAGATATGTCATCATCCAAGATGTAATTCTGGATGATGGAGGCAAAAAGTTTGAACTAAGTAACCCTATGACAAACGATAAAAATTTATGAGGTAGAAACTTTTCACCTCTCATCCGCGACATGTTCGTATATTTATAAGAGCATTGAATGTTATTCGACGATCCAATAACGAAAGAAGAAGAAGAAGAAGAAGAAGAAGAAGAAGAAGAAGAAGAAGAAGAAGAAGAAGGCATAGTAGGCGAGGCGTAAAAGTACCCATCCTCGGGGAATAGTTATTCTGTTCATCACTTGACCAGCGCTAAACTTCTTGCCTGACGACACAAGGGAGTAGGAAAAGAAAACACCGCAGGAGTACTATTTTTCTGAAGTTTGCATTAAAATGTCTCATTCCAGCCAATAACCTACTATCTTTCTTAAAGCGTAAAAAAAGAGGTTTTAATAAAAAGACAGCAAAAAAAAACACGGAAAAGGCGGATCTACTGAATGGATAAGTTCATATGAGCTGCAGAAAATTCTCAAAGGAAACTTGTCGAACATGTCGGTCCTACTCCAGTCAAGCAAGTCATAGTATATTTCATGGTGAAAATTATTCGTTCTGGGCCACCAACATTTACTGGTAAAGCAGTATCACTTTAAAACGCTAGTTGACATGTTTTCTCAATTTTCTATAACGATATCTTTTCCACATATGAGTGGAAGCTATTCACCTGCGGTTTGCGTTGTTTGGATATTTAAATATTTATTTTTTTATAATTCCCTTTAGATGTATGTCAATGTAATTAGTGCTCCAAATTGCATTAGTTACCCCGTCTCTTAACACTATCTTTTATAAATAAGGCCCAATTTCGTCTGTGTGTCCTCAGTAGAAGAAAACAGACGATAACATTAACTCGTAATGATTGATAACTGGCCTTTTATATATATTCTTAACAAATGGAATGTACAACATTAGGGGTGATATTTCACTTGCATAACAATTTTTAAAAGCATATTGAAATACATTTTTCATCTGTTACTTGTATTATTACATTATTCGGACTGATATTCCAATGGTCACGGTCATATTCACAACGTTTCGGTTGTACTCTCCGGACTTTTTCAGGTGATTGGAATTTCGAATCGAAACCTTTATTTCGTCCACCGAGGTAGATTATTTTAGTCCCACGTGCCATGCCTCTTCCGGATATCACAGTTATTTCCCTTTAACTAAAATCTCCAAGTTTTGGTTCACTACTGCTGTACCCTGGCATTGAACTCACAACTCCTTGGGTCTAGTCCCAGGATCTAACCAACGTCTTTATGCACACAGCCATGTGTCATTGAGGAAGAAGGCCGGATCGTACAACGGCCGAAACGAATATGACAATGAAGATGAGGATAACAGTCCGAATAATGTAAATAATGCAAGTAATCATAATACCTCATCTCAGAGATATAGAGACGAAAATGTTGTGAATATGGCAATGAAGATGAGGATAACAGTCCGAATAATGTAAATAATACAAGTTATCATAATACCTCATCTAAAAGATATAGTGGCTGAAACGTTGTGGATATGGCAATGAAGATGAGGATAACATCCCGAATAATGTAATTAATACAAGTAATCATAATACCTCATCTCAGAGATATAGAGGCCGAAAAGTTGTGAATATGGCAATGACGATGAGGATAACAGTCGGAATAATGTAAATAATACAAGTAATCATAACACCTCATCTCAGAGATAGAGACAGATATTTCATCTGTGTTATCTATTTGTTATTCAATTTTTGAAAATTGCAATATACAGAGTGTGTTTTGTTGTAACCCCTTGCGTCTTATTGACATTATAGCCTGTTTGTGGTGAATTGATTAAACATATTATATTGTTTATGTAGAACTCTTTGAGAGAATGTTCCTCTATTCGAAAAGTTGTTTGGATTGATAAAGATTTTGGCCGCATCCGACCAAAATATTTTAGAAATCGATTGATGACCCCACCTCCTCTTGTATTTTTGCTCAAATTTGCTTTTGTTCCAAATTAGAAATAACGTTTACCACACAAGCATTTTTCTCCTGTTTTATTTGTGACATTCTTACGTAGGTATAGTGCTTCATCTCTCTCGCCATAACATAAACTCCGCATTTAAATGCTGTCCGCATCCAATCGCTGCTCGTGTGATACTGGCATAGCTATGCTACCTCTTTACCTGTGACACAACACATACAGTGAGGTTCGATAAAAGTGACTCACCTGATTTTTTTTTACCAAATGTTCTCTTCTCCGATGAAACGAAAGTTGAGCCAAATTCAAAGGATAAGCGATCTAAAATCCGAAGAAGAAGCTTTGAAAGCTCTTTGAATTTAGCAGTAAGTACTGTCAAGCATCCGTTCAGTATAATGTTCTGGGGATGCTTTTCTTTTCATGGAACTGGTTTCTTAAAACCTATTGAAAAGACCCTCAGGAGCTAGCAGTACAGGAGAATTTTATAATCTTGTCTGCTCCCTTCTGCTGAAAGGATGCAAATCGACCCCACCAAGCTCATTTTCATGCAGGATAATGCTCCCTGTCACAAATCAAAATTGATGAAGGAATACTTTGATGAGAAGCAGGTGAGTGTTATGACATGACCGCCCCAATCTCCTGACCTAAACCCCATAGAAAACTTATGGAGCATTATAAAGTACAGGCTCTCGAGAAAGCAGTTGAGCAATAAAGAGGATTTGATTGTGAATTTCATATCCGAATGGAATTCAATGCTTGGAGATGAGATTTGCCAGAACCTAATGAAGTCAATGCCAAACAGGTTTGAAAAGATTATTCAAAATAAAGGAGGACCCATAGATTATTAAATATTTCGAACTGTATTACCTATTATAAATAAATTATACCTCTATTATTCTTTATTTAAAGCTGTTCGGTTATGTTTCTATTGATTACTAGTTGCAGAAAATAAGTGAGTCACTTTTATTGCACAGAGATTTTTCCCTAAATCTCATTTATATCCAAAATTATAATTATCAATAGAATAGCTTAGGGTGAGTAAACTTTTTTACTAGGCGGTCGGGAAGGGCTCTTTATATTAGTAAAATTAAAAATTAGTTTGACCCCAAAAATAATAGGCGAAAAAAAATCTTTAAGTAAAAAAAATCCGGTGAGTCACTTTTATCGAACAGCACTGTACAGCGTCTACATCATTCTTTTTGTACATTTAACGGGAAAAAAAACTTCTGTGCGCGCACTGATGTCTTTAAATTTATATATTCATGCTGCAATATGATTTCACCATGACAGAACAGAAAAATACAACGGAAGTTATTGGGTCATGAAAGAAAAGACGGTTCGGAAGTACTTAGTGAAGGAGAGTTATATAAAAAACAGCGAGCAATTTACTTAACGAGTTTGAGAGACTGGATGGAAGAGAGGAGACAAGGAGTGATGGTAAATTGTCAAACGTGTGTAAATATTTACGGTAATGAGAAAAGACGTGCTAGAGAATTTAACACTCACAAGGCATATTGAATGTAAAAGTAACAGTAGAAAACTTCGTATTTAACGGGTTTGCGTGAAGAGATTGCAGAACAGCAATAAGGAAGGACGGAAAACGGTATCATATGACTGTAATCAAATACAGTGTGTTCACAAGTTAATAAACAAAATGATTGGGCACAAATCATGGACCAGAGGTGATAGAGTAATGGGAATAATATTTATTGAAAGGTAAAAGGATACCATTTTAGGATCTGCAACCATTTAGTCTCAAACATGAACCAAAAATGTCAAGAGAAGACCTAGAGTAGATGCTCCAGATGTCTGTCGTTCAGTTAAAGGTGCTATTGAATATAAAGTTGTATATAACGCATGCGCAATCTTCCTGGGTTATCGCTTGAATCTGTTCAGTGATGGCTGCCTTCAATTCAGCAATGGTGCGAGATTTGCCCTGGTAGATGTTGTCGTTTAGGAACCTCTGGATGAAGAAATTTTAGGGTGTGGCAGGTCAGGCGAGTGAGGTGTTCATTCCCCTTCAGCCTTGCGGCTGATGAGACGCTGCTCAAACTTTACACAGAGCCATGCCATGTTAACATTAGCAATGTGAGGAGGAGCATCATCCTGCTGGAACCACTGTTCCTTATCGTCAAGGTTTTCACGCTCCTCCAGCTCTCCACATGTGAGAAACCACTGCTTTGTTTCAACAATTATGTAAAATAAATTATGGAGAGCCATAATCCCACAAGTAGTGGAAGAAAGGATCTCTTTTTTGGTTTTTATGTGCCATATCCTTTTAGGATGTCTGCGATCATGACTCTCCAACTCCCTCTATCCCTTGCAGCTCTGAGAAAGCTCTTTCCCTCTGCTTTCTCCCCCCCCCCCGGGCTACGTTCTGTCATCCAACTGCTGAAGTTCGTCAGGTATGTCACGAGCTGCTTTCTCTTGACTCTCTTTCCCCCTATTTGACCTGTGAGTATCAGATTCTCTGGGCCCTCCATCCTCATTATGTGTCCCAAAAACTTCAGCTGCCTCTTCCTGATATTAATATTAAGCCTCCTCCTTGTTTGCAACCACTCTAAGACTTCATCGTTGCTCACATGTTCGGTCCATGATATCCTCAGCATCCTTCTGTAGAAGCACATCTCCGTCGCCTCGAGTCTCTTCTTTATCTTTGAGGAGATCGTCCAACATTCGCCGCCGTAAAGAAGAACAGATGTCACATAACAGCTGGGTATTCTTTTCTTTGTTACCAAAGAAATCCTCCTGTCTCGCAATACTCTGCTCAGCTTTTGGAATGTGTCCTTGGCCATCCCAGTACGTCAGTGTCGCATTCACGGCACCTAAATGATGATGATTATTACAAGTTAGATAAAAAAGTACGAGGGACATTCAATAAATAAGTTGAATTTTTCGGTATAAGGACTTCTAATACAGATAGAAGCTTACTCTTTTTTATTTATTTTTTTGTTTTACTTCTTTTTCACATGGATTTAATTTCTTTTGCAGATTAAAAAAAAACTTTGAGAGTTTTGGCGATTAACAAAGATGGCCGACGAAGAAGCATGCTTCAGGATTGAACAGTGGTCTGTTATCAAGTTTTTGGTTGCTGAAGGGTGCAAACCAGTTGAAAATCATAGGAGAATGTCAACTGTGTATGGTGCCACATGATTCAGCCAAAAAATGTCTACAAGTGGGTTAAATTGTTTAAAGAAGGACGGAACAGTGTTGAGGATGAAGACAGGCCTGGGAGCCCTACAGAAGTGAGGTCTCCTGAGGAGATCGAATCAGTCAAGGACCTCATTCAGTCTGATAGAAGGGTGGCAGTGGATGACATTGCAATGACTTTGAGCTTATCTGTTGGGACAAACTCAGGAGTCATAAGTCAGAAGGAGTCATCTTGCATCATGGCAACGCAAGCCCTTACACAGCAGCCCAAACGGTGCAGACCATCAACGAGCTGGGCTGAGAACTGCTCCCTCACCCCTCTTACAGCCCAGACCTTGACCCTTCAGACTTTCACCTGTTTGATCACTTGAAAGCGTTCACGAGAGGCACGAAGTTTAAAAGTGACGATGAAGTCAAAAGTGTTGTGAGCGACTGGCTGAGACATCAGTCCAAAGATTTTTACACTGAGGGAATACGAAGCTTGTGCACAGATGGGAAAAGTATGTGACAGTGCTGGGAGACTAAGTTGAAAAATTAAAAAAGTAAGCTTCTATATGTATTAGAAGTCCTTATACCGAAAAATTCACCTTATTTATTGAATGACCCTAATACTATTCGATATAAGGAAAGCATGCGCTTGATCGATCTGATTCTCTGAGTATAGTAAACAACAAAGAAAAAATTTTGCATGTTGCATTAGAAATGCGAAGTTATGACATTTGGATTAATAATGAAATCAAGGAACTCCAGAAGCGAAAGAACATCAAATCACAGATTCTGGCAAAACTCTCCCAAATTTTAAAATCTTTAATTATCCTCCATATTATAAAGAATAGAACAAATAAATGAAAATCATATCTTGTCACGAGTTCCCTCACCCATCAGAGTCATAAAGACATCAAATGTATTACAGCTATGATTGCCGTGAATGGTAAAACAGGAGTGCCGAGTTCAAGTTCAGACCGAGTATGTTGCGTTCAATTTCGCTCAAATAACCTTGAAAAAGATATAGCTACTTCCCACAAGAGTATGGACTAAATAACAGAACAGATTTAACTTTTTAGTCTTGGTTGGCGACCAGTCTAGGAGAAGGACAACTCTGAATTACAAAATATGGTTGGGCATGGGATTTGTAAAGTTTATTCGTAAAATATCTACTTGCTATATAAATCATAGTAACAGCTCGCATGGTGAGGCTGTGGCCTTATACTATACAGAGGAGACTAATGACTGTCAGCTGGTGGAAGCTTTACTAAACACTGTTGATGTGCAAAGGTGGCGTAAAAGAGAGCAATATTAATGAGCAAAAGAAGAAGAAGGAGGAGAAGAAGAAAAAGAAGAAGAAGAAGAAGAAGAAGAAGAAGAAGAAGAAGAAGAAGAAGAAGGAGAAGAAGAAGAAGAAGAAGAAGAAGAAGAAGAAGAAGAAGAAGAAGATGGAGATTCATGTGAAGAGCAAACAAACCGATATTCTGATCGCAAATATTTACCAGGAACAAGAAATAACAAACGCCATTTTGTTGCAAATTCATTATAGAGAGAAACTTCCCGCACCCTGAGAGGATAAGGCAATTTTCCTTGAATAATAGCCAAAAGAAAATCTCCCGCTATTACGCGACGGTAAACAAATTTTTATTCGCTTCACGCTCTTCAGTAAACAACAACATCATTATTATTATTATTGATGTTGTTTTTATTGTTAATACTAGTATTATAGGTGCCATTATTAATTTTAACAACAGCAAAATTGTATTATCATTACTATTATTATAGTTTTTATTGCTAATAATTTTATTGTTATTAATATTATTAATTTTAACATTATCATTATTATTATTGTTATTGTTGTTCTTACAATCCTTCTCCAATATTTTAGATATCATTGTTAATTATTATTGTTTTATTTCTTTTGGGTGCTATTTTTTGTATTTCTTTAAGGCATGGGCTACCAGGAATCTAGAACTGGAATTACGGATGTCATCATGTGCCACATTTATTAGATTTCGATTTCAAATCCTTGTATTATTATTATTATTATTATTATTATTATTATTATTATTATTATTATTATTGTTGTTGTTGTTGTTGTTGTTGTTGTTGTTGCTGCTGATGCTTTTATTACGAGTATTTAGATAACATTCTTATTTTTAACGCCATCATCATTATTATTATTATTATTATTATTATTATTGCTATTATTATGGTTTTTATTGTTAATATTAGTATTATAAATGCCATTATTAATTTTAACATAATTATTATTGTTGCTGTTGTTGCTGTTTGAAGTACTTTAGATACTATTATTATTTTTAACGCCATTATTATTATTATTATTATTATTATTGTTATTATTTTTATTTCCTTTGATATCTGGCTGATTGTGCTGTTGTACTTTCTCTGTCGTTTTGTTTCCTTTCTCACTAACATTGCATAGTCCTCAATGCTAACGCCGGATTTGATTTTACAGCTTATGCCCTTGTGTATAAGTGTGATACCAGGGCGATTGTTTTCCAATCGCTTGTTAGTCCTGGGTATGACGATAAATTACATCCGGCAGTAAGGCCTCTGATCGGGTGATTGGAGGAGTGTGGAACCACCTCTTACCTGTTGTTGTTTCCAGGTCCAACCTGACACGGTGTAGTAGTACCTGTTAGGTTCCTAGCTATGGGCAAATAGTGAACCCTCCTGGCAAATTAAAAACTATGAAAGTATAAAAATACATTTTTATAGTAATAATACCAGCAATATATTTTTATATAAAAAATTACCTATAATACATATTTTTAGTAAAATTATCAGCAGTACATTTTTAAAGCAAAATGACAGCAATACATTTTATAGTAGAATTACCAACAATACATTTTATAGCAAAATGACCAACAATACATTTTATCAGTACTTGAAGGCATACAATTACGTTAAAAATATATTTATTTGAAGCAATAAAATTGTGTTCAATTAGATTCCAGCATTAAATAATCCATAAACGTTGATATGCCGCTAGACCAAACCAACCAACTAAATTCAATCGCTTTTCAGTCAAAATGAGCATCACAATATGAAGTCCACTTGTTACTTTTTCCCTTGAGTGGCAGTAGTTTTACTAGTAGTACTAATAGTAGTAGTAGTATCTTTCCTTACTGAGACCTGTTTTTTTGTTGTTTTTTTTTTGTACAGAGAGGTTCACGCTCTACAAGGCCCAGAAGTCACTCGAAGTAAACGGTTACATAGTAAAAGGCAGTTTAAACATATAGGTGGGGGAAGATAACTGTTAAATGTAGACTTGAACAAATTGAAGTGACCGGAGAACCATTGTTTGGGTGTTGGTTCCACAGAACAGTGGTTCACGGGAAGAAGCTGTTCAAGTGGAACTCACTTCTCATCAATGGAATACAGAGAGAACATAGGGCCGTTTGCTAGAAGGTTCTTTGTATGGTAGGCTCTAGCTTAGAATTGGCGGAACCAGGGAATGTGGTTCGTCCAAGCACTTTCCATGATAGTGGCGATAGAACCGAGAGGCTTTCAACTTCCCGTCCGTCGGAGAGAGGTTGAAGGATGAAGAAAATAATTTGTCACCCACAAGGGCTCGGTTACGATTTTGAACTCTATCGGGACTGGAAAGTGGGGACTTGGCAGCTCCTGCCCAAATATGACAACAGTATTCCTTTTAAGGCGTAATCTGGCTTTTGAAAGGGTAACGGATAGCACGAGGAGTCAGGTACTTACTAGAGCGGTACAGGAAACCGACTATTTTTCCTGAATCATTACCGATGGATCGTATATAATAGTTCCACTTGATTTCAGGGGTGAGTTTAAGGCCCAATAGTCTCTTAGGGCAAGGACGCTCCCCCCGGGGGCGGGCATCAATTTATCGTGAATGTTGGTATTTCGGTGTCCGATCGGCGATGATGGAACGTAACTAGTTTGGTTTTCGAGGCATCGAATGCAACCAGCCAGGGTTCCCCCACTGAGTAGTTAGGGCTAGATGAGACGCGAGATCACCTGACCATCTCTGGTTATCACGAGGTATGGACGTGCACTCATATATCGTCGTATCATCCGCATATATATTTACAGATCTGACTATACTCTTAGGCAGATCATAACGCAAGGTAAAAAATACACGCATTCTCTTGTAACATATTTTGATGGTAAGTGATAATATATACAGTGTATATATTTTCTTACCATTGATAATACTCTCCTGAGAAGATGAGAACTTCCATCTTGTTGTTTATTATAATATTGATGTATATCCCAATACATATACTACCCAATGTTATCCTGTCGGTTTTGTATACCTTCACTGTCAGGAATGTACACCTTTGTGCAAATTAATTGAAACAAAATGAATAATTCCATTATTATATACAGTTTTTTTTTTAATTATTGATAACTCCATGACCGATATTTTTAAATGTTTACATCAAGATTCTTTTAATAGTATTTTGAAGATCTTCAAAGATACATTACAATCTGCAGAAACAGACATGTTAATAAGAAAGAACGTTCATTTTTGTGATATCTGATCACAATGTCTGAGCGATTAGCTTTGATCGTTGTGTCTGCGTGAATTGTAAAATCCCAAAAACTTTTTACAGGTCCTATCTCCGTAATAGGGCCTGGGTGGTATTCATAACAATTAATTACATTTTTATTTCCGTAAATGTTGCATATTTTCAAATGCAGATATTAGCCGACTCGGTCATGCCGAGGTTTATATTCAATGGGTGCCAATATCGTGCAACTTGATAAAATAAGATCAGTTGTTTCGAGATATTGAAATAATCTACATTTTGGGGCTAACCCAATTTCTCAGTGTGTGTGATTGGTAATTTCTAGTTAGCAAGCATTGGTCCTGTGCAGCAAGAATAAAACCTTCGATTCCAGCTTTTAACCCTG
Source organism: Acanthosepion esculentum (assembly GCA_964036315.1). Classification (NCBI taxonomy): domain Eukaryota; kingdom Metazoa; phylum Mollusca; class Cephalopoda; order Sepiida; family Sepiidae; genus Acanthosepion; species Acanthosepion esculentum. Next base: position 122,066,971 of record OZ038482.1, on the reverse strand, counting down.
CACTACGTAGCCACTGATGTGTAAGGAGTTTGTCTACATCAGCTTGTTTTGTACGGACAGAATATTGATTATGAAGAGGTTTATCTTAACACCGTTTCTGCATTTGGTACATTGCATTTACTTTTTTCCTTTCAGGCTCTTTATCGCTGCAGTAGATGCATTATATTTTGTTTGCATTTATTCGCCCACTTGAAATTCCATTTTGTATTTGTTGGCTTCCTTTATTACCGAATACGGTTTCTTAATTTTTCCATGTTTTTGACACAGATCATCATCCAGTTTCTGTAGTTTCCAGGTATCTTTGATGACCAATTGTTATAGCTTTGTAAGACAATTCTAATTGAACTAATCATCTGCTTCCCTCGGATCTGGTCACCTACAGGCGATCCATCGGATGAAGCATGCGATGACAAGTGAGAAGTTTTTTCGTCTTGGCATCCGTTCGTTTAATCTCACCTATGGCCCAGTTAAGAATGTTGAAACTGTATTGCACTACAGAGACAGCCAAGGTGCTTATAGCTGGTATTCTGTCTTGCGAATTCAACTCCGTATTTAACACCAGACGCACACGTCTGTAGCATTCTTTTCTTAATTTCTCCTTCACTGATTGCTATGTATATATCCGTTTCTTCTCATTCAAGTTACCTAAAATCCGTGGCAAAATCTATTGAATGCATTTCTGTAATTCTTCCTTTCTTGAATCTTACTTTGGTGCATTTATCTTATCCAAAATCTATACCTATGACGTCACTGAAACATTTCACAGTATTCATTGTCGGATATCCAATCATTTGGAAGTGACCGTGTTTTTGATGCGATTTAGTTATTATATGCGTTCTCAAAGTTCCATGCTATATTTTTAAAAAATTACTATCACCGAGGAGACCTTGTACATTTCTGTTGAAACTTGACTAATGCATGGAATAATAATGCAACACAAAATGTACTTAGAACAAAATGTATTGAAACAAGAAAGTGTACACAATATTTACATATAGTCTTTTGTATATTCCTGGGAAGACCGTTCCTGGAGAATGTGTTGACTGAGTCGCAGTCGGGCAGAGTCTCTGGTTGAATCTCTTGATTCGTTCCCCTCTCTTCCCGGTACCAACCATATTTATATGGTCGGTACTCCACTATATAAAATTAGGTGGATCCTACCACAACAATTTCCAAAGCCTTAAGGATCCAAGAGTTTATTATTATTATTAATAATAATAATAATAAACAAAGCCAACCACCCAGACATTGTTATTAGAGACCACAAACAAACAAATGCCTCCTTATTGATATGGCAGTTCCTGCCATATGTATGTATCTTTGAAGATATTCAAAAAGCTGTCAAAATACAAGGACCTTGAAATAGAAATCTCAGAAATGTGACACATGGGAACATCAACAATTCCTGTTGTAATTGGAGCCCTAGTATTGTTTGGAAAAGATTCCAGTAGACTAATTGAAGGGATTCCTGGAAGTCCATGCCTCAAAGAGATACATGAAATTGTTCTTTCCAGTTCCATCCACACTTTACGAAAGGCTTTATCTATGTAATCTTTTTTGTCAGTGGAATGTGTCATGGTACCATTTCTAATCTTAGGTCCCTGGGAGAGACCCGGAAATAAATGTGTAAACGCCAGAAACCAAAGAAAATAATAATAATAATAATAATAATAATAATAATAACAATAATAATAATAATAATAATAGTTTGCCCTTGTTTTGTATAGTATGAATTGCCGTCAAATTTCAACCCGAGACTTAAAAGTACAACATGTTTGTATTTGCATCAAAAGATTCAAACAGTTTAGTTGCCATGCAATCATACAAATAAATGTAATTCTGTTCCCTACATGGAGAAGAATCAATGCAATGTCAGAAGTATCCATGAGCATTCATATTTTTTAGTGTTACCTAGAATCTGTTCCACGTGTTTTCTGTCTTTTAGATATAATTCCCAAATTACCAATGACAACAGATAATCCCGCTTGCCTTCAGATGCTACATTCTACTGTTTTCTATCTCTGGATACTTGTATTTACTGATTTTCTCAAAGGTTTTCAAATATGTGCAATATCTACAAGCAGACATGTATTTTCAATATGATTTTTCATAATTTGTCTGGTTGTTTTGGATGAATATATTATTATTATTATTAAATTCATTTATTATTATTGTTAGTAGTAGTAGTAGTAGTAGTAGTAGTAGTAGTAGTAGTAGTAATTGATGTACTCTCCGATTCTGAGATGTTTAGTCTAGGTGATGATGAACATATCTCATTTCCTACCCTTTTTTTAAGTATTCCACCCCAAGCAAGGCGGGAAGCCACTAGCACGCAAGGGGTTACTGAGTTGGAGCGAGAACAAAGAGGACTGATTGAGGAAAGGATGAAGAGGTTAGGGGAGAGATCAAGCTATCTGGAGACGTCGATTGACATTAGATTTTAATAGTTTGAGAAAATGTGGAGGGATTTCCACAGGCGAGAAGTGCGAGACATGAAGCTATTGGAGTAGAAGACACAGCTACATTTTCCTATCTAAAAATATGTTCCTCAGCACCTGATCTATTCCAAGCAGCCTTGCCACCTGCGCCATCGGAATGATGTTAGATATCTCCAAGAAGACTTGCAAGAGAGAAGGCTTCTTGGAAAGTGTTTGGAGTATATCAAACAAAAAAAGGAAAAACAATGCTGCATAATAATTCTCTGAATTTCCCATGCCATCCCTTGTTAACGCTGTATTTTGGCCTGTGTCTCCATGATCTTATTCCAGCGTACGGCAGTGTCTATCCTGAGCCATTAATGACTGTTCTTCTACGTAAGTTGGATAATCCAGTCATTTGGAAGTGGTCATGCTTTTGGTGTGATTTAGTTATTATGTGCGTTTTCAAAGTTCCATGCAATATTTAAGAAAAATTACTATCACCCAGGAAACCATGTACATTACCAATGCCTTAAGGATCCAAGAGTTTATTATTATTAATAATAATAATAATAATAATAATAATAATAATAATAATAATAATAATAATAATAATAATAATAATAAACAAAGTTAACCGCCCAGACATTGTTATTAGAGACCACAAACAAAAAAAGTGCCTCCTTATTGATTTGGCAGTCCCTGCAGGCTGTAATGTATCTTTCAAGATCTTCAAAAAACTGTGAAAATACAAGTACCTTTAAACAGAAATCTTAGAAATGTGGCACATGGGACCATCGACAATTCCTGTTGTTGGAGCTCTAGGTTTGGTTGGAAAAGATTCCAGTAGACTAATTGTAGACTAATATAACTACTTCAATAACAAATATTACAACTGTTACTAATACTATTACCACTTAATACTCATTTCGAAACAGATAATATTCATTCTTTTGGTATTTTGAAAACAAGAACTGAAGGAAGTGCATCTGAATGTTACCCCATGCCTTTAAAAAAAATTCATTTCGATCAGCACCATTGTATCGTCTCGTTTCGATTCAAAATAACATTACATGACAAACGATAAATACTTCCCCCACTGTCTTCACAGTACATTGTTTTCCATCTTTCAAAAAAATAAATATTTTAAAAAGAAAACCGTTTCTTTTTGCCGCCATCTGTGTACACATTTCGAGTTTTGAACGAAACTCAGCGGCGTGTTTCCCGATGCCCTTCATTCGATTGCAACAAAACACGACACGAAATATTTCGCGATCTTTTTATTTATAGATCATTGAGGAAAAGAAAATAGGAAGAAGGACTAAAAAAAAACTTCTGGCTAAAATTCAACATTAAAAAATAAAAGAGAACAATAAACTGTGAGGAAAAAAGAGTAAAAAAAGAAAGAAAAATGGGGAAGTGAAAAGAAAAAAGAAGGAAGATATATATAAAGCAAGCAAGAAAATAACAATAAAGAAAGAGAAACAAAGAATGAGCGAAAATAGAAAGACAGAAAGAATATAAGAATTGAAACAATCAGACGAGAAAGAAAGCAAGTCGTAAAGAGAAAGAAACAAATAAAATCAAAGAAAGAAAGAAAGAAATATATGCAAACAAGAACTAAGCAAAAGACAGAGAAAGAGAGAGAAAATGTGAAAAAAGAAAAACATAAAAAAGAAAATATAAGAAACAAAATAAGTAATCAAGTAAAAATGGAAGACATTAAGAAAGAAAGAAAGAAAGAAATATAAGCAAACAAAAAAGAAAGAAAGAGAGAAAAAGAAAGAAAACGTGCAAAAACAAAGATAGATAAAAGAAAATATAAGAAACGAAATGAATAATCAAAAAAAGAAAAAAAAGCAATTAAGAAAAAAAAAGAAAGAAAGAAAAATATAAGCAACAAAAATACAGAGAAAAAGAACGAAAACGTGAAAAAAGAAAAACAGAAAAAAGTAAAATATAATAAACGATTTAAGTAATCACGTAAAAAAGAAAGGTAGAATTTAAGAAAAGGAAGGAAGAATTTAAGAAAAGAAAGGAAGAATTTAAGAAAAAAAAGGTAGAATTTAAGAAAAGAAAGGAAGAATTTAAGAGAAGAAAGGAAGAATTTAAGAAAAGAAAGTAAGAATTTAAGAAAAAAAAGGAAGAATTTAATAAAAGAAAGGAAGAATTTAATAAAAGAAAGGAAGAATTTTAGAAAAGAGTGGAAGAATTAAAAAAACTAAAGGTAGAATTTAATAAAAGAAAGGAAGAATTTAAGAGAAGAAAGGAAGAATTTTAGAAAAGAAAGGAAGAATGTAAGAAAAGAAAGGAAGAATTTAATAAAAGAAAGGAAGAATTTAATAAAAGAAAGGAAGAATTTTAGAAAAGAAAGGAAGAATTTTAGAAAAGAAAGGAAGAATGTAAGAAAAGAAAGGAAGAATGTAAGAAAAGAAAGGAAGAATTTAAGAAAAGAAAGGAAGAATTTAAGAAAAGAAAGGAAGAATTTAAGAAAAGAGTGGAAGAATTTAAGAAAAGAATGGAAGAATTAATTAAAAGAAAGGAAGAATTTAAGAAAAGAAAGGAAGAATTTAAGAAAGGAAAGGAAGAATTTAAGAAAAGAAAGGAAGATTTTAATAAAAGAAAGGAAGAATTTAAGAAAAGAATGAAAGAATGAAGGAATATAGGAGGAAAAAAACGGGGAAAAAAGCTCCGAATGAAAACTGTGAGGAAGTGATAGAAAGAATTGTTAGGAAAGAAAACATGAAAGAAACCAGTCAAACCCTAGAAACCTAAAACTTGCAGGGAACTGACACATGAAACCAGCGAAGTAGCGTGTAAAGAAGCCAGAATTTAAGGAATACAATTTAAACAGCAGAAATATTATTTCAACATTAAACGGAATTCGTATTAAAAAATGTTTACAACATAACAGTACCTCGTTTATACATTCCTTTATCAAATCAGTTATTTTGTTTTAAATCTAATTCAAACTCACCGTGTAACAAACACACACACGCACGCACGCACACACACACACACACACACACATATAACTATATAATAATAATAAAATATACATATAAAAACACACATAGACACACACACACACACACACACACTCACGCACACACACGCACTGACACACATATATAACTATATAATAATAATAATAAAATATTTATATACAAACACACATAGACACATACACACTCACACACACACGCACACACACATATATATATTAGGTTGGTGCAAAAATAATGTCGTTTTCTCACATATGTTACTTATGTAAATAACGACATTATTTTTGCACCAAACTAATAATTATATGATAATAATAATAATATATATATACAAACACACATAGAAACACACACGCGCGCTCTCACACATATATATATCTATATAATAATAATAATAATAAATATATATACACACACACATAGATACACACTCACACTCACACACACACACGCACACAGACATATATATATATAACTATATAATAATAATAAAATATATATACAAACACACATAGACACACACGCGCGCGCTCTCTCACACACATATATATAACTATATAATATATATATATATATATATATATATATATATATATATATATATTCATACATGTTTCATTAAATAATATAGATAAGTGTTGTCTATATATTTTATGTAAGTTTTTTTCATATAGTCTGATAAGCTTAATAATATTATCATTAAACAATGAAAGAAAATCACAATACTGATACATATTTTTTTTAATCCAATCTAAGATTTCGGCTTACATAAGCCATTATCAAAGATGACAATTACAATATATTTAAGCAATACACGAACAAGAAATTGATGATAGTCTTGTTTGTTTACATGGATGGTTTCCAAGCAACGATAAATACGTGCATATATATATATATATATATATATATATATATATATATATATATATATATATATATATATATATATATATATATATGTAAGCAAATGTGTGGATGTAGATCCGACGGTATGATGAAAATGTGGAAAAGACAAAGCAAAATCCGAATATGTGAGTTTACTGTTTTTATTTTGTTTTTGTTTTTGTTATTCTGTCGACGTCAGACGTTTCGGTCAAATAGACCTTCTTCGGGACATGGTTAATGGAGACATATTTATATTAGATTTAAGTTTGATGGAGAGACGATATATACAGGACTGGTCAGAAACAGAAAAACTGAAATTCTAAAGTCAAGTATTCTTTCTTAGAGTCGGATATGCTGGCGTCGCGTGGGCGGTAACTACGAAGACCTGCGCACAGGGAAAAACAGTAAACTCACATATTCGGATTTTGCTTTGTCTTTTCCACATTTTCATCATATATATATATATATATATATATATATATATATACAAAACACACATAGACGCACACACTCACACACACACTCACATACACATATATGTAGACATTCTAACTAAGATCCATAGACAAAAGAATCTTTAATGAGCATTTATAATATTGGGATTGTGTTTTGTATCTTTGAAGATGTCGTGTGTTTCTTTTTCTCATAAATAAGCTGGCCAACAGTGGACATGTACGTCGTTAAACGAAAGCCGTTGGATACATTGCAATGCTCTCGGTCAGTCCTTCTCTAATTCACTGATATGGCCGACCGGCATTTTTTTTCTCAATGTGTCACGGACCTTTAATATTTCGTGGTAATATTAATTTATACCGTAAACGGTATATATAATGAATATAATAAAAGTTGACTATTTTTTATCTTCCATTTATTTTGCAAAGAATTATTCAATATCAACACATATAAAATGTAATAAAAAAAAAATAAGCAGTTTATTAATAGAAAAACAAAAAATTATATAACCTTAATCTTAACAAATGATTCCTTAGCATGGTCAGGCCGCGTACCGATAGCTGATGGTTCGCGTACAGGCACCGATCCGCGGACCACGACTTTGAGTAGCACTGCTCTAGGTAAATATATTCTGGGGAAAAATAGAGCCTATTATTCACTGGAAGATACATCGACACGTACCATTTTCTCTGCCAGCATTAAAATCATGTATACATTTTCTTAGAAATAAGTCTTCGATCACATTTATGAATTAAAGACTATGGTAGACAAGAATTCCTAGCCTTGAGTGATAACTAGTGTACGAGAAAGTAAAACGGGCCTCAACTCTTTCCGAGGAAAATGGTAATTCATAAATTATCAAGAAGGGTTATCAGTGAAAAATTATGACCAAGAGAGTTTTCTCGTTCTAATGTTTTCCACTAACATGAAGTGGAAGGATTACCAGAGAGCCCTCCGCGGGTCATTACTGATAATGGATTTGATCCCAACTATCTGTAAGGTGGGATCAAGCCTGTTGTTGCCCATGCAGTATGTACCCCTCATCACGTCGCTGGGGCTCCAACTCCAAATGTTTAGCTGTATCTTGCCAGGGTTACATACAGTTTTGAATTTAGAGTTACTTTCTCCTAGACCAGTTGCAACTCAAGGCTATAGAACCTAGTCTGTCCTGCTATTTACCCATAGCTTGGGGGAGAATAAGAGGACCCTTACCTTTCCCAAGAATATTAACAAGTAAGTGAATGTAATGGATCCGACTGAAATTCGAACTCGGCTGTCCGATTCCTCAATCCGAGCCGCCCCACCCCCAACAAGGATTACAATGAATCAATTACCCGGTCTGCTGCTAGGTAAGTTGATTTACTGTTCCGTTCCAGATATTTTTTTTCTCGACGGAATCCATCTTGCCCATTTATAAATTAATAAAGTTTGTTCATCGAATATTTCTTCTCTGATGCTCCTGCTATATGTCTCGAGATTCTTTACAAAAATCCAAACAAGGAACGAAAATGATATCTACTCTGATAATTTTCGAAAAGACACAAGGAAGTTAGGTTACAACGGTGGCAAAGAGACTGATGATGAGATGCTAGGTCGAGTTCAATAATATTACAGATTCTTATTCGGACTTTGTAAAAACTTTTTCCAATGTTTTTCCTTAATACGGACTGGAACCACGGTGGTGTAATGGTTGACGACTCGAGCCGAGTTCGAAATCCAGTTGAGTTCATTACATTCACTTACGTGCAATTAACCTTGGAAACGGTACGAATTCATATCTCTACACCCAGCTATGGTTAAATAGCAGAAAAGACTGGGATCCTCTAAGCCTTGGGTAGCAACCGGTCTTGTAGAAAACTCTAAATTCCAAACCAGCCGGAAGAGGGTTAGGCTCCGCCAGGCAACATCACAACTGCTGGGGTTGTAGCGCATGTGGTGCCTCATCTAATGGGTCACTGGGCTCGTAATCATGATATTGAATCAGTTGCAAAGGCTGCTGCTAAAACGTTGTTACACTGTGTCTTTGATAGACAATTTGTCACACCTATCTTACTCATTTATAAGTTTACCAGTCAGATCTGGTATCTAGGTGGTTCGTTATTTTTAATTTCCAAGCTATTCGTTCTTTTTTCTTATTCTTCTTTTCTTTTTGTATACTGTTATTTTTTTTTTTTTTTACGTTCTTGCAAGTACTTCAGCAATGCTTATTTAATTAATGTTTTTACATTAATTTGGGACACAAGGCCGAAGGGGAAGTGGAGGAAGGCTAGCCAACACTGACTATGCTACACCTATCTAATCTAGTTCAAAGTGTTTCAGCAATGATAGACATAACAGATATTTTCATATTCCATATTATTTTCAACAGGCTTACGAATTTACAACATTGCCATGTCTTTACAATTTTTTAAATTATGGAATGCGATGTGAACAATCATCAAACAAATTTTATATTGGCAATGTTAATATGAGTTAATTTTAATGCTATGTCTCTGTTATATTGGAAGAAATTGTCGCTGTCGACACTTGAGTTTATACATAGATCGCCAGTGTGCAAACACAGGCGATCCCATTATTGAATTAAGCAGACCACGTGACCATAGAGGAAAAGCACATCTGGGAGGGAGCGTGACGTCTAATCGATCGCCATTTCTGTTCTATCCTTTTCTTTATACAGATCGCTATTCTCTTCTCTAAATTATTCTCCATATGGATTACTATTCGGTGTTACCTTGTGAGCGAGTATTATCAAGCAAGTGCTATTAGTGCGAGTGGTATTCGAAGGCGTCTGACACCAGTATTGTTCAACGGCGTTACTATAGTTTGTATCTGCGATTACAAAGTCTCTCCTACAACGAGCATTACGAAAGTGACAACGAGTATTCGTTGACATTACAAAGGTGGCACCGTGTGTTTGTTGACATCCCGAAATTCTCTTCAGAATATAGGTAGGCAACGTTCTCCACAGCTTCTGACATTTTGAATTTCTTTGTGAACTGCCATAACTTCTTGGGGGAGATAGTGCAGTGGTTTTCGGTTGCCGTATGTCGGGTTTTGCATTCGCGTCAATTAGACGAACTGCTAAGGCTAACGAGCTCAGCCTAAGCTGCTATTTAATCCATAGCTGGGAGAGAAGAGAGAGAGAGTCATGTCTCAAGTGTATTTGTATGAAAGAAAGCAGCAAATTAAGGTGTTTAAATGTTGCTACACAGTTTCAGTTACTGCGTTAATAGCCGGTACACTACCTGCACTACTTCGGTTATATGAGCAATGGTATGTAAACAAAGTAAAACAAAGTCATATTACCTTAATATTAATGTTCTTCATCAAACCTGGGATAATAATAATGCCTAAGGTTGAAGCAGTTAAGTCTTACGGTAATGTTGCGTGCAACTCTTATCTTCACCTTTTAGTGATTGAAAGATTGATTTGTTTTGTTTTTTATGTTTTATCAACCCTTTGCAGGTTAATTAAAGCCGCAAATTATTTTTAGATTGTAAGAAAATTTTGGAGATAATTGACTCATTGATACACAAGTCCAACTAATTAACTCATAGCTGAAGGGAGGAGAAGTGAATTCATGCCTTCCACCTGGGTATTTGTGTATCAGTGAATATAACGAAGTCGACTGGAATTGGAACTTAGTTCTATGATCACCAATTCTGAACTGTTACCCATTACACCACCTGTAATTCTAATACCTAAACATTGCAATACTAATTTTGCGGAAGTTGGCAAGCTGATAACTTTTCAGCATAACCAATGTGTTTGCGTGTGCAGATGTGTATCAGTCAGTAGGTCTGTCATCTAACAGGATTATAAGCTGAATTTAGATTTGAAATATATGTATAGATGTGTGTGTGTGTGTGTGTATGTGTGTGTTTGTGTGCGTGTTTGATTTGTTTTTTGCAGGTTATTTGACTAGGCTGCATGTTGCTTGATTTGGGTTAACATACAAAAACTGGTGTTTCAATGTGATAGGGCTGTAAGCCGTATGTGTGTGTTTGTTTGTGTGTGTGTGTGTGTGTTTGTTTGTGTGTGTGTGTGTGTGTGTGTGTGTGTGTGTGAAAAACTCCATATATTTTTTTGCAAGTTATTTATTTAGCGATTTATTATTTAAAATATTTTAATTTTTTATTATTTAAAATATTTTAATATTTATTATTTAAAATATTTTAATATTTATTATTTAAAATATTTTAATATTTTTTATTTAAAATATTTTAATATTTATTATTTAAAATATTTTAAAAGCGAATGACTGATTTGTTTTTTACGGTCTATCAACCTTTAACACGTTAATTAAAGATGCAAATTATTTTTAGATTGTAAGAATGTTTTTGAGATAACAATGGCTTACTGATGAATTCTTACTAATTAACTCATAGTTGAAGGGAGAATACGTGGTTTCATGCCTTTCTCCTGGATATTTGAGCGTAAGTGAATACAAAGAACTCAACTGGAAATGGATCTCGGCTTTACGATTCCCAATTCCAAGCCGTTATCCATTACTCCCATAAGAACAGCCAAGTTACAGCACCTGGTATTCCCAACCGATCACCAGACGAAATGTTGCTTAACTTCGATGATCGTTCGAGAACCGGTATTTCAATGTGATATGACCGTAAGCCTTCACGATTTACCGTTTCATGTCTCGCAAATAGTCTCGATATTTTATCAGCATTACTTGTTATATTACGATTTGTCTTGTTATTATTCTTATTAGCTATTACTATTAGCTGTTCAGTTAGTTATCTGTCATGCGTGAGACACGCTTAGGCGATCATGTATCTTTCGATACATGACTACGAGGCAGATTTTTTCCCGCTGTAGGTTGCCATTACTTTCTGCCACCCAAGGCTATAGAACCCGGTCTGTCCTGCTATTTACCCATAGTTGCGGAGAGAAGAGGATTCGTACCTTTCCCAAGTAAGTGAATGTAAATCGGACGAAAAATAGCTATAACAGTTATATACCCGATAAAAAAATGAATAGAAAATAAAAAAATAATATACTGTGTTACTTAAAAATCGAAAACACAAAAATATACAGTGTAACAAATAAATAACAACAAGTAAAATAAATTGATCTAAATACATCCAAATATATAAATAAACTAACAACCGATACCGATAAACTAGCCGTTTAGAAAAAACAAATAAAGATAATCAATCCAAATAAATAAATTAAAAAAACTGTTCCTGCCAAAATAATAGTTAGAACAAACCACAACAATCAACCCCAAAATTGAACAAATAGCTTTAATTATCTTCCCAAACAAAAACAAAACTATTAAATAAGCTATATAAACAATTTTTTATTACGTTAATAAAAACACCGATCAAAATAAAAATAACAAATAAATAAATATATAAGATAAAAAATAAAAATAAATAAAAACTAGCAAAATAATTTGACCCAAATAAATAAATAAACAAATAAACGACTTCCGGTAAAATAACCGCCAAAATAGACTACCCACAATAAGCTATATAAACACATTTTTACTACGTTAATAAAAACACCGATCAAAATAAAAAAATAAATAAATATATAAGATAAAAAATAAAAACAAGCAAAATAATTTGACCCAAATAAATAAATAAACAAATAAACGACTTCCGGTAAAATTTCTTTAAGGCATGGACTTAATTCCTTCAATTAGTCTACTGGAATCTTTTCCAACCAATCCGAGGGTTCCAACTACAAAAGAGATAATTGATGTCCCAGTGTGCTACATTTTTTAGATTTCTATTTCAAGGTCCTTGTATTTTGATAGCTTTTTGATAACTTAAGTGGGTGCCAATACCGTGCAACCTGATACAAGATGATCAATTGTTTCTGGGTAATTATCTGCATTTTGGGCTAACACAGTATTTTAATATGGGTGCTTGATAATTCCTAGATGTCTGCTTGTATTATTTACTAAATGAAAAATTATTTATTTTTTTAATTATTTTTATTTTATTATTATTTATTATATTTATTATTTTATTTAGTATTTATTATTTTTTTCATTTACTAAATAAAAATTATGCTTTGCATTTGCTCTGTGAAGCACGAGTTGTCCTAAGTCTCAACCAGAGACTTTTTGAGACAAGTTTTTTTGTATCAAATGATGCAGACAGAAGAGTTCACATACAATCGGAGAGAAAGATCTTTGATTACTGCATTGCGAGAAATCTGCATAAGAAATGATATATCCCCGTAAGCCTGATTTTATGCAAACCTTATCATTTAGAGTTAGAAAGATTTTGTTTCAATCATTAATTTGCTCCTTTGATATCATTCCTAAAGCCTCCAAAATAATAATAATTCTTGTCTTGAAATGACACGTTCTACAGATTTCGGTGTCGGGGGTCCTTGCATTTCCTGAGTTTCTAAAAAGATTCCATTCAAAAATGCATTTATTATTATTATTATTATTATTATTATTATTATTATTATTATCATTATTATTATTATTAAGGTACACATTGTGAAAATAATATTCAAAATCCACCGACCTTTCAATCCTTAAAACATATGAAGATAATTACATATGCAAACTATTAACGTCCCACCGCGAGGGAATGAACAAAATGATAGGAGAGTTCGGTAAGAGTTATGCTAAACTATTTTATTAATTCCTCTTAGTAACTAATTAACGTATGAAGAATTTAAAGATGATACACACCCTATCATGTTACTCACGTAACAGTTGCATTCCACTCACGCTGGTTGATTTTTATTCGTTTTTTCGCGTTCATTATCAGTACTACCATTTTCTCAACACTAGCAATATTTGTACAAATACAAGTGTTTTATTATATTTTTGTTATACTTCTATGCAGTTTTTGAACAGATCTTGAAGGAAACAGACATCGTCGTTCGTCCGTTGGCAGAAATAGTTGCTGAGTATTGGGGTACTCATCGACATTTCCTTCTGTGTGAAATGAGTCCTATATTGGATGTGAAGAGACGTCCGCAGTCAACGCATGGTAAGATAGGGGGATTCAGGGGATGGAGAGCTCTTGTTTTTCTTTGGCTCCCTTTCGTCTCTTCTATTTATCTTCCGTGTTTTCAGATGTTTTTTTTTTCGTCAACAGCTCATCTCCAATTGGTTATTTGACGTGAGAAGACGAAGAGTCTTTTGGCATGAAAACCTTGGCTGCGAATATTTTGAAGTGGTATATGAAAAGTAGAGCAATATATTATTATTATTTTATTTTAGATTTTAGAACAAAAGCATGTTGAAATTGCTACCCACTTGTTTTCGTCTTTCGACACTACGTTGTACATCTTCAGGCGAATGGTAAGTGACTTGTGATTATATACTTTTTTAAATTTCAAAAGAAAAATGCTACCTCTTTTCAGAAAGATAAGTGGGGTAAGAAAACAGACCACACAAACACACACACACACACACACACACACACACATATATATATATATATATATATATATATATATATATATATATATATATATATTTCTCGATAATTTTTATGGAGGTGTTCTCTCAGATGGTACTTCTACGTCAATAAGTATACACTCCCTGAATTTTTTGTCTTTTATGATAATATCAGGTCTATTGTCTTTTATTTCCCTATCAGTTCGAATTGGCATATCCCAGAGGAAAGCTACATCGTTATTTTGGGTAACTGTGTCTGGTTTGTGCTCATATTATCTCTCACTAGTTTCGACTTTGTGCTTCTTGCATATCTTCCAGTGCACATATGTCGCGCCCTTATGTCTCTGGGTATATTCATTTTTTTTTTTGCTTGTTCCAGACATCCTGAGATAATATGGTCGACAGTTTCGCCATATTTTCTGCAGATCCTGCGTTTGGGGTTAGTTCCATCCTTGATTATGTGACAATAATAGGGTCTGGTTGCGGGGCTTTGGTTCTGAGCAGTAATAACTGGGCCTTCTCTTTCAACACGGTGTTCCTCAGCCACTGACCTGTTTTCTGTTGGTCCACACTCGGTTTCATTGATTTTATGTATTTGCCATACAACGCCTTGTCCTCCCAGTTTTTTGCAAATTTAATTTGGCCAAGTTGTTTTGCTTTCTTCTTCTTCTTCTTCTTCTTCTTCTTCTTCTTATTATTATTATTATTATTATTATTATTATTATTATTATTATTATCCCTTTTGCTTGTTTGTATATTTTCAGTTTGATACAGTGACCCACCTGGTGATTTCCCGAGAACTATTGCAAGACATATCAAGTAATATGTCCACTCTCTTTACGCAGGTTTTGACGTTAAGTTATGCTCAACATGTAAAGAGTTTATATAAGAGATGAACAATTCCACACATAACATTTTTTTAGTCTTTCTCATACCGGTTTCTACCAGGGATCTTGTTAATATTTTTGCCTGTGCCATTTTGTATTGCACCCAAAGATCCAGTTATAAGTATAACAGGTACGACATTTTGTTCCATTTCAAGATTTTTATATTAACGTATTTTGTCATATAGTTTGTTTTGTTTTTTTACAGCAATGCTATATCAACGAGAAGGCTATTATTTTATTTGTAGTCTTTAGTCACTATGTTTGGTACATTAGCTTTCATATATAGTGATTTTACAAGCGTAGCTTAGATGTGGCACAAGGCCGAAAGTATGGGGCACCCAGTGAGGATCGAACTCACTCATCAGTCGCAATTGTGCTAGTGAGACAAGTTTGCTAACCATTACACCGCCTTGAGGTGTCTCACGGCATATATTGATTTTCTAGGCGTAGCTTAGATGTGGCACAAGGCCAAAAGTATGGGGCAGCCAATGTGGATCTAACTTACTACTCAGTCGTAATTATTCAAACGAGACAAGCTTGCTAACAATTACACAACCTCGAGGTGTCTCTCGGCATACATACACACATATATATATATATATATATATATTGATTTTCTAAGCGTAGCTTAGATGTGGCACAAGGCCGAAAGTATGCGGCACCCAGTGAGGATCGAATTCACTAATCATTCGCAATTCTTCTAGCGAGGCAAGCTTGCTAACCATTACACTGCTTCGAGGTGTCTCACGGCATGCATATATATATTGATTTTCTAAGCGTAGCTTAGATGTGGTACAAGGCCAAAAGTATGGGCCACCCAGTGAGGATCGAACTCACTACTCAGTCGTAATTGTTCTAACGAGACAAGCTTGCTAAGCATTAAACCACCTGGAGGTGCCCAATTAGCTTTCATATATCTGTCAGTACAAGTGGTAAAACTCTAAAGAATAGTAACTTGAAGTCCTTTTTCTGACTGGTTCACCGTGATGTTATCCTATTTTTAGCACGTGACTGGTTCACCGTGATGTTATCCTATTTTTAGCACGTGACTGGTTCACCGTGATGTTATCCTATTTTTAGCACGTGACTGGTTCACCGTGATGTTATCCTATTTTTAGAGATATCTCCTAATGAATATATTGCCCGATATCATGTCGATCTTTTCTTCAGGCTCATTATTAGTATTATTATTATTAGTAGTAGTAGTAGTATTTTCGTTATTATTATTGTTTTATTTCTTTTGATTTCTGTTGTATACTCATTTCTTTCCGGGTCCCAACAAGAGACCTAAGGTTAGAAATGGCTTCATGACATTTTCCACTGGGCTTTTTTAAAAAAACGAAAACAAAAACAAGCATACGATCACACACATCTTACACAGATAGAGCCCTTCGTAAGTGTGAGCGTTAGATTATTATTACTATCATTATTATTATTATTATTATTATTATTATTATTATTAATAATAATAATAATAATTTACTTTTTGACTTGCATTTGTCTCATAATTACATATCGGGTGATAACCAATGTCCTAGAGCAAAACGTTTTTACGTTCCGGCCTTCTTCAGGTGATTGGAATTTCGAACCGAACACTTTATCTCGCCCAGTAGATTGTTCTAGTTCCATGTGCCATGCCTCTACCGGATATCTCAGTTATTTCCCTTTAACTCAACTCTTCAAGTTTTTTTACTTCAACACTGCTGTAGCCTGGTATTGAACACGCAATTATTATTACTTTTTTTTTTTTTTTACCAGAGGTTATATTGCAATTTTTGTTGTAATTCATAATAATCTCCGAGATATAGACAGAAGTCTATTATTATTATTATTATATCTGTTCTTCTTTTTCTCAAGAAGATCTCATGCCGAAACTAAAGATCTGGATCTGTACATAAGAAGTGGCCATAGATCCGATCATGTCATCACCTCTCTTAATCGACATTTTCCGAAGCATTTCAGTTCGATTCACATTCGCAATTTTAGGCAGCCATTTTTAGATTTTGTCTGTTATTTTTCCAAAGAAACCCACAACAACAAGAATAGCTTTTAATTCTTTTAGCTCCCATAAGCTTTCTATCGCATATTATTATTATGATTATTATTATTATTATTGTTATTATTATTATTATTGTTAGAGTCCTTCTTTCAACCTTTCGTCTTTCCCATTATCTATCATTTTATTTGCTTGATTTCATTTCTTTTTCTCGAAATACTCTTCTTTGCAATAATTCAGTCATTCAGGGTTTTTTTCCCTCAGTCAGTTACTATTTTTTTCTAAATATGTCTTCTTCGCCTTCTCGTTCAGTTTCGCTTTTCGTTAACATCTTTTGTTCCCCTTCTTCTTTCAAGTTTTCAATCTGTTCCTGCCTGACCCCTTTGCGATTTATAAACCAGACAATCTCGCTCTTCCTTCAGCCTCTCTCTAAGCCCAGAGCAAAGGAAGCGTGCGTCTTTATTGATGCGTGTGATTATTCTGTTGAAAAAAATATAGAAACCTTAAGTCGACATTTTGTGGTTGCATCCAGAAAGATGTGAAGTCTCACACAAACGAACATAGACATCCAAATAGACATACATGAACTTATCTCGAACGAAAATACACATTATATACATGGATGTTCCTGCTTGTGAAATAAATACTGTAGCCATATCCGGGCCGGAGTTGCCCAGTTGTCTCTTTTCCACACGTTTCAGCTAGGAATAATTTTTTTGTATTATTGTTATTATTATTATTATTATTATTATTATTATTATTATTATTATTAATAGCAAAACTTAAATAAAAGAAAAATATACAAAGGAAAAAAAAACAAAGAATGGATGACAGATGACAGACTCGACATACTGAAAAGGAGGCAAAAAACAATGCCAAGGTACGGCACAGAATGTAGAGTTCTGCATAAAAAATTAGGAACGAATCCAGGCAGGCTAAAGAGGAATGGTTCAACAAAAAATATGTAAAAATAGAAAGAATGATTATCGCAGATAAAGCCGACAAGCATAATAACATAAGATATGCACCTGAAACAGTGTTGATAGGAGACACAGAATGGAAACTAGAAGAACTCCTATAGAAAGAAAGCCAGAAGAAAGGACTAAACATCAATTGCAAGAAGACGAAATGCATGATTCCAACATGCAAGCTACAATTTGGAGATACTAAAATCAAGCAAGTACAACAATTTAACTATCGTGGAAGTGTTATGACAGAGGACGGAAAGTGCGATTTGAGATAGCGAAAAATGCCTTCAAAAAGCCAAGCGATGTAATAACAAAGAGAAAAATTTGATTAGAAACAAAAAAAGAGTACTCAAATGTTATACACAATCAGTTCTCTTATATAGTAGAAAATGTTGAACAAATTCCTCACAGATGAAGAAAAGACATTAAGTAACAAAGGATGTGGTTCTATAGAAAGATGCTGAGATTTTCATGGACGGAGCAGTTGAGCAACGATGAAGTTTTGAAGAAAATGGAAACAAAAAGAACATTTATGCTTAACATCAGGAAGAGACAGTTGAAGTTTCTACGTCATATAGTGAAGAAACTGGACTTGAAAATTTTGACACGCACAAAAGATACACATTATATGCATTGATGTTCATACTTCTGAAAGAAATACTGTAGCCATATCCGGGCTGGAGTTGTCTCTTTTTCCAGCTATGAATATATATTCTTTTTAATTATTATTAATAGCTCTTTAATATCTGTTTATATGAGATGAGGTATTATGATTACTTGCATTATTTACATTATTCCGACTGTTATCCTCATCTTCATTGCCATATTCACAACGTTTGGGCCGATGTAAGCACCGGCCATTATTTTCTATGTCTCTCTCTAATAATTAATGACGGAAAATCTTCCTTGCGATTTCTACGACTATGAAATTCCATGGAAGCATAGGTAATTATTTGAGCTTAAGCGCCTTAACAAAACATTACAATAAGTTTCACAATCATTAACACAGGTCATTATTTGAAGAAGTGATAAAAATGGCGGTTCAATAGTGACAAGATATTACTGCATATTTCAAATAAAAGCTTTCCTCAAAAATAGAAATAAAGACGATTGGCAGAAGATGTTAAATTATTTAGACTGACGCGATTGTCAAAGTTTTTAAAAAAATGGTATGTAAAATGTAAAGTGAGAAAATAAAGATTTTCTTGACTTTGATAGAAAAGCTTGAGAAATTAAATGTGAAGCGAAAATAAAAGAAATGAGGAAAGGGTTTTAGCTAGAAAAAAAGAAGAAAAATAAGTTCGTGGTTATGAGAGTCTATAGCAGCATGGCCCGGCGTTGCCCGTGCTTGATTCAAAAATCGTACGACTCATACAGCAATCGCTATCACTTAACTTAAAATATTTTTGCCCTTCCTTGCCTTTAAAGGAGTGCTCTTTGCCGTGATGATGTTGCTACATGCCTTACTTCTCACGCTGCGAATTTTTTTTAAGCTCTATACTAAACATTAAATCTGTTACGAAAAAAAGAACTAAACAAAATGAACACAAAACGATCAGCTTTAAAAAAAGGACTCGTAACTGGAAAAACCGAATGAAAAAAGAATGATAACAAATACTTTTTCACATCCAACCCAGTTCTGCGGAATCAGAATCAACGTTGAATTTAAGGAAGCGAATGAGCCAATTGGAGTAAAATGCCATGCAGATTTAAATTTTCCCCACTTGTGACGAATGCATCTATCAATTTTTTTTGCATGCTAGCATGCTAGTTAAGATTCGTGTCAGTCAGCTGTTGACTCTCACGCTGGCCAATAGAATCTTCCTGCCTATTCGTGGTAGCCAGCTATAGGCTCTCACTCTGGCCAGTAGAAAATGGCCGCAAACTACATGAAAACTGCCGTAGAAGCATGACAAAATCGATTATTTCCACTATCGATGGGAGTTGGGAAATGCAAAGTCGGTCTTGGCCTTTCCCCTAACTTGGAGCATGTGCATGTACATTGTGGTGCAAATCCGTCGAAAATTGCGGCCGTGCATTCGTTACACACACACACACACACACACACACACACACACACACACACACACACACACACACACACACACACACATCCTGCCTTCTATAGATAGAGTTATATAGAGAAAAAAAGAAATAAAATGTAGATATTAAAACGAGTGAGAGATAGATTGCTAGAAATAGGGGAAGAAGGTTGGAAGGGTAGATGGATAAGAAAGGTTTATCATGAATACTTATAGCCGGGAAAATCTCGCGGTTTTTCTATTTCTGAGACGTTAACCAAATACATCACCAGCACATTCCTTATGCAGAATAAGCTGTACAAAAATTAAGATACTTCTCAAGTGGGAAATCATTTTTAACGATTGTGCAACTAAAATATCGCACGCGATAAGACTTTGCGCAATTTATGTGAAGAAAAGTTAAAAAGATCTCGCACGAAATTTAACAGAATTCTATTGAAACCATGTAAACCATTCGATTTTCCAACGAATAGTCGGGAGACTATTGAGCGTGTAAGCACTAGTGCATTGATTATTCCAAAGACCAAATATCCTTAGATAATTTGGTGTGGTTGATCTTCTTATAGAAATAAAGAAGATTGTCAAAATTCTTAAATTCATTTGATATTATTTTGACTAACGTAATTGTCAAACTTTTAAAAAAAATGGTATGTAAACTGTAGAGTGAAAAAAAAACGATCTGCTTGACTTTGATAGAAAATCTGGAAAAAAATGTGGAGCGAAAATAAAAGAAATGAGGAAAGGGTTTTAGATAGAAAAAAAAAAGAAAATTAAGTCCGAGATTGGTGAGAGATACAGAGAGGAAAAAATAAATAAAGTGTGGAAATTAGAACGAGTGAGAGATAGATTGCTAGAAATAGGGGAGGAAGGCTGGATAAGAAAGGGGTAGATGGATAAGAAAGGTTTATCATGAATAGTTATAGCCGGGAAAATCTCGCAGTTTTTCGATTTTAATTTTCTGAGGAATCATTATTCTTAAGTTAATGACGGAGTAGGCTTTTTGTGAGTTCGATATCGATAAAATACCAGTAGAAATTCCCTTATCGCTTCGTTAAATATTTGAGCTTAACAATTTTAAGTGTACATTGCAATAACGAGCATAAGTATGAATGATTATTTAAAGAAGTAAGAGGGTACAAATGAAAATTTAAAAAAAACTGATAACATTTTTCGTTTCACAGAAGCAGACGTTAAACACATAAGAACGTAATCGTTTCATCTATCTTCCCTTTCTTTCTTATTCTGTACTCTTTTTCTCGCTAAAACCAGACATTGTCTTTGATAAACAATTATTTTTCCTTCCGCCTTTTCATGCAATCAAAATGGAATGGTGCATTATTTATCTGAAGTAATGACAGGGAGCAACTAACGGAATAAGCTTTTTGCATTCTCAGAACTATATGATATCGCACTCGATAAAATACTGTGCAATTTATTTGAAGAAAAAAAAATAAGAGGAACTCGTATGAAATTTAACGGAATTACACGGAAACCGTATGAGCTGGGAAACTGGCTTCGATTTTTCAACTAATAGTCGGCAGACGTTCAGCATATTGAGCGTGTAAGCACTAGTGTATTGATTATTCCAAAGACCAAATATCCTTAGATATTTTTGGTGTGATTCATCTACTTATACAAATAAAGATGATGGGTAAACTTCTTTAAATTCACTTTAAAAACTGAATTAGGACAGTAACGCTGGATGAGACGAGGTAGATGGTTAAGAAAGATTTATAAAGACTTGCAGATACTATCTCTGCCTTCTTTTTGGTCTACATTTGTTAAAAACGAAGGGAATTACATTTCTGATAAATAAATAGATTTAACTTACCTTTGGTTTTATATCCTTTCTGGTAAAACGTAATTACTTTCTGAACACTCTAAAATCGGGTCTATATACGCGTTTGTTTCTTTTGATAGAAATGCGAATGGTAGACGTGATAAACATTCAAGTCATTCATATAGCTTTTTTGAGTACACAGTCCCAGCTCACCCAACACTCGAAAACAATAAAGTCCATGCGAAAACCATACCACCCTCAACGACATACGTATTCTCTACTTTGCGGGTAGTTTCTTGAAGTGGGCAAACTGAAAGCTCTTGTTTTAGAAGGACCGAGAAGGAAAAACAAGGTGAGATTTTTGTTATTTACGAGAATCTAACAAGTACTCATTACAAGTTAAACCTACTTAAACTATATACACTGCTTGATCAAGCTGAGACATGGTGTTTGCGATTTTTTCCACACTTCTGTAAAATAGTAAGCATCACATTGGCTTGCCTCGGGACTGGCAATTTCTCTTTAGTCTCGGAACTTGCTGTTTGGTCATTGATAAGAACTAGTTTTTCAAACATTTTTTTTTCTTTTTTTATATACATACAGATAGTTACGCATTCTTTTGGGTTTTTCGCGTAACAAAAGCTTCGGTTGACCTCAGGAAAATTCTGCTAGAAACAAAGAAAAGATAGTTAAAGTCCTACGTAATTCATGTTATACTGGATACCAGTAAATGCTAGACAGTTTCTCTTACAGGTAAAGAACAGACTCGAAGCGACAGTGATGGGGGCCTACTGCCGATGGACAGAACTGAGCGGAAATTTTAAAGAAAATATTCTCAGCATCAGATAAGGAGGAAAGAGGATTTGGAGAATTTGAAATTCACAGGATATATTAAAATAAGTAATGCGGACAGAAATACATTATAACTTCTCTAAAGAGTTTATCCGGGCGAACGGCAAAACGAAACAAAGAGATATGATAAAAAGTCAGATGTTGCTAAGAGATGCAAGGGCTGTGGAAATCGTGAACATTATGAAGGGATAAGGTGAAGTAGAAGATAAAGAAGACTGTTTATAAATATCTTCACCATCCCTCGAGTATTTTTGGCGGCTACATATTTCACAATATTTTATACTGGAAGAAATACAATTCTTCTCATGCTGCTTCTATTTTCCTGTGCATTCTTTGATTCTTTTTTTTTTTACAGTAAAGTTCCCCTTCTACAAGGCGCGGTGGCACTCGAGGTAGAGGGTTACGTTACGGGCTCGTTTATACGGATAAGAGAGAAAGATAACGGTTAACTCTAGACTTGAACAGGTTAATATTGTAGTGATGAGGGAAGCATCCTTTTGGTAGTCTGTTCCACAGAGCAACGGTTTGCGGAAATGAAGCTGTTCGAGTGGAACTTATTTCTCACCGATGCAATATGGAGGGAAAAAATGTGTTCAAAATATTTATATTCCATCACTAAATAACCCATAAATAACTCATGCCGCTAAACCAAACTAACCAAATCCAATCGCTTGTCAGTCAAAATGAGCGTAACTACATGAGTTTCACTTGAGTAGTAGTAGTTTTAGTAGTGGTAGTAGTAGTAGTATCTTCTCTTACCGAGTCATTACTCAGGACCTGTTTTTT
This sequence comes from Acanthosepion esculentum, assembly GCA_964036315.1. Taxonomy (NCBI): domain Eukaryota; kingdom Metazoa; phylum Mollusca; class Cephalopoda; order Sepiida; family Sepiidae; genus Acanthosepion; species Acanthosepion esculentum. The sequence continues at coordinate 122,043,507 of OZ038482.1, read as the reverse complement.
GTACATAAGGGTCACGCTGTATAAGGCCCAGGAGCCACTCAAGGTAGAAGGTTACAGTTTAAGAGACAGTTTATGCATATAGATCGGGGGAAGATAACTGTTAACTCTAGACTTGAACAGGTTAAGATTGTAGTGATCGGCGAAACCTTCTCTTGGGAGTTGGTTCCACAGAGCAAATATTCCCGGAAAGAAGCTGTTCAAGTGGAACTTACTTCTCACCGATGGAATACGGAGGGAAAAATGTGTTCAAAATATTTAGATTTAAAGGGTGACATGCCGCTAAACCAAATCAACCAAATCCAATCGCTTGTCAGTCAAAATGAACGTACCTATATGAGTTTCACTTGCTTATTATTCCCTTGAGTAGTAGTAGTTTTAGTAGTAGTAATAGTAGTAGTATCTTCCCTTACTGAGTCATTACTCGAGACCTGTTTTTTGTACAGTAAGGTTCACACTGTACAAGGCTCAGGAGCCACTCAAGGTAGAAGGTTACAGTGTAAGAGACAGTTTATGCATATAGATCGGGAGAACATAACTGTTAACTGTAGACTTGAACAGGTTAAGATTGTAGTGATCTGAGAAACCTTCTCTTGGGAGTTGGTTCCACAGAGCAGATGTTCGCGGAAAGAAGCTGTTCAAGTGGAACTTACTTCTTACCGATGGAATACGGAGGGAATGTGGGTGTCTTGCCACCATGTAAGTGGCATGGCGAATCCTAGCCGTGAAAGTTAGACCTGGCAGAACACAGGAATGTAGTTCGTCCGAGAACTTTCCATGGAAGTAGCGATAGAGCAGTGAGAGGCTCGCCACATCTCGCCTGTGAGAGAGAGAGAGAGAGTGAGAGGTTGGAGGGTGGAGAATAATTCGTCACCCACAGTGACTCGGAGATGATTTTTGCCTCTATCAATCCTGGAAATTGGCAACTGGGTAGCTCCCATCCCGTACATGGCAACAGTACTCCATTTTCGACCTGATTTGGCACTTGAAAAGGTAGAGGATAGCAGGTTGAGGCTGGTACTTACTGGATAAATGAGGATCAAGTGACAACAAGTTTACACGAATTTCTACATTGTCAAATGACTTGCAATCTGTTGTTAACTGGAAGAAGAAATGATTTGTAAATTTTAACGCGTCCAAAACGAAACTCCTTTTTTTTTAAATTCTCTTAGAGAACCAATTTTTTTTTGAGAGATAACAATGATTTTTCCAGATACAAGTTCTACTATTTAACCCATAGCTGGAGACAGAAGATGAATTCATACCTTTTTCAAGAGTATTTACAGTCAATTATGTGCCATGCGTGATACACGCTTAGACGATCATGTATCTTTCGATACATGACTGACGAGGCAGATATTTTTCCCGAAGTAGGTTGACATTTCTTTCTGCGGTAGATCTGTTGCCACCCAAGGCTATAGAACCGGGTCCGTCCTAATATTTACCCTTAGCTGGGTTAAATTAAGAAGAGGTCTCATACCTTCCCCAAGGATATTAGCACGTAAATGGATGTAATGGATTCGACTGGAATTCGAACTCGGCTCTCCGAGGTCGAATTTAACACTCACAGGTCATGCTAAAAGCTAGAGGAGAAGATTGATAAAATTTTATACGGTTTACCAACGTTTTGTACGTTATTTAAAGCCGAAATATATTTTTGGATTGTAAGAGTAATAATTTATTTATTCTTTTTTTTTTCTTTTTTTAATGAATATTGCATTAAAAATGTTTTGGATATAATGATTTTCAGATACACGTCCTGCTATTTAACTCATAGCTTGGAGGAGATGGATTCATACCTTTCCCAAAGGTAATTCCACGTAAGTGAATAGGCTCTGCGATTTCCCATCTGCTAAACCGCAATCCATTCCGCCACCAGTTCATTCGCGTATAATGAGGAAATTTCACCCTCAAAGGATATACTGAAGGCAAGATTGATTTTTTTTTTTTTACAGTTTATCAACCTTTTGTCGTTTATTTTAAAGTCGAAACATATTTTTGGATTATAAAAATAATTCTTTTTTGTGAGTGATTATTGTATTAACTTTTTGGACATTATATGATTTTCAGATACAATACCATTTAACCCATAGCGAGGGGAAAAGCTGGATTTATACACTTCAACAGCGAATATAACGAACCCGATTGGAATTCGTGCTCTGTTTTTAGATCCCCATTCCGAGTCTATATCCGCTAAACCACCAGCACATCGACGCATAAAGACGACAGAGGGCTTGGAGAATTTGATACTCACATGAAACACTGAAGACAAGGCTATTAAAAGACAACGAGATCGTGTAAAGGAATGGCACAGCGAAGACAAGAACGGATAGCAGAGACATTTTGCTTTATGCTACAATGGGTAGGACAATGTGGAGAGCCATGATCACTCATATTCTAACTACATATAAAAGAAAAATAACAAGAAATATATTTATTAACGTTCTAAAAACTATTTAAAAATGACTATTAATATTCAATCACTATATGTGTTCGCGCATGCGCATATACACGTGATAGAATCTCTGAAGAAACGGGCGTCTTTCCACATCTCTGTCTATATAGTGATTTTCCAAGAGTAGCTTAGACGTGGCACAAGGCTGAAAGTAAGGAGCACCCAGTGAGGATCGAACTCACTACTCAGTTGTAAATGTTCTAGCGAGACCAACTTTCTAACCATTACACCGCCTCGAGGTGCCCAATCTGTGTCTATATATGTGAATATGCGTACGTTGTTTAATGCGTGTATGAGCTCTCGGCCTCACACACGTTTCGCTTCTTTCTTAGAAAACAGACAGGAAAAAATATCGAAGCCTAAAACAGGCGGATCCCCCACCAGGACGTTCGTCTGCGCCACTGAGCCAGGAAACTGCCAAGAAGGTTATGAAGATTCCGATTTTAGAAGCACTTTGTACCGACCCCCATCACCTATCCAACCGACACGTCTGACAGCGAAATGTTTAGCTCTCAGCAACCCGTCTGACTGGACGGTACAGCGTTAAGCCTCTAGTAATAGCGGAGCAGGAACCAAAATACAGAGGAACTGACCAATGGACACACGGAGCAGGAAACTGGCACCACCAAGTCAGGAGGAACATCCTATTTCCGCTTCAAACACCTACAAAATTATGGATTTTATCCAGTACTTATATATAGTATCTATTTTGGTAGTCTCCGGCTTTGTCTATTTTGCTTCTTTTTTTCACTCATATTACTATAAGCGCCCGTCTTCTTCCCGCCCTTTTCCTCTCGGTACTTGAAAGGATAAAATGGAGATAGTTGAGGACTTGACGGACATACTTGTGATCAGATTTGTTAGCAATCAAACGTCTTTCTCAAGCGGGAAGTTTTGTATTTTTGCACTGACGTGTAGTCAGCGGGAAACCAGATTTCTAATGATGCAAGTATTGCGACAATAAACATAACCGCATATAATAATCATATATATATATATATATATATATATATATATATATATATGTGTGTGTGTGTGTGTGTGTGTGTGTGTGTGTGTGTGTGCGTGCGTGTGTGTAATAAAAAAGGCTCAAACATTTCCTCTCTCTCTCATCTTCTGGATTTTAAGTTTAGATCATATCGTTTTTTATTGTGCGTAGTGTCACCACAAATGTATACACACGTTTCCGGTGTCTGTTTTTTTTTTTAATTTTAATGTAGGTCACCGATTCGGTAGCGAATTATGCATCGAAAAATCATTCATATTTATCTGTATCTCACTCATTTAAACCGTTAATTAACTCCTCTCTTTAAATCTTCTCTCTGTTAAATTTTAACCTCCACCTTCACCTTAAGCCTTCCTGTTCTTCTTTCTTCTGTTACACCTCTCTCTAGAGCTTTCATACATTTCCCTCTCACAATTGTTTCCCACTCCCACACATACACTCTCACTAAAATTTTATTTTTTATTCCCGGAGTTATATTTTCCGATTTCTTTTTGAATTTGTATGTCTGATGAATTGGATCGTGATTACGATTCCAATGTAATAAATTTTAACCATGGAATATTAGTGTTTTAGCCTTTTTTATAATATATATATATATATATATATATATATATATATATATATATATATATATATATATTTATCTATCTCTCTCTCTATATATATATATACATATATATTTATATAGGTATCTTGACCACTAATATTATATATATATATATATATATATATATATATATATATATATATATATATATATACATAACAAGTGTAACAGCAGAATTGTCCAGATCGTGTAACAGCATAATTATCCATCCCACAAAATGTTTAATATCTAGAAAACCACTAAATTAATTGAGATTCTTTTTCTCAGGTTTTCAGATAAGACGTTTAGCCATTGTAAACCGTTTTGTAAGAATCACTAAAAAAAACGCTCTGGGTTATTCAGCTAACATTTGAAGAGGTTTAAATCGTTTTCTGTCCTCCTAAATGAGCAATGGTGAAAGGAAAAAGATCATTAAGTCCTCCATTAATGGTTTCAATATTCATATTCTGGCTTCCATCTTCAAAGTCCATTCAAGAATCATCAAGAGAACGGTGACTAACTTTATAAAAGAGGAATCAGTGAGAGGTAAGCTGGATCAGGAGGTTGCAACTGGAAGAGGGATCATCATTTCAACTTAGACCATCGCCCTGTTATATATAAACTAAGAGTGAAACTACGGAAGCTAAAGAAGCATAGCGCAACACCCAAATTGCACTGTCCTGAGTAAGACGATAAACTACATCCGCGTCCTGGGTAAGATGATAAACTACATCCGCGTCCTGGGTAAGACGATAAACATCATCCACGTTCTGGGTAAGACGATAAAAAAGATCCGCATCCTGGATAAGAAGATAAACTACATCCGCGTCCTGGGTAAGACGATAAACTACATCCGCGTTCTGGGTAAGCCGATAAACTACATCCGCGTCCTGGGTAAGACGATAAACTATATCCGCGTCCTGGGTAAGACGATAAACTATATCCGCGTCCTGGGTAAGACGATAAACTACATCCGCGTCCTGGGTAAGACGATAAACTACATCCGCGTCTTGGGTAAGACGATAAACTACATCCGCTTCCTAGGTATAACAATAAACTACATCTGCGTCCTGGGTAAGATGATAAACTACATCCGCGTCCTGGGTAAGACGATAAACTGCATCCGCGTCCTGGGTAAGGCGATAAACTACATCCGCGTCCTGGGTTAGACGATAAACTACATCCGCGTCCTGGGTAAGATGATAAACTACATCCGCGTCCTGGGTAAGACGATAAACTACATCCGCATCCTGGGTAAGATGATAAATTACATCCGCGTACTGGGTAAGACGATAAACTACATCCGCGTTCTGAGTAGGACGATAAATTACATCCGCGTTCTGGGTAAGTCGATAAACTACATCCACGTTCTGGGTAATACGATAAACTACATCCGCGTTCTGGGTAAGACGATAAATTACATCCGCGTTCTGAGTAAGACGATAAACTACATCCGCTTTCTGAGTAAGACGATAAATTACATCCGCGTTCTGGGTAAGTCGATAAACTGCATCCGCGTTCTGGGTAATACGATAAACTACATCCGCGTTCTGGGTAAGACGATAAATTACATCCGCGTTCTGAGTAAGACGATAAACTACATCCGCTTTCTGAGTAAGACGATAAATTACATCCGCGTTCTGGGTAAGACGATAAACTACTTCCAACAGCAAGGCCTCTGGTCAGGATGTTTTGATGAGCGTGGAACCACCTCATAATTGCTGGTGTTCCCAGGTCCACCCTGACCCGGGGTGGTAGCACCTGTTAGGGTCCCAGCTATTTGACACCCATATTTGTGTAAAAATAGTTTTTAATACCAGAAATACTTTGTAATAAAAAAAATTATTGCCAGAAATAATTTTTGAAGGAAAAATTATTATCAGCAATATTTAATATAAAAACTGCTATACATTCTTTGAAAAAAATGTGACCACCTATAGATTTCTTCAAGTTAAAATATTCCCAGAAATAGATTTTTGAACATAAACATATTACGAGTAATAAAAATTTTGTCGGCATTAAATAACCCATTGAGGTTGATATGCCGTAAAACAAACTTAACCAAACCAAACCCAACCCAACCCAACCCAAATTGTAATACAACAAAATCCTCATCGGCCCGAATATGAAAGAAAAAATATATGGATAGTGTGAAAAGAAGATACGAGGGACAAAATGGAAACTTGAAAAGGGGACGCACAAAGAGAAGCTTTAGTGACATCAGCAAACGATATGACCCCAAAATAGAATTGCCTAAGAAGAAAAAACGAATGGACCACAGATGAGATTCTCGACATGATGCATAGGAGACAAAACTTTGCCAAGTTACGGAACAGAATACAGAAAACTACACAACAAAATAAGGACCAAATGCAGGCAGATTGAAGAAGAATGGCTAAACGAAAAATAGAGAGATTGAGTAACACAGACAAGAGATATGCATAAACAAATAAAGGAACTAACAGGACAGAAAACATGCTCATCGACAGGCTGCATAAAATCTAATGACGGAACTCTCATTTAGAGAAGGAAACAAATTTCAGCACAGGATCGAATATATTAGATAACCCTTCCACGACGAAAGAGAACAATCGGTAATACACAGAATTGCCGACGGGGCTGAAATTCTAAAAATCGAAGTAGAAGCAGCACTAGCCAAACTGAACAGAAACAAGGCGGCAGGGTTAGACAGAATTGTAACGGAGAGTCTGACAGCCTAAAATGATTTGGGCATAGCCAAGATTACGAAAATTATAAATGAAATCTACAACAGTGGGCATATAGGGGAAGACTTAAGCAGATATTTTCATAACACTTCCTAAGAAGCCAGGCGCAAACGAATATGAATTCCACCGAAAAAAAAGGATGGAATAATGAATCTGTCTCGAAGATGGCGAAAAGAAATAAAACAAAACGGAACGTATGTGGTTGAAAAAAATCTATGTACAAATATCTAAATATTGTCTTTGAAAATCACTTAAAAAGAAGCGCTAAGGAATTTTGTTCCAATCCCGTATTTTTGACACGCGCTGCGTAAAGATTATCCATTGTGAACTTTTTTTTTTCTTTAATAAAATATGTTAGTTTAATTTGTTGTTAGATTAAACTGGGGAAAAAGTCGCTTTCTGCACGAGGTAGAAATCAAATCAACTTTTTTCGGTTTTTGAACGTTTATTACGCTCGCTCTTTATGATCCGTATTCTGATGAGATTGCAGCAGTATCAGGTCAGAGATAGGACAAGAACAGTGCGGGTTCGTTAAAGACACCGGAACATAGAAGGCGATGTTCATGATTCAATACCAATGTAGAAGAACGTGAAACTCAGTTTTATAGACCTACGTAAAGACGTTCGACAAAGTGCGCAACAAAGACATATTCACGAAAGGCATTAGAATAATCCAAAACCTCTGCTGGCAGCAAACCGGCTGCATAAGGATTAAAAATGAGTTTAGCAGATATACAAAAAGGGGGGGGGCGTAAGACAAGGATGTGTCTTCTCGCCGGACTTATTCAACCTATACAGCGAGGCAATTCTGATACAACTGGAAATCCTACTAGGATTCATCATTGGCAGAGACAATCTTGGCAACATAAGATACGCAGATGAAACAGTGCTGATAGCAGACACGGAAAAGAAACTACAAAACCTCCTACAGAAGGTAGCGAAGGAGAGCCAGAAGAAGGGACTAAGTATAAACTACAAGAAGACAGACTGCATGATCCCCAGCAAAGAGATTTGCCACGAAATGCGATGTACAGGTCCAGGACACTAAAATCAAGCAGATGCAGATTTTTAAATATCTGCGAATTGTTCAGACAGAGGACGGAAAGCGCGGCGCTGAGAGCCGAAGATGTATCGGGATGGTCAAAGAGGCATTCCAATAGCTAGGCAGAGTATTTACGAGACAAGAGGATTTCGTTGGTAACAAAGAAGAGAGTACTGAACTGATAAGTGATATCTTTCTCCCTTTACGGCATCAAATATTCGACTGTCTACTTAACGATGAAGAAAAGACTCGAAGCAACGAAGGTATGATTCTACAGAAGGGTGCCGAGGATACCATGGACCGAACAAGTGAGCAACGATGAGGTTTTGGAGAGGATGCCAACAAGGAGGAAGCTTATACTTAACATCAGGAAGAGGCGGCTGAAATTTCTGGGACATGTAAGAAGGAAAGAGAGCTTGGAGAATCTGATACTCACAGGTCGAATAGAAGGAAAGAGGGACAAGGGAAAGCAACGTGTGACATAATTAACGAGTTTAAGCAAGTGGATTGCAGAACAGGGTCTGGGAGAAATAAAAAAAGACAAATCATATTCAGAGCAACACGACACAGTAAGAAGTGGAGAGCAATGGTCGCCTACGCCCTGAAGGGACACGGCACATAAAAGAAGAAAAACTAGTCTAGAGATCGCATTAAGGCTTGAAACTTACAATAGCCAGATAGGGTTGATTCCGATATCTATCTATCTATCTATCTATCTATCTATCTATCTATCTATCTATCTATCACCTCATTCTATCTATCTATAAATTCATTCTATCTATCTATCTATCTATCTATCTATCTATCTATCTCTTCATTATAAATATCTATCTATCTATCTATCTATATCTTCATTCTATATCTCTATCTCTTTATCTATCTATCTATCTATCTCTTCATTATAAAGATCTATCACTTCATTCTTTCTATCTATCTATCTATCTATCTCTTTATTCTATCTATCTATCTCTTCATTATAAATATCTATCTATCTATCTATTCATTATAAATATCTATCCATCTCTTCAATCTATCTATCTATCTATCTATCTATCTATCTATCTACCTACCTATCTCTTTATTCTATCTGTCTATCTCTTCATTATAAATATCTATCTATCTATCTATTCATTATAAATATCTATCTGTCTATCTATATGTTATGAGACCATATCTATAACGACAGAGCGAACTCTTACTGACACTATGAATACTGCGCCTTTCAAGAGGGTGGGACGAGACGGAATCGAGTCAAGCCAATAGTAGTTCACTCCAAACAAGACTGACAATCATACTAACACCTTCCACATCTTGTATTATTATTCTGTGTTATATATCTTCGTTATTTCTACGCTTGTGTTCGTGTTGTCCTTCCTTGGTCCTAACCTTGGACCATAACAGTGGCAACGTGGATATTGAAGAAACGAAGTTCTACGCGGAGATTCTAAAAAAAAAACAAAAAAAAACCTTTTTGCTATCGGTCGTCCATAACAGAGGCGACGAGGATATTGAAGAAACGAATTCTGCGCGGATAATAAAAAAAAACCTTTTTGCTATCGGTCGTCCATAACAGAGGCGACGTAGGTATTAAGAAAAAAAAAACAAGTTCTACGCGAAAAAAAAAAAGAAAAAGAAAAATTTTTTTTGCACACCAACCTTAACAGTGGTAACGAAGACACGAATTTTACCTGTCAGCCAGAACAGAATCAAATTCTACGCAGGAAAATTCCTTCGTATTAAGATTCCAGAAAAACAGGCGACAAAGACCTTAAGTCGACACTGAGAAAAAAAGGAAAAATCGTTACAGAAAATTACGGTGTAAACATGGAAGACTTAAGGCAACCATATTGGAACTAATGAAAATGCAATTCGAGCAGCAACAAAAAAATGAGGAAAGACAGACTAGGCTCGAAGAAAAACAATTAGAAATTCAACAGAAAAACGAAGAGAAGCAACTCAAACTACAAGAATTACTACTACGAGCAGTAACAAATAAAATACAACATTCTGGAAATGACGCGGCATTCTCGCAAAATGGTATATGGAGCTCTATCAAAGACTTCACTTATGCACCGGACGAAGACAAAACCTTCGCTGCTTACTTCAGAAGATATGAAGATTCATATGAGTTTGATTGCGGGAATTGGTCAGACACGAAAAAAGTACGTCTACTATGGAGGAAACTAGGGTCAAGCGAATACACTAAATTCGTAGACTACATCCTACCGAGAAAACGAATGAGTTGACTTTCAAGGAAGCCGTGAAACTTTTAACGGAATCATTTAGTCTGAACACTTCACTATTCCACAAAAGGTGGAAATGTTTAAATTTAACAAAAAAGGATAGCGAAAACTATATAAAATTCGCTTCCATAGTAAACAAACACTACGATGACTTTAAGTTATCTGAACTCAGCCCTGACAGCTTTAAATGTTTGATATTCGTCCAAGGCCTAGTTTCGACTAAAGATGCGGAGATCAGACGGAGAATATCTAACAAAACTTGAGAGTGAACCAGAATTGACGCAACAAAAATTGGCTGAGGACTGTCAGAGATGTATAAGCGTAAAAAAGACTCGAAAGATATCGAAGAGTCTGGCGTCGCTCACATACGAAAAGTACAACGACAAACACGTTTTTCTCCCTTCTCAAAGACAAACCAAATAAATTATTTTACTACAAAAAGTCAAATGAAATCTCAGAAGAAACCACCACCCAGTCCATGCTATCGCTGTGGGACTTTGCATTGGTACAAAGATTGTCCATACCGCTATAAGACTTGTCTGCCGTGCAATAAAGTGGGACATAAAAGTTCTCACTGTAGAACAAAGAAAGAAAACAAAAGCCGAATAAGAGTCACTAGAACTGACCAAGCAGACGGGATAAATATACGAAAATACGTACAAGTAGAAATGTTAAACAAAAAAATCAGATTACAATTAAATTCCGGAACAGATTTAATCATTATTAGCTTACAGACGTGGAAGAAAGTAAACAAACCGACCATGTTGAGAACAGATAAATTAGCCAGGTCGGTAAAAGAAAGAAAAATCAAATTTGAAGGGGAAATTATCACAAATGTGACATTCAACGGAATGACCAAGAAATTAAAGATGTATGTGCTAAAAAATACGGAAAATTTATTTGGAACTGACTGGATGCAGAAATTTGACCTCTGGGATTTACCGATAAATACGTTCTGCCAAAAAGTGAAAAATTTACCGACCGAGGCAGAGAAATTGAAGGAGAAATTAAAGGAGAGTTTCCCCGACGTATTTTCAGCCGACCTCCGGTGGTGTAAAAAAATGGCGGCAAAAATCGAAATAAAAGAAAATGTACAACCTATTTTCAAGAAGAAAAGAAATGTACCTTTCGCATCATTAGAAAAAATAGACGAAGAGTTTGACAGACTCGTGAAAACCGGTATATTGACAAAGGTGGAATATAGTCAATGGGCCACACCTACTGTTTACGTAAAAAAGAAATCAGGTGAGATACGAGTATGCGCTGATTTCTCGACGGGATTGAATGCAGCGATTAAAGATTATCACTATCCTCTCACTGGTCCAGAGGAAGTTTCACAAAGTCGAACGGAGGAAAATTTTTCTCAAAGATAGACTTGAGCAAAGCATACATACAAGTACCAGTAGATGAGGAAAGCTCGAGGTTGTTATGCATAAACACACATAAAGCGTTATATAAGTTCCAGAGATTACCATTCGGGATCAAGGTCGCGCCGGCGATATTTCAGAAAATAATTGACACTATGCTAGGTAGACTGGATTTCACGATCGCATACCTTGATGACATCCTGATAAATAGCAAAAATATTGAACAACACTGAGAACACGTTCAAGAGGTTTTCAGGCAGGTACAAAATTACGGGTTTAAGGTAAAGGAAAATAAATGTGACTTCTTTATGAAGGAGATAAAATATCTGGGCCATATTATTGACGAAGAAGGAAGAAGACCAGACCCAGAAAGGGCCACGGCAATAAAAAAGATGCCGGCTCCAAAAAGTTTAGCCGAGTTACAAAGCTTCTTGGGCTTAATAAATTATTATCAAGAATTCATTCCTAATATGCACAAATTACGCGCACCACTAAACGAACTGTTGAAGAAAGAAAAAGTTTGAGAATGGTCATATGAATGTCAGAAAACTTTCGACAAAATCATTAAGACTCTAACAGCAGATTTATTTTTAGCGCATTATGACCCAAAATTGGAAATAATAGTCGCGTGCCTATTCATAAAATGCTGGATGGGACACTAAAACCCATCGCGCATGCGTCAAGAACGTTGCTACCAGCCGAACAAAATTACTCGCAAATCGAAAAAGAAACACTGAGGATTTTTTTTGCGGTTACGAGATTCCACAGATATATTTACGGTAGATTTTTCAACTTACAGACGGACCACAAGCCGTTATTGACAATATTTGGATCAAAGAAAGGTCTCCCTGTCTACACTGCTAATAGATTGCTAAGATGGAGGACAATTTTATTAAACTATAACTTTAAATTGGAGTATCTTTCAGCAAACAAAATCGGGCATGCAGATGGTCTTTCGAGACTAATACCAAAGAAAACGGAGCCATTAGAAGATTCCGTAATTGCAGCTCTACGATATCAGGAAGATATTAGAAAAATCGTTATGTAGTACAATTCGAAACCTCCTCGTCACATTACAGGAAATAAGAAATGAAGCCGTGAATGATGAATTTATAAAGGAAACGAAAACAAAAATTGTAGGAAAAGATTAAGCATATATCAGACAGCGTTTCGTTACGTGATAATGTTCTGCTATATAATGAAAGAGTAGTAACCCCGAAAACACTACAAAGGCGAATCCTCAAGGATTTTGACATGTGCCACCCAGGAAAGAACAGGATGAAATCATTAATGCGAAGTTACGTGTACTGGCCAAACATGGATCAAGATATTATACAAATGGTGGACAAACGCAAGGGCTGTTCCTTAGCAGCCAATGCACCTCCAAACACTCATAAGCCATAGCCTAAGACAGATGGACCGTGGTCGAGAATCCATGTAGATTTCGCAGGTCCATTAGATGGTTTTTACTACTTGATTGTAGTAGACAGTTACAGCAAATGGCCAAAAGTATTTCGTTGTAGAAAACCTACTTCGGAGACTACAATAAATTGCCTTCACGAGCTGTTTGTTCGTTTCGGTGTGGTTGATTGTTTAGTCACCGATAATGGGACACAATTTACATCTGCGGATTTTCAAGAATTTTGTGAAATTTTTCAGGTGAAACACATCAAATTTCCGCTATATCACCCAAGATCAAACGGGCAAGCGGAGAGGTTTGTAGATACATTAAAAAGAGCACTAAGGAAAGCTTATAACGTACCAACAGAAAAGGCTTTACAGCAATTCTTGCAAGTGTATAGAATTACACCGAACAGTACTACGCCATCGGCATTATCACCGGCGGAGATAATATTCGCTCGAAAAATTAGATCGGTATTCGACAAATTACTGCTAAAACAGACCAAGCAATCACCAACGTCGTTTGTACCAAAAAGAACATTTAACCCAGGGGAGAAAGTTTTTTTTTAAATGTTCAAAAACAACACATCCTATTGGGAGCCAGGTACAATAGAGAAACGAATCGGGAACGTGATTTACATAATTCAGGGTCCGAAGTTCTCGCATAAAAGGCACTTAAATCAGATCAGAAAGGGGCTGTTAGAGGATTCTAACGGTCTACCTCAGGAAGAGGGGGATGTAATGGACACAATATTTGACACATTCAATATGCAAAGACCTCAAGCAATTTCAGAACCGCGGAAATAAAGCAGAAAAAG
>OZ038482.1:121972366-122027366 GCA_964036315.1 Acanthosepion esculentum | reverse complement strand
AAACAGCGTGTTTTACATCTTTTTCCTTCTTTTTTAACGAGAAACATTCCTTTTCTGTTATGTTATCATTATCTTTTGAATATAAAAATTTAATATATCTCTCTTCCACCCACGGAAATCGCTCCCTTACTGTTATAGTATATTTTAAACTATTATATTATTTTCATTGTTACGCTCACAAACTTGGCACACTCACTGGGGTAAGATATATATTAATTCAAACATTTGTAAATTCACTTGTCTATTTTCAAATTAAAAGTGAACGTTATTTAACATACATAAAAGATTCCAACCAAGCTGTCACCCATTTGCGCATTTAAATATCTTCTTTTAAAAACCGAAATTTTTTCTAAGTTTTTAATGCCGGTCGTAAATCATTGACGGACAACTTATTTGGGGACTACTGACACAATTATACATGTCATGTACCAGACGCATTTTATTCTAATGATTATATTTTTAAGCATTACCTCTATATTATTAAATAGGACATTAGCTAAACCTACTTAAAAGTGCGTGATTCTCGGAAACTCCTTTGTATGCTAAAGATCAGTTTGAGCAATTGCATATCAATAGAAAATAGCGTATATCTACCATTCGTCCACGCATTCAATATTACTGTCCCATCTTCTTTCGTGATTCTACGTATTTATATATTGTGTATAAAATACAAAGAAGAATATGCAATGTTATTGGTCTTGATCTGGCATCTCAGTTTCAGAGACTTTCCCATGGCCTTAACGTAGCTTCCCTGTGCTTTTTTCTATAAATATTTTCATGGTAATTTTTCTGATCAGATCTCCTCTTTGCTACCTAGATTTATGAATTAAAGCTTATTACTAGATTGGAGCAAGATCTTATCATTTAACAGTTGAAATGGATAAATGTAACCGTAAGTTCTATGCTAACAGTTTCTTCTATCGCACTTCTCGTTTGTTGAACTTTATTTCAGCTTCTTGCTTTTCTAGTCAAATTGATCTTCAAAAATGTAAATGCGATGTCAATCGTTATCTCCTGTCTTTTTAATTCCTCTTATTGTTAACTCCCCTTATTAATGTTTTCTTTTGCTCATATTCTCGTACACTCAGTCACCCTTTGCGTCTTTACCGTATTGCTTGGCGTGGGAAAATAATCTTTAAAAATGGCGGTTGTCCCTAAAACAGTGTTGGAAAAAAAAATGGCAGAAGCCACGATGGGGCCTCAAAAAACGCTCCCTAGGTCGGAGGTAAGACGTGCCGGTCCTAGCTGGAATAACAAAAGATAACTTCGAAAAACTAAATAAAGTATCGTGAAACAGGAAAATCTCGTTAGAAACAATGAAAAGAGTGCTTATGATATCATTTCTCCAATATGGAAGTGAATGCTGGATACTTTCGTCAACGATTAGGAGGTGACTTGATGCAACAACGATGAGGTTCTACAGAAGGATTCTGAGAATACTATCGATGGAACATGTAAGCAATGAAGGAGTTTTAAGATAAACAAAAACAAAAAGGAAACTTATACATAGAATAAGAAAGCGACAGTTCGGGACATGCAATGAGGACAGACAACTTCATACTCACAGAACATATTGAAGACAAGATGGACAGAGGGAAAATAGCTGGAATCTACTTAGGGCTAATGTTCATATTGATATCAGAAGAGGGGATGCCAGGGATAGGTAAAGGCGAAATATTGCTTTGAGCTACAAAAAAAAAAAACTGTAGAGAACCATGATCTCCCCCGTCCTTAAGGGGGATAGCACTTAAAATAATAAGAATGATGAAAATTGCTTAAATTTAATCTTCAAAATTTACATGTAACGCCAATCTACTGTCATCCTGATTACTCTTCTTTTGTTTTCGCTCCTTAATAATATTTCTGTTTCTAATTCTTCCACATCCAGTAACTCCTTGTGTCTTAGTGGCTTTACTGCCTTGCTTGAGTTAAAGTGTGTAACTTTAATCTTCAAACATTTAAATACAATGTCAATCGCTATCTACTGTCCTATCGATTACTCATTTTTTTGTTCTCGCTTCTTAATCATTTTTCTGTTTCTAATTCTTCCACATCCAGTAATTCATTGTGTTATAGTGGCTTTATTGCCTTTCTTGGAGTGGATTTTATTTTTTTTAAATTATTATATGAAAACATTTAAATTTAAAGTGTAAAACCATACACCGTGATATGTGTAAAAGTTAAAGTGAGCGAGATCCCACCAAAATGAATACATCAATATTAAGCATGTTACATATATATATATATATATATATATATATATATATATATATATATATATATATATATATATAAATTTAATTTGTAGGTCTGATGTATTGGATCGTGATTACGATTCCCATGTAATAAATTATAGCCATGGAATATTAGTGTTTGAGTCTTTTATATTATATTCTTACTCTGTCCTGGACATTGAGTTCTACCTGGATTCTGTCCTCTTGGGAATTTATATATATATATATATATATATATATATATATATATGCATATATATATATATATATATATTGACCACTAATATATATATATATATATATATTGACCATTAATATTATATATATATATATATATTGACCACTAATATTATATATATATATATATATATATATATATATTGACCACTAATATTATATATATATATATATATATATATATATATATATATATGATATTCCAGAACAGTAGCCGCCGCTGCTATTAACTCACGGCTCTTCATTAATGAATTGAGACCTCTAGCTGCTGGGATTTGTAATTTATATATATATATATATATATATATATATATATATATATATATATATATATATTGACCACTAATATTATATATATATATATATATTGACCACTAATATATATATATATATATATATATATATATATATATATATATATATATATGATATTCCAGAACAGTAGCCGCCGCTGCTATTAACTCACGGCTCTTCATTAATGAATTGAGACCTCTAGCTGCTGAGATTTGTATACATCTCGTAATATAATAGGTTAGAATTCTCTTTCTCTCTCGTGCGCCGATAACTAGGCGTGGGATCTATGACTGATGCAAAATCGGAAGGGTTTCGATCCTGGCTTGAAGCAATCGGGTGCCTAACGAAAACAGGATTGTATGTGGATAACTATCTCTCTCTCTCTCTCTCTCTCTCTCTCTCTCTCTCTCTCTATATATATATATATATATATATATATATATATATATATATATATATATATATATACATATATATATATGTGTTTGTGTGTGTGTGTGTGTGTAATATGCATAATCCGTATTGAAAAGCTCATAAATATTAATACCTGACGATTGTACAAACATGAAACTCGTACAATAGACGTACGTAATATATATAGTTAATTATATATATATATATAGAGAGAGAGAAAGAGAGAGAGATAGATAGATAGATAGATAGATAGATAGATATGTGTGTGTGTGTATCAATAGCCGAGAAAAATAACAGCACTAGTTGCCTGATGATTGCATCTAGCATGAAACAGACTGTCGCCTCTAAGTGTTGACTTCTATGTTCACTTTTATATTTACACACGCTCTATCTCTGATATTGAGTACTTTATCCCATAAATATAGCACACTTTAAGACTATAATTCTTCATATATATATATATATGTGTGTGTGTGTGTGTGTGTGTGTGTGTGCGTGTGTGTGTGTGTGTGAAGGATTTTCCATGAAATATTATCTGTCTTTTATTAGTTGATTTCAGGAACAGAATCATAAATTATTTTGTTATTGTCTCACCTTTCTAAGCACAAAGCTTTTTAACTCTCTCGTATGAATAGCCATCATAAAAAGAGGTAATTATTCTTTCGTATGGGATTTTAATTGTTCATCTCATTACGTTTTTTTTTATATTAATTTATTTATTTTGTATTCTGTTTTGATTGTCACGTCCTCGGAGATGAAATAACTTATTCATTTAGCTCTTTCACGATAACCACTACACGCTACTTCCACATGAAACCTTCTGAATCGAAACCAGCTCAGTATATTGTCGTGTATTTGCTGTTCGTTTTATTAGAAAGAAACGACTGCATTTATTACAGGAATGTTTTGTTCTTTTCGGTTATTTTGCGTGTGTGCAAGCTTCTGCCATGAACCGTTGGTAATTATTTCGCTAATGTGAAGCGAAATTCGTGTTTTAGTGCATCTGGGTGGCGGGTGGTTAGTGATTTATAACCAAAGTAATTATTAATCAGACCGTACGTTTAAGGAACTACTTCTTTCTGATGGGGTGTGGCAGGGTAGCGAATCTCGAATTACAATCACTGGTTCAAACACCGGAAGATGATAACAAGCAAAATCGAAGGAAAAATAATTAGGACAGTTTCCACAATTAAGCGACAAAGAAAGGATTACTTGATATGGATGCAGTAAAAGAAAAAAAAGAAAGACGCCTGGTTTGAAAGCGATATGTGTTAATTGGGAGGAAAAGATCGATAGGTGGCAAAAGACATAGTTGAAAAAGTAAACAAGGCCAATTTTTCAGAGCGCCCACGTCGCTACAGAATGTTACACAAGAATGAAATTTACTGCTTTTGGGGAACGCCTCAGATGCCGCGTAATAAACCTAGACCCCTCCAAAAGGGGAGGTACTGTCTACGGGAAGGTCCCTCTGCATAGGCTTCCGCCTACACAACGGAAGTATGAACAATTGAACAAGAAATTTGAAATGTCTGTTTTATACAGATATACGCTTTTTTGTGTGCGCTTATAGGTCGATCGAAGTAAGTAGAAGATCCATAGGAAGGCAAATATGTACACACACACACACACACACACGCACACACACACACACACATTATATATATATATATATATATATATATATATATATATATATATAAGGAAGAGGTTATAGTAGTTCCAACGAGAGAAAAGTGTGTATATTAAAGAGAGGAGAGAAACCGCAAACATTTTTGGTTGTAATGTGGATTTTTTTTTTTTAAATATTAGGCTTTATTTTCCATAAATTTGCTACACCTGTTTCCGGTCTCGCGACCGTCATCAGGCAAAGCGTGGAGATTTCCACATATAATTAATTTATTCTTATGTTTTTCGATGTTAAATATTCTCGATATGAGACATTCAATTTTTTGTGTTTTAGTGACCCAAATGTCTTTCTTGAACTGGCCAGACAATAGTGATGGAAATGATAAAATTCTGAAAGAAAACCGCACAAAAACAGTTATCAAATGAAGAGATGGTCTTCTTCGACAAAGTGGTGTCAGTCATCATCCTGTATTTATATCATGTATGCCCGATATTCTATATAGATTAGTAAATGTTCTACGCAGCTATTCATCAGATTTTAAAATTCCACAACTATCGGATGAATCCTATTTACATTATTCAGACTATTGTCCTCATCTTTGTTGGCATATTTATCACAACGTTTCGGCATTTGTACACTCCGGCCTTCTTCAGGTGGTTGGAATATCGAACTGAACACTTTATTTCGCTTGCTAGGGTATACTGTTCTAGTTCCACGTGCCATGTTTAATGGATGTCAGTTATTAGTTATCTCCCGTTAATCCCCCTCTCCAAGTTCTCCACTGCCTTAACCAGGTATTGAACTCACAACTCTTTGGGTCCTGTCAATGGATCTATCCATCGCCTTTATCCACTGTGAAATGTGTCCTTCAGAGTTGTGAGTTCAATACCTGATTAAGGCAGTGGAAAACTTGGAGAAAGGAAATTAACAGAAGATAACTGACAACTGACATCCGTTAGACATGGCACGTGGAACTAGAACAGTCTACTCCAGAGAGCGAAATAAAGGGTCCAGTTCGACGTTCCAACCACGTGAAGAAGGCCCGGCCGTACAACGGCCGAATCGTTGTGATAAATGTGGCAATAAAGATGAGGACAATAGTCCGAATAATGTACATAATACCTAATCTCAGAAATATAGACAGATATCGGATGAATGTATTCATAATTATTTACATGCGGGTAAATGTCCTCGTCCTCGTCGCTATTATTATAATATTTAAGGCTTTCTCGAAGTTTTTGTTGAAACGGGAATTTTCTCGGCATTTCGTACAGAACCCTTTATTTAATCAACGCGACCGATTATTCTCATTCAGCGTTCCAAGTCTAGGGGTGTTCTTTTTTTAGTCATTGTTCGCCCTGTTTCAACTGTAATAGCCAACCTATTGCTTGAACTCATAATTACAACCCCACCAAATTTACAATCAAAGTTATATTTTTACATTATTTGGACTGTTATCCTCACCTTCATTGCTATCTTCACAACGTTTCGGCATTTGTACGCTCCGTTCGAAGCGTTGTGAATATGGCAATGTAGATGAGGATAACAGTCCGAATAATGTAAGTAATTATAGCATTTTAAGAGCAATTTTTTAATTATATATATATTGAGACATTTTTATGTTTATACATTTTTTTCATAGATACAAATATTTAAGTAAATGCTCTGTTTTATAATAAACAGTATTAATAACATTTACCGGCCTGAATGTCCGAAGAATTTTCATAGAAAAATATTCGTTTTCCGACAGGAATCGAACCTGTATCCTATACGGAACCGTCATATAGCCTGGCGTGTCTTAACCGATCGAGCCACGGTGGATCGTTCGATTGGCAAAGTAGATTTTATTGTTTTAAAACTGCAATCTTCCATGAATCTCTCACGTACATTCATATCTGCTCAAATAATTGTTGGACTTTGTCCATTTCATAATATAGATATAAATCTTAAATTACTCTTCTGTTAACCTTGGACGAATCTAGCTACCTCTCAGGGTGCATTAGTGCGCCCGGGCACACCGTTTGAGAAACGCTGTCGTAGACGTATAAAAAACGGAATTCATCAAGTGACATATTCAGTTGAAATACGTTGTGTCACAAGGCCGCAAATATGGGTAAACCAGTGAGGTTCAACCTAACTATTCAGTTGTAGTATTAGCTAAGCCTAACTTGTAAACTACTGCATCACAACTAGGCGCGCTCCCTAAATATACAAATAATGAAATTAATTACAAAAGAAAGACTGAAAAAAACAATGATTGATTGAGGCATCCCATTGTAACTGCAAAGATAGAAAACAACAACAAAAGAAAAAAGATAATTTATTCCAAATTTATCTCCTGGGGGTGGGAACACTCACCCTTCATTTACGCCTAATAATGCTTACGGCATATGACGACTAACAGGTTTGCCGTTATTTCTACTCATTAGAGGTGTGCTGGTAGATGAATAATGATTTTAGAACCGTATATATACCTTAATAAAATACTGGGCAATAATAACTCTATTTTTTTTCCTTTTCTTTTGTTTTAATTTTATTTTTAATGTTTTGCTTGGGGCAGGTGTGAGGCTTAAGATTTCTTCGCCTTTTTTTGTTGTTTAGTTTCAAATTAAGAAAAATAATATCAAGAAAGATTTTGGAATAATTTTTTAAAAAATTAGATTTTATTTTGCCCTCAGATATAAGAAATGCGGTAACGTCAGAAGCATTAAAAAAACGGTTCAGGGCTTTCACGTACCTACTGTGTGCAATAACCGAATTTTTCCACCAGCACCGATTTTTATTTAGTAGAAGTTTTCGAGTGTCGAAAACATTTAGTAAAGTAGTCATTGAACTTCAGGGTACCGTAACGGTTATAGGTACGGTAAATGGAATCGGGAAGCCAAGTTGAAATTTCTGTATAAACTGCTCTTTTTCTCATTAATACCTTAGGGAAAGCCATAAATCTATCTATTCACTTCAACTAGTTATGGATTAACTCTTTGAGCCCTGACCACCGATTTATCGGCGATAGAGAAAAAATGACGTAATCTTAATTCTAATTAATACTTTAGGGAAAGCCATAAATCTATCTCTTCACTTCAACTAGTTATGGATTAACCCTTTGAAACCTGACCACCGATTTACCGGCGGTAGAGAAAAAAATGACGTAATCTTAATTCTCATTAATACATTAGGGAAAGCCATAAATCTATCTCTTCACTTCAACTAGTTATAGATTAACCCTTTGAAACCTGACCACCGATTTACCGGCGGTAGAGAAAAAATGACGTAATGCCCAGCCACCGGTTGAACAATGATAGAAAAAAATAACTTAATGCTCAGCTACAGGTTGCTAAACATTTACAAATATTTTTATATCTACCGTTAAACATTACATACCAATTGTTTGTGAATTTTGAGTCAGGAGCTCAGGCAGAAGGGTTAAAATTGTTCAGGAACGCAGAGCTCAAGGGTTAAATAGTAGGGAAGACTTGACTAGATTGTCTTGGGTGTCATCCAGTCTAGGAGAAGGAAAACTTAATTCAAATCTGTGGAAAAGGAAACAGGAAACAACGACACCATCTTTCGCAAGATCTTGGCAGTTCACAGGGAAAAAAATGAATCCGTGGAGAGCCATGAACGTTTACGTCCTGGATAGTGTTCAAAAGCGTTTCCGTCTCCTTGTGGGTGATGAATCATTTTCCACCCTACAATCCCTTACCCACAGACGAAAGTGTAAGCTTCTCGCTACTTTATCGCTATTTCTATGGAAAGCATATTCTTTAGTTCCAAAAGTTCTTACCTTCACGTCTCTCTATTGTCTCATTTTTTGTCATTTATATATTTTGTACAAAAAAATGTATGTTCTCCAATAAAAATTAAGCCACTTTTACACAGAAAAGGCTCCAGTGGCGTAGAATTTTGAAATGTCACCAATTTATTGACCAATGAGAGCTCTCGAAAAAGAGTCAGACATTTTTCTGTCCTTTGCAGATGATCTTCTTTTGACAAATTGAAGGGTCAAATCAGTGAAAAATCTTAATATTTTTTTCCTTTTAAATTATTAGAAAAATATAACAAAATATATTTTTAACCAATGGTAAATTAGAAATGCAATGCTAAATTTTTAGACCCACATTTGAACCTTTTAATTATCTATAAATCACTATGTCAGCAGTATTTCTTTTTCAAAACATTTAAGCTTCTTTAATAACCTAGTTATTTCATATTCAACGCGAAACAAAAGGCCCGTAAATTTGTTTCAAAATAGAAGACTGTACCATTCTGACGAACACAAGAGACCAAAATATATTATTCTACTCACCAAATCTATCACAATTACAATTGAAAAGGCTTTATCTAAGCTTAACAAAAAATTTGCTATAACTACATCTAAAACAATAAATGACTTAATTAATCCAAAACAAATTAAGAAGCTAAAACTTGAAGAATGAATCTACTGAAATAATTACCTTATGTAATGCATAAGAGAAACATCAAAGAATTTAAATAAAAGCTTATACGAACACAAAACGTATATATTTAAATAACAATACACTCACTGCATTAGTTGCTTATCGTAATGAATCTTAGTATAATTTTCATTTAAATATGGCTACTTTTAATTAAAAGAGAAAGCAATTTACTAAGACGAAAGTGTATATAAAGGGATTTAATCGCTATTTAATCCAGAGAAATGTGCATCCACGCTTATACAACATTTTACATTTCCTATTACCACAATGTGGGCTACTTAATAGCAAAAGTGATAAAAACATGAAGAAAAAGAAAAAGAAACTTAATGAAATCGAATAAACCCAGTGGTTCCCAACCTTTTTTACATGGCGGCACACAATTGAGTTCTTTAAATTTTCGCGGCACACCTATCACAAAAAATAAATATTTTCCACTCATAAAGCCTTTTTGCAATAAAATAATAAAAAAACAAAGAATATTATATATGAAGAATTTTTATTCCCATAAATCAACATATCCTGTATTCAATATCGGGTATAAAATAATAATGGTGAATGTCAGTGGGACAGTTGTGCCTGGTGCTTCTTGACTACTGCTGCAATATTTGGGCGAATGTGAGAGACACACTATTAACTCTTCTTCAATATTTTTAAGTCTTTCACGTTTTTTATTTTTAATGTTGTTTAGGTAAGAAAATCCCAGTTCACATAGGTACGAAGTTGAGAATTGCAGTAAAATTTTGATGGCTTTTTTTTTTACTTAGAATTAGATACTCTTCCATAACAGAAATCCAAAAGGCGTCCAATGGCAGTTGTGCGTACTTCAATTTGAGACCACGATCACTGGAAAGGCTTGCTAATTCTTCCTCTTCACATAACTCAAAATTGAAAAGGTTGATGACTGATAAATCTAGAAATTCGGCGATTTTGAATTGAGCGGTGTCATCATGATTAAGGAATTGAATGTCTTTATTAAACAAAATGAAATTAAATGGCTTCTAGGTATTATCTCTTCGCGGCACACCAGTAATCATTCCGCGGCACAGTGGTTGGGAACCACTGCTATAACCAAACATGTATTTAAAACAAAACTAATTTAAAATTAAAAAACATTTCAGCGTCCAACCAGGCGCGTGTGTAGTCTCATCAACGTAAATATCACTTTGGTTCGATGAATTTCTAAATCATGAATGGTGTTACCCGAAAAACATTTCCACTTTCTCATGGATTTTCCTATCTTTCTTTTTATGTTCCCTGTCTCTTCAGGACGTAGGTGATCATGGCCCTACACTTAAGCCCGCTTTGTATGTCACGCGTTGCTTTCCCTTGTCGCTCTTTCCATCTATTCGACCTGTGAGTTTCATATTCTCCTAGCCGTCCATTCTCATTACGTGTCCCAGAAATTTCAGCTGTCTCTTCATAATATTAAGTAAAAGCCTCATCCTTGTTTGCAACCTCTCCAAAACGTCATCGTTGCTTACATGCTCGGTCCATGATACCCTTAGCATCCTTCTGTAGAACCATACCTCCGTTACCTCTAGTCACTTCTTCATCTTTGAGGAGACCGCACATTCGCTGCCGTAAAAAAGGACAGATGCCACGTAACAGCTCAGTACTCTTTTCTTTGTTACCAAAGAAATCCTCCTGTCTCGTAATACTCTACCTAGCTTTTGGAATGCGTCTTTGGCCATCCCAATACGTCTTCGGATCTCAGCGTCGCACTTACCGTCCTCTGTCAGAACACTTCCCAGATATTTAAATTTCCGCACCTATGTCTATAAATTAATCTTAGTTATCTAGTCTTTTGTAAAAAGAAAAAAATCGTATATTTTGCATTTTAGCGATTTTTTTCTATATTACTCAACTTTAGTGTGGTATCAATACTATGCGTATTAATATTTCCTTCCCTTTTTTATTTATCATTAGCATTCTTTAAGATACCTACATAATTTATATTATTTTCAGCTGGATTTACATATTGCTATTTACGGCTGCTACTAATACTATTGCTACTAAAGCTGATCCATACGCTCTCAACGTAAACATAATCTTACTTACGAAACGATCACCCACACAAAAGAAGTGAAACACTTTCAAAACACACAGGTACAAATAAAAAATATATTTTTCATTTAGATCATCAAAGGAATAGCGATATTTCAATGTTTTTATAACTATATAACGCGTTATGAATAATTTTAAAGTATAAATTAATTTGTTAAATTAGTGTAAGCTTTGTATCCTTCATTTTTCTGCAATTCCTTCTGCTTTAAAATTGATATACTTCCAGAAAATTGATGACCATCTGCAAACTGATGACCTTTCAGAAAATCCTTTTATATTTGGTGACCAGAGTATTTTTCATATAAAGGATGTTTTCTTGATAACGGTTTTATGCCTGCCAACACAACCATCGTGAGATCTCTCAGTCAATATGAATCTTTCATTTTAATTAAATTAAGAATTCGAAATATGAATAAATTATTTGTGAAGATTTTTTGTCAATGAACCCTGATGAGAATGAAGACGAACGAAAGAGTGAGAAGCGAAACAATAGAAAGGGAAAACGAAAACTAATATTGATAGTGAATAGAATAATGAAAGGGATTTAAAAAGAAGATTATGATGCTGCTAAAACATTATTATTATTATTATTATTATTATTATTATTACTATTATTATTATTATTAAAAGAAATCAAGAAGTCATTAAACTGTAAAGGAAAATGAAAAGAATTAAAAGAAGCTAATGAAGATTCGAACGTAGAAAATGAAAAGAGGAAGTGATTAAGATGCGGAGAAAAGTTATATAAGAAAGAAAAAAGAGAAAATAACAAGTTAGAGTCCTTAAAAGGGAAGGAAGAAAGGAACAAACAAAAAAACAAGCGAAAAAGTAAGGAAAAAGAAGCTAGGAAAAGTCAGAAAGAAAGGAAAAGAAAGGAAAAGAAAAAGAAATTATGAAACAAACAAAAAATGGAGGAAAGGTTAAAAGAAAGAAAGAAAGAAAGAAAGAAAGAAAGAAAGAAAGAAAGAAAGTAAGAAAATAGAAAGACGGGAAAGAGTACAAGAAAGAAAGAAAAACGGAAATAGAAAGACGGGAAAGAGTAAAAGAAAGAAAGAAAAAAGAAAATAGGAAGGAGGGAAAGAGTACAAGAAGGAAAGAAAAAAGAAAATAGAAAGACGGGAAAGAGAAAAAGAAAGAAAGAAAAAAGAAAATAGAAAGACGGGAAAGAGTAAAAGAAAGAAGGAAAAAAGAAAATAGAAAGACGGGAAAGAGTAAAAGAAAGAAAGAAAAAAGAAAATAGAAAGACAAGAAAGAGTACAAGAAAGAAAGAAAAAAGAAAATAGGAAGGAGGGAAAGAATACAAGAACGAAAGAAAAAAGAAAACAGAAAGACGGGAAAGAGTACAATAAAGAAAGAAAAAAGAATAATAGAATGACGAGAAAGAGTACAAGAAAGAAAGAAAAAAGAAAATAGAAAGACGGGAAAGAGTAAAAGAAAGAAAGAAAAAAGAAAATAGAAAGACGGGAAAGAATAAAAGAAAGAAAGAAAAAAGAAAATAGGAAGGAGGGAAAGAGTACAAGAAAGAAAGAAAAAAGAAAGGAGGAAGGAGGGAAAGAGTACAAGAAAGAAAGAAAAAAGAAAATAGAAAGACGGGAAAGAGTAAAAGATAGAAAGACAAAATAAAATAGGAAAGAGGGTAAGAGTACAAGAAAGAAAGGAAAAAGAAAATAGGACGGAAGGAAAGAGTAAAAGATGGAAAGAAAAAAGAAAATAGAAAGACGGGAAAGAGAAAAAGAAAGAAAGAAAAAAGAAAATAGACAGACGGGAAAGAATACAAGAAAGAAAGAAAAAAGAAAATAGGAAGGAGGGAAAGAGTACAAGAAAGAAAGAAAAAAGAAAATAGGAAGGAGGGAAATAGTAAAAGAAAGAAAGAAAAAAGAAAATAGGAAGGAGGGAAAGAGTACAAGAAAGAAAGAAAAAAGAAAATAGGAAGGAGGGAAATAGTAAAAGAAAGAAAGAAAAAAGAAAATAGGAAGGAGGGAAAGAGTACAAGAAAAAAAGAAAAAAGAAAATAGGAAGGAGGAAAAGAGTACAAGAAAGAAAGAAAAAAGAAAATAGGAAGGAGGGAAAGAGTAAAAGAAAGAAAGAAGAAAGAAAATAGAAAGACAAGAAAGAGTACAAGAAAGAAAGAAAAAAGAAAATAGGAAGGAGGGAAAGAGTACAAGAAAGAAAGAAAAAAGAAAATAGAAAGACGGGAAAGGGTACAAAAAAGAAAGAAAAAAGAATAATAGAATGACGAGAAAGAGTACAAGAAAGAAAGAAAAAAGAAAATAGAAAGACGGGAAAGAGTAAAAGAAAGAAAGAAAAAAGAAAATAGAAAGACGGGAAAGAATACAAGAAAGAAAGAAAGAAGAAAATAGGAAGGAGGGAAAGAGTACAAAAAAGAAAGAAAAAAGAAAATAGAAAGACGGGAAAGAGTAAAAGAAAGAAAGAAAAAGAAAATAGAAACACAAGTAAGAGTACAAGAAAGAAAGAAAAAAAAATGGGAAGGAGGAAAAGAGCACAAAAAAGAAAGAAAAAAGAAAATAGAAAAACGGGAAAGAGTACAAGAAAGAAAGAAAAAAGAAAGTAGGAAGGAGGGAAAGAGTACAAGAAAGAAAGAAAAAAGAAAATAGAAAGACGGGAAAGAGTACAGGAAAGAAAGAAAAAAGAAAATAGAAAAGAGGGAAAGAGTACAAGAAAGAAAGAAAAAAGAAAATAGATAGACGGGAAAGAGTACAAGAAAGAAAGAAAAATAGAAAAACAGGAAAGAGTACAAGAAAGAAAGAAAAAAGAAAATAGAAAGACGGGAAAGAGTACAAGAAAGAAAGAAAAAAGAAAATAGAAAGACGGGAAAGAGTACAAGAAAAAAGAAAATAGGAAGGAGGGAAAAAGTAAAAGAAAGAAAGAAAAAAAGAAAATAGAAAGACGGGAAAGAGTACAAGAAAGAAAGAAAAAAGAAAATAGGAAGGAGGGAAAGAATACAAGAAAGAAAGAAAAAAGAAAATAGAAAGACGGGAAAGAGAACAAGAAAGAAAGAAAAAAGAAAATAGAAAGACGGGAAAGAGTACAAGAAAGAAAGAAAAAAGAAAATAGAAAGACGGGAAAGAATACAAGAAAGAAAGAAAATAGGACGGAGGGAAATAGTAAAAGAAAGAAAGAAAAAAGAAAATAGAAAGACGGGAAAGAATACAAGAAAGAAAGAAAAAAGAAAATAGGAAGGAGTGAAAAAATACAAGAAAGAAAGAAAAAAGAAAATAGAAAGACGGGAAAGAGAAAAAGAAAGAAAGAAAAAAATAGAAAGACGGGAAAGATTACAAGAAAGAAAGAAAAAAGAAAAGAGAAAGACGGGAAAGAGTAAAAGAAAGAAAGAAAAAAGAAAATAGAAAGACGGGAAAGAGTAAAAGAAAGAAAGAAAAAAGAAAATAGAAAGACAAGAAAGAGTACAAGAAAGAAAGAAAAAAGAAAATAGAAAGACGGGAAAGAGTACAATAAAGAAAGAAAAAAGAATAATAGAATGACGAGAAAGAGTACAAGAAAGAAATAAAAAAGAAAATAGAAAGACGGGAAAGAGTAAAAGAAAGAAAGAAAAAAGAAAATAGAAAGACGGGAAAGAATACAAGAAAGAAAGAAAAAAGAAAATAGGAAGGAGGGAAAGAGTACAAGAAAGAAAGAAAAAAGAAAATAGGAAGGAGGGAAAGAGTACAAGAAAGAAAGAAAAAAGAAAATAGAAAGACGGGAAAGAGTAAAAGAAAGAAAGAAAAAAGAAAATAGGAAGGAGGGGAAGAGTACAAGAAAGAAAGGAAAAAGAAAATAGGAAGGAGGGAAAGAGTA
The DNA here is from genome assembly GCA_964036315.1 of Acanthosepion esculentum. Classification (NCBI taxonomy): domain Eukaryota; kingdom Metazoa; phylum Mollusca; class Cephalopoda; order Sepiida; family Sepiidae; genus Acanthosepion; species Acanthosepion esculentum. Next base: position 122,012,226 of record OZ038482.1, on the reverse strand, counting down.
CAAAAGGAAAGAAAAAAGAAAATAGAAAGACGGGAAAGAGAAAAAGAAAGAAAGAAAAAAGAAAATAGAAAGACGGGAAAGAATACAAGAAAGAAAGAAAAAAGAAAATAGGAAGGAGGGAAAGAGTACAAGAAAGAAAGAAAAAAGAAAATAGGAAGGAGGGAAATAGTAAAAGAAAGAAAGAAAAAAGAAAATAGAAAGACAAGAAAGAGTACAAGAAAGAAAGAAAAAAGAAAATAGGAAGGAGGGAAAGAGTACAAGAAAGAATGATAAAAAAAATATAAAAACGTGAAAGAGTACATGAAAGAAAGAAAAAAATAGAAAGACGGGAAAGTGTACAAGAAAGAAAGAAAAAAGAAAATAGGAAGGAGAGAAAGAGTAAAAGAAAGAAAGAAAAAAGAAAATAGAAAGACGGGAGAGAGTACAAGAAAGAAAGAAAAAAGAAAATAGAAAGACGGGAAAGAGTACAAGAAAGAAAGAAAATAGGAAGGAGGGAAAAAGTAAAACAAAGAAAGAAAAAAGAAAATAGAAAGACGGGAAAGAGTAAAAGAAAGAAAGAAAAAAGAAAATAGAATGACGGGAAAGAGTACAAGAAAGAAAGAAAAAAGAAAATTGAAATGAGGGAAAGAGTACAAGAAAGAAAGAAAAAATAAAATAAAAAGACGGGAAAGAGTACAAGAAAGAAAGAAAAAAGAAAATAGAAAGACGAGAAAGAATACAAGAAAGAAAGAAAAAAGAAAATAGAAAGGAGGGAAAGAGTAAAAGAAAGAAAGAAAAAAGAAAATAGGAAGGAGGGAAAGAGTACAAGAAAGAAAGAAAATAGAAAATAGAAAAACGGGAAAGAGTACAAGAAAGAAAGAAAAAAGAAAATAGGAAGGAGGGAAAGAGTACAAGAAAGAAAGAAAAAAGAAAATAGAAAGACGGGAAAGAGAACGAGAAAGAAAGAAAAAAATAGAAAGACGGGAAAGAGTACAAGAAAGAAAGAAAAAAGAAAATAGAAAGACGGGAAAGAGTACAAGAAAGAAACAAAAAGTAAAATAGAAAGAAGGGAAAGAGTACAAAAAAGAAAGAAAATAGGACGGAGGGAAATAGTAAAACAAAGAAAGAAAAAAGAAAATAGAATGACGGGAAAGAGTACAAGAAAGAAAGAAAAAAGAAAATTGAAATGAGGGAAAGAGTACAAGAAAGAAAGAAAAAATAAAATAAAAAGACGGGAAAGAGTACAAGAAAGAAAGAAAAAAGAAAATAGAAAGACGAGAAAGAATACAAGAAAGAAAGAAAAAAGAAAATAGAAAGGAGGGAAAGAGTAAAAGAAAGAAAGAAAAAAGAAAATAGGAAGGAGGGAAAGAGTACAAGAAAGAAAGAAAATAGAAAATAGAAAGACGGGAAAGAGTACAAGAAAGAAAGAAAAAAGAAAATAGGAAGGAGGGAAAGAGTACAAGAAAGAAAGAAAAAAGAAAATAGAAAGACGGGAAAGAGTAAAAGAAAGAAAGAAAAAAGAAAATAGGAAGCAGGGAAAGAATACAAGAAAGAATGAAAAAAGAAAATAGAAAGACGGGAAAGAGTAAAAGAAAGAAAGTAAAAAGAAAATAGGAAGGAGGGAAAGAGTGCAAGAAAGAAAGAAAAAAGAAAATAAGAAGGAGGAAAATAGTACAAGAAAGAAAGAAAAAAGAAAATAGGAAGGAGTGAAAGAGTAAAAGAAAGAAAGAAGAAAGAAAATAGAAAAACAAGAAAGAGTACAAGAAAGAAAGAATATAGAAAATAGGAAGGAGGGAAAGAGTACAAGAAAGAAAGAAAAAGAAAATAGAAAGACGGGGAAGAGTACAAGAAAGAAAGAAAAAAGAATAATAAAATGACGAGAAAGAGTACAAGAAAGAAAGAAAAAAGAAAATAGAAAGACGGGAAAGAGTAAAAGAAAGAAAGAAAAAAGAAAATAGAAAGACAGGAAGGAATACAAGAAAGAAAGAAAAAAGAAAATAGGAAGGAGGGAAAGAGTACAAAAAAGAAAGAAAAAAGAAAATAGAAAGACGGGAAAGAGTAAAAGAAAGAAAGAAAAAAGAAAATAGAAAGACAAGAAAGAGTACAAGAAAGAAAGAAAAAAGAAAATAGGAAGGAGGAAAAGAGCACAAGAAAGAAAGATAAAAAAAAATATAAAAACGTGAAAGAGTACATGAAAGAAAGAAAAAAATAGAAAGACGGGAAAGTGTACAAGAAAGAAAGAAAAAAGAAAATAGGAAGGAGAGAAAGAGTAAAAGAAAGAAAGAAAAAAGAAAATAGAAAGACGGGAGAGAGTACAAGAAAGAAAGAAAAAAGAAAATAGTAAGACGGGAAAGAGTACAAGAAGGAAAGAAAATAGGAAGGAGGGAAAAAGTAAAAGAAAGAAAGAAAAAAGAAAATAGAAAGACGGGAAAGAGTACAAGAAAGAAAGAAAAAAGAAAATAGAAAGACGGGAAAGAGTACAAGAAAGAGAGAAAAAAGAAAATAGGAAGGAGGGAAAGAATACAAGAAAGAAAGAAAAAAGAAAATAGAAAGACGGGAAAGAGAACAAGAAAGAAAGAAAAAAGAAAATAGGAAGGAGGGAAAGAGTACAAGAAAGAAAGAAAAAAGAAAATAGGAAGGAGGGAAATAGTAAAAGAAAGAAAGAAAAAAGAAAATAGAAAGACAAGAAAGAGTACAAGAAAGAAAGAAAAAAGAAAATAGAAAGACGGGAAAGAATACAAGAAAGAAAGAAAAAAGAAAATAGGAAGGAGGGAAAGAGTACAAAAAAGAAAGAAAAAAGAAAATAGAAAGACGGGAAAGAGTAAAAGAGAGAAAGAAAAAAGAATATAGAAAGACAAGAAAGAGTACAAGAAAGAAAGAAAAAAAAATAAAAAGGAGGAAAAGAGCACAAGAAAGAAAGATAAAAGAAAATAGAAAAATTGGAAAGAGTACAAAAAAGAAAGAAAAAAAATAGGAAGACGGGAAAGAGTACGAGAAAGAAAGAAAAAATAAATAGGAAGGAGAGAAAGAGTAAAAGAAAGAAAGAAAAAAGAAAATAGAAAGACGGGAGAGAGTACAAGAAACAAAGAAAAAAGAAAATAGAAAGACGGGAGAGAGTACAAGAAAGAAAGAAAAAAGAAAATAGAAAGACAGGAAAGAGTACAAGAAAGAAAGAAAATAGGAAGGAGGGAAATAGTAAAAGAAAGAAAGAAAAAAGAAAATAGAAAGACGGGAAAGAATACAAGAAAGAAAGAAAAAAGAAAATAGGAAGGAGTGAAAGAATACAAGAAAGAAAGAAAAAAGAAAATAGAAAGACGGGAAAGAGAAAAAGAAAGAAAGAAAAAAATAGAAAGACGGGAAAGATTACAAGAAAGAAAGAAAAAAGAAAAGAGAAAGACGGGAAAGAGTAAAAGAAAGAAAGAAAAAAGAAAATAGAAAGACGGGAAAGAGTAAAAGAAAGAAAGAAAAAAGAAAATAGAAAGACAAGAAAGAGTACAAGAAAGAAAGAAAAAAGAAAATAGAAAGACGGGAAAGAGTACAATAAAGAAAGAAAAAAGAATAATAGAATGACGAGAAAGAGTACAAGAAAGAAATAAAAAAGAAAATAGAAAGACGGGAAAGAGTAAAAGAAAGAAAGAAAAAAGAAAATAGAAAGACGGGAAAGAATACAAGAAAGAAAGAAAAAAGAAAATAGGAAGGAGGGAAAGAGTACAAGAAAGAAAGAAAAAAGAAAATAGGAAGGAGGGAAAGAGTACAAGAAAGAAAGAAAAAAGAAAATAGAAAGACGGGAAAGAGTAAAAGAAAGAAAGAAAAAAGAAAATAGGAAGGAGGGGAAGAGTACAAGAAAGAAAGGAAAAAGAAAATAGGAAGGAGGGAAAGAGTACAAAAGGAAAGAAAAAAGAAAATAGAAAGACGGGAAAGAGAAAAAGAAAGAAAGAAAAAAGAAAATAGAAAGACGGGAAAGAATACAAGAAAGAAAGAAAAAAGAAAATAGGAAGGAGGGAAAGAGTACAAGAAAGAAAGAAAAAAGAAAATAGGAAGGAGGGAAATAGTAAAAGAAAGAAAGAAAAAAGAAAATAGAAAGACAAGAAAGAGTACAAGAAAGAAAGAAAAAAGAAAATAGGAAGGAGGGAAAGACTACAAGAAAGAATGATAAAAAAAATATAAAAACGTGAAAGAGTACATGAAAGAAAGAAAAAAATAGAAAGACGGGAAAGTGTACAAGAAAGAAAGAAAAAAGAAAATAGGAAGGAGAGAAAGAGTAAAAGAAAGAAAGAAAAAAGAAAATAGAAAGACGGGAGAGAGTACAAGAAAGAAAGAAAAAAGAAAATAGAAAGACAGGAAAGAGTACAAGAAAGAAAGAAAATAGGAAGGAGGGAAAAAGTAAAAGAAAGAAAGAAAAAAGAAAATAGAAAGACGGGAAAGAGTAAAAGAAAGAAAGAAAAAAGAAAATAGAATGACGGGAAAGAGTACAAGAAAGAAAGAAAAAAGAAAATTGAAATGAGGGAAAGAGTACAAGAAAGAAAGAAAAAATAAAATAAAAAGACGGGAAAGAGTACAAGAAAGAAAGAAAAAAGAAAATAGAAAGACGAGAAAGAATACAAGAAAGAAAGAAAAAAGAAAATAGAAAGGAGGGAAAGAGTAAAAGAAAGAAAGAAAAAAGAAAATAGGAAGGAGGGAAAGAGTACAAGAAAGAAAGAAAATAGAAAATAGAAAAACGGGAAAGAGTACAAGAAAGAAAGAAAAAAGAAAATAGGAAGGAGGGAAAGAGTACAAGAAAGAAAGAAAAAAGAAAATAGAAAGACGGGAAAGAGAACGAGAAAGAAAGAAAAAAATAGAAAGACGGGAAAGAGTACAAGAAAGAAAGAAAAAAGAAAATAGAAAGACGGGAAAGAGTACAAGAAAGAAACAAAAAGTAAAATAGAAAGAAGGGAAAGAGTACAAAAAAGAAAGAAAATAGGACGGAGGGAAATAGTAAAACAAAGAAAGAAAAAAGAAAATAGAATGACGGGAAAGAGTACAAGAAAGAAAGAAAAAAGAAAATTGAAATGAGGGAAAGAGTACAAGAAAGAAAGAAAAAATAAAATAAAAAGACGGGAAAGAGTACAAGAAAGAAAGAAAAAAGAAAATAGAAAGACGAGAAAGAATACAAGAAAGAAAGAAAAAAGAAAATAGAAAGGAGGGAAAGAGTAAAAGAAAGAGAGAAAAAAGAAAATAGGAAGGAGGGAAAGTGTACAAGAAAGAAAGAAAATAGAAAATAGAAAGACGGGAAAGAGTACAAGAAAGAAAGAAAAAAGAAAATAGGAAGGAGGGAAAGAGTACAAGAAAGAAAGAAAAAAGAAAATAGAAAGACGGGAAAGAGTAAAAGAAAGAAAGAAAAAAGAAAATAGGAAGCAGGGAAAGAATACAAGAAAGAATGAAAAAAGAAAATAGAAAGACGGGAAAGAGTAAAAGAAAGAAAGTAAAAAGAAAATAGGAAGGAGGGAAAGAGTGCAAGAAAGAAAGAAAAAAGAAAATAAGAAGGAGGAAAATAGTACAAGAAAGAAAGAAAAAAGAAAATAGGAAGGAGTGAAAGAGTAAAAGAAAGAAAGAAGAAAGAAAATAGAAAAACAAGAAAGAGTACAAGAAAGAAAGAAAATAGAAAATAGGAAGGAGGGAAAGAGTACAAGAAAGAAAGAAAAAGAAAATAGAAAGACGGGGAAGAGTACAAGAAAGAAAGAAAACAGAATAATAAAATGACGAGAAAGAGTACAAGAAAGAAAGAAAAAAGAAAATAGAAAGACGGGAAAGAGTAAAAGAAAGAAAGAAAAAAGAAAATAGAAAGACAGGAAGGAATACAAGAAAGAAAGAAAAAAGAAAATAGGAAGGAGGGAAAGAGTACAAAAAAGAAAGAAAAAAGAAAATAGAAAGACGGGAAAGAGTAAAAGAAAGAAAGAAAAAAGAAAATAGAAAGACAAGAAAGAGTACAAGAAAGAAAGAAAAAAGAAAATAGGAAGGAGGAAAAGAGCACAAGAAAGAAAGATAAAAAAAAATATAAAAACGTGAAAGAGTACATGAAAGAAAGAAAAAAATAGAAAGACGGGAAAGTGTACAAGAAAGAAAGAAAAAAGAAAATAGGAAGGAGAGAAAGAGTAAAAGAAAGAAAGAAAAAAGAAAATAGAAAGACGGGAGAGAGTACAAGAAAGAAAGAAAAAAGAAAATAGAAAGACGGGAAAGAGTACAAGAAGGAAAGAAAATAGGAAGGAGGGAAAAAGTAAAAGAAAGAAAGAAAAAAGAAAATAGAAAGACGGGAAAGAGTACAAGAAAGAAAGAAAAAAGAATATAGAAAGACGGGAAAGAGTACAAGAAAGAAAAAAAAAGAAAATAGGAAGGAGGGAAAGAATACAAGAAAGAAAGAAAAAAGAAAATAGAAAGACGGGAAAGAGAACAAGAAAGAAAGAAAAAAGAAAATAGGAAGGAGGGAAAGAGTACAAGAAAGAAAGAAAAAAGAAAATAGGAAGGAGGGAAATAGTAAAAGAAAGAAAGAAAAAAGAAAATAGAAAGACAAGAAAGAGTACAAGAAAGAAAGAAAAAAGAAAATAGAAAGACGGGAAAGAATACAAGAAAGAAAGAAAAAAGAAAATAGGAAGGAGGGAAAGAGTACAAAAAAGAAAGAAAAAAGAAAATAGAAAGACGGGAAAGAGTAAAAGAGAGAAAGAAAAAAGAATATAGAAAGACAAGAAAGAGTACAAGAAAGAAAGAAAAAAAAAATAAAAAGGAGGAAAAGAGCACAAGAAAGAAAGATAAAAGAAAATAGAAAAATTGGAAAGAGTACAAGAAAGAAAGAAAAAAAATAGGAAGACGGGAAAGAGTACGAGAAAGAAAGAAAAAAGTAAATAGGAAGGAGAGAAAGAGTAAAAGAAAGAAAGAAAAAAGAAAATAGAAAGACGGGAGAGAGTACAAGAAACAAAGAAAAAAGAAAATAGAAAGACGGGAGAGAGTACAAGAAAGAAAGAAAAAAGAAAATAGAAAGACAGGAAAGAGTACAAGAAAGAAAGAAAATAGGAAGGAGGGAAATAGTAAAAGAAAGAAAGAAAAAAGAAAATAGAAAGACGGGAAAGAGTACAAGAAAGAAAGAAAAAAGAAAATAGGAAGGAGGGAAAGAGTACAAGAAAGAAAGAAAAAAGAAAATAGAACGACCGGAAAGAGTACAGGAAAGAAAGAAAAAAGAAAATAGAAAAGAGAGAAAGAGTACAAGAAAGAAAGAAAAAAGAAAATAGAAAGACGGGAAAGAGTACAGGAAAGAAAGAAAAAAGAAAATAGAAAGACGGGAAAGAGTACAAGAAAGAAAGAAAACAGCAAGGAGGGAAATAGTAAAAGAAAGAAAGAAAAAAGAAAATAGAAAGACGGGAAAGAGTACAAGAAAGAAGGAAAAAAGAAAATAGGAAGGAGGGAAAGAATACAAGAAAGAAAGAAAAAAGAAAATAGAAAGACGGGAAAGAGAACAAGAAAGAAAGAAAAAAATAGAAAGACGGGAAAGTGTACAAGAAAGAAAGAAAAAAGAAAATAGAAAGACGGGAAATAGTACAAGAAAGAAACAAAAAGTAAAATAGAAAGAAGGGAAAGAGTACAAAAAAGAAAGAAAATAGGACGGAGGGAAATAGTAAAAGAAAGAAAGAAAAAAGAAAATAGAATGACGGGAAAGAGTACAAGAAAGAAAGAAAAAAGAAAATTGAAATGAGGGAAAGTGTACAAGAAAGAAAGAAAAAATAAAATAAAAAGACGGGAAAGAGTACAAGAAAGAAAGAAAAAAGAAAATAGAAAGACGAGAAAGAATACAAGAAAGAAAGAAAAAAGAAAATAGAAAGGAGGGAAAGAGTAAAAGAAAGAAAGAAAAAAGAAAATAGGAAGGAGGGAAAGAGTACAAGAAAGAATGATAAAAGAAAATAGAAAGACGGGAAAGAGTAAAAGAAAGAAAGTAAAAAGAAAATAGGAAGGAGGGAAGGTGTACAAGAAAGAAAGAAAAAAGAAAATAGGAAGGAGGAAAAGAATACAAGAAAGAAAGAAAAAAGAAAATAGGAAGGAGGGAAAGAGTAAAAGAAAGAAAGAAGAAAGAAAATAGAAAAACAAGAAAGAGTACAAGAAAGAAAGAAAAAAGAAAATAGGAAGGAGGGAAAGAGTACAAGAAAGAAAGAAAAAAGAAAACAGAAAGACGGGAAAGAGTACAAGATAGAAAGAAAAAACAATAATAAAATGACGAGAAAGAGTACAGGAAAGAAAGAAAAAAGAAAAAAAGAGTAAAAGAAAGAAAGAAAGAAGAAAATAGAAAGACGGGAAGGAATACAAGAAAGAAAGAAAAAAGAAAATAGGAAGGAGGGAAAGAGTACAAAAAAGAAAGAAAAAAGAAAATAGAAAGACGGGAAAGAGTAAAAGAAAGAAAGAAAAAAGAAAATAGAAAGACAAGAAAGAGTACAAGAAAGAAAGAAAAAAGAAAATAGGAAGGAGGAAAAGAGCACAAGAAAGAAAGATAAAAGAAAATATAAAAACGTGAAAGAGTACAAGAAAGAAAGAAAAAAATAGAAAGACGGGAAAGAGTACAAGAAAGAAAGAAAAAAGAAAATAGGAAGGAGAGAAAGAGTAAAAGAAAGAAAGAAAAAAGAAAATAGAAAGACGGGAAAGAGTACAAGAAAGAAGGAAAAAAGAAAATAGGAAGGTGGGAAAGAGTACAAGAAAGAAAGAAAAAAGAAAATAGAAAGACTGGAACGAGTACAGGAAAGAAAGAAAAAAGAAAATAGAAAGACGGGAAGGAGTACAAGAAAGAAAGGAAAAATAGAAAAACGGGAAAGGGTACAAGAAAGAAAGAAAAAAGAAAATAGAAAGACGGGAAAGAGTACAAGAAAGAAAGAAAAAAAAAATAGAAAGACGGGAAAGAGTACAAGAAAGAAAGAAAAAAGAAAATAGGAAGGAGGGAAAGAATACAAGAAAGAAAGAAAAAAGAAAATAGAAAGACGGGAAAGAGAACAAGAAAGAAAGAAAAAAGAAAATAGGAAGGAGGGAAAGAGTACAATAAAGAAAGAAAAAAGAAAATAGGAAGGAGGGAAAGAGTACAAGAAAGAAAGAAAAAAGAAAATAGGAAGGAGGGAAATAGTAAAAGAAAGAAAGAAAAAAGAAAATAGAAAGACAAGAAAGAGTACAAGAAAGAAAGAAAAAAGAAAATAGAAAGACGGGAAAGAATACAAGAAAGAAAGAAAAAAGAAAATAGGAAGGAGGGAAAGAGTACAAAAAAGAAAGAAAAAAGAAAATAGAAAGACGGGAAAGAGTAAAAGAGAGAAAGAAAAAAGAATATAGAAAGACAAGAAAGAGTACAAGAAAGAAAGAAAAAAAAATAAAAAGGAGGAAAAGAGCACAAGAAAGAAAGATAAAAGAAAATAGAAAAATTGGAAAGAGTACAAAAAAGAAAGAAAAAAAATAGGAAGACGGGAAAGAGTACGAGAAAGAAAGAAAAAATAAATAGGAAGGAGAGAAAGAGTAAAAGAAAGAAAGAAAAAAGAAAATAGAAAGACGGGAGAGAGTACAAGAAACAAAGAAAAAAGAAAATAGAAAGACGGGAGAGAGTACAAGAAAGAAAGAAAAAAGAAAATAGAAAGACAGGAAAGAGTACAAGAAAGAAAGAAAATAGGAAGGAGGGAAATAGTAAAAGAAAGAAAGAAAAAAGAAAATAGAAAGACGGGAAAGAATACAAGAAAGAAAGAAAAAAGAAAATAGGAAGGAGTGAAAGAATACAAGAAAGAAAGAAAAAAGAAAATAGAAAGACGGGAAAGAGAAAAAGAAAGAAAGAAAAAAATAGAAAGACGGGAAAGATTACAAGAAAGAAAGAAAAAAGAAAAGAGAAAGACGGGAAAGAGTAAAAGAAAGAAAGAAAAAAGAAAATAGAAAGACGGGAAAGAGTAAAAGAAAGAAAGAAAAAAGAAAATAGAAAGACAAGAAAGAGTACAAGAAAGAAAGAAAAAAGAAAATAGAAAGACGGGAAAGAGTACAATAAAGAAAGAAAAAAGAATAATAGAATGACGAGAAAGAGTACAAGAAAGAAATAAAAAAGAAAATAGAAAGACGGGAAAGAGTAAAAGAAAGAAAGAAAAAAGAAAATAGAAAGACGGGAAAGAATACAAGAAAGAAAGAAAAAAGAAAATAGGAAGGAGGGAAAGAGTACAAGAAAGAAAGAAAAAAGAAAATAGGAAGGAGGGAAAGAGTACAAGAAAGAAAGAAAAAAGAAAATAGAAAGACGGGAAAGAGTAAAAGAAAGAAAGAAAAAAGAAAATAGGAAGGAGGGGAAGAGTACAAGAAAGAAAGGAAAAAGAAAATAGGAAGGAGGGAAAGAGTACAAAAGGAAAGAAAAAAGAAAATAGAAAGACGGGAAAGAGAAAAAGAAAGAAAGAAAAAAGAAAATAGAAAGACGGGAAAGAATACAAGAAAGAAAGAAAAAAGAAAATAGGAAGGAGGGAAAGAGTACAAGAAAGAAAGAAAAAAGAAAATAGGAAGGAGGGAAATAGTAAAAGAAAGAAAGAAAAAAGAAAATAGAAAGACAAGAAAGAGTACAAGAAAGAAAGAAAAAAGAAAATAGGAAGGAGGGAAAGAGTACAAGAAAGAATGATAAAAAAAATATAAAAACGTGAAAGAGTACATGAAAGAAAGAAAAAAATAGAAAGACGGGAAAGTGTACAAGAAAGAAAGAAAAAAGAAAATAGGAAGGAGAGAAAGAGTAAAAGAAAGAAAGAAAAAAGAAAATAGAAAGTCGGGAGAGAGTACAAGAAAGAAAGAAAAAAGAAAATAGAAAGACAGGAAAGAGTACAAGAAAGAAAGAAAATAGGAAGGAGGGAAAAAGTAAAAGAAAGAAAGAAAAAATAAAATAGAAAGACGGGAAAGAGTAAAAGAAAGAAAGAAAAAAGAAAATAGAATGACGGGAAAGAGTACAAGAAAGAAAGAAAAAAGAAAATTGAAATGAGGGAAAGAGTACAAGAAAGAAAGAAAAAATAAAATAAAAAGACGGGAAAGAGTACAAGAAAGAAAGAAAAAAGAAAATAGAAAGACGAGAAAGAATACAAGAAAGAAAGAAAAAAGAAAATAGAAAGGAGGGAAAGAGTAAAAGAAAGAAAGAAAAAAGAAAATAGGAAGGAGGGAAAGAGTACAAGAAAGAAAGAAAATAGAAAATAGAAAAACGGGAAAGAGTACAAGAAAGAAAGAAAAAAGAAAATAGGAAGGAGGGAAAGAGTACAAGAAAGAAAGAAAAAAGAAAATAGAAAGACGGGAAAGAGAACGAGAAAGAAAGAAAAAAATAGAAAGACGGGAAAGAGTACAAGAAAGAAAGAAAAAAGAAAATAGAAAGACGGGAAAGAGTACAAGAAAGAAACAAAAAGTAAAATAGAAAGAAGGGAAAGAGTACAAAAAAGAAAGAAAATACGACGGAGGGAAATAGTAAAACAAAGAAAGAAAAAAGAAAATAGAATGACGGGAAAGAGTACAAGAAAGAAAGAAAAAAGAAAATTGAAATGAGGGAAAGAGTACAAGAAAGAAAGAAAAAATAAAATAAAAAGACGGGAAAGAGTACAAGAAAGAAAGAAAAAAGAAAATAGAAAGACGAGAAAGAATACAAGAAAGAAAGAAAAAAGAAAATAGAAAGGAGGGAAAGAGTAAAAGAAAGAGAGAAAAAAGAAAATAGGAAGGAGGGAAAGTGTACAAGAAAGAAAGAAAATAGAAAATAGAAAGACGGGAAAGAGTACAAGAAAGAAAGAAAAAAGAAAATAGGAAGGAGGGAAAGAGTACAAGAAAGAAAGAAAAAAGAAAATAGAAAGACGGGAAAGAGTAAAAGAAAGAAAGAAAAAAGAAAATAGGAAGCAGGGAAAGAATACAAGAAAGAATGAAAAAAGAAAATAGAAAGACGGGAAAGAGTAAAAGAAAGAAAGTAAAAAGAAAATAGGAAGGAGGGAAAGAGTGCAAGAAAGAAAGAAAAAAGAAAATAAGAAGGAGGAAAATAGTACAAGAAAGAAAGAAAAAAGAAAATAGGAAGGAGTGAAAGAGTAAAAGAAAGAAAGAAGAAAGAAAATAGAAAAACAAGAAAGAGTACAAGAAAGAAAGAAAATAGAAAATAGGAAGGAGGGAAAGAGTACAAGAAAGAAAGAAAAAGAAAATAGAAAGACGGGGAAGAGTACAAGAAAGAAAGAAAACAGAATAATAAAATGACGAGAAAGAGTACAAGAAAGAAAGAAAAACAAAATAGAAAGACGGGAAAGAGTAAAAGAAAGAAAGAAAAAAGAAAATAGAAAGACAGGAAGGAATACAAGAAAGAAAGAAAAAAGAAAATAGGAAGGAGGGAAAGAGTACAAAAAAGAAAGAAAAAAGAAAATAGAAAGACGGGAAAGAGTAAAAGAAAGAAAGAAAAAAGAAAATAGAAAGACAAGAAAGAGTACAAGAAAGAAAGAAAAAAGAAAATAGGAAGGAGGAAAAGAGCACAAGAAAGAAAGATAAAAAAAAATATAAAAACGTGAAAGAGTACATGAAAGAAAGAAAAAAATAGAAAGACGGGAAAGTGTACAAGAAAGAAAGAAAAAAGAAAATAGGAAGGAGAGAAAGAGTAAAAGAAAGAAAGAAAAAAGAAAATAGAAAGACGGGAGAGAGTACAAGAAAGAAAGAAAAAAGAAAATAGAAAGACGGGAAAGAGTACAAGAAGGAAAGAAAATAGGAAGGAGGGAAAAAGTAAAAGAAAGAAAGAAAAAAGAAAATAGAAAGACGGGAAAGAGTACAAGAAAGAAAGAAAAAAGAATATAGAAAGACGGGAAAGAGTACAAGAAAGAAAAAAAAAGAAAATAGGAAGGAGGGAAAGAATACAAGAAAGAAAGAAAAAAGAAAATAGAAAGACGGGAAAGAGAACAAGAAAGAAAGAAAAAAGAAAATAGGAAGGAGGGAAAGAGTACAAGAAAGAAAGAAAAAAGAAAATAGGAAGGAGGGAAATAGTAAAAGAAAGAAAGAAAAAAGAAAATAGAAAGACAAGAAAGAGTACAAGAAAGAAAGAAAAAAGAAAATAGAAAGACGGGAAAGAATACAAGAAAGAAAGAAAAAAGAAAATAGGAAGGAGGGAAAGAGTACAAAAAAGAAAGAAAAAAGAAAATAGAAAGACGGGAAAGAGTAAAAGAGAGAAAGAAAAAAGAATATAGAAAGACAAGAAAGAGTACAAGAAAGAAAGAAAAAAAAAATAAAAAGGAGGAAAAGAGCACAAGAAAGAAAGATAAAAGAAAATAGAAAAATTGGAAAGAGTACAAGAAAGAAAGAAAAAAAATAGGAAGACGGGAAAGAGTACGAGAAAGAAAGAAAAAAGTAAATAGGAAGGAGAGAAAGAGTAAAAGAAAGAAAGAAAAAAGAAAATAGAAAGACGGGAGAGAGTACAAGAAACAAAGAAAAAAGAAAATAGAAAGACGGGAGAGAGTACAAGAAAGAAAGAAAAAAGAAAATAGAAAGACAGGAAAGAGTACAAGAAAGAAAGAAAATAGGAAGGAGGGAAATAGTAAAAGAAAGAAAGAAAAAAGAAAATAGAAAGACGGGAAAGAGTACAAGAAAGAAAGAAAAAAGAAAATAGGAAGGAGGGAAAGAGTACAAGAAAGAAAGAAAAAAGAAAATAGAACGACCGGAAAGAGTACAGGAAAGAAAGAAAAAAGAAAATAGAAAAGAGAGAAAGAGTACAAGAAAGAAAGAAAAAAGAAAATAGAAAGACGGGAAAGAGTACAGGAAAGAAAGAAAAAAAAAATAGAAAGACGGGAAAGAGTACAAGAAAGAAAGAAAACAGCAAGGAGGGAAATAGTAAAAGAAAGAAAGAAAAAAGAAAATAGAAAGACGGGAAAGAGTACAAGAAAGAAGGAAAAAAGAAAATAGGAAGGAGGGAAAGAATACAAGAAAGAAAGAAAAAAGAAAATAGAAAGACGGGAAAGAGAACAAGAAAGAAAGAAAAAAATAGAAAGACGGGAAAGTGTACAAGAAAGAAAGAAAAAAGAAAATAGAAAGACGGGAAATAGTACAAGAAAGAAACAAAAAGTAAAATAGAAAGAAGGGAAAGAGTACAAAAAAGAAAGAAAATAGGACGGAGGGAAATAGTAAAAGAAAGAAAGAAAAAAGAAAATAGAATGACGGGAAAGAGTACAAGAAAGAAAGAAAAAAGAAAATTGAAATGAGGGAAAGAGTACAAGAAAGAAAGAAAAAATAAAATAAAAAGACGGGAAAGAGTACAAGAAAGAAAGAAAAAAGAAAATAGAAAGACGAGAAAGAATACAAGAAAGAAAGAAAAAAGAAAATAGAAAGGAGGGAAAGAGTAAAAGAAAGAAAGAAAAAAGAAAATAGGAAGGAGGGAAAGAGTACAAGAAAGAATGAAAAAAGAAAATAGAAAGACGGGAAAGAGTAAAAGAAAGAAAGTAAAAAGAAAATAGGAAGGAGGGAAGGTGTACAAGAAAGAAAGAAAAAAGAAAATAGGAAGGAGGAAAAGAATACAAGAAAGAAAGAAAAAAGAAAATAGGAAGGAGGGAAAGAGTAAAAGAAAGAAAGAAGAAAGAAAATAGAAAAACAAGAAAGAGTACAAGAAAGAAAGAAAAAAGAAAATAGGAAGGAGGGAAAGAGTACAAGAAAGAAAGAAAAAAGAAAACAGAAAGACGGGAAAGAGTACAAGATAGAAAGAAAAAACAATAATAAAATGACGAGAAAGAGTACAGGAAAGAAAGAAAAAAGAAAAAAAGAGTAAAAGAAAGAAAGAAAGAAGAAAATAGAAAGACGGGAAGGAATACAAGAAAGAAAGAAAAAAGAAAATAGGAAGGAGGGAAAGAGTACAAAAAAGAAAGAAAATAGAAAATAGAAAGACGGGAAAGAGTAAAAGAAAGAAAGAAAAAAGAAAATAGAAAGACAAGAAAGAGTACAAGAAAGAAAGAAAAAAGAAAATAGGAAGGAGGAAAAGAGCACAAGAAAGAAAGATAAAAGAAAATATAAAAACGTGAAAGAGTACAAGAAAGAAAGAAAAAAATAGAAAGACGGGAAAGAGTACAAGAAAGAAAGAAAAAAGAAAATAGGAAGGAGAGAAAGAGTAAAAGAAAGAAAGAAAAAAGAAAATAGAAAGACGGGAAAGAGTACAAGAAAGAAGGAAAAAAGAAAATAGGAAGGTGGGAAAGAGTACAAGAAAGAAAGAAAAAAGAAAATAGAAAGACTGGAACGAGTACAGGAAAGAAAGAAAAAAGAAAATAGAAAGACGGGAAGGAGTACAAGAAAGAAAGGAAAAATAGAAAAACGGGAAAGGGTACAAGAAAGAAAGAAAAAAGAAAATAGAAAGACGGGAAAGAGTACAAGAAAGAAAGAAAAAAAAAATAGAAAGACGGGAAAGAGTACAAGAAAGAAAGAAAAAAGAAAATAGGAAGGAGGGAAAGAATACAAGAAAGAAAGAAAAAAGAAAATAGAAAGACGGGAAAGAGAACAAGAAAGAAAGAAAAAAGAAAATAGGAAGGAGGGAAAGAGTACAATAAAGAAAGAAAAAAGAAAATAGGAAGGAGGGAAAGAGTACAAGAAAGAAAGAAAAAAGAAAATAGAAAGACGGGAAAGATTAAAAGAAAGAAAGAAAACAGAATATAGGAAGGAGGGGAAGAGTACAAGAAAGAAAGGAAAAAGAAAATAGGAAGGAGGGAAAGAGTACAAAAGGAAAGAAAAAAGAAAATAGAAAGACGGGAAAGAGAAAAAGAAAGAAATAAAAAAGAAAATACAAAGACGGGAAAGAATACAAGAAAGAAAGAAAAAAGAAAATAGGAAGGTGGGAAAGAGTACAAGAAAGAAAGAAAAAAGAAGATAGGAAGGAGGGAAATAGTAAAAGAAAGAAAGAAAAAAGAAATAGAAAGACAACAAAGAGTACAAGAAAGAAAGAAAAAAGAAAATAGGTAGGAGGGAAAGAGTACAAGAAAGAAAGAAAAAAGAAAATAGAAAGATGGGAAAGAGTACAAGAAAAAAGAATAATAGAATGACGAGAAAGAGTACAAGAAAGAAAGAAAAAAGAAAATAGAAAGACGGGAAAGAGTAAAAGAAAGAAAGAAAAAAGAAAATAAAAAGACGGGAAAGAATACAAGAAAGAAAGTAAAAGAAAATAGGAAGGAGGGAAAGAGTACAAGAAAGAAAGAAAAAAGAAAATAGGAAGGAGGGAAAGAGTACAAGTAAGAAAGAAAAAAGAAAATAGAAAGACGGGAAAGAGTAAAAGAAAGAAAGAAAAAAGAAAATAGGAAGGAGGGAAAGAGTACAAGAAAGAAAGAAAAAAGAAAACAGGAAGGAGGAAAAGAGTACAAGAAATAAAACAAAATAAAATAGGAAGGAGGGAAACAGTAAAAGAAAGAAAGAAGAAAGAAAATAGAAAGACGGGAAAGAGTACAAGAAAGAAAGAAAAAAGAAAATAGGAAGGAGGGAGAGAGTACAAAAAAGAGAGAAAAAAGAAAATAGAAAGACGGGAAAGAGTAAAAGAAAGAATGAAAAAAGAAAATTGAAAGACAAGAAAGTGTACAAGAAAGAAAGAAAAAAGAAAATAGGAAGGAGGAAAAGAGCACAAGAAAGAAAGATAAAAGAAAATAGAAAAACGGGAAAGAGTACAAGAAAGAAAGAAAAAAAATAGAAAGACGGGAAAGAGTACAAGAAAGAAAGAAAAAAGAAAATAGGATGGAGAGAAAGAGTAAATGAAAGAAAGAAAAAAGAAAATAGAAAGACGGGAGAGAGTACAAGAAACAAAGAAAAAAGAAAATAGAAAGACGGGAGAGAGTAAAAGAAAGAAAGAAAAAAGAAAATAGAAAGACGGGAAAGAGTACAAGAAAGAAAGAAAATAGGAAGGAGGGAAAAAGTAAAAGAAAGAAAGAAAAAAGAAAATAGAAAGACGGGAAAGAGTACAAGAAAGAAAGAAAAAAGAAAATAGGAAGGAGGGAAAGAGTACAAGAAAGAAAGAAAAAAGAAAATAGAAAGACGGGAAAGAGTACAGGAAAGAAAGAAAAAAGAAAATAGAAAGACGGGAAAGAGTACAAGAAAGAAAGAAAAAAGAAAATTGAAATGAGGGAAAGAGTACAAGAAAGAAAGAAAAAAGAAAATGAAAAGACGGGAAAGAGTACAAGAAGAAAGAAAAAAGAAAATAGAAAGACGAGAAAGAATTCAAGAAAAATGAACAAAGAAAATAGAAAGACGGAAAGAGTACAAGAAAGAAAGAAAAAAGAAAATAGGAAGGAGGGAAAGAGTAAAAGAAAGAAAGAAAAAAGAAAATAGGAAGGAGGGAAAGAGTAAAAGAAAGAAAGAAAAAAGAAAATAGAAAGACGGTAAAGAGTAGAAGAAAGAAAGAAAAAAAAAATGGTAAAGAGTGAAAGAGTACAAGAAAGAAAGAAAAAAGAAAATAGTAAGGATGAAAAGAGTAAAAGAAAGAAAGAAAAAAGAAAATAGGAAGGAGGGAAAGAGTAAAAGAAAGAAAGAAAAAAGAAAATAGAAAGACAAGAAAGAGTACAAGAAAGAAAGAAAAAAAAATAGGAAGGAGGGAAAGAGTACAAGAAAGAAAGAAAAAAGAAAATAGAAAGACGGGAGAGAGTAAAAGAAAGAAAGAAAAAAGAAAATAGAAAGACAAAAAAGAGTACAAGAAATAAAGAAAAAAGAAAATAGGAAGGAGGGAAAGAGCACAAGAAAGAAAGATAAAAGAAAATAGAAAATCGGGAAAGAGTACAAGAAAGAAAGAAAAAAAATCGAAAGACGGGAAAGAGTACAAGAAAGAAAGAAAAAAGAAAATAGGAAGGAGAGAAAGAGTAAAAGAAAGAAAGAAAAAAGAAAAGAGAAAGACGGGAGAGAGTACAAGAAAGAAAGAAAAAAGAAAATAGAAAGACGGGAAAGATTACAAGAAAGAAAGAAAATAGGAAGGAGGGAAATAGTAAAGGAAAGAAAGAAAAAAGAAAATAGAAAGACGGGAAAGAGTACAAGAAAGAAAGAAAAAAGAAAAATAGGAAGGAGGGAAAGAGTACAAGAAAGAAAGAAAAAAGAAAATAGAAAGACGGGAAAGAGTACAGGAAAGAAAGAAAAAAGAAAATAGAAAGACGGGAGAGAGTACAAGAAAGAAAGAAAAAAGAAAATAGAAAAGAGGGAAAGAGTACAAGAAAGAAAGAAAAAAGAAAATAGAAAGACGGGAAAGAGTACAAGAAAGAAAGAAAAAAGAAAATAGAAAGACGGGAAAGAGTACAAGAAAGAAAGAAAAAATAGAAAGACGGGAAAGAGTACAAGAAAGAAAGAAAAAAGAAAATAGAAAGACGGGAAAGATTACAAGAAAGAAAGAAAAAAGAAAATAGAAAGACGGGAAAGAGTACAAGAAATAAAGAAAAAAGAAAATAGGAAGGAGGGAAAGAATACAAGAAAGAAAGAAAAAAGAAAATAGAAAGACGGGAAAGAGTACAAGAAAGAAAGAAAAAAATAGAAGACGGGAAAGAGTACAAAAAAGAAAGAAAAAAGAAAATAGAAAGACGGGAAAGAGTACAAGAAAGAAAGAACATAGGAGGGAGAGAAAGAGTAAAAGAAAGAAAGAAAAAAGAAAATAGAAGACGGGAGAGAGTACAAGAAAGAAAGAAAAAAGAAAATAGAAAGACGGGAATGAGTAAAACAAAAAAAGAAAAAAGAAAATAGAAAGACGGGAAAGAGTACAAGAAAGAAAGAAAATAGGAAGGAGGGAAATAGTAAAAGAAAGAAAGAAAAAAGAAAATAGAAAGACGGGAAAGATTACAGGAAAGAAATAAAAAAGAAAATAGAAAGACGGGAGAGAGTACAAGAAAGAAAGAAAAAAGAATATAGGAATGAGGGAAAGAGTACAAGAAAGAAAGGAAAAAGAAAATAGAAAGACGGGAAAGAGTACAGGAAAGAAAGAAAAAAGAAAATAAAAAGACGGGAAAGAGTACAAGAAAGAAAGAAAAAAGAAAATAGAAAGACGTGAAAGAGTAAAAGAAAGAAAGGAAATAGGAAGGAGGGAAATAGTAAAAGAAAGAAAGAAAAAAGAAAATAGAAAGACGGGAAAGAATACAAGAAAGAAATAAAAAAGAAAATAGGAAGGAGGGAAAGAATACAAGAAAGAAAGAAAAAAGAAAATAGAAAGACGGGAAAGAGTACAAGAAAGAAAGAAAAAAGTACAAAGACGGGAAAGTGTACAAGAAAGAAAGAAAAAAGAAAATAGAAAGACGGGAAAGAGTACAAGAAAGAAAGAAAAAAGAAAATAGAAAGACGGGAAAGAGTACAAGAAAGAAAGAAAAAAGAAAATAGAAAGACGGGAAAGAGTACAAGAAAGAAAGAAAAAATAGAAAGACGGGAAAGAGTACAAGAAAGAAAGAAAAAAGAAAATAGAAAGACGGGAAAGAGTACAAGAAAGAAAGAAAAAAGAAAATAGAAAGACGGGAAACAGTACAAGAAAGAAAGAAAATAGCAAGGAGGGGAATAGTAAAAGAAAGAAAGAAAAGAGAAAATAGAAAGACGGGAAAGAGTAAAAGAAAGAAAGAAAAAAGAAAATAGGAAGGAGGGAAAGAATACAAGAAAGAAAGAAAAAAGAAAATAGAAAGACGGGAAAGAGTACAAGAAAGAAAGAAAAAAAAAGACGGGAAAGAGTACAAGAAAGAAAGAAAAAAGAAAATAGAAAGACGGGAAAGAGTACAAGAAAGAAAGAACATAGGAAGGAGAGAAAGAGTAAAAGAAAGAAAGAAAAAAGAAAATAGAAGACGGGAGAGAGTACAAGAAAGAAAGAAAAAAGAAAATATAAAGACGGGAAAGAGTAAAACAAAAAAAGAAAAAAGAAAATAGAAAGACGGGAAAGAGTACAAGAAAGAAAGAAAATAGGAAGGAGGGAAATAGTAAAAGAAAGAAAGAAAAAAGAAAAGAGAAAGACGGGAAAGATTACAGGAAAGAATGAAAAAAGAAAATAGAAAGACGGGAGAGAGTACAAGAAAGAAAGAAAAAAGAAAATAGGAAAGAGGTAAAGAGTAAAAGAAAGAAAGAAAAAAGAAAATAGGAAAGAGGGAAAGAGTACAAGAAAGAAAGAAAAAAGAAAATAGAAAGACGGGAAATAGTACAGGAAAGAAAGAAAAAAGAAAATAGGAAGGAGGGAAAGATTAAAAGAAAAAAAAGAAAATAGAAAGACGGGAAAGAGTACAAAAAAGAATGAAAAAAATAGAAAGTCGGGAAAGAGTACAAGAAAGAACGAAAAAAGAAAATAGGAAGGAGGGAAAGATTAAAAGAAAAAAAGAAAATAGAAAGACGGGAAAGAGTAAAAGAAAGAATGAAAAAAGAAAATAGAAAGACAGGAAAGAGTAGAAGAAAGAAATAAAAAAGAAAATAGGAAAGAGGGAAAGAGTACAAGAATGAAAGATAATATAAAATAGAAAGACGGGAAATAGTACAAAAAGAAAGTTAAAATAAAATAGAAAGACGGGAGAGAATACAAGAAAGAAAGAAAAAAGAAAATAGGAAAGAGGGAAAGAGTACAAGAAAGAAAGAAAAAAGTAAATAGGAAGGAGGGAAAGAGTAAAAGAAAAAAAGAAAAAAGAAAATAGGAAGGAGGGAAAGAGTACAAGAAAGAAAGAAAAAAGAAAATAGAAAGAGGGAAAGAGTACAGGAAAGAAAGAAAAAAGAAAATAGAAAGACGGGAAATAAGCACTAGAAAAAAAGAAAAAAGTAGAAAGACGGGAAAGAGTAAAAGAAAGAAAGCAAAAGGAAAACAGGAATGAGGTAAAGAGTAAAAGAAAGAAAGAAAAAAGAATATAAGAAGGAGTGAAAGAATAAAAGAAAGAAAGAAAAAAGAAAATAGGAAGGAGGGAAAGAGTACAGAAAGAAAGAAAAAAGAAAATAGAAAGACGGGAAAGAGTACAAGAAAGAAAGAAAAAAGAAAATAGGAAGGAGGGAAAGAGTAAAAGAAAGAAAGAAAAAAGAAAATAGGAAGGAGGCAAAGAGTAAAAGAAAGAAAGAAAAAAGAAAATAGAAAGACGGGAAAGAGTAGAAGAAAGAAAGGAAAAAGAAAACCGGAAGGAGGTAAAGAGTAAAAGAAAGAAAGAAAAAAGAATATAGGAAGAAGGGAAAGAGTAAAAGAAAGAAAGAAAAAAGAAAATAGAAAGACGTGAAAGAGTAGAAGAAAGAAAGAAAAAAGAAAATAGAAAGAGGGAAAGAGTACAAGAAAGAAAGAAAAAAGAAAATAGAAAGACGGGAAAGAGTACAGAAAAGAAAGAAAAAAGAAAATAGAAAGACGGGAAAGAGTACAAGAAAGAAAGAAAAAAATAGAAAGACGGGAAAGAGTACAAGAAAGAAAGAAAAAAGTAAATAGGAAGGAGGGAAAGAATAAAAGAAAAAAAGAAAAAAGAAAATAGGAAGGAGGGAAAGAGTAAAAGAAATAAAGAAAAAAGAAAATAGAAAGACGGGAAAGAGTAGAAGAAAGGAAGAAAAAAAGAAAATAGGAAAGAGGGAAAGAGTACAAGAAATAAAGATAAAATAAAATAGAAAGACGGGAAAGAGTACAAAAAGAAAGATAAAATAAAATAGAAAGACGGGGGAGAGTACAGGAAAGAAAGAAAACAGAAAATAGAAAGACGGGAAAGAGTACAAGAAAAAAAGAAAAAATAGAAAGACGGGAAAGAGTAAAAGAAAGAAAGAAAAAGGAAAACAGGAATGAGGTAAAGATTAAAAGAAAGAAAGAAAAAAGAAAATAGGAAGGAGTGAAAGAGTAAAAGAAAGAAAGAAAAAAGAAAATAGGAAGGAGGGAAAGAGTACAGAAAGAAAGAAAAAAGAAAATAGAAAGACGGGAAAGAGTACAAGAAATAAAGAAAAAAGAAATAGGAAGGAGGGAAAGTTTAAAAGAAAGAAAGAAAAAAGATAGTAGAAAGACGGGAAAGAGTACAGGAAAGAAAGAAAAAAGAAAATAGGAAGGAGGGAAAGAGTAAAAGAAAGAAAGAAAAAAGAAAATAGAAAGACGGGAAAGAGTACAAGAAAAAAAGAAAAAATAGAAAGACGGGAAAGAGTACAAGAAAGAAAGAAAAAAGAAATAGGAAGGAGGGAAAGTTTAAAAGAAAGAAAGAGAAAAGATAGTAGAAAGACGGGAGAGAGTACAAGAAAGAAAGAAAAAAGAAAATAGGAAAGAGGGAAAAAGTACAGGAAAGAGAGAAAGAAGAAAATAGAAAGACGGGAAAGAGTACGAGAAAGAAAGAAAAAAATAGAAAGACGGGAAAGAGTACAAGAAAAAAAGAAAAAAGAATATAGGAAGGAGGGAAAGAGTAACAGAAAGAAAGAAAAAAGAAAATAGGAAGGAGGGAAAGAGTAACAGAAAGAAAGAAAAAAAAAATAGAAAGACGGGAAAGAGTAGAAGAAAGAAAGAAAAAAGAAAATAGGAAAGAGGGAAAGAGTAAAACAAAGAAAGATAAAAGAAAATAGGAAGACGGGAAAGAGTACAGAAAGAAAGAAAAAAGAAAATAGGAAGGAGCGAAAGAGTAAAAGAAAGAAAGAAAAAAGAAAATAGAAAGACGGGAGAGAGTACAATAAAGAAAGAAAAAAGAAAATAGGAAAGAGGGAAAGAGTACAAGAAAGTAAAAAAAAAGAAAATAGGAAGGAGGGAAAGAGTACAGGAAAGAAAGAAAAAAGAAAATAGATAGACGGCAAAGAGTAAAAGAAAGAAAGAAAAAGGAAAACAGGAAGGAGGGAAAGAGTAAAAGAAAGAAAGAAAAAAGAAAATAGAAAGACGGGAAAGAGTAGAAGAAAGAAAGGAAAAAGAAAATAGGAAAGAGGGAAAGAGTACAAGAAGGAAAGAAAATGAAAAAAAAAGACGGGAAAGAGTACAAGAATGAAAGATAAAATAGAAAGACGGGAAAGAGTACAAGAAAGAAAGAAAAAAGAAAATAGGAAGGAGGGAAAGAGTAAAAGAAAGAATGAAAAAAGAAAATAGAAAGACGGGAAAGAGTAAAAGAAAGAAATAAAAAAGAAAATAGAAAGACGGGAAAGATTAGAAGAAAGAAAGAAAAAAGAAAATAGGAAGGAGCGAAAGAGTAAAAGAAAGAAAGATAAAATAAAATAGAAAGACGGGAAAGAGTACAAAAAGAAAGATAAAATAAAATAGAAAGACGGGAGAGAGTACAAGAAAGAAAGAAAAAAGAAAATAGGAAAGAGGGGAAGAGTACAAAAAAGAAAGAAAACAGAAAACAGAATACGGGAAAGAGTACCAGAAAGAAAGAAAAAAGAAAACCGGAAGGAGGTAAAGAGTAAAAGAAAGAAAGAAAAAAGAAAATAGGAAGGAGGGAAAGAGTAAAAGAAAGAAAGTAAAAAGAAAATAGAAAGACGGGAAAGAGTAGAAGAAAGAAAGAAAAAAGGAAATAGGAAAGAGGGAAAGAGTACAAGAAAGAAAGAAAAAAGAAAATAGAAAGACGGGAAAGAGTACAGGAAAGAAAGAAAAAAGAAAATAGAAAGACGGGAAAGAGTACAAAAAGAAAGATAGAATAAAATAGAAAGACGGGAGAGAGTACAAGAAAGAAAGAAAAAGAAAATAGGAAAGAGGGAAAGAGTACAAGAAAGAAAGAAAAAAGAAAATAGAAAGACCGGAAAGAGTACAGGAAAGAAAGAACAAGAAAATAGAAAGACGGGAATGAGTACAAGAAAGAAAGAAAAAAATAGAAAGACGGGAAAGCGTACAAGAAAGAAAGAAAAAAGAAAAGAGGAAGGAGAGAAAGAGTAAAAGAAAGAAAGAAAAAAGAAAATAGAAAGACGGGAAAGAGTAGAAGAAAGAAAGAAAAAAGAAAACAGGAAAGAGGGAAAGAGTACAAGAAAGAAAGAAAAAAGAAAATAGGATGGAGAGAAGAGTACAAGGAAGAAAGAAAAAAGAAAATAGAAAGACGAGAAAGAGTAAAAGAAAGAAAGAAAAAAGAAAATAGAAAGACGTGTAAGAGTAAAAGAAAGAAAGAAAATAGAAAGACGGGTAAGAGTAAAAGAAAGAAAGTAAGAAGAAAATAGGAATGAGGGAAAGAGTACAAGAAAGAAAGAAAAAAGTAAATAGGAAGGAGGGAAAGAGTAAAAGAAAAAAAGAAAAAAGAAAATAGGAAGGAGGGAAAGAGTAAAAGAAAGAAAGAAAAAAGGAAATAAAAAGACGGGAAAGAGTAGAAGAAAGAAAGAAAAAAAGAAAATAGGAAAGAGTGAAAGAGTACAAGAATGAAAGATAAAATAAAATAGAAAGACGGGAAAGAGTACAAAAAGAAAGATAAAATAAAATAGAAAGACGGGAGAGAGTAAAAGAAAGAAAGAAAAAAGAAAATAGAAAGACGGGAAAGAGTAGAAGAAAGAAAGAAAAAAGAAAATAGGAAAGAGAGAAAGAGTACAAGAAAGAAAGAAAAAAGAAAATAGGAAGGAGGGAAAGAGTACAAGAAAGAAAGAAAAAAGAAAATAGAAAGACGGGAAAGAGTAAAAGAAAGAAAGAAAAAAGAAAATAGAAAGACGTGTAAGAGTAAAAGAAAGAAAGAAAATAGAAAGACGGGTAAGAGTAAAAGAAAGAAAGTAAAAACAAAATAGGAAGGAGGGAAAGAGTAAAAGAAAGAAAGAAAAAAGAAAATAGAAAGACGGGAAAGAGTACAAGAATGAAAGAAAAAGGAAAATAGAAAGACGGGAAAGAGTAAAAGAAAGAAAGAAAAAAGAAAATAGAAAGACTGCAAAGATTAAAAGAAAGAAAGGAAAAAGAAAATAAAAAGGCAGAAAAGATTAAAAGAAAGAAAGAAAAAAACAAAAAATGCCGAAAAAAAGAAAGGAAAGAGAACAAAGAGGAAAAAAATGAAAGAAAGAAAAAAGAGGAAATGAAGAAAGAAAGAAAAGCATAAAATATAGAAAGGAAAATAATGAAAGACTAAAACAAACTAAAAAGAAAAAAAAATTACAAATTTCCAAAGATAGAAAAATAAAAAAAGTTGGAAAAAAAATAGCACCCCACACCCCAAAAAAAGAATAAAACGGAAAGAAAAAATAAATTGAAAAAAAAAATGTGAAATAAACAAAAGGAAATGGGAGAAAGAATTTCAAAGGGCGAAAATGAATGATAAAATAGAGAATTAAATATAAAGTCTGATGCGTAGTCAGTTTTTCTTTTTATTCACTGAAAGAATTTAACGTAAATAGGAAGAGTTTTAATAATGGAAGCAGTGAAATTCCTTCATAAGATGGCGAAGGTAAACGTGCGTGAAGAACGTTATTCGAATAGAATGTATCAAGAAAATATTTTCGGTCCGGAAATATGTCAAAATAAGATTCTGAAGATTAACTGAATTAGAATGAGAAATACTGAAAATAAAAAAAATAAAAAACTAGAAACGAATATTTGGATCTAAAAATCGATTTCTGGCACAAAGAGGTTCACGGAAAGTGCTTTAAAAACAAACACGCATATTGACTGAGAGACAACGCTAAATAGCCAAGAAGAATCACAGAGAGCTATTACAGAATCGATCAAAGTAAAAACTAAAGAAAAAAAAACACGAGGAAATAAAATCATCAAGTAATCAAACAAGAAAAGGAAACACGCTGAAAAAGGGAAAAATTCTTTTTGGGCGGTCAGAAAAATGAAAAATTGTGGATGTTGTTTCGGTTGTTTGTGACGCTGTACATTTTTGTTTGCGATTCCAAGTGTGTGGTGAAGATAGAAATAAGAAATCTTTTTTTCAACCCACCCATTCGACCTCTATCCATTGCTATGCTACTACCCTACCCCAAAATAGCATTAAGAAGACATGGACAGAAAAACTGACAGGCAGGAAGACAGCGGAAAACAAACCGACAGGCGGGTCGATCGAAGAATTACCCGCAGAATCGTAATTATCCCACCACTTCCGGCCTCAGGAAAGAAAATTGGTGAGATGATTTGGTTCACACACGTAAAAGAGGATGCGATTTTTGTTTAATAATAATAATAATAATAATAATAATAATAATAATAATAATGTTCTTTACGAAGATGACTAATACAGTAACAACAGAGGTATTAATAATAATAATAATAATAATAATAATAATAATAATAATAATAATAATAATAATAATAATAATAATAATGCTTCTGATGCCAATAAGAAAAATAATAACAACGATGAAATTAATAAAAATAATAATAATAATGTTCTTTACGAAGATAAGTAATACAGTAACAACAGCGGTATTATTTATAATAAAAATAGTAATAATAAAAATAGTAATAATAATAATAATATTAATAATAATAATGTTTCTGATGCCAATAGAAAAAATAATATTTATTTTTATAAACTTATAATAATAATAATGATCTTGAAGAAGGTAACTAAAACTGTAACAATGGCATGAATAATAATAATAATAATAATAATAATAATTATAAATAATAATAATAATAAAAGATAATAATAATAATAATAATGATAATAATAATAATAAAAGATAAGAATAATAAAAGATAATAATATTAATAATAAAAGATAATAATAATAATAAAAGATAATAATAAAAGATAATAATTATAATAATAAAAGATTAATAATAATAATAATAATAATAATAATAATAATAATAATAATAATAATAATAATAATAAACAGAATTATTGACGTAGCTCCTCCATTTTTTTCAACAGTTAACAGAAGTGGGTGATTTAAGAAAAATAAAGAAAAGAAAAAACACAATGTTTGACAAAGTTAAAACAATATCTTCTTCAAGTTATATTTAAACAAAAGGTTTTCAAGTATATATATATATATATATATATATATATATATATATATATATATATATATATATATATATATATATATCAAGTATGTGGTATAACTGATCCGATGTGCAAATTTCTTATAATAACGGTGACATTCCTCTATTTATTGAACAATTTAGTTCATGCCATATTGACTGGAAAAAAACCTACCTCTACAAAAGAATTCTCATATTATTAGGTTGGTGCAAAAATAATGTCGTTTTTTGACGTTCAACTTCATGTGAGAAAACGACATTATTTTTGCACCAACCTAATACTATGTTAGTACAAAAACGCACAAGTCTAACTTTAAAAAAAAATCAACCTCAGCGTTGCGACCGCACGCTTCAAAATATTTTTCACAGTTAACATTAACACATTTCCCAAAAAACCTATTTCGGAGTCCATCTTAACTTTCGTTGTCCTGTTATTACCTGGATGTAAAAAAGACATATCTAGTTCTATACCTGAGGATGATTGTCTGAACAATCGAAAGCTTGTAATAAAAAAAAACCTTATACAACTGGAATTTATAAACAGGGATCATAACATTCATCAACGGGTTCGAGGTTTATGTATTTTATTAAAAATTGTTTGCGAGAGTGATTCTTGCCATTTATATCATTAACTTCACTATCTGCTTTTTGTATGAATGATTCATGTAATATATATATATATATATATATATATATATATATATATATATATAATACTTGTAAATTTTTGTACAAACGTTGCTTGTCTACGATTTATTACTCATTGAATACATTAATTGTGGCACAAGGTCGAAAAAGGGGAGAGATGAGTCAAGGCTGGTCGACACAAAATGTTATGAAGGGATGGGGTGTGTGATGATCTCGAAAACAAACTGAAAACAGAAAGATGTGAGTAAAACTTGTCCACTCCTCAAAAATTACCGCTGTATTCTGTCTTCCGACAAAATCAAGAGGTTCTCTCTAAGGGAGGGGGGAAGGATAAAAAAATGTAGGCATTAGAAAATTAAAAAAAAAGAAGAAAAACTGTAGTACTGTTAATGAACGCAAAACAAATGAAACGTCACCAGTGTGAATGGCGTGAAACTGAAATGTGCTTAATATGATGACGACCTTGTTCATCTTGTAATTTTCCGTTAGTTGATTAGTTACTAAGAGGAATTAATCTAACAGTTTAGTATGAATCAAACAGAACTCTCCTTTCATTTTTTCTTTTCCCCTGGGACGGGAAGTTAATAATTTGTATACGTTACTATACTCATGCGTTTTAAGGGTCGAAAGGTCGGTAAATTCATTTTTCAGAATGTGCACCTTAAGAGGCTTGTCGAAATTGCAGTCGTTTGTAATAAAATGTTCTGCAAGCTCCGTTGATGTCACACTGTTGTGCTTGACCATTGAATCTTTTATTTTATTTTTTTTCCGTTGTGCAGCCCACATAAATCAAGTCATGTTTAGTACACTGGGAGGCGTATATTAAATGGGAATCAGTACAATTACCACCCTCTGTAAATATCGTGATGATTCTCTTTGAATTTGTGATAGAATTAACGTGACATATGTTCTTGCACAATGCACAGCGTTTTTCTCTTCTATGAATATTTTCGGGAGTACAACGATCCAAAACTCCAATGTTGCTTTGAGTGTGGACGATTACATGTGTAAAAATTGTGTGATGTTTTTATCTCGTTTTCAAGAAACTAGAGGCGGGTTGGAAAATATTTCGTTAAAACGCGGATATTTTTGCGTAATGTACTCATAGATGTCTTGTAGTATTTTCGAAATTCCAGTAAAATTTCGATACCAATTGATGACTGAAGGGATTCTGTCAGAACCTTTATGTTTATTTTTAGCCATTTCATTGGCAATTTGTTTGAGTCGCATCCCTTGATAGCCGTGTTTAACATAATGCCCAATGAAATCATTAAAATGCTTCTGATCATCTTTTATCTCCGTACAAATTCGCCTTAAGCATAAAAACCGACACTTCGTTTTCTGCTTTTATTCTATGATAAAGATGATCAGAATGGCGGTGTAGGTAAATGTGTGATGACGTAGATTTGAAAAAATTATTCAGTCATTAGAAGATACCTTGAAAACTTTATTCTAGTGTCTAAAAATTCAATACTAACTTTGGAGAAACTAGATGTAAATTTTATTTGTGATAGAAAATTATTCTTTTGTGCTTTGTAGAAATTTTAGCAAACTTTCCACGTACCTTTCTAGATGAAGAAAATATCAATAATTCGCAGCTGAAGTTCTGGTTCATGGCCGTACTGTGATTTGAATGTTTCAAGTAGGTTTTCTTCGAGATTTGTCATAAATATATTTGAAAAGTTGACAGTCATTGTGGTCACTATTACACATACTTTGATTTAGTGGAAAAACCTTTTCTAAAAACTTATTGTGTTGCGTTCCAAGACAAAATGTATAAGTCTACAGAGAAAGTTTGATGGAATAGTTGCGTTTTTCCGTTCCTCAATAGCTTTATTGCATGCCTCAATCTATTCATCGTAGTCAATATTAGGATAAAGAGACGAGATGGTGACCAAAAAGCAATCATGAAAATCATTTTTTCGTTCTGAAAATTTATTTATGTTAGAAATAAAATCTAATGTGTCCCTAACATAAGACCAAGACCTTTTTGCTATAGGAGAAAAACATCATCTATCCACTGTACCTCTGTGTCCTCAATGACACATGGTACAGTTGATAAAGGTGTGGGTTAGATCCAATTCCAGGACCCAAAGTGTTGTGTGTTCAATACCTGGTTAAGGCAGTGGAGAACTAGGAGAGGGGGATTAACAGGAGATAACTGATAACTGATATCCATTAGACATGGCACATGAAATTGGGACAGTCTACCCCAGAGAGCGAAATAAAGTGTTCAGTTCGACATTCCAACCAACTGAAGAAGGCCGGAGCGTACAACGGCCGAAACCTTGTGATACATATGGCAACAATGATGATGACAATAGTCCGAATAATGTAAATACTGTACATAATACCCCACCTCATAAATATAGACAGATACTGAACGACGGGTGTATTGTTATTATTATTATTATTATTATTATTATTATTATTATCATCATCATCATCATCATCATCATCATCATCATCATCATCATCATCATCATCATCATCATCATCATCATCATCATAATA
Organism: Acanthosepion esculentum; assembly: GCA_964036315.1. NCBI lineage: Eukaryota > Metazoa > Mollusca > Cephalopoda > Sepiida > Sepiidae > Acanthosepion > Acanthosepion esculentum. The sequence continues at coordinate 121,982,331 of OZ038482.1, read as the reverse complement.
ATTAAAAAAAAAGAAAGAAAAAAAAAAGAAGCCAACCGCCCAGACATTGTTATTAAAGACCACAAACAAAATAAGTGCCTCCTTATTGATATGGCAGTCCCTGCAGACTGCAATGTATCTTTGAAGATATTCGAAAAACTGTCAAAATACAAGGACCTTGAAATAGAAATCTCAAAAATGTGGCACATGGGAACATCAACAATTTTTGTTGTAGTTGGAGCACTTGGACTGGTTGGAAAAGATTCCAGAAAGAAAATTAACGTTAACAGTATGGTCACCAATACTATTTTTCAAAAATATTTTAAAAAGGGTCTGAAATGTTTCTAAAGTCTTTAGGATAAAAGTTTAAAACATATGGGATATTAACAATCAAGATAGGTACTTATAAACACTTTTAGGGGGTTACAGGTATTCGCAGATTTAAACTATTCGCGGCCGGTTCTGGTCCCTAACCCCCGCCGCGGCCGGTTCTGGTCCCTAACCCCTGTGAATACGGGGAACTCACTTTATATAATAAGGAAGGATGGTGGAAAGACAAACCCGATTAAGAGCTACAAATAATAGGAAGTTGTAGAGATCCACGATCACCTCTATTCTGAAGGGACAGAGGGAATGTTCGGCAATTTGGGAGACACACGTTCAGACGCGGTAGTCGTTCCTATTTCCAAAATATATCTGAGACTTACGTCTTTTCTAGCAATATTTTTCTTATTGCTCATCTAAAATTTGGTCAATATTACGACCCGTTTAGATGGCGACATTTCTCGGTTTCCGAAACCTGGACATACCAGCCAAATGACTACTAGTTTCTGGCGTGTTAACTTGTCGTATCTGTAGTGCGTTAACACACACTCTCTCACACACACATAGCAGCAGGATTTAAGGCTCTGCCAAATCATACATGTATGGAAGTTCCAGATTGGTTGCAAACCGTCCAATGGCAGCTCGTTTCCTGCTACATACGCAGGACATATGAAGTTACTGGTCTCTTTTTGCCTCCAGACGTGGACAGACAACAAGCACTCATCTGTCCCTCTTCTGACACCAAATGCCGGATCTTATCAAAAGCGAAACTTTCATCATTCTATAAAAAAAAATATTCACATAAGTTTCGTATATTATAACGTATATAATCACGTATCATGCTACCTCTGAAGACCTAATTTTGAATCTACGATAAATGGATATATAGTTTGGTCAACAGAATAGCAAGGGCCAGCAATACATATGCTTATTTTATATCTTGTGTATAATGCGACTTCCTTAAAATTAGCTTCACAATTAGCTCTCCAAAAGTCGCATGATACGCTTACTTATACGGTATATTATTTCTCAATAAAATAAACGACATGTTTCGTACATGCTTAAACTCTTGTTCTTTTCTCAGACTGTTCCATAATGTCCACTAACATAAATTATTATACGTCTTATGATAACACAACCTCCGTCCAAGTTTCTGGAAATAAATCCCGTTCCCCTACACACCGAAGCTCTCTAAGTTTTAATAGGAAGCTATTATAAATAAATGATTTCCCCTAATTATCAGCAATATGTACAATTAAATTTATGTGACGTCCTTAATGTAAGTGACGATGTTTATAACAAAAAAATAAAAAATTTAAAGAGAATTTTATCATATTTAAATGATTCCTGTCAAAGCAGCCATCATTTTGAAAGGCATAAAATGGACTGTAATTTGACAAAATATCATTTAAAAATGACATAAAACAAAATATTCTATTCAATCAAAATTGATGTATTCGAAATTAAGTGACGTCATTCTATTGTCTTTTTGTGAGTTCGTATTTTTCAGTGCATTTTTTTTTAATATTTTGCAACATTGGGAATATTGTAAAAATAAAAAAAATACCGGTGTTGACAAAAATAGTGGTTGCATCAAATGCACAGCGGGTCACGTTCCATTTTTGACGCATATATTTTGCATTGCAGGTGGTTCAATGGTGAGCGGGCACGGAAAACAAAATTGTTGATGAAAGTTCGAATTCCAGCCTCGTTTGTTAGATTTACTTTCGCAAAAAAAACCCTGGGAAGGGTATGAATTCATCTGGTGCCATCCGCCTCCAGTTACGGTTTAAATAGCAGCGAAGTCTGGATTTTAGAAATGGTTGGCAACCAATAAAGTAGAAGGATATCTCTGAATTCAAAATTGATATGTGGCCTTGGTAGGACACATGCATTAAGTATCACTAAGGCTCGCTTCGTATAGTTGTAGTATAAACACAGGTTGACTTTGTGGGCGTTCTAAAACACAAATGGATTTGATCAGATGGGCAATCCTGAAAAAAAAAGAGTCACCATACTGAAGATGAGAAATCATACTTATTCAAGTCGAAAGAACTCTGATGATGAAATAATTTTTTTTGGGGGGTGGGTGGTATCAATACAACGTTTAGAATAGAACTGCATATTTAAAAGCTGAACATATCCGTATAATCTACAGAAATAAATCTTTCATCAGATTATTGAAAAGGTTACTCAAACAACACTTTAAAAAGTAGTTACGAATTCGTAATGGATCTCCTTATATTATTGAACATCTCAGTAATGTTAAAATTCCTGGTAAGAAACACGATGCGCTTTCGGCTTTGCACAATGAAAGTCAACCAGAGAAATATTATTACTCAGAATAAGAAGGCAATTAATTTTTATCATGATTCTGCAAATAATTAATAATTTTAGTGAATCCAAATTTGGTTGAAGGCTTCTTTCTTTAACTAAACATGTAAAAAAAAAAGATTAAAATAATTGGAGCTCTAATAATAAAAAGGAAAATCCAGCAGTTGATAAAATCATCTATGAACACGGCCACAATGTGCTGACCGTGTTTGGTAAATAAAAAAACATTACCGGCACTCTAAAAACATAACTGAACAGACGAAAGAAATCGGATATGCAGTACATTTGGACAATGTTTACATATTTTATGTCCAGAAAAAAAAAACATTTATACGGACATAAATAAATAAATAAATAAAAAGCTTAATCGCAGTAATTTGTCAGTCGTCTTTAATGAAACATGTATAAAAGAGGGGTTGCTGTTCAGATACCCCCCCACATATATATATATATATATATATATATATATATATATATATATGCCACTGAAAAATTTATTTCGGTTGAGCTCTCTGTGGAGGAAGTGTGGGTTTGTAAACAGTGACTATTACGGCTAATAATGCAAGACTCTTCGGTAAATCGAATCGAGTTCTCTCAGGAAAGTGACTGAAGCCGAGATGCCAGGTCAGGACCGATTACATTGCACACCCCTCTTTGAATTTTGCCAAGAATTTCGAGAGATACAGAAGGAGCAACAGACCAGATATGGCAGGAATATTTAATGCAAGGAGGAATGGTAGATGGGCAAGAAGGATTCTGACGAAAGGAAGTGCCTAACACAACACAGTGGAGCCATTTTCTTATCAGCAGAAATCGCAATTTGATTCAGTATAATCACTGCACCACGTCAGCGGAACGGAAAACGTGAGCCCAAGAATGCAAAAGTGATGCACTTCCGGTGTTTAACATCAGTTATGCAACTACATTCGTCTTTCTCACTGTGTAATGGACTAAATTAGGTCACAGCTTATCCAATGTGTTCTCTACTTTTATGTGCCGTTTTCCTTCAGGATTTGGTTGTTCATGGCTCTTCACAACTTTCTATTCTTTGTAGCTCTTAGCAATATTTGGCCGCATAATGTCCTCCCCAATTTTTGTTTTACCAACTATTTACATAAGCTCCCCGCTTAGATTATTTCTCTCCCCTCTTCCTCTATTGTCTACAGTCATTATGTAATCCGAATGATCTTTTCCTGATTCTAACGATAAGCGTCCATTTTGTGTATATTTTCCTCATAATCTCGTCCGTGTTATTCTCATGCTTCGTCAGTAGAACTAAATCTCTGCTACAATTTTTCTCTTTTTTTATCTCTAAGGAAATTACCCAGCATTCACTGTCATATAGCAGAATTGGTATTATATACAAGTTCAGCATTCTTCCTTTCAATTCTAAAAAAAAATATTCAGTTTCTTAATACGTTGTTTTGCTTTTGAAAGGCAATTCCGAGTTCTGTGCCAAATTTTCCTTCCCCAGATAATTAAATACCTAAGTGTTTCCTAAGTCTGTGTAAATCTTTGAATCTACACACACGCACACACACACACACACACACACACACACACACACACAAAAACAAACGCACACATATGGATTTTTATTTATTTTTTATTTGTATCAATTTAAACGTTATTTTTTGTGAATACTAGTATTTGAGTAGGCGCCCCGTTATTCATTAAACAGAATATTTATTTCTTTTTACTTCCCGGTTTGGATATTCGAGAATTCCTGCCGAAGGCTACAAGTTTTTTCTTTAATAAGATTTCTGAAATATTTACGCCGGTAGTTGAAAATAGAGAAATATACTGTTTAATAAATAAACGGTACCCCTACTAAATGAGGAGTATCCATTAAAAATAACGTTCAAAATTATATATATATATATATATATATATATATATAGTTAGACCTAAAGAGCCAGACAAACCTACCACGGTTTCACCTAAACTGATCGTCAGGGAAGGCCTGACGATCCGTTACTGTGAAGCCGTGGTAGGTTTGTCTGGCTCTTTAGGTCTAACTATATATATATATATATATATATATATATATATATATATATATATATATATAGATATAGATATATATATATAGATAGATAGATAGATAGATAGAGAGACAGAGACAGAGATAGACAAAGAGAGAGAAAGAGAGATATTATGCACTGTTACATTAGAACATGTAATTTACTACTACAAAACTGTACATTTTGTTTCGAAGTTTAATAAACAATGTCTCATCAGGTAGTTAACAATGATGGTAATAAAGGATTTTATTTAAAATTGCAATTTATGAAACATCACTTCATTTTCCGTTTTGGAAAATGTTCCGTACAAGTTAAAAAGGATTTTTATAAGGAAAAACGAAAGAAATAAGAAATCAATAAAAGGAAAAGGAAGAGGAAAGAAAAGAAAAGAAAAGAAAGGCAAAAGAAAGCATTAGAAATAAACCCTACTACCAAGAGAATAGAAAGAAAAGAAAGGAAAAAGAAAGAGAAAAGTATATTCAAAATTACACAGATACAAATGAAGAGAAAAGTTAAGAAAATAACATATGAGATCATATTGATACGAATTAAGCCAATGAAATTATGCTGAAAAAGAGAATTCTAATTTGAACGAAAATGAAACGCCAACAGATGGTAATATATTGGTTACAATGCCGCGTTTCAAATTTTACGGCATTTTTAATGAAATCACATATTCAAACAAAATTATCCTTAGAACATAAATAAAGGCCAATTTAAGAAGCAATGCAATACTTAACAAAAGCAACCTTACATTATAAATTAGAATACAAAATACATTTTAAACTTTTATATTTTTACATTAATTTTAAATTAGAAACTATTATCAATACAGCACGAGAAAATATTATAATAATGAGCCAATTCATGGCTAAGCATACTACCAGTAATTTACTAATACTAACCAATATTATATCTAAAGCTAGACTAAATGACTAATGATAACATTAAAATGTTTATATAAAGATAGTATCCGTCCTGGCTATGACAATAAACTACATTCGCGTTCTGGGTATGACGATAAGCTACATCCAACAGCAAAGCCTCTGATCAGGAGGCTTTGAGGAGCGTGGAACCACCTCTTAATTGCTGGTGTTCCCAGGTCCACTCTGACCCGGGGTGGTTGCACCTATTAGGGACCCAGCTATGGGCAAATAGTTAACCCTGAAACTGAGATAAAAAGCATTATGAAAATGTAAAATTAGGTTTTAATGACAGAAATACTTTGTAAAATAACTATTACCAGAAATAAATTTTGGAAGAAAAAAAAATATTACCAATTTGGAAAATAATATTACCAGCGATACATACTTACATAAAAGGATAGATAGATAGATACGTTTTGGAAAATAATATTACCAGCGATACAATTTTGAGGGAATATTATTACCAGAAATAGATTTTTGATAAAACAAAGATATTACCAGGAAAAAAAAATTGTCGACATTAAATGACCCATTGAGGTTGATTTGCCGTAAAACAAAACAAACAAAGATAATATAACAGGAGGGATTATTGAGTTATGAAGTTTAGCAAGATTGTAAGGTTAATTCCTTGTTAGATAGATAGATAGATAGATAGATAGATATGAACAGGCTGAGATAGATAGATAGATAGATAGATAGATAGATAGATATGAACGGACTGAAATAAATAGACATGAACAGTGTGTGTTTGTATTTGTGAGTGTATATATATATATATATATATATATATATATATATATATATATATATATATATATATATGTGTGTGTGTGTGTGTGTATAATAGTTCATTTCCTTCATATACCTATATCTATGTATATATACCAATGGATAGATAGATAAATAGATAGATAGATAGATAGATAGATAGATAGATAGATACATACATACATACATACATACATACTTACATAAAAAGATAGATAGATAGAAAGATAGATATGAACGGACTGAACTAGATAGACATGAACAGTGTGTGTTTGTATTTGTGAGTGCGCGTATATATATATATATATATATATATATATATATATATATATATATATATATATATGTATGTATAATAGTTCATTTCCTTCATATACCTATGTCTATGTATATATACCAATGGATAGATAGATACATACATACATACATGCATACATACATGCTTACATAAAACGATAGATAGATAGATAGATAGATAGATAGATAGATAGATAGATAGATAGATAGATATGAACAGGCTGAGATAGATAGATAGATAGATAGATAGATAGATAGATAGATAGATAGATAGATAGATAGATGACAGAGACAGAGAGCGAGAGATGGAGATAACGGGAGTCGTGCGCGCACCAAATTAATCACACCGAGATATAATAATCGAAAGAAAGAAACGATAGCTGCCTCCATTTAGTTTTTTCGTTCGTCTTGTGTTCCCTAAACAAACTTTCCAAACAAACGTGAACATTGACAGCAGACGAGCAGCACGGCCACCACTGCCATCCACTTCTGTTTTATCAGGGAAAAATAACTTAGTCTCTTGTCACCGCTCCATTTTATCGCATTTAAAAACCACAATCTCAGCTGATTTAACGAAGATATTGACTTTGTAATCCTCTCCTCAGCCGTGACCTTTTTCAATGACCTTTCTCCCAATAAATAGACAAGGAGGACGTGTGTCAGTATTATTTCCTATACGACACTGGAGATACTTAGGCCTCTATCTTAATTCTTTTCTATCTATCTATCTATCTATCTAACTTTTCACCGACCTTCCATACTTCTTCCTTCTTTGCTTATTTCTTCCCTTTTATATCAGTGTCTTTCTTTCTATCGATCTATTTTGTTTTATTCATTTCTGTTTTTCTTTTTATCTATTTATCTATCCATCTAGCAATTATCATTATTAATGTTACTTTATCTACCTGTCAATCTATCTATTACAATTTTCATATCTGAATATTTTCATATCGATCTATTACAATTTTCATATCTGACTTTTTCATATATATCTAACAATTACAATGTTCAAATCTGACTTGTTTGTGACTGAGGACCAACTTCTCGAGAGCTCCTTTCTGTGGCTGCTTGGTCTCACGCTGTCCGCTGATCTGAGATGGAACAAATACATCGAGTCAGTTGCATCATCCACCGCAAGAAAAATTGGTTCCCTGTGCCGAGACAGGAAATTCTTCTCCCCGGAATCGATCCTCCAAGTCTATAAGTCTACCATTCGCCCTTGCATGGAGTATTGCTGCCATTTATGGTCTGGGGCCCCTGCGTGTTGCCTCAGGGTTCTTGATAAGATCCAGAGACGGATATGCAATGTGATTGGCCCTGTTTTGTCCTCTCGTCTGCAGTCGCTCTCTCACAGACGCGATGTCGCATCGCTCTGCCTTTTCTACAAGTACTTCCACGGTAATTGCTTCGAGGAGTTGCTTTCGCTTGTCCCTAAGCCTTGTGAATTTAAGCGTCCTACAAGGCTGGCATACCGTTCCCACCTCTTCACCGTTGAAACTGTTAGATGTAGACGTCTCTTCTACTCCAATAGCTTCATGTCTCGCACATCTCGCCTATGGAACTCCCTTCCCTGTTACTGTTTCCCTGACAAATACAATCTCCAACGGTTTAAGTGTAGCGTCAATCGTCATCTCCAGTTGCCTTGATCTATCCACTTCCCTTCTCCACTTCCTTTCATCTTTCATTCCTATCTGCTCTCGCTCTAAATCTTCTGTAACCCCCTTGACTTGATCGACCCTCCGTCCTTCTCTTTCTCCACATCTCTTCCTTTACCACTCCTATCTGCTCTTCCTCCAACCCTTCTTTAACCCCATGCGTGATAGTGGCCACCAGCCTTGCTTGGGGTGATACGCTTAAAAAAAAAATCTCTCTCTCTCTCTCTCTGATATATATATATATATATATATATATATATATATATCTGTCTGTCTTTTTGTTTCAATCGATTTCTATGAGGTGGGAGTTGATTACGAAAATTGTAAGAATTTTGTTACTGCTGCCGGTTGTCGAACCGGTATTTCGAATGACTTTCCCCCTTGGGTGATTGACGCTGCATAATCTCATGCAAAGCCCATTTACATACGTCAGGAACCGTTATATAGCCTGATGTACTATATGAAGGTTCCGTATAGGATCCTGTCGGAGGACGAATATTTTCTATGAAAATTTCTCGGCCATTCAGGCCAGTAAATGTTGTTAATACTGTTTATTATAAACAGAGCATTTACTTAAATACTTGTATCTATAAAAAGAACGTAAAAAAATATCTTAAAAATTACTTACATTATTCGGATTGTTATCCTCATCTTCATTGCCATATTAACAACGTTTCGGACGTTGTACGCACCGGCCTTCTTCAGGTGATTGGAATTTCGGACCGAACCCTTTATTTCGTCCACCGGGGTCCTCAAGGACAAATGACTCAGTGGATGAAGACGTTAGTTAGATCCAGTGATTAGACCCAAACAGTTGTGAGGTCAATACCAGGCCACAGCAGTGGTGAAGCAAAACTTGGAGAGTTGCGTTTAAATGAAATAACTGAGACATCCGGAAGAGGCATGGCAAGTGGAAGTAGGTGAACGAAATAAAGTGTTCGGTTCGAAATTCCAACCACCCGAAGAAAGCCGGAGCGTACAAGGGCCGAAACATTGTAATAAATATGGCGACAAAGATGAGAACAATAGTCCGAATAATGTAAGTAATATATATATATATATATATATATATATATATATATATATATATATATATATATGTATGTGTGTGTGTGTGTGTGTGTGTGTGTGTGTGTGTGTGTGTGTGTGTTTTTCATAATTTTCTGTGGGGTACAGATTTTATTATAGAAATAAAAAAGTTCAATTTTACTTTTCATGATAAAAAAAAGTTATAATTAATATCTAATAAAACAAACACAGCCGACTGGTTTCGGCCAACTGTGATCATGAATAATGAACGCTACATAGCGTGAAAAACGAATTTTGTCACACCTGGAAAGGATGTTCACCGATTCTTTCCAAAGTTGTAAATATCTGGTTTGGTAATAAGTGACATTCAGAGTTAGTTTATCCGAAATGTTTGGGATAAGGGCACTCTCTATATTCTGTCTAGGTGTAAATGTGCCTTTTTTTAATTTTAAACAAAATAAAAGGTGGGCAAACCTTATTTTCTAAACAAGAATAAAGGAATGATAAGTTTTGTTGCATTGTTCTTATTTTATTTGTAATAAGTCGTAATGAATTCAATTTACCAATTAAATTCAAATTGTACCTAGCCTTGAGATATTACGTTAATTTTCTGTGGGGTACAAAATTTT
>OZ038482.1:121962366-121967366 GCA_964036315.1 Acanthosepion esculentum | reverse complement strand
TCTCTCTCTCTCTCTCTCTCTCTCTCTCTCTCTCTCTCTCTCTCTCTTCCACACTTATATACACAGACACGTATTGATTCTAAATGCATCGGGAAAATCTTGGAAACTTAAGGTGTGATTTTCTTTTCACACAGAACAAAAAAATATTTTTAAAAAATGACATTATTATTTCCCTTGTGTAAAATTTTGAAAGATACTTGAAACATCCGGATAACATTGGTTAACGGATATATTAATGGATCTCTTCAAATTTACGCAAAATATAATTGGTTTCAGATATAGTAAGAATATTTTTAAAATGGTATATATATATATATATATTTCAAAGATGTAGTGTTGAATGTTAAAGACAACATAGTCTTACATATTTTCTTTTGAATTTTCTCATATTCTCTAATGAGACTTTTTATTTGAAAATAGTTTCGAAATATGTATTGTCCATACGATGACCTAGCGCTTTCGAACATCATTGTTCATCTTCAGGGTAAATATTTTAGTCAAAACTTTTTTAAACAAACATTTGCCAATTATCTTGTAGCGTAATCATGTTGCTACTTTTTTACATATATATATATATATATATATATATATATATATATATATATATATATTACATGAATCATTCATACAAAAAACAGATATTGAAGTTAATGATATAAATGGCGAGAATACATCCTCGCAAACAAATTTAATAAATGACATTAACCCCGAACCTGTAGATGAATGAATTTATGAATTTATTTATATCATTAAATTCAATATCTGTTTTTTGTATGAATGATTCATGTAATGTAAATTGAACTGCACCACATACTTGATATATATATATATATATATATATACACTTATGGAATATATATATATATATATATATATATATATATATATATATATATAATATAGCCTTAAAATATGCTATATTTATAGATAACAATGCTGAATGTAAGAGATGGAGCCCGTTTAAATTTAAAAGTGGACACTGAATTCAACATCGTGCGGCGGCGAAAGTCATACGAGACACAATGCTATATTGAATCCATTGCTAGGTCAGCTGCTAAGAAAGTCGCTTTACTGTGTCGTGCTAGACTATTTTTCTCTCCTGAATCTATCTTGCATATCTATAAGTCTACCATTCATCCATGCTTTGAATATTGCTGCCGCATATGGTCCGGCGCCTCTGCTATTTACCTGCTCCGTGATGAGATGCAAAGAAGAATCAGCAATATTTTTGGTCCTGATCTGGCAGCTTCGCTTCAGTCAATTACCCACCGCCGTAAGGTTGCTCTCTATATCATGGCAATTGTTCGGATGAACTCTTCACTCTGGTACCTAGACTTTATGAATTTAAGTGCAGTACTAGACTGGCGTCGAGATCTCATCAATTTACAATTGAGATTCCTAGATGTAGCCGTAAGTTCTATGCTAACAGTTTCTTTTCTCGCAATGTCAATCGCTGTCTACTGTCCTTCTGATTACTCTTTTCTCTTTCTGCTCATTAGTAATATTTCGTGGCCTTACTGCCTTGTTTGCGGTGATACCGATTAAAAAAAAAATTGTGTGTATTTGAGAGAGTGGTAACAAAAAGTGTGTCTGTATGGTAGGGGGAGAAAGAAAGAGTCACATTTATTTAATCCCATTTTGTCGCAGGTATGCAAATACGATTACTGGAAAATATTTAACAATTGATTTCAGCGTCATGTAGTCAATGATAAACCATTCATTCACAAACTAGCTTAATGCTCACTTGCACAATGTTAAAATTGTTTTCAGTCATTCAAGAAAGGAAGAAAGACGTAAATAACAAACAGGATATATATATATATATATATATATATATATATATATATATATATATATATATATATATCCTATATACATATATATATATATATTCTATATATATATATATATATATATATATATAGAATATATATATATATATATGTATATAGGATATATATATATATATATATATATATATATATATATATATCCTATATACATATATATATATATATATTCTATATATATATATATATATATATATATATAGAATATATATATATATATATATGTATATAGGATATATATATATATATATATATATATATATATATATATATATATATATATATCCTATATACATATATATATATATTCTATATATATATATATATATATATATATATATATATATATATATATATATATATATATATATGCTTTCCTTTGTCACTGTATTCGCATGCAAATGAAATGGAAATGTAACTTTATATGTCGGATAACAGGTAGATAATATGTCTTTTTCATTCCCTAATTTAAATGGAGGTGACATATGTGTCTGTTTATAAAATCACCATCATATTCATCAACTTACAATGCTTGGAATAAATAGAAGAGTAATTAGGATTGACGTAGACATCGTTATTTATAACTGCTATCAGATACAGGCAGAAAGAAATCAACTTCACAAATTTTGATGTATCGTCAGACATTGCAAAGTGTATCGGGGGCGAGGTCATTTTCAGTCTCACCTCGGTAACAATTACACACACATTGTGGCGTACTTGGGCAGCAATCGGTCTCTACTACATGTTTCATTAAAAACGACTAATAAGGGAATTCTGTTTTTTTTCTGTGTTCTTTTTATGGTTGTTGTTTTGTTTATTTAAGCATTTCACCCGAAGCAAGGCGGGAGTGTCACTAGCACACAAGGGGTTACAGAGAATGAGAGCAAGAGTAAAGAAGGGTTTTTGAGGAAAGGATAATGAGAAGGACGGCGATCAAGATCAAGGCATCCGAAGATGTCGATTGTCATTACATTTGAATATTTGAAGATTATATCTATCAGGGAAGCCGGTAAGGAGAGGGTAGTTCCACAGGCGTGAAGTGCGAGATAAGAACCTGTTAGAGTAGAAGAGTCGGTTACATTTAACTGTTTTGACAGTGAAATGGTGGGACCAAGATGCCTATCGGGTAGTACGCTTAAATTATCGCAGTCTGGAGACAAGCGAAAGTTGCCCGTCGGTGCATCTACAGTGAAAATACTTGTAGAAGAGAGGGGAGGAAGCCACGGCAAGTCTGTGAGAAAGTGACTGTAGACGAGATGCCAGATCAGGATCCATTTTGATTTATTTTTCACGTATGAGAACAAGAACTCTCTTTTTTAGACGTTGAGTGGAGGAATTTTCCAGATGATTCTTCATTCTGTGTGTTATGGTTACTCTATAAGCTAGTTTCAATAAAATTGTTTATACTATGCTGAAGAAGCTGTATTCTTAATTCCAATATATATATATATATATATATATATATATATATATATATATATATATATATATATATATATGAAATCAAGTGATGAAGTTGAATTCAACATCATCATTTGATAAGACACTTTATGTGTTTCTGAAGAAGCTATATTCTTAATTCCAATATATATATATATATATATATATATATATATATATATATGTATGTATATATATAAAATCAAGTGATGATGTTGAATTCAACATGATCACTTGATAAGACACCAGAGGTGTTGAAACAAAATGGCTATTTTTGTAGTGATTTTATGACATGTAAATTCTATATACCTCTTAATCGACTATTTCACATTAAATCCCCAAAATGTCCGTAATAAGGTTTTTAAAAAACTTTAACATATAATTAAATGGCTTAGACTGTTTAAACTGAAAAATTTACGAAATCTCAAAGTAAAGAAAAAAAAACAACGCCTATTCCAATAGAAGTTAATGACACTTGTTTACAACTTCTTTCTCTTTTTTTCTCTCTTTTTCTTTTTCTCTTTTTTCAATATATATTTCTCTCCATCCCACTTCCTAATCAAGATATAACTTCCGTTAACAGATTTAAAGTGTCAATGTCTAGATTTCAGCGAATATTTAAATTTGAAACAATAGAAATGTTACATCTAACTCAACGCTGTCTCTCTACCTCCCTACACTGCCCCCACTTCGTGAGTTTCCTTATTATTGCCCGTCATAAATGTGTAAATTTATTTTCATTTTTTCATTTCAACATTTGGAAATAAATCTGATGATCCTCTGTCCTGTGGAAGGGCTGTGGTGAAATAATTTATTATATGGAACCTTAAAGTAATCTGTTTTTATTTAAATATATATATATATATATATATATATATATATATATATATATATATATATATATATATATATATGTATGTATTTAGGCAGCAATCCTACATTTATACATGTTTCATTAAATACAACTGTCCAAATGTTCTATGGTGCCGAGCGCTTTCGGCTATACTTTTATCCATTATCAAGTATGATTTTATTTTTGCTTTTTAATTGGGTGTATGGGTTGTGCGTATGTTTTTAGTGTTATAGAGATTTTTTTTATTTTCCGAACACCGTTAGCACATTGTGGCCGTGTTCGTAGTTAATATTATTAAGTGTTAAATATAGCCGAAAGCACTCGGAATTATAGAACATTTGGATAGTTTCTACACACTGTGTTCAAAAAAACGAAACACTTGTTTTTTGCTCTTTATATATATATATATATATATATATATATATATATATATATATATATATATATATATATATATATATGTATGTGTGTGTGTGTGTGTGTGTGTGTGTATGTATGTAGGTATATAAAGAAATAATCATAATATCGTACATAAATTGCAAAACACCGAGTTTGATGACGAAGCAATTTTCAAGTGATGGAATTCCTATATTTATTATTTAGAAAATAGAAAATAGAAAATTGAATGTTTTTTGTGAAAGTATTTATTTATATTTTCATATATATATATATATTTGATATTTCAGATCTGCCCCGATCTTTGGTCAGAAATAAATATTTATATGTATATATTTTTTAATTTGCAACTTTTCAGTTGTTTTCTCCATATATATATATACACACACACACGTATATATATATATATATATATATACATACATATACATACATATATATATATATAGAGAGAGAGAGAG
>OZ038482.1:121949866-121957366 GCA_964036315.1 Acanthosepion esculentum | reverse complement strand
TATATATATATATATATATATATATACGATTACCACGTGCAAAAAACTATGAATTACTATATATATATGCTCTTGTCACCTAAACTTTAAAAGCGAATGTCCACTTAGGTATAAAATAGCTGTAATAAAAAACATTCTAGAAAGAGCACACCAAAATTCATCCTCTAGACTACTCTTCCTCAAAGAAATTAATAACGTAAAACAAACCCTAATCAACAACGGCTTCCCTAACTATCTTATAGACCAACAAATTAGACTATTTCTCCCTAAAGTAACTAATAATGAGAGTGAACACACAGTCAAAAATCACATACACATTTATTACAAAAACCAAATGCACTTGAATTACAAACAAGATGAATGCTCACTAAGACATATTATAAAGAAATACACCACCCAATCGACCCAAATAAAAAAATCAAATTAATTATCTATTATAAAAAATTTAAGACAGCTAACCTCATCCTAAAACATAACAACACGCCTGATAAATCAAAATTGCAAAAAACAAACATTATTTACGAGTTCAAATGCCCCTTAAGGAACTGCGTTCCTAACGAAACCGGACTCATAAATAATTACATCGGTTACACAACCACATGCTTATCCAGACGCCTTACGTTACACCTATCCGATCACAGCTCCATTAGAACCCATTTAAACACACACAAAAATTTACCAGACTCCATTAGAAATATACTAGTAGAAAACACAAATATATTAATTGCTTCCACCTGTAAAAAAAGGTTAAAAATAATGGAGGCTTTAATAATAAAATAAAGCCTAACCCTTAACATTATTAACTACGAACAAAGCCACAACGTGCTAACCGTATTTGGAAATTAAAACACCACTACTACACACTAAGACATATACATAATGCACACACTCAATTAAACAGAAAAATCAAATCATCCTTGATAATGGCAAAAGATATAGCCGAAAGCGCTCGGAAAAATAAAACATTTGGACAGTTCTTACACACCCTTTGTCCAGCAAAGAAAACTCTTGTTCGTAGACAAGAAAAATTAAATAAAAAACTTAACCGTAGTACCTTGTCTGTCGTTTTTAATGAAACTTGCATATATATACATATATATATATATATATATATATATATATATATATATATATATATATATATATATATATATATATATATTATAATATTAATGCGCTGTAAATTTACATTGTGCTCTATTTTGTAAAAATAAAAAATATCACTAAAAATACTGGATTATATACCTTACTGTCCTTTATATATATATATATATATACATACAGAGATAGATAGATAGATAGATAGATAGATAGATAGATAGATAGATAGATAGATAGATAGATAGATACGACAGAGTAAACAAACAGTAAAATATTTGTTAAGATCGTGCGCATTAAAAGTGCTCAATATCAAGTTGGAAGACCAGACTTTCAGTGCTGTTTAATGTTTTAAAAAAGATATGAACGCTGACCAGAACACTATATATATACGATGTGTCCCTAAAGCGTGAACACAGGAAATCTCATTAACTATATTTTTTACCTCCACAGATTAAACATGGTTTTGTCGATAGAAGAAAGAATTGACTTCTTTTTCTGTGGTATGCTAGAGGAAAACGTGTACTCAATGAAAATCATAGATGGAGCACACTTGATTGAACGAATACAGAGTGAATGTGTTAAAATTGACTGCATTGTGGGGTTATTGCGCCGAGTTCGTATGAATCTTGCAGAGTGCATCAACCTTTGCATTACAAATGATGGAAATAATATTGAAGTTATTTGTTAATATTCCAATTCAATAAACTGTTGTTCATTTCTTAAAAATATGCGTTTTTGTTTATTTGTCCAGAAATTAGTGACACCCGATATAAAGAGGTACCCTAAAAATTAAATAAAAACGGAAGAAATTTCATGAAATAATGCAATAGACAATAAAAAAATAATTGTATCTTCAAAATCACTTGTCATCATTAAGAGGAGAGATCAATGTATGTTCATTTTTTTAAATCCTTGGCAGTAACTGGAAATCTTTATTAAAGATGTTAACGTGTTTTTGCAGTGAAAACACATTGATTTGCATTTAAAACGAGACAGTCGTTTGAAGGTTTCAAGTAAAAGTGTTTGGTAATGTACCATGGCGTTCTATACTCCAGGCCAAGTCATGGCGCAACTGAGAGCCAGAACTGGAGGCCTATTGAAAAATGTAGGATTTTCAGAAATTTTAGAAGAAAATGAAGTCAACCACTTTATGAAATACTTAAAATAACATTTTTATTCACACCTGAGGAAAATAGGATGTGTTGAAAGATAAATAAATGAAAATATGTATTTTTGCTATGAACACTGATAATTATTAAACAACACAAAGGGGTAATTATGATTTCTGGTAAAAGATATATTGAATCAGAAATTTATATTATTTACAGGTGTCACTGAATCCTTTATTCAATCTATTCCCTGTGAGTGAATAAAGACTTTGGTTTAAATTTACATTACAGTTACTGGGTTTGACAAACAGAACCCGAGAAGGCTGGAAGACATCAGCCGAAGTGTGTACATAACAATCAATCATCGCAGAAATATAGACAAATAAAACAAAATCATTCTAGGAAAGTTTCAAAACTTTTAGAGCTGGTTCTTTTTCTGATCTAGGTGTGCCATGTTTGCAAAAGTTTTTAAAAACTATATTTGCAAAAGTAGAAGCATGCTTTTTCTCCATGTTGAAAAAATGAAACTCAGAAATAAGCATAAAAATGTTACTTAATGATTTATAGCAAACCTTTTCCTTTATTGTATGGAAAAGGATGAAACAAAAAAATAACCATTGACAAGTGTGGTCAGAAGGAACTTTTAGTTTTCCACGGTCAATTAATTTGGTATACTTTCCATACTTTTCATAATAAAAATGGGTTTCACATTCACTGGGTTGATTATCATTTCTTGTAATATATCCAGCTATGTACACAAGAGCCATTTTTATTTCATTGGAAAGAGATGGTTCTAAATTTTCCAGATTGTCAAATATTTCTGAACCTTCCTCACAAAGTTTATAATCACAAGATGTACATTGGTGACCTGGATTAACATCAAATTCATCAATATTTACATTTTGATTTAAAAGTAAGGATGTCTGCTTAATATGCAGCTTTTCAATACATTGTTGAACATTTATAAAGTAGGTGCCACCTGATCCTTGGCAAAGTTTACCATATTCTTTTTCTAATGGATCAGTTGAAAATTGCCCAAGTAGTACATATTTATGACTTGTAGCTAAAAGGTGTCGACATAGACTAACAATTCCATTGCAAGTATGATGTAAGGCAGTAGCAGTGTTTTGGGATAATTGCTTTTTACGATTACCTTGCCTGCCAGCCATATTAAGAGCCATTTTACCAAATTCAATGATAAAATCAAGTCGGGTATCATTTGAAGATCTGATTTCAGCTTGTAGAGGATCATTATGTAATTTATCAATTTGAAGGGATTTAACATTTAAAATTTTCCACCATGTCAAAACCTTGTTTATGAAGAGGGCAGTATCATTCTTACCTGCACTTATTTCAGACTGAGTGAGAAGTGCATTATATGTTTTTTCAGAAAACACTCTGAGGCAAGTAGAAACCCGTTGTCTTTCTATTGGCTTTGGAGCAATGGACATTTCATTTAAATCTGAAAGTTTGACTAGTCTTTCAGATTAAAAACTATATAACTGTTTAAGGTGTGTCCATTTTGCAACTCGACTTACTCCATCATCATCAAAGATTAGTTCTCCTGTTTTTTCTGTCAGCCACAAATTGCGAATATTTTTCAACAGATGAACATAATCAAAAAGCAAATGTTTATTATCTTCAGTTAACCAAGGTTTTTCAGGAAGTGTAGGATATAATTTTTAAAAAAGCTTGATTTACGCGGTTGCCATCACATATAATAGCCTTTACATCAGCTGGTACAGATGTGATGGCTTGGACTGTTAACTCAATTTGTTCAAATAAAAAGGCGGATGTTAATTTTGAAATTGGAATCAATTTTGTAAGAAAATTTGGACACCCATTGAGACATATCAACATTATACCAAGTACTGTTTGAGCAAGTACAGATAGATTGTCAACTGATTTACCAAATAGTTGTTTGCCATGATATAGCAACATCTTTTTGATATATACTTCATCATGGAGAATTATGCACCCTTTTTGACTGGTATTAAGAGTATTAAATATACACAACAAAAAAGATTTTTCTTTAAGTTTTGAAACTTTTGACGTCATCCTTCCTAATGTTGCTAATGAGGATAATTGAAAATCATATCTTAATTCATTATACAATGTCCGTGATCTTGCATAGTACCCAAAAGCACGCACAACTATATCTGAGCTGTATTTTATTCCAACCATTTTGGGAGCCATTGCTAAAAATTGTTAACTCAGGATATTTTTCTTGTGATCAAAAGCCATAGAATTTAAATATCGGATGTTTTCTTCCAGTTTTGACCAAGTATCAACTGTATTTATACGATTTTTGGACAGGCTGCTAATATAACACTTAACTCCATAATGAAATGATTCAAAGCGCAAATTGTTATAAATTTTCAACATAAAGAGAGGAATACCATCAATAGATTTTGATGATTGAACAGTTAAAATATTTTCATCCAAAAATGCTACAACTGGACATATAAAGTCTTTTTTGTTGTTAAGCAGACTTTCTTTCAAATTTGTATAATTAATTTTATCTAATTCTAAAAAAGCATTAAGTTCATCAGCAATTTGATTTCTAACAGTACTTGAGGTTTTTTTTATATTCCTTTGAACAGCTGAGGGTGTTGGTATTTGACTACTTGGCACACCTGGCCATACAGATGGTAGATTTTTTGGATGTATTTTTCCATTAACTTTTATGGTATCAAAATTTGAAGGCCAATGTTGTTGACAAATAACAGTATTGTTAGTAACATTTAGATTGGCATTTGGAACTGATTTTATCCATTGCTCTCTCTCGTCTTTGTTTTTTGGAAAACGATAAACTGGTATTTTATTAATCTCACCACACATAGTTTTGTCTTGCTGGCTTCTGTAATTTGTTTTGCAAGCAAACACACAGCACTTCCGGGTCATGGCTAGGAATTAAGTAATATCTGAAATGGTAGATTAAACATCTTTAACAAATATTTCTCTTACTACTTCAATTTAGGAGTACATTTTCAAGCTAAATTAATTATACTCTTAATTACAGCTTTTATCCACGCACCCTGCCCAAATACACACAATTAATTAAAACTAAAAATTTTAGAGAGTTGCCTTCAGCTTGAGAATCCACTTCTTAATTTAAAAAAAAAATGGTGGGGGGTATGGTTTTGTTTGAAGAATACTGTCAGGTTTGCAGTTTTGCACAATATTATTAATCATTTAATTATCAACAATAAAACCGTTTTTAATCAAACAAAAACTAGTAATAGTTGCATAGTGCCATTAAACTAGAAATTAAAAAATTCAATTTGAAGTTGAATGTTATTATTGTTATTTTTTTCTTTAATTCTAATAAGTAAAAAAATACTTACAGTTCACCAAATGGTAACTAATGTAGTAAAAATAATCATTTTAACTTTAACTTCGGAAACAAAAGCGCGAAGAAATTCGTTTGTTTTGTTTGTTTTTTTACTTAATGGAAATGTTGGATAAAGTTTTAATAGAGAAATGTTAATGAACCTTTCTCTATTAAAATTTTATTCAAATT
Source organism: Acanthosepion esculentum (assembly GCA_964036315.1). Lineage (NCBI taxonomy): Eukaryota > Metazoa > Mollusca > Cephalopoda > Sepiida > Sepiidae > Acanthosepion > Acanthosepion esculentum. The sequence goes on along the minus strand of OZ038482.1, from coordinate 121,951,633 downwards.
TATTATTCAAACTTAAACTTTTAATAGAAAAATGTTGACTTATGCTAATTTTTTATCATGGTTAAAAACTTGAGAAAATTAAACTTTAATTTCGTTGACGTTATGTTTTTTTTTTCACTCATACTAACAATGTTTTTTTTTGCGATATCAAAAATAAATATCAAATTAAGTAATGGCATTGAATTTATGAAAAAAGAACATTTTTAATTCATTTTATAATAAAAATAGTTTTCTTTACGTCTTTGAAGAAACTAAATTAAATTCTGTTCAAATTTGTTAAACGTTGTTTTGTTTCTTTGCTTCTTAAAATAACACAAATTACTCAAAAAGAATTGCATTTTATCAATAAATAATTCTTTAAACTTTAATCAAAAAATGTTGAACAAACTTTAAGAGGGAAAATGCCAAAAATGAATTAAAATTTAATTTAAAAATGTTAAGGCTTTAAACTTTTAAGTAAATCTTTTTGTGTGAGTAAATTTAAGCACCAAAGTTTACTTTTTACAATTTAAATAAAAATAATGTATGGACTCAAACTAAAATAATCAAATATACTTACTTCTTCAAATAAATAAGTTAAATGATATTCTAACCAAAGGTAAAATTAAAAGAGAGCTTTGAATTTCTCGAGCCAACAACATAAGAGTACACAGTACGCAGCAGTTCGCTCAAACTGAAACTAAAACGATCTAATTGTCAGCCGGCCTCCAGTCAATCGAAGTCGCTGCGTTATGCAGAGGCCTGTTAATATAGAACGCCATGTAATGTACCCACCCCGAATAAATATATAGATAAACATGACTTCTGTTCATACCTTGGCATGCATCGTAATAAAAAATGGCAAACAATGAACTGAAAGCGATAAAAATCAGACGGTACTTTAGATATATCTTGAAAACAAAATAATTATTATGGCACTCTTTAAAAAACCTGTTGAGAGGCCCAACATTTTCTCGACAAAATATTTTATTAGATAAATCCTTCCCAATCATGTTATGTTGTTTGGGAATATTTTGAAATGAATATCACAGATGAAACACACTTCATTGAACGCATAAATAGTTAATGGGCTAAAATTGATGACAAACTGGAATTATTGTATCGAGTTCACGTGAATCTTTCAAAACATATCAATCTTTCCATTACAAATGATGGGAAACCTAATGAAGATGTTATTTGATAATATTGCAATTCAATAAAATGTTATTGAAAGCTGCACGAGTGGAACTTAATTCTCGCTGATGGAATACGGAGGGAATGTGGATATTTGCTACAATGTAAGTGACATGGCGGATCCTAGCGTAGGCGATGGAGACGTCTCTGTAATGTCTGCCTTCTCCATTGGTTTTGTTCGAATGAACTATCCAGTCTTTGTGGTGGATATTGAAGTCGTCGCAGATATGAAAGCTAACCAGTGGAAAGTCAATGATTATGCCATAAATCTTCTCAGGTATTCGATCGGAAATAACTGTTCTATCGTCCTGAGAGCGATAGAGATCAAAGACGAATGTGATACTATGGATAAGTCCCACGCGGAAGTAAATATACTGTAGTTCATGGTCGTCATTTCGTGTGCTCTTAACACAGGGAAAACTGTCCTTGATTCGAGACAATTTAGTGTGTTGTCCTTTGTTATATATAGTGATTAGCCCGGGATTGTGAGATCCTGCAGGGGAATTGAGGCGTTGATACCTGATACACACAGAAGACAAGAGGTCGGGCTTAGACTAAATAAGATTGAGTTCCACTCTGTTGGAATGCAGACCC
>OZ038482.1:121929866-121944866 GCA_964036315.1 Acanthosepion esculentum | reverse complement strand
ATTATGTCAATTTAACTTTGCAATAATCCGTTCTCGTTCTCTAATTATCTTCTATTTATTAAGTTGAAATCCATCAAGGAAGAAGTCGTAGTTCTTGTTAACCCAAGTACTTTCGATCTCCTGCGAGATCATTCTCAGCGATGATTTGCGAAGACAAACTTAACATAATCGTTGTGGTGGTGATTTTTATAAACATGCGATTTTGTAAACGCTCTCTGTTATAATTATTTTAAAATTAATCATTATGGTTACGATGTATTGTAAATAACGTTCCCAATACAAGATGGGTAACCAGTGAGAGAAAATTGCAACAAGATGTTAGGTCTTAGTCAACTCAGATGCATTTTAAAACGTTGCTACGATACTCGTAATAAATCTTGTCCAATGTTGGTTGGTTGATTTTGATAGAGAAAGCCTCAAGAATTTGAAGTTTCTGTATATTAATTTCACGGTGTTGTATATTGGTGTTATCAAAATGTATTTTCCAGTATTGTGAAGGCGGACAGGAATGTGTCCTTAAATGTTGTGTGATAGAACTTGTATCTGGCAAATGGAGTGTAAGACGTCTTAATAATGTTGTATTTAATTTTTAGAGATACAATCACCCAAAGGAAATTTAAACTGGTATACTAGTTGACGGAGATATAGCGTATGATTAAGTTGATTGTGCTAAATTTAGTATAGTATATAATTAGTTTTATTTTTTGACTGGGATCAGTGGGGAATATATTAGTACTTATGTGATTTTTTAGTATTTTTTCATCTTGTTTATAGTTATAATTGTACTATAGATATATCTTAATCTCAACAATGTCTGGAAGGAACCATTTCCAGATATCTTTCCAGAATACTCTGCTCAGAATATCAATGGCTTTTGAGATCAGCGCGCAGATGATATATCCTCTATTTAGTTTTCAGTAGTTCATCTAGGTTTACAGAGTAACGTATCGGAAAAATGAAACAGGCGAATGGGGTTCAATCTTTATTTGAAGCTTTTTATACAATCAAATCGTATTTCAGTGTCACTCAATGCAACGAATATCGGACTTAAGGAAGAACCCATGGATCACATGGGCCATAACAGTTTATTTTTAATGAAAAATGTTAGATAAATACTAGAACAATTATTCACCAAGTCCGTGTTAAGTTACTTGGTGTATGTTAATCTTGTTGGTTGTATATAATGTTAACTGGAAATGAAATATTTGAGAATGTATAAACACCAATTTCATAAATTTATGTCACTAAAACACGCACAAATGCTCGCTCACACGCGCGCACATACTCACGCATACACACACACACGCTCGCTCACACATACTCACGCGTACACACACGCACATACTCACGCATACACGCACACACATACTCACGCGTACACGCACACACGCATGCACACACACAAGCTCGCTCACACATACTCACGCATACACACTCGCTCACACGCACACACATACTCACGCATACACACATACACGCATACACATACTCATGCATACATACGCACACACAAACAAACAAACAAACACAAAAAAGTATGGAAAACTCAACTGGGATTTAAAAGCTATTTCTAACAACCCAGTTAGAATCGTACCCGTCAAAATTGATAGAATTATTTACTTACGAAACCGGGGTAATTTTTTCAGATTTGGTCATTAGTACAAAGTAAATTACGGTGGAGATTATATCTATAGCGTCACTTCCAAATGTCTTCTCAGTATAAGTAAGGAAAAGTATGGACGATTTCTTTATTTAATAAGTTTTGCGTAGCATTGATCATTTTCGTGTTGAAAGTCTTGGATTTAATAAAATAATGTTCATTAAATGCGGTGATCTACAGAACCGGCTTCTTCAATACGAAATGAGGGATTTAAGGAATTATCAGATTTAAAGAACATACCATCCTCACAATTAGCTTTTTAAATCGAGGTTTTACTCTATCATTTTAGACTAAGATTTTTGGGAAAGGCAAGGACACAATCTTTCCGGCGCCCTATCACATAGTCATATATTTTAATAATATGTCACTGTCATGCAACGAAAATTGATTGGATAAGAATAGGTGAAAATGCAAAAAGAAATGTTGTTTGCTCGGAGAACCACTCTGGGAAGTTTAATGCTTTTTCCATAAACATTCGAAAGAAATTAACACGTCTTTGAACAAATGGAATCAGCGGATACAATAATTCTATAGTTTCGCTGACCGTACATTATTTACATTATTCGGACTATTGTCCTCATCTTTGTCGCCATATTTATTACAACGTTTCGGCCGTTGTACGCTCCGGCCTTCTTCGGTTGGTTGGAATATCTCCTGTTAATTTCGCTCTGAAAGTTCTCCACTGCCTTAGCCGGGTATTGAACTCACACTCTTTGGGTCCTGTCACTGGATCTAATAACGCCTTTATCCACCGTGCAATGTGTCCTTGAGGAGATAACTGATAACTGACATCCATTAAACATGGCACGTGGAACTAGAACAGTCTACCCCAGTGAGCGAAATAAAGGGTTCAATTCGACATTCCAACCACCTGAAGAAGGCCGGAGCGTACAACGGTCGAAACGTTGTAATAAATATGGCGACGAAGATGAGGACAATAGTCCGAGTAATGTAAATAATGTACATAATACCTCATCTCAGAAATATAGACAGATACTGAAGGGCCGTAACGTTGTAACAGATATGGCGACAAAGATGAGGATAATAGTCCGAATAATGTAAATAATGTACATAATATCTCATCTCAGAAATATAGACAGATACTGAAGGGCCGTAATGTTGTAATAAATATGGTGACAAAGATGAGGACAATAGTCCGAATAATGTAAATAATGTACATAATACCTCATCTCAGAAATATAGACAGATACTGAAAGGCAGAAACGTTGTAATAAATATGGCGACAAAGATGAGGATAATAGTCCGAATAATGTAAATAATGTACATAATACCTCATCTCAGAAATATAGACAGATACTGAAGGGCCGTAATGTTGTAATAAATATGGCAACAAAGATGAGGACAATAGTCCGAATAATGTAAATAATGTACATAATACCTAAACTCAGAAATATAGACAGGTTTCGCTGACCGATATATCTTTGCTTATTCAACCATTATTATTACTGAGTAAGAAAGCAGCACAGCAAAAAAAAATAAAAAAATAGTGAGGCTGGGATACAAATTTACGGAGACCAATATGCTCGTCGTGACACAGATGAGTGTATGTCAAACACATGCATCAGAGACAAATGTGAACGATATGGTAATAGACATTAGTAAGTGCAGCACATAAACTAACAAGGTGGTGTCCAGTTAAAAATAACTTCAGGTCGGGTAAGCGCTGCCGCTCAGATGGTCTCTGATTGATGGTGCACCGAAGGGTTTTGCATCATCTGTAAAACTTTAATAAATAATACAACCCTCGACACACAGCCATGATCATCCTCACTACTCTCGTTCACGAACAGATAGGGATATGTAACTGGTCATAGTTATGCAAATGAAAATGAAATCTGCAGCTCACATTAATTCACGAGTAAGAAATATATACGTGTTAACACTGCCATTCAATAGATACCCAAAGCCATGAGGGCCACGTCCGGAATGACAGCAAGACATGATTATTATTAATATTGTTATTATTATTATTATTATTATTATTATTATTATTATTATTATTATTATTATTATTTACTTTGATTTCTGTTGTATACACATAAGATATATGTGTATACACATGATTATTATTATACATGATTATTATTATTATACATTATTATTATTATACATGATTAATATTATTAATTATTATTATACATGATTATTATTATACGCGATTATTATTATACATGATTAATATTATTAATTATTATTATACATTATTATTATTATACATGATTATAATTATTATTATACTTGATTATAATTATTATATAAGATTATTATTATACATTATCATTATATATGATTATTATTATTATTATTAATATTATTATTATACATGATTATTATTATGATTATTATTATACGTGATTAATATTATTAATTATTATTATTATACATGATTACTATTAATTATTATTATTATTTCCTTTAATTTCTGTTGTATACACATAAGATATGTGTATACACAAGATTATTATTATACATGATTATTATTATTAATTATTATTATTATACATGATTATTATAATACATGATATTATTAATTATTATTTTTATTATACATGAATATTATTATTATTTCCTTTGATTTCTGTTGTATACATAAGATATATGTGTATACATATGATTATTATTATTATTATTATTATTGTATACAAATAAGATCAAAAATGGCTTCATGACATTTCCCAGTGACTTAAAAAAAAATGTTACAACCTAGAGAAGGTTACTGAATAGAATAAATCAAACGAAGTTTTCAAATGAACGATAATACTTATGACAAGAACATCACATATAAGACTCGCAAGACTGGCGCGTCGAAAAGTAGTCAAGTACTAGAAGTGAGTCAAGTGAATTCAACAATGAATCGAACAGCAGGATATCTACCAACCACCTCACGCAGTCAAACGTGGCACAAGACCGAATTTAATGTGGGGTACCCGAGCCCGTATGCTCGGCCAAAAACTTCCCGTAGACTCCGTATAAAACGAGGCCGGGTAGCTGTTTCCCGAGACGAGACTGCCCTTCGACATAGCCTCGTCTGGGGAATCTCCAATTTCAGGATATCTACCAACAGCCCCACGCAGTCAGATGTGGTACAAGACTATATTTAATGTGATGTAACCGAGCCAGTAGGCTCGGCCAAAAATTCCCAGTAGACCCCGTATCAAACGTGGTCGCTCGCGTAGCTGTTTCCCGAGACGCGACTCTGCCCATCGACATATCTTCGTCTGGGGACCCTTTCTGCCCGGAGGCAGAGATTTTGACCAGCACAGCTGGAGACGAATCTCCGACTGCTGAGGTATTTATTGTACAAAAGTACAAATGTGCCACATGGGCAAAATTGGAATGGGGTTGAGGCTGGTCATCAACTGTCTTACCTCTAACTTAGCTAGCCTCATTTACTGACCTAATCGTCCAAACATTGCTCCTTTCACCAAAACATCTCATCCACACAACACTGCCATACACACCACAATACCATATCTACTCAAGGAAATTCTACCTAATCCCTATATATACGGCTTTTGTGGAGGGCTGGGTTTAAACAATAAATCCCCAATGTTTGTCGTATTTATTTACACAAATAATCAAAACTAGTGTTAGTAACAGGCCCCCCACAAACTAATCATGGCAGAGATAACAGTTAACTGGGAGAAAAATACTGCGGGATTAATAGAATAATTTTCCATGCATCTGTTCTACAATTATTCACTCTAGCGCTCACACATTTAAACATGCTAACAAATAACGAAACGACACTCGAAAACGAAAGGCCTTACACAGTTTAACCAGAGAACTACAAGCTCTGTCCATCTAAATGGGGAGGGAAGGGGGAAATGAACCAAAAACTGGGGGACAAAAATAAAGGGGCAAATGACCATCCATACCCTAGCTAAGTTAAATCAAGCAACTTGAACAAAAACAAAACGACTTACTCTAACTTATCCCTAAATGACAAATATTTTAAATCAGGCGACCAATATCCTTAAGTCTATGTCACCTCCGGATGCCACTCTAAATTAGCCCCTCTCAGGCGAACCAAACGCGAAGCATTCAACCACCTTTCGCCAAATTTTGATGAAGAGAGTCGCCTCCTTTCCGCTGTAATCTTGATTTTAAGCTGGTGCTTAAAAAACAAAACCAGTTGAGAAGAGAAAAACTTCTCACCTCCATAAAATTCCTTCTGTCACGTCGTCCAAATCACGACTCGCATAATGCCGAGTAAACACAAGAACACATAGTGTTCATTCCTCGTCAACTGCGGCACAACATTGCTACACACAGACATGGCTTCGAGGACAAAGGATTTTCCGCCTAGGACGCGGACCATGTAGCTTTCAATTAGTTTGCACAACGGTCGTACCACACTACAGTCGAAGAAGATGCGCCCCAAGGATTCACCCATCCCACCGCAACGCACGCTGTTTGGTGTAACTACCAAGCCCGCTGCACAGAGCTTTTTGCAGATCCAGAGGGCCTTCCGCAACACCAGCCAGGTGAGTGATGCCTCGTCGTTATTGACGCCCAAGGCCACAGAGAGCTAAACTCCTCCTTCGTCAAACCGAGCTCATCTCTTAGAGAATCTCGAGCGCCCCCCCCCCCCCGCATTAATACCCGATATAATGCCTTAGGAGTTTCAGAGCGCGTCGACACTCACGATAGAAGGAGCACTCGGCCCGAGGTGTACGGCGGGCCTCCTCCTCGCCTTCATGCACACTTCTCAAAGACAGAAATGCTTTCTTAGCGTCTTCCTTCCAGAAGAGGCCGTTGCTGACATATTCGATCCAGGAACTTGAGCCGCAACGTCTTTTGACGAATCTCAACATCGGGCATCCCTAAACCGCCCTCAGACGGGTGGAGACAACAGACCGACCGACGCACCGCAGGAGACCTGCCACCCCACAAGAAGTTAAACAGGACTCCTACTAATAAAATAAGTTCGGCGGACGGCAGGGGAAGTACCGAAAGGCGGTAAATAAGGATGCGGTAGATGTGCGAGGCACAAACTTCCGCCCTCCCCTTTAAGGAAAGCCTCCTCCGAGTCCACAGACTAGCTGCAGCCTCGGCCTTTTCTCGGACCTCCAACCAATTCTTCTCCAACTGGAGGTCGGGGCCAACCAGACGCCGAGTATCTTGAGAGGCCCGTCCGTCGAAGTGAAGGGTCCAGGAAAAGAGACACCCTTCCAGGCACCCAACCGCAAGCCGATAGACTGGTCGTGGTTGATCTTGGCTCCTGTCACCTCTTCACATCTGCTGATTTCCTTGCCAATTTCATCAATCTCGGCATTGCTTGTCACAAAAGCGCTGACGTCATCGGCATAAACGGAATACCTGGCCGACATGTTCGAAACAGGGAGGGTAATTAATTGTAGGACCGGATTCGCCTTTAACTTGCGCAAGAAGGGCTCCAACGCAAGAATGTACAGCATCGGCGAAAGCAGGCAACCTTGACGAATGGATCTGGACAAAGTGAAAGGTTTCGACCTCACCCCATTCTCCTCCACCATCGCAATGGGGGAACGATAAAAGAGACGAATCCAGGTTCGAAAGTACGGCCCGAGGCCAGCCGACTTGAGGACAGCCTCGAGAAATCGATGGTCAACCCTATCAAACGCCTTGGACAGATCCAAATTGATCAGCGCGGCTTCACTGTCGACTTGTTCTACGATCAGGCGCACCAAATGAAGGTTGTCCTGAATAGTCCTACCCTTCACAACACAAGTCTGCTCGGGGCCAATCAGACTAGGTAGGACAGCCTGCAAACGGTTAGCTAAAACCTTTGTCAATATCTTTAACTCTTTTTTTTAAGATTGTTAAGGGCCGGAAATTATTAATCCCATCCCCTCCGTGTTTATCCTTGCGAAGCAACTTGATCACACCTCTGGCGAAGCGTTCGAGAATATTCCCGTTCTTCATCCATTGATTAAACATCAGTGCCAGCAGAGGGACAAACACGTGCGACTGCCTCAAGTACACTTCATAGGGAATTCCATCGTCCCGGATTTCCTCCTCTGTTATCGAATCCTCGCACCCAGCCGCTTCAGTCGTCTCGGGGCGAGGAAAGTCAGCCAAATAGGCATCGAACTGAGTCGAATTCAGACCGGGCTCCCTGGTAAAAAGCTCCTGAAAGTGAGCCCGGAAAGCCTCGCATATGCCATAGTTTGTAGTCACGGTACACCCATCCGGCAATGTGACGCTAGTGATATATCTATCCGCGATACTCCGAACCTCTGCAGCTCGAAACTCAGCGGCCATATTTGTTGCCTCGGAACACATCCTTTTTAATCTGGCCCTAACTACCAGAGCTTGATCCTTCTTGATAAGCAATTAGGCCAACTCTGCCCTAGCTACGTCTATTTCCCCACTATCTCCCGATTTTATAGCCCTTTCTACTCTAGCTTCTTGTGCCGTTTGCTCTGCTAGTCTATCTCGGTTGAGTCGCTTACTATAATCAGCCGCAAACGACCTAATAGTAGCCTTAAGGTGACCCCACCACTTATTCCCAACCACAGAGCCCGTTTTAGAGTTAGTAAAAACTGGTCCTGAAAATCCTTATCACCGAACAACGATGTGTTGAATTTCCAATAACCAGCCGTTCTAATTCTAGGCTTATCTAAGTTTAAACGAACCCGGAGAAGCCTATGGTCCGAATAAACTATGAGTGATTTTCCAAGCGTAGCTTAGATGTGGCACAAGGCCGAAAGTAGGGGGCACCCAGTGAGAATCGAACTTACCACTCAGTGGTAATTGTTCTAGCGAGACAAGCTTGCTAACCATTACACCGCCTCGAGGTGCCCGAACCTTCGACTGCAGACCAACATAGAGTATTTACTACTGTATTTATGTGAATTGAGTTATACTCATTATCGCCCGTAGGTATGCTAAAACAAAAACAAAATAAGAATACACACATTTTTCACAGATGAAGCTTTGCGCAATATTTGAGCTGTACTTATGAGTCGAATTTTTTGTATTTCTTTAAGGCATGGGCTACCAGACATTTCTTCAATGTCTCTATCGGAACATTTTCCAATGAATCTGAGGACTCCAACTACAACTGAAATTATTGATGTCCCCATGTGCTACATTTTTTGGATTTCCACTTCAAGATCCTTGTATGTTGATAGTTTTTAAAGATCTGCAAAGATACATTACAATCTACAGAGACTGCCATATCAATAAGAAAATACATTCTTTTCTTGTGTTCTTTAATCACGATGTCTGGCCGATTAACCTTGATTGTTCTGTCTCTATGTATCGTAATGCCCCATAAAATTGTTACATGTCCTACCCCTGTAACTGTGTCTGGGTGAGGTTCATACCAGTTTCTTGAAATTTCTTTCCTATAAAACTTGCTTATTTTCCAGCTCAGATATTGTTCGACTCTATCATACCGAGTTTATTATTATTATTATTATTATTATTTTTATTATTATAATTATTATTATTATTATTATTGTTTTTATTTCCTTTGATATCTGGCGTTTACACATTTCTTTCCGGGTCCCGCCCAGGGACCTAAGGTTAGAAATGGCATCATGACACTTTCCACTGCAAAAAAAAAAAATAATAATAATTACATAGATAAAGCCCTTCGTAAAGTGTGGGCTGTACTTGTCAGAACAATTTTTTGTATCTCTTTGAGGCATGGACTTCCAGGGATCCCTTCAATCAGCCTACTGGAATCTTCTTCTTCTTCTTCTTCTTCTTCTTCTTCTTCTTCTTCTTCTTATTATTATTATTATTATTATTATTATTACGTTAGCGTCATTATGTTGCTCTTTTTAATAACTTGCACTTATCCTCGATTGTAAGGAGGACATAAAAGCCAACATTAATGTTATAAATGAAAAAGTTGATGGAAGTTTAACGCGTTTTTATAGCGAGAGTCATCGTAAGATATTACTTCGAGACAATGAATGTCACTTATTCATAGCAATCGACAAAGACACTTTTACTTTCTCTCCTCAAACCGAAGGTATTTTACAGTGTATTCAATGTTTTTATGTGTTATAAATATTTCTTAAATTACCTGACACACCATGACATAAACAAGAGACATCAACCATGACCAAAAAATGTGATTTATTCAAAAGAGAAGAGCGCGTGACAGAGTTGTCTGCCCTTTGTTGATAGATTTTTTTTTTCTCTTATTCTTTTGAAATGACAAGACTAAAAGGTTAGTTTAGGTTATAAATGGTGTATATATTTAAAATTTCTCCCGCTGTCGGATAATGAGATGAAAGCCGTGTGAAAAGATATTGGATTGTATAGAGAGAAATCCTTCAGTATTAAAATAGGTAAAATATTTATAAGAAACCTATAATCTATTAACAATGAGGAAGCAACGGCACATATCAACTCTCTTTCTTATTTAATGTAATAAATATATCATTTATGGTGCCTTCACATTTACTACAATTGTAATTTTCTTTTGTGTTAATAATTCAGAACGTAATTCACGTATGAAGACGATAATGTTAACCAGTTGATGTTTTCTCATTGTTTTTTTTATGGATTTCTTCGACTAATCTCCACCCGATACAAAGCCCAAGAGGCACTCAATGTAGAGGTTGACTGAAGGATGTTGTATGAACGTAAGAAGTTGAGGTCTGCAGTTTATGTGTTTATGCAGGAGAGAAAACGGTTAAATCTGGACATAAAGATCATAAGATTGTCGTGATCAGGAAAACATCCTCTCGGGGGATTGTTCCAGAAAGAAATTGTTAACAAACAATCGTACAAAATCAAACGAGAAGTGAAAACTTGTTTATATAGGGTGACCCAAAAAAACGGGAACTTTTTAACAATCCAATAAAACCAAGAGTGATGGATGAAAAATATTTAATTCATAGTAATTGATACCTTAAAACATGCCATTTAAGAAACAATGATGGAATTTTCATTTTTTTAAAATTACGTCCTGTAGATGGCGTCCTCCTGTACGAATACAATCTTGAAATCAGCTGTTGAGATTCCTCATTGACTGCTGCAACATCTCAGCTGGGATACTGTGAATTTCATTCTCGTTACTAAAATGGCGAAATGTTTACTTGCTCAAGGTCACTGTCTCGCAGTGTTGCCACTTGCTCATGTCTGGCAATACGCACTTCAAAAATTCCCGTTTTTGGGGGTCACCCTGTACTTACAATAAATGTGACTAATCATAGCGAATTGATTTTTTTAATGTATGTCATGTCTTCAATTTTACTATAAAATGTATTCATTGTCATTTTGCTAGACAAATGTATTTTGGTCATTTTATAAAATGTATTTATGATAATTCTGCTATAAAATATATTGTTAGTCATTTTGCTTTAAAATGTATTTCAAGTAATTCTACTGCCTTGTTGCTCATTTTGCTATAAAAATGTATGATTGGTAATTTTTTATGAAAATTTATTACTGGTATTTACTATAAAATATATTTTTATACTTTCCTTGTGTTTTTTTTTAAATTTTTAGGGATCACTATTTGCCCATATCTGGGATCCTAACAGGTGCTACAAGCCCGGGTTAGGGTGAACCTGGGAACAATAGCAATTAAAATGTGGTTCCTCGGTCCACAAAAACTCCAATCTTCCGATCAGAGATCTTCCTGCCGGATGTATTTTATCGTCTCACCCAGGACTACATTACCATTAGATTAACGCTAATGGTGAAAATAACCGCTTCCATAAAGGAAAAGATTCGGCATCTATTGACCGAAGAATTAGCTTTATTCTCAACAAACAGTCCAATTTATAAAATATTACTCTTAAAAGGGAGTAGACCTCTCAAGTTTACTGGATATTATCGTTCTTTCTAGTATTGATGGGTGTCTCCTTCTCAACATTTTTTGTTTAAGCTAGTGGAGAACATCTTTATGTCATTATTTTCTCTTCGGCTTAATTGTGCAACCTATCCTAGGTGTAGTTGTTGTTGGCAGTCTACAAGTGATATAGTTTTTAATATTTAGTAAAGTACTTTGTAGTTCCGTAGCCGCAGTATATAAGATTTAATGAAAGATTACTTTCTTTATGATATAAAAGTTACGTTCGCTTGAAGTCGTTTATGATCATTGATCCAAGAAAACGATTATAAGCGCCGTTGAATTCTCTAGAAAATGAGATTTAGTATAGTAGTTTAAATATCGCAGAAATGCATTTTTCACCAGACAATAGCTATTTATTTAAGGCGTTCACCGGTTTGACAGCTTGATAACAGATTTTTTTTATCTAATGTTGTCTTAAATGGGCTTTAGGCGTAAAGAAACTAACTGAATTAACGTCAACGCCTTTTATATATAATTTTTAAGTACTCAGTAATCTTAAGAATTTAAGAAAATATTCACCGTAATCTACTGTTTCATTGAATTATATTAAATATGTTTGGCAGTAAATTTACTATAGTTATCGCAATTATTCTCTGATAATGTCGCGTATGGTCGACCGTATATAGAAAATCGGCACGTTTATATACATAAAAAAAATTAAAAATTCTTTTCAAAATATTGAAGTGGGATTTGTACTAAGCTTTTCAATTTATGATTAGTAAATATAGTTTTTACTTAATAATAATATCACCTAAAGTGGACAAATAAAGACAGAATTTTAAAAGATTTTAAAATATTTAAACCTTAATAAGTTATTCTAATTAAAATGTAAGAACAAATGTAAAAATTTATTATACATCGAAAATTGTTTTTTCTTAAGACCTATTGTCCTAAATATATCTTATTTATAAAAGAAATTAAAAACCTTATAATAAAATAATATCTTAGATTGATTGCATTTATTTTACGAATCAGATTTTCGATAAATGGGTAACTGTTTGAAAAAATTGAGGATTTACATTCTTCAAGGAGTTCTGCTATAAAAATGAAGAGGGGGACAAAATTTTATTTCTGGAAGGGTCATTAATTAAGTACGGTGTGTGTAACTGATGTAAAAATAATATATTTCTTTCAAGATTTTTTTAAAAGAAAAGATACTAAGATAATTAAATACATTTGTGAATAAGTCCTGGGTTTCATTAAAATCCAACAATTATTTGATTTTTGCAAGAATTTGCAACTCGTTTTTTTAACAAAAAATCATGTTAAAATTTTCTATACTAATTTTTGCTGCCCCTGCTGACGCAAGAAAAACAAGATTTTTAACAAAAATTTTGAAATAATTAAAAAAAATAATAAAATAACCAAAAAGTACTTTGGTCTTTTCTCTTAATAATAAAAAATATTTTGACAACAAAACGTTGTTTTTTGTCGCATTTTTCATAATATTATGCTCTTTTTTCAGCGAATTATTGGAGGTATATATACACACACACACACACACACACAAATATATATATATATATATATATATATATATATATATATATATACCCCGAAAAAATAAAGTTCGGTCGAGCACTTTAGAGGGAAAGCGCGAATTTCTAAACAGTGACTGCTACTGCTGATAATGCATAGCTCTTCTATGAATCGAGCGCTCTGAGTCACTAAAAAAAATAAATACGTAAAAATTTACCTTCCTCGCTGCCGGGAGCTGATAGCTTACGGGAAATCTCAAAATGGAGCGCACTACCCTTTTTTTTTCAAACGGAGCCGCTCCAACTCCAGCTCGTGAAAAAAAAAATGGTGTTCGATCCTTTTCCCAATCCATCGATAAGTTGTAATATTACATCAACACATTCTCGACTTTAATTGTGCAGTTTCTTGTTCCTCACTTAACCACAAACATCTGCCTTCAAATTTATTCCTTTATTTTTATGTGTGAGTAGAATAATTGGTCGGGAGTAGAAAACTTTTCGAAATTTATTTTAGATTTGCAATATTTTCATGCATGCAAAAAATAAATGATTTTTCCAGTCACTTTTTCTGCGTACTTTTTTTTTTACATAGTAATCTATGTTTAGCGGCTGGCAGAGGCTAGAAAAATTGTTTATAGTTACGTTGTTCTGGAATTGTCATCATTGGTCGACTGAACTTGCTTTGTTTCAATGACTTTTGTTTTGTTATTATTAGTTACTTCATTTCTATTATTGTAAGCGTTTTTGTTTTTTTCCGTTGACGTGACAGGGACTGTTGGTCCAATAATTAGAACAATGTCTTAGATTTCAGAATTTTTCTTTTTTACTGCAGATCAATCCTTTTTTAAATTATTAGATAATGCAGCTTAATTGATATTGTAAAATAGTCATTCAAAGAATAAATCAATAAAGTTAATGTAATTAATGGCGAACTCACTTCGCTAACAGATTAAATAAGGCATTAACTCACAAATCTATGTTTTAACTGTTTCAAGTTGTGTTTCATGTATGTAAAATAATGTTCGTTACAAGATGGAATAGCTAATCATTGGGTTGGGTATAATAACATCGTTGGCGCTTATTAAAACTGTTTAAGTCTATATTTCTTCTCTTTCCTACATAAACTTAGCGAATTTAGGACAGATTTGTCACTTCTGCGATTTTTTATAGTTCCACCAAAAGTAAGACATATTAGAAAATTTACAGTTTAAAAAAAGGCGTGGCCGATTTTTAAGTACATGCATATTCCTACAGAAAGGAAGAAACCGCTACTGCGACTTCCGAACTTTTTACGCAGGGGCTACATGTCTACGAAAAAAAGAATCAAATTCAGCATGTTAAATCAAATCATTTATCAAATCAGAGTTCAATTTTAACAAAAGTTGTTTATTAAAATTTTCTTTTCTAAACTGTGTTTATTTTTTAAATAACTCCTCCGCGGCTGAAAAGTCTCTCAGTGGATGCCGTTGAGGTTATGAGCACATTAATTTTTTAGAGACTTTGCAATTCGGAAGTCTTTTAACCCCGTCTATGATGGCAATCAGGCAGTGAAATACAGTAGAATCCCTTATATCGGGAATACCTCATATCCGGAGTGCCTCATATCCGGAATCCCGCATATCCGGAATCCCTCATATCCGGAATACCTCATATCCGGAATCCCTCATATCCGGAGTGCCTCATATCCGGAATCCCTCCTATCCGGAATCCCGTATATCCCGACATGATTTCAATGTGTATATTTGAATTATTTGGGTGATATGTAACTGATTTGAAATTTCTGTTTTTCAGGAAATTTACTTTAAATAATTGCTTATGGTCACTTACCCCTAATGGCTTTTACTGGTGCAAAAGATGAAGGGAATAAGAGGAAAGCATGACACATCTGCATCAAGATAGCGACGAGATGCATGATTGTGATGAAACCTGGACTGAAATTGAAAAAGTTATTGAAAATGTTGTCAGTTTTATGGAAAGAAAGACAACATTGACGATAGCAATAACGCATGCAGAGTTAAAAAGTGTATTTCGTTTAA